>OZ004704.1:98093461-99293461 GCA_963924515.1 Vespertilio murinus
ACTTTTTGTTACACCCTAGTTTTCACACATATTTGTTGGTATCGAGACTGTTGGAATTGAAAAGGCTCAATTTGAAAAGCAAATGTCTCTGATTTTTTGCTCTCCTCGGTAAAATTGTGATACCATTTGTCAGCTGGTGCTGATGATTTAACAATTTTTAAAATTCTTGTTATTTAGGTACTTAGAGAATTAAGAATAAGAGAAAATAGCTCTTAGGGAGGGAAAAGTGAATTATTGAAGAAGTTCCTCTTCATCATTTAATCATAGTTATCACTTATTAAGCACTTACTCTTATCTACATATATTATCTGATTTAACCCTTACAGCAACCTATTTTACAGATTAGGAAACTAAGACTAGAAAGATTAAGTAATATCCCCAAAGTCATGCTGTTTATAAATAGTAGAACTAGGATTCAAAGCCAGATCTATCTGAATCTAAAGTTCTTAGGCAGCCTACCACCCATTGCTAAAATGGTTCCCAGCCTCACAGAGGGTTCATGGTGAAACTATAAAATGGCATCATGTATTAGGAGAACAAATACATGTACATATCCAAATTAAAAAGGAAGATTAATTATAAAATTCATTACTTCCTGAATATATTTTAAAACAGCACACTGCTTCCTTGTGCAAAGGTTCATCCTTATCCCAGGCTGCCAGAGATCATGATTAGAAGCTGTGGTTCATATTGCAAGTCTATTTGCTTCTATCACCAACTTCTGGTCAAGGAAGTATTATATGCTTTGGGAAAATATCTCATTTTACCTCTGGAAGGAAATGCAGCAAAATTCCCACTGGCATTGCATGTTCAACTCTCTGGAACAATCCTAGAATCTCATGTTAATCAAATGGCCTCTAAATACAGAATCAGTTTTTTAAAGCTGAAAACAAAAAAGGATGTGACTAATATAGAAGGCAATGTGGGTAAATTCATTGACCAAAAGAAAGACGCATTCACATCGATCATGGGTATACTCCAGATTAAAAAAACATTTAAAAGCTTGACACTTAGCTGTCAAGCTTTCTGCATGCACTGCAGAGCTATGTGCCTCATTATTATAAGGCACCTCATATTGCATAATGAAAGTTTTATTTGGGGTAGAGGAATAAAAACATGTGTTTTGAAGGACTTGGTTTGAAGTCTGCATCCAACAATTTCTAAAATGCTAATCTTGGAGAAATTACAAAACCCCAAATTTTAGATTCTTTGCCTGAAGGAATGATATGCTATTAACTGTTAAATATATAGTCTGATACAGAGATCAGGAACCTGCGCTTTGTACTTCTTTATACCAAAAATCAAATCTCTGTTCCTTCTCTAGGAATTGTGTGATATTGGAGAAACAGCTATCCTCTCTAATTCTCAGATTTTTCTCCTACAAATAAACTTATTAATACAAAAGGTTTGTGAAGATAAAGTAAGATTACATGTATAAAGCACATGAAATTGATCTTGGGTCATACAACATGCTAAAAAATACATGCACTATTTTTTGTTTATTACTATTACTACTACTACTAGAGGCCCAGTGCACAAGATTCATGAACTGGCGGGGCGCATGGCCTGCAGGGATCGGCCCACTGTGGGAGTGCAGCTCATCCCAGTCAGCCGAGCAGCTGTGGACCCACCCTCTGAGCGGCTGGTCCCGCTGTGGTGGCAGCTGCTCATCCTGACCAGCTGAGCAGGGCTTCCACTGTGGGAGCACACTGACCACCAGGAGACAGCTCCTGCGTTGAGCATCTGCCACTGGTGGTCAGTGCGTGTCATAGTGACTAGTTAACCAGTCATTGTGGTTGTTCCACCATTCAGTAGCTGGGCTTTTGTCATATAAGATTTATTATATAGGATAACTACCATTCCTGCTATATGAAACACCTAGTACATTGCCTACCATGCGTCAGGGATTCAATATATATTACTTTTTCTCTTCCTTCTTTATAATTTGAAAGAATATTCATAATTTTAAACATTATCCTTCCCTCCTATGGTCAGGCATTTCCTCTTTGGTTATAATGAAAATGTAGAAAACTTCTGGCTCCTTTCATGATTCTGGGTGTAGCTGTGTTATTTCTTTCTCCTTAGCAGTTAACCTCAGAGTTTTAATTTTATTTTCCCAAGCGCATGCAGAAAGCATGCCTTTCATGGATCAGTGAGTCACATAGCTGATATATGCAGAAGTAAAGGAGCTGGGGTGATGGCTTTCCAGTAGCCCTTTTTCCTACGGAAAATGTGCATTTTCAATTAAGAAATTCCATGGAAGCCACTGGCCCTCCAAACTTCCTTTGCCAGCTGATTTCACCATACCCTCACTCCTCTTGTCTGGCTCCCCACATTCTTTTCCAACTGGAAGTGAGATCTAGTCTCAGGGAGATTTTTGACTGGTGTGCTGGACACATTTTATAAAAAGTAAGTATCTGAAATTAAGATTTCAACCTGCTGTCTCCACAACAGTTTCTTCCAGCTTTTACTTTCTACCCTGAAATGAAATTAGAAATACAGAAAGTTCCTTTGAAAATAAGAGGTAAAAATGAAGCACTTCCTTGGTTCTGGAAAATGCACAAGCCAATGCTTCCTTAACTTCTTTAAAAAAAATAAATCTTTATTGTTCATATTATTACAAATGTTCATTTTTTCCCCCTCCATTGCTCCCCTCCACCAAGTTTCCACCCCACTCTCTGCCCTTTCCCCACCCCCATTGTCCTCATCCATAGATGTAGTTTATGTTCAGTCTCTTCCCACCCCATCCCACTCCCCATTTCCCTGAGAATCATCAGTCCACTCCCCTTCCATACCTCTGATTCTATTATATTCACCAGTTAATATTGTTCATCATGATTTTTCCTTCCTTGGTTTTTAGATTCACTTGTTGATAGTTACGTATTTGTTGTTCATAATTTTTATCTTTATTTTCTTCCTCTGCCTGAAGAACCCCTTTCAGCAATTCATATAATTATGGCTTGGCAGTGATGAACTCCTTTAGCTTAAATTTATTTGTGAAGCTCTTTATCTGGCCTTCGATTCTGAGTGATAGCTTTGCTGGGTAGAGTATTTTTGGCTGTAGGTACTTGTTATTCATCACCTTGAGTATTTCTTGCCATTCCTGTCTGGCCTGCATGGTTTCTGTTGAGAAATCAGCTGACAGTCATATGGGTGCTCCTTTATAGGTAACTACCTGCTTTTCTCTTGCTGCTTTTAATATTCTCTCTTTGTCTTTTGCTCTTGGAATTTTAATTATGATGTGTCTTGGTGTAGTCCTCTTTGGATTCCTTTTGTTTGAGGTTCTGTGTGCTTCCTGGACTTGTAAGTCTATTTCTTTCACCAGGTGGGGGAAGTTTTCTGTCACTATTTCTTTCAATATGTTTTCGGTATCTTGCTCTCTGTCATCTTCTGGGACACCCATAATTCTGATGTTGGTTCACCTTTCACAGCTTCCCTGAGCCTCCGCCTTGTCCCAGAGGTTTCTTACACTATCTTCAACTTTCTGGATTCTCTTGTCTTCTTGCTTCTGTGGAGGAGTGTCCTCTAGCTCTTTGTGTTCCAAATCTTGGACTTGATTATTGCAATCTTCCATTCTGTTTTTAGGACTCTGTATAATATTTTTTTTTAATTTCAGAGAATGTATTCTTTATTTCTAGTTGATCCTTTATTAGTTCTTGTTGATCCCTTTTCATATCCTCATAGATCTCGTTTATTTTATCGGCCTTTTCTAGGAGATTCTTGAACAACCTTATAAGTGTGGTTTTGAACTCTATATCCAGTCTCTTTTTGTCCTCCATTTCTTTCGTTTGTGATCTGTTTCCTTGTCTCCGCATTTTCGCTGCTTCCCTGAGTTGGTTGGTTGGATCAGCTGTCTATGCCAGGAGACAACCTTATTCCACTAGACTTGGAAACCTGCAAAAGCCTCTGTGTTCAGCTTGGATGGGGTGGAGTTTTAGGGTGGAGCCTACAGCCTTGGCTTCTGGTTAGCCCCGCCCTCTAAGGTTCCTGAATCTCAGTGTACCTCAGTGTCCTTTGGTATTCACTGCAAGCACCTCTGAGAGAAAGGTGCCCTAGAGTTTTGCCTGCTACCAGACAGTCTAGTCTCTCCCCCAATGAGCCCGCAACTGGGGTTCAGTGCAGTTGGAAGTGGGATTAAGAGCAGTTCGGAGCTTATGTCTCCTTCCTACTAGGGCAATCCAGTGGCCCAATCAACCTTCTGTCCTCTGCGCGAAATGTGTGCGACTGGGGCCTCTGCCTTTGACAGCTTCCCTGAGCCTTCGCCTTACAGCCCAGATTCCCTCTGTATGAGGCTGGGGCCTGCGGGTCTCGCCCAGAACTGGGGTTCAGTGCAGTTGGAGTTGGGATTCAGCACAGTCTGGAGCTTTTATCTCCTTCCCACTAGGGAATGCCAGCCAGGCACTCAGCCGCCCCTGCTCTCCGGCTCAGTCCTCTCCCCATGCACGCAACGTGTCTCTTCATACCTTAGGCTTTTACAGCTCTTCTGATTTTCCTTCTGAATTTCTCTTTCCTTCTAGTTGTAGAATTTCCAGTTAGTCCACTTTCCTGTAGTTCTGGATAATGTCCACTTTATATTTTAGTTGTATTTTTTTGAAATTGAAATGAGGCTGCAGTTAGGCATTTATCTATGCCACCATCTTGGTTTTTCTCCTTCCTTAACTTCTTTGTACGAGTCAAAAGGAATTCACAAAGGGGAACACAAGTCATTTACCCAGCTAGAAGTGACTTCCTTGGAAGATGCTTTTGATGGGAGGAAGCATGAAGGTCAACTACTTTGAGCTAACTTTGAGACACCAATGATTATTTGTACTCAGAGCCTCTTTGTTACAAACTCTCCACACAACCACTGAACAATATACCTCCATTGTATTGGAGTTCTTGGAGTAAGGGACTTTTGTTCATCTTACTTTCCTTCATTATTAAAAGTGTATCACAATGGATGCCTGTTATAAGTTATCTGGAAATAGAGATGGTTCCATGTGATTCTTAGAATCCTATGCCCAATTCCCTTTTTGATCCATTGCACCAGTTTTTGGACAACTTATGAGAGCTAAACACGCAGTTTCTATAAACTCACCTGTGAAACCACCTGCTTCCATCAGCAGTCTGTGCCTATTGTTTGATCTACAGATCCAAAATGAATTCAGAGTCTCCCACTCACTGTCAGAACTAACCAGATCAACCAATTGAATTCATTCATTTTTAGATAAAGATTGAATTGAGTCTCAGAGAGATAAAGCAATCGATCCACAGTCACCCAAGCAGCTGGTGACAATACTGGGCTAGAAATTAAGCTCTTTCTTTATTACTAGAGACTGCCCTCTTCTTGTCACTAAGAGTGGGAGTTCATTGAGTAGCAGCTTATCTGGAAAACTCTTCCTCTACAAGATTGTAAGTGGTTTATTCTCAAATGAACTGCAAGTGTTCAATTGTTAATGACAACTTAGACATACTAAAATATGATAATTTGTTCACAAAGGCACAGCTACTTCTAGGCAGATGTCACATACATCTATGCCAGTATTCTCCCTCTTGACTTAGACTCACATAATATTTTGTATACAAGATAATGTTCCTCAATACTCAATCAGTGCATATTTAATGAGTATATTATGTATGCTCAGCATTCTTCTATATGATGTAGAGATTAGAGAGGAAATTTTTTCAAAACAGATTTTGAAGACTGAAGATGTCTATGGAGGAAATTTGGAAGGAAAGAGTCCAAAAGCTATGGATACCAAAGACATGCTGGATCCTGAATTGCCAATGGCTACTGGTGGGTAGGTTGGGGGCAGAGAGTCCCAATGAAGACAAGGTTATGTTCCACTGACCAGGTCAAAAGAAACTCTAGATCTTTCAAGATGAAAAATGCTTTACTTAATTTAAAGCAAGATTCTGTATGGGGGGTTGATTTGTACAAAAGGAGACCAGCAACAAAGTCATTTGAAGTCAGAGAGCTAACCACATGAGACACCATTTATTTCTCAGTACAATAATAACTAAAAGATAAAGTTAATATGGCTTTTAGTCTATGAGCTTTTCTGCTGACAGAGATCTTTTTCCTGTGTAATTTTAAATCTAAATGAAATGATGAGTACCCTTGAAAAAAATGTTGCCTCTAGGATTAGGTCCTTCTTAGTTCTGATTCATGACCCAAGGTTTGAAAAGAATTTGTATTTGGTTAAAAGAAGAAAATCACATTTTGAAATGGTTTAAAAATTTGTCACATTTTTCTTCTTTAATGAAATAAGTACCATCTTCCAACCCTAGTTTTTAGAATGTTCACTAGTTTCATTCATTGCTTTTTCTGTCACACTCTAATGGTCCATTGTTAGAATGAAGAGGGAAATGAGTAAAATAAAGGCAAGGGTTAGGACTGACAGAAACTTACGAAGGTTACCCAGCTTCCCAAAAAGTAAAAACAGTTGGAAATGAAAATCTACTCCGTTTTTATATGTTTTAAAGCCCTCACCAGTGTTCTATAAAATGAAAAATTATTGAACACTTGTAAAAGATTTCATTGCCCAGCTCTCTGGGGCCACAGTGTAAAGTTAATGTTATTTTCTATATTAATAGCTACTCCCAATGATGTTTCCTTTTAAATTAATGCAGACACCAAGTAATTTGGAAGAGGCCAAGTAGACCAGGAGGAACAGCTCAAATTGTTCACTCAGCAGCCCTCTAGTTTCAAAAGAGAACTTCAGGAGCAGTTAACTACCATTGAGACCTTGACGGCGGTCATTAGATGCACACAAGCTACTCCTAAAAAATAACACACCCTATTTCTTATCCTTCAGAAAACTAGGTGGACTCCTAGTAATTGTAGAATAGATTTCATTATCACAATACCCACTGAGTTTCTCTTCCACTGCTCATTTTTCAAACATTTTCCTTAAACATGACTGCTTGTTCCAAAACCAATAAAGGACTAGGATGACACATTCTGCTCATAAAATGGCAATGAACATCATCATAGTGATTTCAGGTGAAGAATGGAAATGTCCTGAGTCTGAAAGTCAAGCTTAGTCCTCAATAGTCCGAGATGTCCTCAATAGTCTGCAAACTCTCAAGTCAAGTCTACATTTTGGAAGAGCTGAGGCTGCAACTTGTCTTCCTTTAACTTTTAGCCTAACCTCTTTCAAGGGAAGAAAACCTCCTAAATGTTTCCAGATTTATTGCCCACTTCCTCTTCTAATGTGAGACAATTATTGCTATGAATAGGAAAAAAAAGTCTGGGTATCTTTTCTGATACTATTTTGAAGTTATTCTGATGAATTAGCCTAAATTAAAATGGAATTTCTTATGTGAGATGAATATTTCATGTTGAATTCATGTCAGACCTTTATATATACCTGTCCCGTTCCTATATATCTGTAAGTTTGCTTTTGAAGCACAACATTATGGAGGATTAATGAATTAGCTACAGAATTAATAGACTCCTAATAATACTGGAAATATTTGTACCACATATATGTAATGTACACAGATATAATATACTAATGCACAATATGCACTTTAACACATACATAGAAAATGCAAACTAAAGATGAGATCGCTATAAATAGGTATAGTATTTTTCCTATACTTTAATGAATTATCTTAAGTCCTTTTTAAACCAAGTTTTAACATCCTCTTATGAGGCCACTGGACTACCATCATGTTCTAGCCACCATTTCTCTCTGGTGGCTCTGTTGAGTTATGGTAGGAAGAGGCATTTCAATGTGCTTTATTTAGGTTTTTCTACATGCTTGTTAGCTGGCTACCAATATGAGCAAGGCACATGGATGGAAATCCTGTGTTTCCAAATACCTGGCACCTCAAAGAATCATGGAAGGGAGACCTCTATCCTCAAAGGCATATTTGAAATGAATGACTATAAGTAAGTCTTGGTTAAATTGCTCTCATAGAAAATCACTTTGAACCATAGAAAACAGAAGAGGAGAAGAAATGTCACTGCCCAACACTCCTTAGATTTCTGGATTTAAGATTTTAGTGGAATCTTAGAAGTAATTTTACTGGAGTTCTCACTGAATCCCAAAGAGCCGACATGCCATGCCAGAGTCTGCATCACCAGTCCCAATGGGTAACAGATATGATAGTAAAATCCTTCATCCTCACTCTAATATAATTTATATTTTAAGATTGGATTCCCAGGACAAGAACAATCCCACATTTTATGCCCCCTTTAAATTATGTTTCTCTTCTTGCCTTTCTTCAGGGAAAATATATTGTAATAAAATTTCATATGTGGACTCTTTTTTTCTGATCTAAAATACTTGCTTATCATTTTATCAGAGGCCTGGTGTATGGATTCATGCATGGGTGGGCTCCCTCATCCTGGCCTGTGCCCCACAATCTGGGACCCCTTGGGAGATGTCAGAGGCCTGCTGCATGGAGTCAGCCCAATCCCCGCAGGCCAGGGTAAGGGACTCCACCAGTGCATGAATCTGTGAACCAGGCCTCTAGTATGCATATAAGATCTTTGGTTAAGGTCTTCCTGCCCTCTCCCCTCCCCCTTCCATCTGAGATTCATCAGCCTGTTCCATGTTTCTGTGCCTGTGTGTTGAGCACCTGCCCCTGGTGGTCAGTGCACATCATAGCTACCCCTGGTGGTCAATGCACATTATAGCTACTGGTCGAATGGTCAGCCGATCACTTAGGCATACACACACACACACACACACACACACACACACACACACTCTAGAGGCCTGGTGCATTAAATTCATGCATGGGGGCGGAAGGGGGGTCCCCTCAGCCCAGCCTGCACCCTCTCCAATTGGGAACCCTTCAGGGGATGTTCGACTGTCAGTTTAGGCTCTATCCTGGGGATTGGATCTAAACTGGCAGTCGGACATCCCTCTCACAATCCTGGACCACTGGCTCCTAACTTCTCACCTGCCTACTGTTCTGACTGCCCCTAAATGCCCCCTCCTCTGCCGGCCTGATCACCCCTCACTGTCACCCCTGCCAGCCTGGTCACCTCACACAGCCTGCAGTTCAGTCATTTGGTCATCCTTCACTAATCCTCCTACCGATCTGGTCGCCTCACGCAGCCTGTTCAATTGTCTATCCAGATGTTTCAGTCTACATTTTTATATGTAGAGATTGAAAAATAAAATAAAGACACAAGAAAGCACATAAAACACATTTTTTGTTGTTGTTTTCCCAAGAGGGAAATGGGATCATTCTTGCCTAACTCTCAGCTGGTTAGGTGTGCTTACCGTATTTGCCGGCGTATAAGACGACTGGGTGTATAAGACGACCCCCTAACATTTCCACTCAAAATACAGAGTTTGTTATATACTCACCGTATAAGACTACCCCCCACTTGGAGGCATATTTTTCAGGGCCAAAAGGTCGTCTTATACGCCGGCAAATACGGTACCTTTCTCTGCCTCTCTCCTCACTCTTCTGTCCTCTTCCAACTGAGAGTTTAGTCTGGAAGCTAGCTCATAGGTTTACTCTTAATGTCCCTTCCTCTTGGCTCTTTTATCATGTCTCTATATGGACTGCTGCAAAGTTCTCAACTTGTGTTATTTCTTTCTGATATATATATATATATATATATATATATATATATATATATATATATAAATTATTTGTGCTCAACTGGTGTGGCTTTGTAGTTGAGCATAAACCAATGAACCAGAAGGGCACCGTTTGATTCTTGGTCAGGGCACATTCCCATATTGCAGGCTTGATCCCCAGTGTGGAGCATGAAGAAAGCAGCTGGTCAATGACTCTCTCTCATCATTGATGTTTCTACCTCTCCCTCTCCCTTCCTGTCTGAAATCAATAAAAAGGTATTTTTAAAAATTATTTGTTTTTACTCATCTCTTTGCTCTACTTTCTGGAAGATTTCTTTAATTTTATTTTCCACCTTAACTATACATATTTAAAATATGTTGGCTACTTTTTTTTTTTTAACAGAGAGGAAGGGAGAGGGATAGAGAGCTAGAAACATCAATGAGAGAGAACCATCGACCAGCTGCCTCCTGCACACCCCCTACTGGGGATGTTCCTGCAACCAAGGTACATGCCCTTGGCCGGAATCGATCCTGGGACCTTTCAGTCCACAGACTGATGCTCTATCCCCTAAGCCAAACCGGTTTCGGCATATTTTTCCCCCCAATAATTATTTCCCACTTGCTGATTGTTACTCTTTTATAGCATCCTGTGTTTAGTTTATAACTATAACATTCTCTCTTTTTGAATCATAATAAGGTCAAATATATTTCGAGTTTTCCTTTACTCTTTGCAGTTTGTCATTTTCCAGTTTGATCTTGCTTGTTGGTGTTTGCCTTGGTCTATCTCTTTCAGGCTAACTCAGTGTCTGATGACCTTGGCTATGTGTCCTATTTGAGATAGGGGCAATAAAAATAGCTTCACTGAAAATTTATGTTGAGACTAATTGTGCTGACCAGCGAGCCTTATTGTCAGGTGATCAGGGGACTGATCAAACAAATGACAGATGGTATTATTTGGAGACTATCTCTCGGATTATTTAGAGTGGAATCATCCAATATAATTGGCTGCCAGCATTCTAGAAGCAGGTCTAGGGAAGGTATCTGAGAATTCCACAATTCAACATGTGGACTTTTACATTATCTCATTTTGAATCTCTCTCCCTGATAACCTTTCTTTCCAATTGGTGCTTTGAGTCCTGAGTTGGTTCAGGGAAAGAACCTCAAGAGTATCTGTGGGTACGGTATGTTGGGTAGTGGGGAGACTGTGTGGCTAAAGATGGAATTGGATAGCCCACAATGCCTCAGGAAATGTTTGGTCTACTTACAGAAGAATAAAGAAGTGTAAAAGTCCATGTCTGGTAAAGCAATTATCACTCCCAATCTCCTTCTGAGGGCTAAAGCATATCTTATAGCTGAACCGAAAGTCAGAGGGCCAAGATATACATTTTGTTTGATCTACTATACTACAAAGTCACATGCCAAAGGAAACAAAGAATTGAGACAAGAAATTGATTCGATCACAGCCTTCCTTATTGATCACAATTATTCACTTACATATATAAAATATATTCACCTCCATGCTAAGGCTCCCAAAAGCCTCATCTAATCCCAACATCAGGCCTAAAGTCCAAGTGCAACTCTTAGTTTTGAGATTTATAAACTAAAAAGACAAGTTGTCTGCCTACCCCCAACACTCATACATGCACCACTAGATATCTAACATACACTGGTGGAAGAGGGAGAGGTTAAATATCAAGACATTTGGCAGATCAAAAATGGGAGGCACATAACAGTCATTAATCCATTGCAATTATAAAATCCTTTGGGACAATTTTGCTAGGTCACAGATAAGGGAATGTTCCTGGACTGGACCCAGATCTGTGCCCTCAGAACTGCCTCCAATATAGTTTTCTCCTATTTGCCAGGAGGTCCTTTCTTTTTTATCATCTTTCATGGTTACATCCGAAGAGATTTGTGATGATTATGTCCTTCCTGATGGCTGAGCAACTTTGTCTGCACAATTTCTGCTTATAAACTGTTGATTGCACTTACATCTTTTTATAGCCTATCATGGGCTTTTAATTAAGCCTGACAGTACTTCTGCCAATATAATTATCCCAAAAGTTATGCAAGTTTTTAATGTATTTGATACCACTCAATTCTATATAACTAAGCCATACCCTCCATTCTTTTTGGACATTGATGTCTTCATAGACTTAACTGTAAGTTCTTTGAATTTAATAGGTTCCTGAGGGGTCATACTCTTAATCTATGTAAAAAACACTTTTCCAGTTAAAACTTTCTATTGGAGCCATTTTAATCATTTCAGATATCTTTTAAAAGGTATGACTACTTAGGTCTTGAGTTAGTGTTTGCCTTGAGGCTGCATTTTAATGACAGTGCCCTGAATCAGGTCTTCCCCGGAGGCAGTGTCTCAAAGGCTTTATATTTCATTTAATTTTTAAAATTTTTCATTTCTCAACTCTACAAGTCTCAAAATTTCTGAGCTCTCTATTTAGTTTACAAACTGGCCTTTTCTGAGCGCATTTCTTTTTTATAGTACTTTACAAGATAACCAGCTAATTTTTCAATATTTTGCTCAAATCTTTCTCACCCAACAAGTTATTATAAATATTTTCTATACTCTGAGTTAGCACAAAGGACAGTCTTTCCATACAGTTTGACAATTACAGACATAGTACCTCATTTTAGTGTGCTCTGCTTTATAATTCTTCATAGTTATTGCTACATTTATTTTTATTTTTATAAATTGAAGGTTTGTGGCAACCAGCATCAAGCAAGTCTATCAGTAGGAACGATGTTTTTAAAAAACATTTTATGTCTAGGTCACATTTTGGTAATTCTTGCAATATTTTAAACTTTGTTATTATTATTATGTGTGTTATGGTGATATGTGATCACAAATAATCTTTGATGTTACTAGTGCAATTGTTCTGGGGTGCCACACTTAAGACGGTGAACTGAATCAACAAATGTTTGTGTGTGCTCAGACTGCTCCACCAACCAGCTCTCTCTCCCTCTCCTCAGGCCTCCCTATTCCATGAAACAATAATATTGAAATTAGGTCCATTAGTAATCCTAAAATGGCCTATCCATGTTAAAGTGAAAGGAAGAGTTTCACATCTTTCATTTTAAACCAAAAGCTAGAAATGATTAAGTTTACTGAAGAAGGCATGTCAAAAGTGAAATAAGCCAAACCAGGCCTCTTGGGGCTAACAGTTGGCCAAGTTGTGAAAGCCAAGGCAATGTTCTTGAAGGAAAATAAAGGTGCAACTCCAGTAAACACAAATGATAAGGAAACAAACAGCCTTATTTGCTGATATGGAGAAAGGTTTAGTGATCTGGATAGAAGATCAAACCAAAACATTCCCTTAAGCCAAAGCCTACCTTAGAGCAAGGTCCTAACTACATTAAATTCTATAAAGGCCAGTAGAAGTAAGGAATCTGGAAAAGAAAAGTTAGAAGCTAGCAGAGATTGGTTCCCGATGTTCAAGAAAGGAAGGCATCTCTATAACATAAAAGTGCAAAGTGAAGCAGCAAGTGCTGCTGTAGAAGCTGTAGCAAGTCATCCAGAAGAGCTAGCTAAGGTCATTCATGAAGGTGGCTACACTCAACAACAGAGTTTCAATGTAGATGAAATAGCCATACATTGGAAGAAAATACCAACTAGGTAGGACTTCTAACTGGAGAGGAGAAGTCAATGCCTGACTTCAGTGCTTCAAAGAACAGGCTGACTCTCTTGTTGGGGGCTAATACAGTTGGAGCCAACACTCATTTAATAAGTTGAAGCTAATTCTCATTTACCATTCCAAAAATCCAAAAGGCCTTAAGAATTATGCTCAATCTACTCTGCCTGTGCTTTGTAAGTGGAACAACAAAGTTGGGATGACAGCTGACAGCATATCTGTTTCTGTTTCCTACATGGTTTACTGAATATTTTAAATCCACGGTTGAGACCTACTGCTCAAAAACAATAATAATTTCTTTTATAAGGTTACTGCTCACTGGCACTAGACCTGGTCACCCAAGAACTCTGATGGAGATGTGCAATGTGGTTAATGTTGCTTCCATTCCTGTTAACACAATGTCCATTCTGCATCCGATGGCTCAAGGAGTGCTTTTGACTTTTAAGTCTTATTATTTAAGAAATACATTTTGTAAGGCTATAGCTTCCATAGACAGTGATTCCTTTGATGAATCTGGGCAAAGTATATTGAAAATCTTCTGGAAAGGATTCTCCTTTCTAGATGCAGTAAGAATTTTTGTAATTCATCAGAAGGAGCCAAAATACCATTAGCAGAAGTTAGGAAGAAGTTGATTTCCAACCCCAATGAATGACTCTGAGGAGTTCAAGACTTCAGGGGAGAAAGTAACTGCAGATGTGGTGACAACAGCAAGAGAACCAGAATTAGAGGTGGAACCTGGAGAGTTTACTGAATTGCCACAGTCACATTATAAAACTTTAATGGATGAGGAGCTGCTTCTTTGGGATGAGCAAAGTGGGTGGTTTCTTGATGGAATCTGCTGCTGGTAAGAAGCTGTGAAGATGGTGAAATAACAACAAATGATACAGAATATTACATACATGTAGTAGGTAAAGCAGTGGCAGGGCTTGAGAGGATTGACTTCAGTTTCGAAGAAAGTTGTACCGTAAATAAATTGCTATTGAACAGCATCATATGCTATAGAGAAAAACATGCATGAAAGGAAGAGTCAATTATTGTATCAAATGTCACTGTTGTCTTATTTTAAGAAATTGCCACAGTCACTCCAACTTTCAACAACCCCACCTTGATGTCAGCAGCCATCAACATTGAGGCTAGACCCTCCAGAACAAAAATATTAAGATTTGCTGAATGCTCAGGTAAAGGGTAACATTTTTTTAGCAATGAAGTATTTTTAAACTAAGGTATGCACATTGGGTTTTTTAGACATAATGTAATTTCACACTTACTATACTACAATATAGCATAAAAAACTTTTATATACACTGGGAAACCAAAAATATGTGTGACTTGCCTTATTGCAATATTTCCTTTATTGTGGTAGTCTGGAGCTGAGGTATGCCTGTACATAACATTTTTCTATTATTCTATAATGATTTTTTTATTGCCTGCTAGCTGATCTCACAGTCCATGCTGTATAGATTTCTACTACTTGTATTTTTACTTATAGGTATCAATTCCTATATTAGTCAGTTTGCCACATAGCAATACAAATCAAAACCTCAGGGGGAAAACAGCAAGTATGTATTTGTTTGTTTATAGTTCTTTGAGTTTTCTTGGCATGGCTTTAGGCTGGGTTATAGTCTGCTTCACATGTCCCCTCATTCTCTCTGGACCAGTGCTTGATTACCTGAAGCATGTTCTCTGGGAAGATCACAAGAGGGGTGATCAGAAATACATGATGCTTTATAGAGCCTCAGGTCAGAAGGAGGTCACTGTCACTTCTGGCCCCATTCTCATGTCCCACATCAATACCTACTCTACTGCAAGTCAGGTGGAAGAATTGAGAGACTCCAGTTTATAATGCATCCCATGATACATCTTTGCTTTAATGTAATTATTTAAATATTGGTATCTTGAAAACTTCAAGTAAAGTCCATATTCCAGGATTATTCCATGGGTTTGAATATTCTTAGCAATTTACCAAGTGGCCCTCAGGGGCACGTATTGTCCTATTTGGAAAGTGAAGCCTCATAAAAGTGTGCCTCAAGCATTGGGAGGGATGATCAACTTGCAGGTCACTTTCAATCAGGATTTTCTGATTCTCTGACAGAGAACAAGGGAATACTGAATACTTCATCCAATTCACAATTTTGCCTTAATTTGATCTGACTCAAATATGTCACTTCTAAAATGTGGCCTCACATGTTTGTTTCCCGTCTTCTAGCAACAAAATTCTCAGTGTGGACTGAGAATGAATTAAACAGGAAATATTTCTTTGAAAATAAGTGCAGATTGTTCACTACATGCATTGTAAAAAAACAATACAAGAATAAAATGTCGTTTTACTCATTAATCTATTCAACATATATCTTTTATACATCTATGACGTGTCAGATGATGACAGTAGTGGCTAAGGATATGATTACATGTAAGGATATAATAAAGTATGTTCTAGGGACTAAGTAATCTTGATAAATTTTAAGGTGGTGCTCAAGGGCCAATGTATTTCCACAATAATACTGAAAAGTTATTTGCCTATTTATCTCTTATTCTTAATATCTTCTCATAATGGAAGATGAGGACGTTATAGTCTATTATGCTAAACATTAAAAAGATTTCCAAAAGTGTAAAAAGAATACTACTATTCTCACTATTTTTATCCTATTTTTAAAAATACAGTCATGCCGAAACCAGTTTGGCTCAGTGGTAGATCGTAGGTCTGTGGACTGAAAGGTTCCAGGTTCGATTCCGGTCAAGGGCCTGTACATTGGTTGTGGGTACATCCCCAGTAGGGGGTGTGCAAGAGGCAGCTGGTCAATGTTTCTCTCTCATTGACATTTCTAGCTCTCTATCTCTCTCCCTTCCTCTCTGTAAAAAAATCAATAAAATATATATTTTTTAAAATACAGTCATTTTCCACAAGAAATATCACATTTATGTTAATATACAATGATTTTACAATTGCTATTTAAAAATAAGTTAATGCATTAGCACTGTTAAATCGCAATTTTAATTTCTATTATGGTAAATATTGATAGATATGACCCACAAAAACAAAAGCTCCCATTGGTATCCTCAAAAAAAAAAAAGAATATGAAGAATCCCGAGGCCAAAAAGTTTGAGAATTACTGTGAGAATAAATGCAAGCAGCTCAGATCCTTCCTTTCGGGGGCTTGTACGAGTTATCTGTGGGACCCCAGCAGCACTCACTCCTTTTCATGGTCACTCGCTGTCACAAGGTCTGGAAGCCTGAGAACTCATTTCCTAGAATCCTTTGCCAGGAGGGCTTTAGATTCTATTCTGCCAATGAGATTCATTTTCACAAGATTTGGAAAATAGACAGCAGCCAAATTGTTACTCCAAGGACAGGTGTCTGGGCTTCAGCTGATGTGAGATTTTCCTGCCGCTCTAGATGTTGCTATAGTCACTGATTTGGGTGATTTGTGCAGTTCTGATGATCACCAATAATATCCTGTGGTTCCAGAAAGTTCCCAACTCTCTAAAAGCTACTGGCAAACTTTCATTGTTCTCTTCCCACCCTTTCAATATTTTTGTAACCACTGTACTCACTTATTTATATCCCTTTCTGCTTGGAACACCTGAAGGGGCTTTGTTTCCCTTAACCAACCTACTTTATAGTTGGAGAATCAAACAAAGACCAAATACATTACAAAATGCACACAAACTATAAAAAGTACCACAAGAGAAATAAAATGAGTGTTGCAATACAGACTAAGAATAGAGGCTTCACTCTAGGTTTTAGTTTAGGTTAATAAATGTATACATGAGAACTATATAATCGGTTTATTTATGTTGATGACTATGTATCTTTTTTTTAAGAATGCATATGTGTTTCAAGACATGAAGACATAACATCATAAAATTACATTGGAAAAATGCAATTGACTTTAAGAAATTAAAGCCAGTCTTTTTGTCACAGTGATTTGTGAATGTGTTATAAAATTTTACAGACTGTTACCATATGGAAACATTTTACACAGAAATTTTGGGGAACATAATTTAGAATCTTGTTATATAATTGCTTAATGTAAAACATTGATTTTGCTGATGTGATTAATGAAAAGAAAATTTTCATTAATTTTATTTTAATTTCTGAAACATTTTCTACTTCATTAACTCTTCTGGAAATATCAGCACAATCTAAGTTATAAGCAATACAACTTCTGGTGTTTGGAACAGAAACCTTAGATTGCATCCACAAAATATATTGTGTCTCAGCCTTGCATAAATAAGCAATGTATTAACCATCACTAATTATTTAATTTAAATACTATACCAAATTTGTAAGAAAGACATAAATATTGCAATTATATTCATCAGATGAAAATAGATGCAGTGTGTGTGTGTTTGTGTAAAATAGAACTAACTTTCCTTGAAACTTAAGCTATTTTCTTGGGTCTACTTAGAGAAAATGGTGTGGCATGAAGGCACACAAGTTTATCATTAGAAAAATTTTTAGAAATCAAATATCCAAATCGGTTCATTTTCCATATTTGAAAACAGATAGGGCTAAAGACTTGTCCAAAGACACAACCAGAATTGTAGCTACTGGCTCAGCTCTCCTGCAGTCAGTGGAGTCCAAGATCCACCAGCCATGGAGAATTTCCAGAGCTCAACTTTCTAGGATTTGTACTATGAAAACAATAGACCTTTAAATCTTTTTCTGAATATAAAATTTACTATGATGTCAATACTTTTTAATATCTCCATATTCTTCCCTAGAGAAGATTGCAAGTACTTCCCTTCCCAATTTCATCCCTCAGGAGAGAATTTTCCCCCACTTACTTTTGGAGGAGGCTGTGTTTAAAGAAATTGGAGATGAATCAACTTGAAAGTGTATTTCTTAAATTTTTAATTACGGATTGTTAGGAAGGCCCTGCACTGTAATAGGAAGAAACTTGGTGTCAGATCTACCTTCAGATAAATGTGGCTTACTTAACAAGTAGCTCACACCCTCTTCATCTTACAGATCTGAGAAGACAACGCTAAGGTTCAGGGGATCTAATTCTGTTGTACACACTCGAGTCACTGCCATTACTCAACCTTGTTGAGCCTCAGTTCCTAACCAACAGAAAAGGGGTGGTCACACCCACCTGCTAGGACCATAGCAGGGGCTAAACCAGTAACCAAATGTTAGATGCCTCTGTTAGTACTGGCACACAATAGAAACAGTGAGTACACACTGTGAAAGTAAGTTGATCCTGTGTCACACTTCTCGTTATGTCATATATAAGGAAATTTAGAAAAACTAGGAGTTGGGCATGTTGCAAAAGTATTTTTATTGAGATTAATTAATTGATTATAAACAATGCAAAGAGGAGAGAAGAACTATTTGACTAAATGTATTGTCTCCTAATCTCAAAAGTGAATCATGTTACATATTTGACTACTGAACAGGTGCTATAAAAAGCGCACTAGAAGTCAAGGGACTGAATTTTCACCTTTTTATTGGGGGATTCTGTTTAAATCTTTCTCTTTTCTAGTTCTTTTTATTAAAGCCTTCAGAAACCATTAAAATATCTTCCCAGTAATAATCAATAGAGTCTCCTTTAATATTAAGGTATTAGTAGCCTTTTTTAAAATGGGGTGACCTTGGCCCTGGCCAGGTAGCTCAGATGGTTAGAGCATCCTCCCAATAAGCCACAGTTGTAGGTTTGATACTCAACTAAGACATATCCAAGAATCAACCAGATAATGCATAAATAGGTGGAACAACAAATCAATGCTTCTCTCTCTCCCTTCCTCTATCTAAAATCAATAACTTAAAAAGCTAAATGAAGTGACCTCATTTATTTATAGTCAATCAAAAAAATCCATATTATTTTTCAATTCAGTTTCTATGGCTACCACTTCTGTCTTCTAATGATGAATCATATCTGAGAGTATTGATAAAAAGAGGTTATCAAAAATGTACATAAGAAAATTGTTCACTTTAGTTCTTCTGAATTTTTCCCCCCAACGGAGACATGTCTGTTTAATATACCACTAGTTTTGTAAAAGCTAAGTTACTGTAGGAAAATGACAGAGCCATGATCAAATTAAGAAAGTGAGTTTTAATTATTTTTAATTGCTGCTCTATTCCATAATTACAAGAGGTCCTGATGAACATATAAAATGACTGCCTTCTTTACTGGATAGCAATGGGTGTTAATGGGCACTAAACTGATGAATGGGTGAAAACCAGAGAAGAAAGAAGGGAAGTGGCATATTATAAGAATGCAGGATGCTGAATGAATCTTAAAGAATAATCTAATATTCCAGATATATCCTTTTATAAATGAAATTGCAGGCAAATGAGATAAAGTGATCATACAGCGGAGAACCTACCCCTGGAAAATCAAGAGTTAATATGACTTTGTCTGCATATGGAAAGCAAAGGGGGAAATGGAAGCCCTTCTCCCTGCTTAAACTTGGTTTAGAACCAGGGTTGTCAAGTTGTGCTGTGTATGTTGATCAGACTACCAAAATACTCGAGTCTTTTAGTTGTGCTTTGCAAACCCAGCCTGCATATCTACAGAAAAGTAAAAATCAGGAATCTGCAACCCAGTGGCTGACTAGCTGACCAGCTTTTAGAACCACAAGCAGCTCAGCTTTGTGCTGGGAAACTATTTTCCTGAAACATTGACTTACATTAGTTTTTATGTAATCCATTATCTGTTTACGAAGCACCCAAGATATGCATAGCCCTGGGCTCAGTGCTTAATGGGAATATATAAGTACAAGGCAGGGTCCTGTAAAAGCTTACTGTTTAAGTAAGAGGTAAACAGAAGGGTGGAAAAGGGAAGGGACAGACCTGTGCTGTGTGTGTGAGGACTCAGTTCTGTAGTTGGCCAAGGAGGGAGAGGGCGGGGGGGGGGGGGGGGGGAGGGATGTCTGCACACTGTCCTGGACTTGAGCTGGGCCAGGAAATGTGAACAGGTTGTGGATATATGAAGGAGAAAAGAAACTGCATTCTAAGGAGGGAGCAGCATGCACACACACTTTAGGTTGGTAATAAACCTCATATATAGCAGGATCAGGAAGAAAAATAATCTTTGTGGGGAGTAAGGATTCATGGTGAGGAACAGTTTAAAAAGCATGTTTTATAGGGATTTGAATACTAGGATCAAGTACTTTATATTTATGTGCTTAAGTATAGGAATCCCACTTATTACAAACCTGGTAAGTAAATAACCTATTCGTGGTGGAAAGTAGAGGTAAATTGCCTTGTGGTCCATTAAGACAATGACATGGAGGCAAATTGCCTGATTTCTAAATACCCGATCTTTTTATGAGAAACTCCTCTGATAAAATTATTTCCCGGGCTCTGCAACAGTATAAAAGAAAACTCTCCAAACCACATTGAAACAAATTGGAGTTCTTTGGGTTGTGTGCACCATGTGGATTTATGTTTTTACTGCAATTTCATTGAGAAAATTGTTTTAGCAAATAAGTACTCAGAAGTATATTCAAAAATGAAAGAAACTAAAAATGTAATGGATCTGACAGAACAACAGGGAAATAGAAATAAGATCCTCAGTAGATTTATCAATATTCTGTGTGACTAATATAGAAGGAGGTGCCTACCTCTTAGCAACCTCTTAAAGGTCCAAATAAGACCTGAGGGAAACAGGAAAGTGATGGAGGCTGATGAAGGGAGAGAAACTAAAGGAAATCACTTTGAATATTCACATGGCTGGACTTGAGGTTGAGGACCCCCTGGGATAAGGGATGGTCCATATGAGATATGTTTATTTGACAGATAACAAAAGTCAAGAGAACCAAGATCCATCACTTGGAGTCCCTCATGTTGTAATAAGAAAGAGCATGGCCCAGCCAATGAACTAGGAGGATCCTTTGATGTCAGAATATGAGTTAGCATGGGGTCCCATTGTTCCCTATTATTCACTGTCAAGCTGGCATCCCTACTGACTCCTACAAATGGACCAGAGAGTCTGCTTGGGCGAGGTGGGGGGGGGGGGTACAGCAGGTGATATAGGTTGTCCTACTCCTTGGCACTTGCAGTTCCAGAATGGACACACATGCAGTGCAAGGACTGGGGGGTGGGGGGGTAAACCCACTTAACCAGCCAAATTTTGCTATTTCTAAGATTTTATCCATTTTGTTCAGGTTGTCCAATTTGTTGGTACATAGTTGTACATAGTATTTTCTTACAATCCTTTGTATTTATCTGGTGTCCATTGTTATTTCTCCTCTTTCAATTCTGAATTTATTTACTATTTGAGTTAGGGAATTTTTCTGCATTATTTCCTCAAACAAGTTCTCTATCTCTTGCTCACTTTCTTCACCTGCTGGTACCCTTGTGATGTGAATGTTATTACACTTGATGTCCCAGGGGTCCCTGAAACTTTTCTCACTTTTTAAAATTCCCTTTTCTTTTTTTCTCATTAAAAAAAATATCCTGACTTCTAAATTACTGATACAATGTTCTCCTTTATATAGCATGCTATTTATTCTTTCTAGTGTATTTTTTACTTAAGATATTATATTCTTCATTTCTGACTGGTTCTTTTTTATGGTTTCTATGCCCTTTTCAATGATTACTATCTCTTTGTTTAAGTTCTCGCTGAGATCATCCATTCTTCCCCTAAGGTTTTTGATCATCCTTATATCTATTGTTTTAAACTCTGCATCTTGGTTGTTTCCATTTCATTTAATTCTTTCTCTGGGTATTGTTCTTTCATTTGGGGAATATTTCTTTGACTTCCCATTATGTCTCTGTATACTAGATAGAAATGCTATGACTCCTAAACTTATGATGATGGCTTTATGATATAAATATCTTGTTGGGCTCAGCAACAAAATCTTTCACATCACCTGAGCTTACTCCAGGAATGTTTCTTGTGGGTTATGTGCACCCTTCTGTGGCAGTTGAGTCTTGAATGCTGTTGGCCCTTTCATGGGTGGAATTAACCCTTCATGCTGGCTGACTTTAAGGATAAACCTGGATCACTATGTATGTGTATACATAGTGATGCAGGGGCTGCCCCTGAGGCAGACTTGTTTCTAGCAGGTTCTGTGCCAACCATAATTTCCCTTGAAGTGCGCCAGTAGTGTAGTTAGTTGGGTCAATCTCTGGTGTAATCTGTAGTCCACCACTCATTGTGTTGGTTCTGGGTTCACCTGGGCAGGGTCTAGGTACAAGTCAATGTCAAACATTGTGTATAACAGGCCTTGGGTTACCTGTATGGAGCTACCATGCTATCCACTGTTTATGGCTGCATCTACTGAGTCTGGGTATGCATAGGAAGGGTCCATCTGTGTACAAAGAGTAGGTTCCTTAAGGTTTGATTTTTTATTATTTATTTATTTATTTATTTATTTATTTATTTATTTTGCTATTCCAATTTGGTATTTTCTGTTTCTTTATCTTCCAAATCACTTATTTGATCCTCTGCTTTATCTACTCTACTGCTGATTCCCTAAAATATAGTCTTCATTTCAGTTAGTGAATTCTTCAATTCAAATTGGTTCTTTTTTTCTGTTTTCTATTTCTACTTTTATGTTTCCTATCTCTTTGTTGAAGTTCTCATTGAGATCATTGACCTCCTTATACTTTGTGTTTTGAACTCTGCATCTGGTATATTGCTTATCTCCATTTTATTTTGTTATTTTTCTGGAGTTTCACTCTTTTTTTGCGGGGGGGGGAACACATGTTTCTTTGGCTGTCTCCCTGTGTTTTTTCTATTTATTAGGTAGAGCTGCTACATCTTGCAGGCTTGGTAGAATGGCCTTATGTAATTGGTGTCCTATAGGGCCCAGTGGTTCAGCCTCCTTGGTTACCTGAGTTGGGTGTACTGCCCTAGCCTGATGTGGGCTATGTGAACCCTCCAGTTGTAGTTGAGTCTTGATTGCTGGTGGCACATCAGTGGGAGGAATTACTTCAGGCAAATCAGATGCAAGGACTGGACTTGGCCACCATGGAGGATCTGCTGTGCAGAGGTGAACCCCAACAGAGTCGAACTCACTTCAGCAGGGCTCAGATACCCATTGAGTATGTCTTTGAGTCTCATGAAGGTGGCTGGGTGGTGCTTTGGCACGGTCTGAAGCTGTCTCTGGAACCATTTGGGATGTGCAGGCCAAGGTCAGCACTGCCTGTGTCCTTCCAAGGGTCACCTGACATGAGCTACAAAGTGACCTGCAGATGATTCCTGGAGTTGCCCGGAGAAACCAAGCTCTGAACTGGGACTGGCTGCCACTAGTGCTGGGCCTGGAGCCATTTAGCAAGAGGTGTGGGGTATACAGAGGCCAGATGCTACTTGCTTGAGACACTTTAGAAAAGTCAAAGTAAGACAGACTTTTTAAAAGAAATGCTGGTTGGGGTTTAGCCTTCTAAGTATCTGGTTATCAGGCCAAGCTCCTAGGCATTCAGGAGAACAAATAAATGTTTCTGAGATTCAATCCTTCTCCCATCCCATGGATGGGGTCACACACCAAGTTTTAACAATTGCTCCCTCCAGTTCATGAGATTTGGGGGTTCCTAGAGGGAAAGTAAGAACTTTCAGCCCTAACTAGTTTGGCTCAGTGGATAAAGCATCAGCCTGTGAACTGAAAGGTTTCAGGTTCGATTCCAGTCAAGGGCATGTACCTTGGTTGCGGGCACATCCCCAGTAGGAGTTGTGCAGGAGGCAACTGAATCAGTATCTCTTTCATTGATGTTTCTAACTCTCTATCCCTCTCCCTTCCTCTCTGTAAAAATAAAAAATCAATAAAATATCTTTTTTTAAAAAGAACTTCCAGTGGCATAACCAATTCCCTTCATACTAACCTAGTCATGACTGTGCTGTGTTCCTAACCCATTCTGGCCTAGAAAAACCCTCATGTTGAGAAGTCCTTTCTGGTACCTAAGCCACAAATTCATGACTGTTAAAATTAAACAAGACTTTAATGATATTCGAGCTGCCATATGATACCCAGGTTGGGAGTGTGGGTATGTTGGAGTTTGGGGCATGGGGATTAGGTATGGCTGATAATAGGAAACTTCCTTTGTGCTGATTTTAGGACCTTGGACAATCTCACTGCTCAACACCCTCTCACACCTGGGCTGGCAGGGTTGCTGAGTTCTCAACTGGAATCATAACATCCCCCCTTGGAAGCAGCTTACTTCTCTCCCAGGACAGAGTCAATATATGAAAGTTGCAGGGAGAGGAGTCTACATTTATAAGTCTAAACTCAGGAGCCTTGCTTGAAGGTGTTGCCATGGAAGCCAAGGATCTCTCTGGGTTTAAATCAAAGATTGATAAGCTTCTGAGCATAGTTGAACTTGACACCACCTGGGGGCAGTATGACTGTGTCCATTACTCATCATTTCAGTCTTCACTAAACTCAAATCCCAACCACAGAAACTTTTCTTTCCTGTCCTTGCACAGGAATTTCAAGAAAACCCTTAGGTGGCATTTAAACTTTAAAGCTATAGGGATGTTTAGTAAATCTGAAAACAACATTAAGAGTAGGTTAGAGTTTCCCCCTTATAACCAAACTCAGTTTTACTGGGATATTTCACCATTCGTTTTCCTATCTGAAATGGCCATCTTTCACTATTTTCACCATCTGAAATAAGAATGCATTATTTAGAATTATATAATGCACCTGCCCTAAGCTGTAAAATAGAAAACTTGCTTTCCTGTGTCTTTTAAAGCATTGCAACTAATCCATGTTATTAAAATTTAAAAGTGTACAAAGGCATGGTGCATCAGAGATGGATTCACACTCATTAGTTTTGTGTGTGTGTGTGTTTTTATTCATCTCTGGCTATGTGTCCAGCATTGCCCTTATGGTCTCCCTGGGGATAAAGATAAAATAACAGAAGATGCAGTTCCCTGGCACTCTATTAGCTTTTAGGGGGGAAAATGGTCAATTTATAAAATGTAAAAAAGAAACATAATAAATTCATCTCCTACAGTTTGAGGAACCTGACATCTTCATAATCTCAGATTATGGTGAGTTTTCTCCTTCATCCATTCCATTACAGTTTATTATGGTGTGTGTGTGTGTGTGTGTGTGTGTGTGTGTGTGTGTGTGTGTGTTTGCATGTCTATATTTTAACAAAATCAGGCTAAATGGCTTCTTTATTATTATGAGAGCATTTTTCAGTTTTTCTGAAGTTTTCATTAGTTCCCAAGTAATATTTTCAGGGAAATTTTGCACATATATTATACATGGGACTAGATACAGGTTGAAATGACAATTCAGGCACTTTCTCATAAAAGTGCTGAGAAGTTTGGAAGAACATTGAGCTTTTAGATTGAAGCAGAAATGAAATAATGACTGTTATGAACAAGGTGCTGCCTTCTTGCCTAATGTGCCTAACTTCTAATTAGTTAAACAGAAAAATTGGACCTTGATTTTTTTGGCAAGGTTAAGCATAAGGTTGAGTGTGCATCTTGGTTCCAGATCTCTTATTGACTTTGGAAAAATCCCTTAACCTCTCGATCCTTATTTCTCTGCAGTAAACTAGAAGTAATAAAATGGTCCGTCTCACTGGGAGGCTGTGATTAATGGCACAAACGAGGGGAATATTTTTGGTATTGCAAGACTGGTGCAAACCCCTAACAAAAGGCATGTGTCCTGTTTTATAGAAGAGCCCTCTGCCTCCCTCTTTAACCCACATCCAGCCTCTGAATGTGGTCAGAAGCTCGCAGGACGTCACCCAGCTCTTCTTACCTTTATGGTAAGGGATGTTTAGAGGCACAGTCAGATCAAAGTTTTGAAAGTGCTTTACCTTTATAGTATGTTCATCAGGAGCAAGGACTGGTAAAGTCAAGTGACAGCAGTTGTGTTTGCTCCCTTCTTGCCTCAGAGCAATGGGAAAGGTGTCGGATTTGGGGACTGCATTATATAGGAAGTAGACAGTCTACAAGAGAACAAGAGCCTTGGGCCAGACATACAGGGATGGATTTCTCCTCACTAGATAGGTGCATAAAAGCAGGAATCAAGCTATTTTTTCTTTTTTATTTATTTATTGTTCAATGTTTTACATATGTCTCTCTGTTCCCCGCTTGACCCCTCCCCAACAAGCCATTCCTAGCCCAGGCAAGTCCCCACATCCCCTGTGTCTGTGTCCATTGCTTATGCGAATATTCATGCATACAAGTCCTTTGGTTGCTCTCTAACAACCCCCTCCCCTGCCTCGTCTCTGGATCTATTCTTGTTCATCACATTATGTTGATCATTCTATTCCACAAATGACTGAGAGCGTGTGATATTTTCATTCTCCAACTGGCTTATTTCGCTTAGCATAATGCTCTATAGGTCCATCCATGCTGTTGCAAATGGTAAAAGTTCCCTCTCTTTTATAGGGGCATAGTATTCCATTGTGTAGAAATACCACAGTTTTTTAATCCAGGTATCTGCTGATGGACACTTAGGTTGTTTCCAAATCTTAGCTATTTTAAAGTGTGCTGCTATGAACATAAGTGTGCATATATCCTTTCTGATTGGTATTTCTGGTTTCTTAGCATATAGTAGGCTATTTTCTTTTTCATTGTATTCCCCAAACTGGCACAGTTTCTGACACAAAGTAGCCACACAATAAATGTTTATACAAGAAAATGTAGATGGAAAATCAGCTGAAACTGCTAATAGCCACACTAAAGTGCTTAGAAACTACATTTCCCATGAAAATCTAAATAATAAAATAATCATGAAATAATAGGAAGTAATTCTAACCAATTATACCTAAATTTGCACATGGAATTAATATTTAATACATTCAAAAAGAAAATTTTAACTTTCATCTTTGTTGTTTTTGTGGTGTTTGTTTTTTTAAGTCAAAGTTTGCTATAAGCTTGAGTGTTCAGAAGACAAAAGAATGAATAGTGATGCTAGTTTATGCACTTAGATTGTGGAATTTCCAACTAAATCTAAATAGATCACATGGGGAAAATGCAATTTCAGTCACAAGAATTTTATTCTTGCTTACTGTTAAGCATCCAAAATATTTTAAAATGTAAAGGTATAAAGAGTGGATTCAAAAGCCTTCAAAACCTACTGTTATTTCTTAGAAGTCTGGTGTAACTTGAGAATTGAAAACAGCACAGCTGAATGGTCTAAGCTTTTTCAAATTGAGAAGCGAATCCCTGACCTATAGATGAGTTGTATTGGGAATTTTGTGGTTTTAGGAAGAAGCAGCAGCCACATTTCACAACTTTCTCTACCAATTTGCAGAAAGTTCCACCGTGAAAAAAGAACTTGGTAGTATTTCAGAAGAAGAGTTATATTCTCTCAGAATACCCATGTCCCCAAAAAGGTACTTTTGAAGGGAAAATAGATTTTTGCATGGAAGAAAATGTAGATTTAAAGCCATTTTCAAAAGAAATTGTTTATTTTTTTTGTAACGACATGGATCTGTATTCAATAAAGAGCTCTGCTAATCATTTTTTCTAATTACTTTGGCTAACTCATATTTGATGAAAAAAATACATTGTGGAAATTGCAGTAAAGTGTAAGTTGTTCTCCCATGTAATTAGTTTGTTCTGGGAGCTCATTTTTATTACAAAAATAATTTGTGGTAGGTAGTTATAAGGGAGAGGCTCAAGCTGGCAGGCTTCAGGATATTTTCTATATGAAATGTTTTCTACAATGAAAATTCATTTTCTTCCTCAGGAGTCAAACATACTCTTTACATCTAATCCCAGGCACCAGTACACCGACTTCACAGGCCTGCCCTGAGCGTTGGGTGGTGGTCTGGAGGGAATTAAAGGCACAGGCCTCAGGGGCCACGTGTTTTCTTACAGAGAACCTGTTTCTGGGGCCCTATTCTCCTTCCTGCCTCTCTCTTCCTCCATGCCAATATAATAACAAGTTGATACAGGAACTGGTGGAGGACGGAGGAGGGGAAAGCCATGCCCATGCCTGGAGTGACCACTTTGGTGGACATTGACTGTTTTGGTCCATGGTTCTCTGAAGCCAAGAGGAAGGAGGGGAGTAGGTGGTGCTTTATTTTTTTTTTTTTTTTTAGAATTGTCCATGCCAATTCTCCCCAGGAACTTTTAACTATTCTCAATTTTACCCTCTATTGACTTTTTCTTCTTTGCCTTCAAACATGAGGAAGTTCATTAATATTTTTTTAAAGCTTTCACTTACTCAAATCTTCAAACAAATGTACTTTCCCTGGTGCTTTTCTTCCTTTGTGATCCACTTCCTGACTTTCATGTTCTTTGCAGTCTGGCCCTATCCTAAAATACCTTTCTTTTAAAAATGTTAATCCAATAAAATCAGACCTCAGTACAGAAAAGAACCCCAAGAGATGACCTTATCTCCATCTAAAACTTCAGGCCCTGGTGGTCCCATATCCATGCTCTCCCCCACCCGAGAGCCTATTTCCATGACCCTGTTTCTCTTTCCTCCGGCTCTCTTCCTCCCTGTGCCAATTGCATGGCATGGGAGGCAGGTGGAAGGAGAGCCCTGTGATCCCTATGTAGATTCCATGTGTTTTAGACGAGCACAGGGGCCAACAACCAGAGGAACACTTGCCTTAGGACCAACATAATGTTGTTTGCTCACACTCTTCAGTCTTCCATCCATGTTTGATACAGTTGAAAGGCCAGTTAGGATTCCACGACAGTGTGTTCTGATTATAATTCTGAAAAATAGGGAAGAATTGGCTGGGGAATGGACCCTTCCTTACAAACGATCTCAATGATCCTGTAGATTAGTGTTTCCCAAAGTGTGATACGCGTACCCCCAGGGATACGGGAAGAGTTTGGTGAGGGTACGCATTGCACCGGAGTTTGGTGGGGATATGCACTGCACCGTGCTTAGCTGCGCCTAATTCTACATTCTCATGAGTCAAGTCAAGACAGTCTTGTGAGGCGTGAGATGGTCCGGTGTGCCAATAAATGTTATTTATAATATAACTTTTATTTATATTTTATTATGAATAATTTTATTTTTTGTTTATTATTATTTTGTGTATGTACCAAAAAATAAAAAATAAATATATTTTGATTGTTATTAAAATACATTCTTTTTTTGATGAGGGGTACTCAGCATTATGAAAATTATAGAAGGGATACACATATGTCAAAAGTTTGGGAAACACTGCTGTAGATCAACAAAAAATAAGTAGAGGGCTTTCACGTTACAATGAAAATCCTTTTATTCTGTAAGCAGAAACACAAGCATGAGTCTTATAGGGAATGTTTACTACTTGAAAACAATTCAGAGGTGAGTGGGAGTTCAAGATTCAAGGTTTGACTAGGGTTCCTTATTTAGACTCTAGAAATATGTCAAAAAGAAAAGGTAGACATTGAGTAAGTTATAGTGCAACAGGCAGCATATTTACATATGTATTCTGAAATGCTATATTGAATCTATCTCATTTGAGTAGTTTTATATTCACACTAGAGGCCCAATGCACAAGATTTGTGCAAGAGTAGGCCTTCCTTCCCCCAGCTGCCGGCACCAGCTTCCCTCTGGCACCCAGGCCCCGGGCTTCCCTCTAGCCATTGGCAGGCACCCAGAACACAGACTTCTCTTGCAGCCTCGGCTTTGTCCAGAAGGTCATTGAGAAGGATGTCCAGTCTAATTAACATATTATACTTTTATTATTATAGATTTCTTCAACTACCTCTATCACTGAAATAGTCATAGGTATATTCTGACACTCCCCCCCCCCTTTTTTTTACTTTTCTCTGGCTACTAATAATTGATAAGAAACATTGCATCGCATCTTAAAATGAGGATGCAGATAAAGTGCATCGTCGTATGTGTGTTTGGAAGTGTTTGCTTTGTTTTAATCAGTTGGTTGATTTGAACAGAAAGATCCTAATGAGCAAGATAAAGGCTGCGCATTTGCTCTGGGGAGAGATACTAATTGCAACAGACAGAAGCTGACCTGCACTAGGAAACTTAGGCCCCATAGACTTTGAGCACCTGAGGCGAGGCAAGGACCAAGGGCAGAGGTAGGTGGGCTCTGACATTGAAGGAGCAGGAGCAATGTGGCCGGGGCAAGGCCGCTGCCATCCTTGGCCACTGCCACTAATGTTAACTATTATTGTTCCTGAGTCTTCCCCTTGGGCCTTAGAGAGGGGCCCGGGTCACCTGCCAGGACCCTAGCTTCCAGGACTGCTGAGAGTGGTGGGTGGAAAGAGAGGAAAAGACCCGAGGGAGACCTGCCTCCTTCTGCTCCTTTGGATTGGAGGATGAGTGGACAGGTTTACTCAATGAGCCTGTGCGCTGGGGAGAATTTCCCAACAAGGGACAGGGGCCTTGAGTTTTGGACAGCTACCCCCACGACCTCCTCTCCCCATATTCAATATAGATGAAAAATGTATGAGAAGCCTCTGGCTAATAAAAACTCCATGTCTCCTCTGCTGATTTATTAAGATTACCCTAGCGCTCATAACATTGCTGTAAAGCCTAGTTAATATACTGCAATAATTTATAGCATTGTATACTTCTTTAATCCAGCTCAGTAAAAAGCATATCTTTATATAGAGTTGGCATCAGGCATTGAGGAATCCCACATGCAAGTTATGGGGGGTGATGTCACTTCTTTAGCTTCCCATATTCCTTGCTTCCGATTAAACCGGCAATGACTAGCAAAAACTTTAAATGCTTTGTTTAATAGGAACTAAATTAACAAGACCTCTGCCCTTTAGACTTTTAAAATAGTATTTCTTTAACTCTGAATGTCATCAAATATTTCACACTTAGGAGGAATCGCAGCTTACATTCCTGTATTCTGTCTAATTGAGCAGCCAGTTTGGATTTCTCAAATGAGAAAATCTGATCGGTCATCAGTGGGGCCAGAGGGAGAAATTCTGTTGCAAAAAAAGGGGGCAAGTTGGCACAAGTTGCTTTTCTTATAAAGATTGTGTTGGTACACACTATTTGATGATTAACATGTCACTTTGAATCACAGGATGTTTTCCATGACTCTACTACTAATGGCAACTTGCAGTAGTAGAAGAGTAAAATTTCATTCATTCAGTCTCGGTAGTTTTTATATCCTTCTTATCTCAAAGTCTTTAAATGTTTAAATAATTTGGAGTTCAGCTGGTTTAAAGTTAACATTTATAAGTAAACTCTCTCTTCCAGAATCTTACCAACTGTGTCGCAATATTCACAATAATATTTCAGGGGCCTTTTTGTTTTATCTCAAGATAAGATTTTCAGATAACAGAGAGTACCTTTAACATAATCACCCAGCTCTCCCTCCTCCACCACAGCTCCTCCCTCTCCTCCCCCCTCTCCCCCCCCCCCCCGACCCCAGGTGCTGCTGTGTGTTAGTTTGGCTCAGACCTGGTACCTCTTCTGTGAGCGGCAGCTCAGGAGACTCCCTGGGCTCACCAAGGCCTTAAAAAGCCCGAGAAAGGAGTCAAGACTGAGAACACGATCATATTAATTTGAAGTTGGCAAGCTAAGATGGTTCTGTGGTGCAGTTTAAGGTTAAGAAGCACACACCACTTAGTAAAACTAAGAAAAGCCTATTGTGAACTATAGGGTTTGTCAGGAGGCAGATCAGATTCCCATTTGACAGGCAGCCAATCAATGAAACAGACACACCTGCAGGGTTGGAGCTGGAGGAAGAAGATACAGTTGATGTGATCCAGCAGCAGACAGGAGGGGTTTACTGAAAAGGGAGCCTGCCACTTTACTCCGGAACTCTGTTCCTCCAGGCCAAGAAGACATTCTGTTAGAAAACTGCAATTTGGTTTCAACACTTCAGACTGCTACAGAATACCTTTCTCTATTCTTTCATTTCCCCCTTTCCCATTCCTTTGTTGTACATAAAGTAAATGATGTACATGCACAAGCACTTGCATTTTTTTTTAAGCTAAATGGCCAATGGTACGTTTTCATTGATACCAAATGGAGATGGGATGGGGGAAATACTGGTTCTGTGAAAACACCCCCTTTCTCTGTTAGTAACATGCTCATTCAGCTTTCATCTTTATACTAGAGGCCCAGTGCATGAAATTTGTGCATGGGGGGAGGGGGTGTCCCCCAGCCCAATCTGCACCCACTCACAATCCAGGACTGCTGGCTCCCAACTGCTCACCTGCCTGCCTTCCTGATTGCCCCTAACTGCTTCTGCCTGCCAGCCTGATCCACTCCTAACCACTACCCTGCCAGCCTGATTCATGCCTAACTGCTCCCCTGCCAGCCTGTTTGCCCCTAACTGCCCTCCCCTGCAGGCCTGATCACCCTTAACTGCCATCCCTTGCAGGCCTGGTCACCCCTAACTGCCCTCCCCTGCAGGCTTGATCGCCCCCAACTGCCCTCCCTTGCAGGCCTGGTCCCTCCTGACTGCCCTTCCCTGCTGGCCATCTTGTGGTGGCCATCTTGTGTCCACATTGGGGCAGGATCTTTGACCACATGGGGGCACCCATCTTGTGTGTTGGAGTGATGGTCAATCTGCATATTACTCTTTTATTAGATAGAATAGAGGCCTGGTCCATGGGTGGGGGCCAGCTGGTTTGCCCTGAAGCATATGAGCTATTTATTGCCTTTATTATTTTTTAATTGCCTTTATTATTAACAAAACAATCAAGAAGCTGTGTCAAAAATATTTTATTTAGTAAAATAATCATTCCTTGGCATGGTTGATAATTTAGGTAAGCAGAAGGGTCCCACACCTTAAAGTTAGACTAACTGGGTTCAAATCCTGAGTCTACTACTTGCTAGAAATATAATTTTTAATCTGGAGACTCTCTTTCCTTTTGAGTAATAGACATTGATTTTATCTTTCTTGGGGAGTTGTTGTTAGAATTAAAAGTAACATTAATGGGCTTAGCAGAGGGCTTTATTAAAGTGCCATGGAGATGATATAGTGACTTTCAATTTTCAGCATTTCATAATGTTTGTGTCATTCAATAGCCAGCCTAACTTAGTGTGGCAAATGGAGGAAAGATTACCATAGCACTAAGCAAAGGAAGAACCCAGAGCAAATGTGCATAGTCTCACAGTGAAGTGGTTATATAATCAGCATTAAACCTGGAATGTAGATTAGCATAGCTGTGGGGGATTAGCCTCACTAAATTACATTTATAACTAATTGAACTCAGCACAAGAAATAATCAATATTGTAGGAATATAGTCAATATTTTAAAAGTTTAATAATGTGACTATGTCAGAATAAAACTCAATATGTTTGTGATATATTTTAATTGTGCCACAGTTCAAATTATAGGCTATTTTAGGGTCAACACTCACTAATGTATTTTGTGATGCATTTTAATTGTGGTATATGACTTTTTTTTTTTTTCATGGTTTCACCCATGACTTTTGTTTCACTTAGAAATGAGTTTCCATGGATCTTAAGAAGGGTCAATATAAACCACGGGCTGGGAATGTCCAGCCCAAGGGCTGAGAAATCTCTTGGTCTGGTCCTACCAAGGCACTAGGGGTGAGTTAATTAAATGTTTCAGCAAATATAGCAGGCTAATTTTTAAGTTGATAATTTTGTAGGAAATGATGTTGTAAATATCCAAATGGCCCTTAGCAGAAAAAAAGTTTCACCATTCCTGATTACTTCCATTGAGGGAAGTTTTCTGAAGGTCTGAACGATTCTGTATACACTCAATTCACAGACATCAGCTAAACTCTCCAGTTCCGGAAACAAGATGGCGGCCTAGGTAGCCTCCTAGGCCGCCACCTCATCAACAATTTGGAAAAAAACAACAGCTAAAATCAAAAGGGATCACACCAGACCCACAGGAAAGCTGGAGAAATGGGAAGGCTACAACTAGACACCAAGCAGGGCGCCGCCGCTGCTGCTGCCATGTGGAGTTTAAAATTATGGCAGAACCCGACCTGCCAGGGCCACTGCCTCTGGGAATGAGGGAAGCCAGACCTCGCTCCACCCCAGGGCCCAGGGAGTGGGCCAGCCCGCTGGCCACCATGGGAACCAGGGAGCTGATATGAGAACTCCGCTGCACCTTCAGCGCCTGCCCAGATGAAAAGCCTCCCTGCCCACAACCATCACAGAACGCAGCTGTCCCAGCTGGCATGGCATATCCCAGCCCGCGGCTGGCTCCGCCCAATCTCCGCGCGTGGTGCCTTCCGTTTGCGCCCAGGTGGGTCCTTGGGCCGCTGCCGTTGCCACTGCCCACGGGTCCCTCGGCCGCTGCCACCACCGCTGCCACTGCCTGCGGCCTGCTCAGCCCGGCCTTCACGCTCGCACTGTGCTGGCACAGCACCTTCCATTGGCAGACCCAGTGAGTCCTTTTTACGCCGCTGCATGGCCGGGCTAAAGCATCAGCCACTACCGCCATGTGGATTTTAAAACTACAGGGGAAATTGAGCCACAGGAGCTACCATCGCTGCCACACCTGCCGCCGCCCCCAAGAATGGGAATCCACCAAAATCAGAGCTCACTACGCCCCGGGCTCAGAGGGAGTACGGCTTCAGAAATTAGCCTCTGTGTCCACAGCAGCTCCGAATATGCACCAAAGAAGACACCACTGAGGGTGGACTCTCCCCCCGCAGCTATCACAGCCTGCCCACGTTCCCAGCACACGTGCCATGTTGGTGAGGAGATGGCACGTGCTGGTGAGGAGCTTGCGCAGCGCCTTCTGTTAGCGGCCCAGGCGAGTCCTGCCTCTGATGCCGCATGGCTGAGCCGAATCTCTCGCCACTGCCACCATGTGAACTTTAAAACTACAGTGGAAATTGAACCACAGGAGCAACCATCGCTGCCACACCGGCCATTGCCACCCACCACCGCCGCCACCGCGAATAAAGGAAATCCACCAAGAACAGAGCTCACTACGCCCCGGGCTCAGGGAGTGGGCACCCTCAGAACTTAGCCTCTGCGTCTGCAGCTGCTCCGCTTCCACACTGAATGAGACACCTTTGAAGGCGGTCCCCCTGCCTATAGCCATCTTATCCCGCCTACAGCCGTCCCAGCCTGCCCGCCGTGCTAGTGAGGAGCTAGCAGGGCACCCCAGAGGGGCCATGTGCCCTGGGTGAGCCATATGTCCCAGGGGGCCTTGTGCCCCGGGTGAGCTGTGTGTCCCAGGGGGCTGTGTGCCCCGGGTGAGCCATGTCCCCCAAAGGGGCCGGGTGTCCCGGGTGAGCCGTGTGTCCCAGGGGGCCGAGTGTCCCAGGGGGCCGTATGCCCCGGGCGAGCCGTGTGTCCCAGGGGAAGCAGTGGGACCCAGGGGAAGGGGCAGTGAGAGCCAGAGGAGGAACGGACTCTATTCGTGTGGTCCTGAGATAGTCACCATAAAACAAGCAGACTGCCAAATGAGGAGCGGACTCTATTCATGGGGTCCTGAGATGGTCACCATAAAACAAGCAGATTGTCAAAGGATAGTGGGGAGGGGAAGGAGACCTGGGGGGAGATAAGAGAACAACCGAAGGACTGGTATGCATGAATATAAGTACAACCAACGAACACAGAACTCTGGGGAGGGAGGGCATAAATGGGAGGGGGGGGGCAATGGTAAGCTATGTACACATATAATACCTTAATTTAAAAAAAATAAAAAAATAAAAAAATAAACTCTCCAGTTCCAGACAGTGTGCCCATCTGCTGACTGTAGGAGGCGGCACCACTCACCAACTCCAGAGAGGTTTCACCAGACAGCCCCCTGCATCAGTAGGAGAGGGCCCTTCCCAACCTCAATCCTTGTCTTCTCATGTAAATGAATTTATATGAAAGACCTTGACTGCGTTGTGAAAAGCAATTTATTAAAGCACCGAAAGCATACACCTTTGCTGAAAAAGCGAAGCAAGCAAACCTATACCTCTGGCTTGGGAAGTGCAGACGGGCTCTCAGCTAATCTGAAGAGCAGGTAGTAGGGTGGGGGTCTGAGGCATTATGTACCCTCCTGTCTATAGGTCTCTAAATTCCTCTGCTGACTATTTTGGTACAGATTAATTCTTAAGACATCCCGCATCCCCCCCCCCCCTCCCGGCCCCCTTTTTTTTTAAACTTTGCTTTAGTCTTCCCAGAAGTCATGAGAAGCACCTGGCAACTTTATCTTACCAAGCCTTGAGACTGCTGGCTTCTCTGCTTAGGGAGTAAAACTGCCATTTTCCCCCTTTTTCCTTTCCCTCTCCTTTTTTGTATTCTCTCCTTAGAGAGTTTTTTTTGTTGTTTGTTTTGTTTGTTAATCATTTTCTCCATGTCCTTGGCTGGAGAGATAATGGCTTGTTACTTACAAGCTGTCTGCAAATTGCCCACACTGTTGGGCCTTATTTTTTTAAAAAAATATATTTTATTGATTTTTTTACAGAGAGAAAGGGAGAGAGAGATAGAGCTAGAAACGTCAATGAGAGACCAGCTGCCTCTTGCAGACCCCCTACCGGGGATGTGCCTGCAACCAAGTTACATGCCCTTGACCAGAATTGAACCCGGGACCTTTCAGTCTCCAGACTGACGCTCTACCTCTGAGCCAAACCGGTTTCGGCTGTTGGGCCTTATTTTTAACTTTCCTGCTCAGTTTCCCTATTCCTCCTGCCCTGGACTCCTGTAACAGTAGCAATGTCAAGTTCAATATTATGGGGCTTTTCCGTGGTCTTGGAATCTTTCTGCACAGAGGAGGTGCCTCTTGGCCTTACCCATAATGTCAACATCTTTATGTTGGGCAACTCATGTCTTCAGTCTCATGGTTATTTCCCACTTGTTGCGGCGAATGGGATCTCGGAATCTCTTCAAGTGGGACAGCAGTCGCGGCCAACTGGTCAGTGCCCAACCGAAGGAGCAGAGAGGGGAGCTGGAGACGGGTCAGCCTCTCATCCGGCCTCCCTGCTGCTCAGTTGGCCCCTCCTGATTTCCTTCCACCGCCAACTACATACGCTCGCTCTTGTTTGCATGGGCAATGCGGTTTAGTGTGCTTACCTTCCTTTGTTGTGTCCAAGTCGTATTTTGTGGAAAACGGGGAGTTAAAAACCTCTAACACTGGGTATGTTGTACAAAGGTGTATGTGTGCTCACAAGGCATTCTCTGCTACATACACGTCATATACATATTTTTTTTACTCTTTGTTCAACCAGCAGGGATTTCTAATTACTCCGTCAACAGTCACTGGGTGGAAACAGTGACATTATTCTTTGCATTTTTCAGATGGAGAGACTAAGGTCCTGAGTTTGTGCTGATTGCACTGAGCTCTCTGGGTCCCGGAGGCAGAGCTCCAGCCTCAGTTCAGAGCCCCTTCCATCACCCCAGAGGCTGCACTGCTTAACTGTGAGTACTCCTCATGCTCTTTGTAAGTAATGTTTACCTTTTATTAAATCACAAAATGAGCTTTCATCGCCTCGACAGTGAATGAGTTATGAGCTAAAGACCTATCCATACAACTTGGCTTCTGTTATGTCCCTCCCTGAACCCAGTAGAATGAAATGCCTGAGGTCCCCCGGTGTCTGTTTGTACTGATATGCACCAGTTTTACTATTTACTTGTTTGTTTGGTTGTTTGTTTGCTTATTGTTTTGCCCTTCTTTCTTTGAGCTTGCAGGTAGTGCCATCGGCATACGCGCTATTTTCAGGCAGTGTTTTATATTTACTGATAGGCCTGTCTTTGTGTCCAGCCTCTGGCTTATAGTCATCATAATGACTAAAGAATAAGAGAATGGCCAAAATTGGTTTGGCTCATTGGATAGAGCGTTGGTCTGCAGACTGAAAGGTCCCAGGTTCAATTCCGGTCAAGGGCATGTACATTGGTTGTGGGCACATCCCCAGTGGGGGAGGGTGCAGGAGGCAGCTGGTCGATGTTTCTCTCTCATCGATGTTCTAGCTCTCTATCTTTCTCTCCCTTCCTCTCTGTAAAAAAAAACCACAATGAAATATATATATATTTTTAAAAAGAATAAGAGAATGCTCAAAAAGCTTGTACTTTGGGCAAATACTCTGTAGACCTGTATAGGTATCTGATGAGGCTGTGTCTTGTAATGAATAGATTGAATAAAAAACAAGAGTCCCTTTTAGGCCTCTCCAGTAATGTGACTTTGATCAAAGTCAGGATTCCCCAAAAGTAGCAAAATAAATTTGCCAGTTTCAGTGAGGCCCTTTTGCTTTGCCCAAATCATCCTGTGTTGGTGGACCTGAGTGTTTGGAATGATAGGATGACCAAGTTGTCCCATGGCTTTAGTTGTATTCATTTAGCCTAAATTCTGATCATAAATCCATCAGTTTGATATTTTACACTAACAAAAGTGATACCAATTTTGAGTTTTCTCCTGTTACAGAGGTTCTCATACAGTCCTCAGATTCTGACACCACTCTGTAGAATTTTGCTATTTGATCGAGCAGGAAATAGGAAAGACAGTAGATAGATCTTGTCTCAGTACAGTCTTTTCTTTTCCTTTTTTTTTTAAATTGTTTATTGATTAAGGTATTACATGTGTCATACGTCCTTATCCACCCATTGCCTCTCCACCCCATGCTTATGCCCTCACCCCTCCCCTAGTGTCTGTGTCCATTGGTTATGCTTATATGCATACATACAAGTCCTTTGGTTGATCTCTCCCCACCTTTCCCTCCCTTCCCTCTGAGGGGAAGTTCCCCTCCCTTTGACCCTCTGATTGATGTTTCTCTGTCTCTGGATCTGTTTTTGTTCATCAGTTTATGCTGTTCATTATATTCCACAAATGAGTGAGATCACATGATATTTATCTTTCTCCAATTGACTTACTTCACTTAGCATAATGCTCTCCAGGTCCATCCATGCTGTTGCAAATGGTAGGAGTTTCTTCCTTTTTACAGCAGTGTAGTATTCTATTGTGTAGATGTAACACAGTTTCCAGAGGAAAGCAGAAAAGACAATAGATTCTGTCCTAGCACAGTCTTCATTCAACTTGGATTTTGCTTTAATGGGCAATGCAAATCAATACTCAGTCATACTACAAAACACCTAAGAACGTCATGATCCAATATCACTAAGAGCTCATCAATCTTAGCTTCAACAGCCTCAGAATAGGGAATTCGTGGCTTCATGCTTACACTAGCTGTGACACAGGAAGTTCCATGAATAAGGCGGGAGTCAGACTTGCAGAACAGTTTCTGGATTCGAGGAACCAAAGACCATGTTTCCCCCTGTGGCTGAAGGGACAGTGCTAGTGGAATGCCGTCAGATGAAAGAGGGCATGTGGATGCTGGAGTCCGTGCAGCCTCAGAGCTGGTGAGTAGGTCCTGTTTACTCTCAGCCAGAAGCTGAACCGGCTCAGAAGGGAGTTCAGGAGTCCTCTTAGTTCCCGGCGATTTACTCTGATGTTCCTCTGTAGACATGTGGTGTTGATTTTCTAGTGTCTCTATAAATACTGCTGTATCTGTCTCTCTGCCAAACTAGCTACCTTTCTCACCCCAGGGAGAAACCAGAGATCAGACATTCCTACTCTGTGGCCCCATTGGACACCACAGGGGGAGGGAGCAGGTTTGGCAGTCTAAGCGCTGTATGTATTTGGATCTTGAAAGAGCCAGGCTAAAGCAGTCAGTGGGCTCCCATAAATGACCTGTGCTCCTCTTTGTATGGCGTGGGCTGGAATGCCTTTCTTTTCAGACTTGTACGAGCAGCCGGGGATCAAAGAGTCAACTGTTTATGAATGCATTCTTCATTATAAAGGCATCATCGTGCTCACCAGGGGGACTCGGGCAAAAGCACTAATAATTTCCCCCATTACTATTTTGTTTCATGGATCAGAGTTGGAGAGCACTAGAAGAATTTGCAACTATAGCTTGTAGCTTTTTTAAACAGTAGAGATGAAAACTTACTTTCAAAGAAAGGTTGAAACGTGAATGGCATCTTGTTAGGGTGTGGAATATAGCAGGAGAGGAGAAGTAGTAAAGAAATTGGCCCATTACCATGTGGAATGTGGTTCAGGAAGAATAATAGAAAGCAGAACAGCATCCTGTGTAATGGATTTCCTTGGGTAAGCATTATGGAGAGCCTTTGATAAACAGAGCAGAAGAGATACAGGAATTTTTTTAAAAGCCCAACTAAATAATATAGTTGAAAAACAGGTTTTGCAGAAGTTCCTTAGAATGTATGGAATAAATATGTCTCAAATTACAACATTGGTGAAGTTAATAATAGTAAGATTGTGGATAATCACAATGATACAAAATAATAATAATTGTTTATTCAGTGTCTGCTGTGTGTCCCGCAATATAGGTGATATCTTTCAATCCTGCCTACTAAAAAACAAGGAGGTGGAGGTGTTGTTATCCTCAAATACACCCGGGGAACTCGGACTGCACAAAGTTTAAGAGCTTTGCTCAAGGTCGTGCAGTCATCATTAGGTTGTGAGTCCAGGGTTTGACCTGAGCTCTGGAATGAAGCAGAACTGTCACTTAGCCTGTAGTTAGTGTTTCTGGTTCCTGTCTCCTCCTGCGGCCTCTGCGGCAGGAATCATTGGAGCCCTTTTGCTTTGTGAGCTGGGGAGCTTTGCTCTCAAAGATTGCCCTCAATCTGTGATTGCAGCTGCTGCTTTGCATTTCCATTTCCTCTCCCACACAGCCCAGCCTCTGGCTTCTAGAACTGCCACTGACCACACAGGCTAAGAGTGTTCCCTGGAATGTGTGATGAAGAAAGCACTTCCAGGAAATACTTCGTCAAGTCTATTGCCCTTTCCAGGAGCAATGAAGGGCCATTGTTGGACTTGTTTAGTTTCTATAGGTGTAAAGCACTTTCTTTGAAAGAAGACTCAGGACACTGAGTGAGTCTGTCTGTGTGGGTGCCCTGTTGGAGTCTTATCCACAGACAGTCAGACTTGACCTCTGACATCTGGTACTGTGGCAGAAGACCAAAGAAAACCAAGGATGCTTCTGAGAAAAAAGGAGGGACACTGTTTAATACGGTGGCGGGCTCAGGGAACAGCCTTCCAAATCTGAGTGAAGGAACACGCATGGGGCTTTCCTTTATATCTCCCCTCCCTGTGGTCTTTGTCCCACAAACATGGATTATGCTTCTGGTCCTTTTCTCGGGCTTTGTAAGAAGGCCCCCAGGTGTTGAGGGTCTCCAGGCCATATCAGATAACCCTCCCTCCCACCGGGGCAGTGCACTGTTCACAGTAACAGATTCTGCAAGACCAGTATCTGGGAAGGAGAGAGGAACTTAATTATAGGTTATCAGGAATGCACACTGAGCATGCTGGCTTGGATTCAGATCAGTAGTCCCGAATATCAGGGTTACATTGGAATTAGCCCTTTTTAGCCTTCTCAGTACAACATATCACATTGGTAAGTTCTTGATCTGGTGCTTTCTGCATGAACTTTAGGGACTGTATATTTAGTGAAAGAACTCCCTTCATCTACTCGATCTGTTACAGATCAGTTACAGAGATACCTGAAGAAACAGTTCTTCAACCCTATTATTGTAGCAGGAATTGTTCTAGATTCTCAGACTTTGTTACTTTAGTTCTAATGAAAGCTAAATTGTATGAATCTTATTTTTTTTTTTAAAAAAAAAAGGCACGTGGTATACTGTAAAAGTCTCAGTGCTTAGAATTGATTTAAAGGCTCAGGGGCTATGCAATCCCCAGGAGCTTTTGCCCTTGTCACAGGTAAAACCTACATCAAAGGGAAGCGGCAAGATCAGGTAACTCAGAGGACTGGAAAACTACACACTCGACACAGGTTACCTTCTTTCTGTTCTGTTAATGCTGCTACATTTGTTCAACTCATCTCTTCATGCTGCTTTTAAAAAATAGTTTAAGATGGTCAGAAATAGAAGTAAGTAATCCATTGATTCTTTTTTTACCGATTTAATTTTGAAGCAATTGAGAGCATTATCCAAAATCCCGTGGCTTTTCCCCACTCCAACTACTCTTGAAAGATTTCACACGTGCGGTGTAAAAAAATGTGAGTCAGCCCCCTCCATTGCCGACTTTAAGAGTTGCAGAAATCATCTGCTAGGCAGCACATATGTTCTTAGTTCCAGGAGAGGAAGAAAACACATTTGCTGAAAAGAAATGGAAACTTGAAAACCAGTTGAGTTGTAATAAAGAAACTGCATTTTGCTAACCTCACCCCCCTCCCCCTTCATGCTTTACTGTTTTCCTGGGCCTGGACTGGTTTTCCTGGTCATGAGGCATCTGTCATCCCAGACACTCCCTCCCTGGGATGCGGGCTCCAGCTGGCCAGGGAGGGGAGGCACCGGAAGTGCAGATCGACCAAAAGATGGGATTGTGATGCAGAAATAAGAAATCATCACTTCATATATATATATATATATATATATATATATATATATATATATATATATAATTGATTTTTTACAGAGAGGAAGAGAGAGGGATAGAGAGTTAGAAACATCGATGAGAGAGAATCATCGATCAGCTGCCTCTTGCACACTCCCTCCTGGAGATGTGTCCGCAACCAAGGTACATGCCCCTGACCAGAATCAAACCTGGGACCTTTCAGTCCGCAGACCGACACTCTATCCACTGAGCCAAACCGGTTTTGGCAAGAAATCATCACTTCTTTAATGCAAAGCACGGGAAGGCTGCAAATCCATGCTCTTATTAAGACCTTATGACAATTCAGGTAATAATACACTTCAGTAATAAACTCCTCATCTGCAGTTGAGGAGACCTGGCCTTAGCAGGATAAGCCGCTTGGCCAAGGTCACACAGCTAGTGAGCCAGGCAGAGGTGGATAATAAAGGCTTTACATGTATCCTTGCATGTGTGACGCTGCCTACGGGACCTCCAGGTGCTGTAAAGGTACTTTCTCTTGGGCAGTTGTCTTCAACAAACACACACGAACCGTCCAACATCCTAAAGGGACAGACTGCTGATTGCCTCTGTTTTAACATTTGCAGAAAATGGATTCAAAGAAGTTTCTCTTGCAGCAAAAGAAACTCTCAACTTGGCGCTCTACTTAACAAATTTTAAACTCATTTCTTGACTCTCTGCCCTTCACCTCTCAACAAAGCAGTTCCCTTCTTCAGTAATTGGTACTCGGTGGTTCTGTGTGGACTGCCGGTCAGTGTGGAGTTAGTCATTAAACTGAGTGAGGACCGCAGTAGCCCGCCATGGAACCAAGGCCTCACCGAGCCGGCATTTCCCCGTAACATCCGGGTGGATGTTTCACGTGGGCTTTCTTCCCCCAACTTCCACTGGTATGATTCTATGTCTAGAAAAGAATTGACAGTGACATTTCATTTGACCAAAAAGAAGTCAAGGGAAAAGGAACCATTTCTACATTTAACAAAACCCAAAGGCAACTTGAAAAACACTTTGAAAAGTTTTTTCCATTTTGGAATCTAAAACAGCCAGGCTTGGGGGGTGCCAGGTGCAATTCTGCTGGGAGTCCCTGAGACAGAGCTCTCCTTGACCTTCTGAGAATATTTCAGGATTCTTCAGCACAAAGGACTGGGAAACATGGTTTTAAACTCCCATTGAAATGGGTCACGATGAAAATCCTAAAGAGAAAGCCAGGCCTGGAAAACACAGGATCCTGGCTCCAAATCAACCCTCACCCTTTGAAACCCAGGCCCTCCTCCAAGCCCACCCTTCACACAGCCACCCACTCGCTGGCTTCCTTGATGCTCCTAAAACTCACCCAGAAAGCAAAGGCTCAATGAGCTGTTGTTTTGCATAAAACTATCGGGCAGGATGAAGAGTGAGCAGCAAGAAAGGAATTTCTCAATCATAGAAAATGAAGGTGTAGGATGGTAAAATAGGAATCTCTTCCAGGATTCCTCAGGAAAATTCCCTTCCCCCTGTGCCCCCATGCCCTTGAATTTAGGACTTCCCAGAAGACAATACTGAACACTGTGTTTGGTGGCTAGAACTCTGCAGCCCTGGGAATTTTTTTGAAAGTCAGAAATTTCAGGGCAGTGTAAATACCCATTATGACGAACTGAACTTGGAAGTACCCTGTAGAGACAAAATAATTTAAGGCTTCTAAACATAGTATTAACAAAAATTTAAACGTCGGCTGGATTAAGCTGTCATTGATTTCCATCTGCCTCAGTCAGTAGAAAATTTTAACTTTTAAAGCTGAAACCTTTTTTAGTCACTGATATCATTCTGATCTATAACATTGTTATGACTGAGATGCAGTCAGTCCTCGTTATGTGCGGATTCTATATTTGCAGGTTCACCTACACACTACAACCTATTTGTAGTCCCAAGATCAATACTGGTGGTGCTTTCCTGATCGACCATTCACAAGACAAACACCGAGCGGAGAAGAAGTTGAGTTGTCCCAGATGCACACACCATCCCCACCGAGGTCCAATAGGGGACACGCTACCTCCTTGTTTCAGCTCATACTGCAAATGAGTGTCCTGTTCATACCCCTTTACTGCCATGCTTTTCACACTTTTGTGCTGTGTGTTGATGATTTCTCTGTTTAAAATGACTCCCGAGCAAAGAGCAAAAGTTCTCTCCAGCAGTCGGAAGTATAAGAATGCTACCAAAGGCCTTACAGAGAAAAATATGTGTTAGATAAGCTTCATTCAGGCATGACTTACGAAGTTGTTGACCACACGTTCCATGTTACTGTATCAACAATACGCATACGACAGGTGTCTTTAAACAGAAACATAACTAAAACAAGGTTATGCATTGATCAGCTGATGAAAATGTTGTGGCCAGAGGCTCTCACGAACCGTACCTTGTATTTTCCCTGGGAGCAGTGGTTCAAGTAGCTGCTAATTCAGTGTTCACATGGATATTATACACTGAGTGGCCAGATTATTATGATCTCTGAACGCATAATAATCTGGCCACTTAGTGTATAATTTATACAATAAAAGGCTAATCTGCAAATGGTCCCCTTGACCAGGAATTCAATCAGTAGGCAGGCTGGCCAACCACCTATGTCCCCTCCCCATGGCCAAGCTGGCCAGACCCCACCCATGCACAATTTCATGCACTGGGCCTCTAGTGTGTGTGTGTGTGTGTGTGTGTGTGTGTGTGTGTGTGTATTGAGTGGCCAGATTATTATGTGTTCAGAGATCATAATAATCTGGTTACTAGTGTAGGTCATAACTACTGCAAATAGCAAGACTTGGCTGTATTTGATTGAAAGCTCTGTGCCATATGCTTACTTGAATGGCTCTGTGTATGTAGAAAGTCTTCACTTAGCATCTTGAATGTCCTGCTATGTTTGGTATCACATTTTAGATAAGTCAGGAGTTATGTAGATAAGATGAAAGTCCAGTGAGTTCTATATATGGGGCAAAGAAAGAATCTGGTACGAGAATGTAAGGAGAGAAGGGAAACTTGGCTATAGGCCATAGCAAAGGAGGCCATATGGGGAAGGAAGGGGTGGTGGGTGAAAAAGCTGAAGAAGAAATCTAAAAGTAGAGGAAAAGATGGATGTGTTCATAGTGAAACTGAGGGTCAATCCCCAAGATAATGCTATGAACCATGGGATGTGTTTATGTGTCATTGTCTGAGAGTATTCAATATACTCCTCCCACTGAAGAATAGAACAGGGAAACTAATGTGCATAAAGTGTAATTCGTTATATTTTCTTGAGAAGCAGTGGGTGAGATGCCAACATATTGTACAGACTTAATGACATGGTTTTATAGAAACTGAGCTTTGTTCATTTATTTTTTTTTCCTGTCTCATGTAAGGTCATGACTCTTTGTTTCCTGGCTACCAAGAAAAAACAATTTTGATTTTGGATAAATAGCTTCTGTAGAAATGTTCCTCTTAAACCAGGGGCACTTGCATGTGCTTAAGTTAATGGAATTTAATAACCTATTTAATACACTATGGCAATATAGACATTTTTTACTAGCTAACTTAGAAAAACTATGTGTTCTCATATTCTTGCAAAAGGTAATTTGTTTTATAGGCATAAAAGAGGGTTTACAGTGTGAAATAAACAAATCATTCCTCTAAACAGAGTAGAAGAAAGTACACTTCTTCAAAAATAATTGCTTATTTACATGCATTTGCTTGTTGGAAACAAAAGACTGAAATGAGATTCCCCTATCATTAGTCTGTTATGCAATGAAATTCAGAAAGTATGAACAGAGAGAATTTCCCATAATTCCATATGGGCCATGATAAATTATACCAGTTTTCCATCAGATCAATACAGCATCTAACTCATGAGCTTCATTTAGAAATTGCATGTCCGATAAAAAGGAGGTTTTTTTTAGTATTTCAGGAAAGATTCTCAAAACTTTAGGAAAAATCGGTGCTGTTAAAATATGGTCAAGTTATATCTTCACATATGAAGATGCACTATGTTTTTCTTAGAATCTGAAAATGATTTGGGGCACAAAGAATTTTTTTCAGTGGTGTTAAAATCACATTGAACTCCTGCTAATTTGTAACAGTCATACCCATCTTTTTTTAAAAAAATTAAACAAAATAAGACAAAATACATAGAACAAAAATTGCTAAATAAGTATTAGCTATTATAATAATGTTGTTGTTATACTGAATGTTGACCCTAAAATAGTATACAATTATCAAAACTGTCCTTAACCAAGGATCAATTTCTTTTGATTGTTATATAAATAATATTGTCACTCTTGAAAAACCCTAGAACCAACAGAGTAAAAGCTAGAAAATGATGAGGCGCAAGGAAATTCTGAAGACTACACACACACTCTTCTGAATTCCCCAAAACATCCCCTGTCACGGACTGTGCAATGATTTTGCTAGTCTGCCTTCTTATCTATTTTGTTCATCAGGGTAATTCAAACTCACTGCTATAACAAGCAACCTCCAAATCTCAGCAGCCTAAAACAATAAAGATTTATTTATTGCTCATGCCATAGTTATATAAAAGTCAGGTGGCTCCTCTGGGGGGTTCTGCTTTCTATGATTTCTTTCATCTGGTAGCTTCCCCAGTCTCAGCGGAAGGGAGAAAGTGTGTATGATTGTTTGGGGTGTTTATGGCCAGGCCCAGAAATAGCAACATAACTTTCACTCACATTCTTCAGAACAGAATCTAGCTCTAAGGCTATAATGTAACTTAAAGGTGTTCTTGGAAGTGTTGTTTTCCTATTTGCAAGGGAAAGAAGCAAGATATGCTTTCATGATTCTTCAGAGATAATAAAGGTTTAAACTTTCCAGTAGGCTCAGTGTATTTCTTAGTGTACCATTAAATGAGGTTAACAATTTATTATAAAAGAGAGAAAAACATCATTAAACACCATAATTTATGTATCTAAGCGAGCACAGTTAAGGTTGGCTTTAAGTACAACTAAAATTCCAATCTGCCATGAAGCTTCCTTGATCATCTCAACACATCCTTTTATCTATGTTATTATAATGACACTTAGCAAATATTTCTTTGTTGTCTTTATTTTTTTATTATTTTCTACTAGACTCTTAAGCTTCTTACATGTAATAATATAGTACAGTGTAGTCTTGTATTATATAATACTAGAGGCCCAGTGCATGAATTCGTGCACAGGTGGGGTCCCTCTGCCTGGCTGGTGATCAGGGCCAATTGGGCCTGTGGGAGGTTGGCCAGGGGGAGGGGATATGGGAGGTTGGCTGTTTGGGGGGAAGAGCCACAGGAGGTTGGCTTGCCAGTCCAATTGGGGCCATTGGGCCAGCCATCTGGGGGGAGGGGCATGGGAGGTTGGCCAGTGGCCCCAATCAGGGTCATTGGGACTGGCTGGCCAGGGGGAGGGACCATGGGAGATAGGCCAGCCAGGGGGAGGGACTGTGGGAGGTTGGCTGTGGAAGCACACTGACCACCAGGGGGAAGCTCCTGCATTGAGTATCTGCCACTGGTGTCAGTGTGCTTCAGAGTGACCAGTTGACTGGTTGTTTGGTCATTTTGGTCACTTAGGCATACCGTATTTGCCGGCATATAAGACGATTTTTTGGCCCTGAAAAATACCGTATTTGCCGGCGTATAAGAGACTGGGCGTATAAGACGACCCCCTAACATTTCCACTCAAAATACAGAGTTTGTTATATACTCACCGTATAAGACTACCCCCCATTTGGAGGCATATTTTTCAGGGCCAAAAAATCGTCTTATAAGCTGGCAAATACGGTATATATATATATATATATATATATATATATATATATATATATATAAATATAACTTATAAGTGATATATCGTATATATATGATATATCATATATCATATATATACGATATATCACTTATATATATCACTAGATATCACTATATAACACAGATATATATATCACTTAGGCATATATACCGTATTTGCCGGCGTATAAGACGACCCTTTGGCCCTGAAAAATATGCCTCCAAGTGGGGGGTAGTCTTATACGGCAAATATATAACAAACTCTGTATTTTTAGTGGAAATGTTAGGGGGTCGTCTTATACGTCCAGTCGTCTTATACGCCGGCAAATACGTATATTTCAGGGCCAAAAAATCATCTTATACGCCGGCAAATATATATATATATATATATATATATATATATATATATATATAATGAAAATAATGCACATCAACATAAATTATTATAATACTACAGAACAAGAATGACAAGATTTTTTCAAGTAGCCATTAAAAATCAGTAAATCCTACCCCCCCCAACAAAGAGATAGAAATGGGACAAAATTGTCAAAAATATAATCATATCAGGGCCTTAGAAGTTGACGAAAGACAAACAATAATTATGAAGCATTTATTTGGAAAAACTGCTAGAACTTTGGGTAAGAACGGTAGAAATCTGTGACCTTCATACCTGGAGTTAATCTAAACCAGTAGTTCCCAACCTTTTATTGGCCATGCCCCACCTAAGCATCTCTAAAATATTGATGCTCCCCTGTAACATATAATTCTTATATTCAAAAAGTGAATTCCTATTCACATGGAAGAAGCCTAAAAGGCTATTAACTTGGTCTAGACAAGCTTCCAAAAAACATGGCATCCACAGAAGAGAAAAATAAAAGAATGAAATGATAATTGAAGTACTGAGGGAAAAAATCACTAAGAAATTGTTTAAAAATAATAATAATAATATGAAGTTATAAAAAATAGCAAATAAAGTTTCAAAACATATAATAGAAATCTAAAATGCATAAATATGTCAAAACTAGAGGCCCAGTGCACAAAATTTGTGCACAAGGAGAGGGTGTCCCTCAGCCCAGCCTGCACCTTCTACAATATGGGACATCCTTCTCACAATCCAGGACTGCTGGCTCCCAACTGCTTGCCTGTCTGCCTTCCTGATTGCCCCTAACCACTTCTGCCTGCCAGCCTGATCACTCCCTAACCACTCCCCTGCCAGCCTGATTGATGCCTCACTGCTCCCCTGCAGGCCTGGTCACCCTTCACTGCGCTCTCCTGCAGGGTTGATCACTCCCAACTGCTCTCCCCTGCAGGCCTGGATCCTTCCCAACTGCCCTTCCCTGCAGGCCTGGTGGTCCCCAAGTTCCCTCCCCTACAGGCTTGATCACCACCAACTGTCCTCACTTGCAGGCCTGGTCCCTCCCAGCTGCCCTCTCCTGTTGGTCATCTTGTGGTGGCCATCTTGTGTCCAACTGGGGGCAGCCATCTTGTGTGTTGGAGTGATGGTCAATCTGCATATTATTCTTTTATTAGTTAAGATAGAGGCCTGGTGCATGGGTGGGGGCCAGCTGGTTTGCCCTGAAGGGTGTCCCAGATCAGGGTGGGGGTTCTCTTGGGGCGTGGGGTGGCCTGGACGAGGGGCCTGTGGTGGTTTTCAGGCCGGCCATGCCCTCTGGAAACCCAAGTAGAGGCCCTGGTATCTGAGATTTATTTACCTTTTACAATTGAAACTTAGTAGCTTAGAGCAGAGCCAATCCTTCTGCTTGCTCTGTGGTGGCAGCCATTTCTCTTGGGATTTATGTATGTTCTATAATTGATACTTTGTAGCCTTAAGAGGAGGCCTGAGCCAGCCAAGGTAAGCAAAAAGCTTGGTTTCCTCTATTGCCAGGGGCAACCCTACCCTAACCTCCTGCTCTTTGCAGCTCCAGTGGCTGCCACCATTTCTATTTGGATTTATGTATCTTCTATCATTGAAACTTTGTATCCTTGAGTGGAGGCCTAGGCTGGCAAAGGCAGGCTGAAAGCTTGGCTTCCTCCATTGCTGGGGAAACCCAAGCCTCCCTCTTTGCTGTCTGTGGTGGTAGCCATCTTGGTTGGGTTTATTTGCATATTCACTCCTGATTGGGCTGTGGGCATGACTTATATGTGTGGCTTGTGAGTGTAGCGGAGTCATGGTTAATTTGTATATTGCTCTTTTTTTAGATAGAATAGTCAATTGAATAAATTAATATGAAATATTAAAAAGTATTAATAAATACATATTGATTTAATTTAATATATATTTATGTTGACAAATTTTATTTATATATACTTATAAATTAATTAACAAAATATTCATTGTTTCTCTGAATATCAGCAGTAAACTTTTGAAATTTATAATTAAGAACACAATACCATTTACATTAGCAAAAAAATAAAATAATTTATGTATAAATATAGCAAAATATGTACAGGATATATATATATATATATATATATATATATATATATATATACACACAAAAACTATGAATTCTGGTGAAGAAAATCAAAGTTCTAATAAATGAAGAAAGAGTTTATATTCATGGCTAGAAAGATTCAATATTATTAAGATGTCATTTCTTCCCAAAGTTAGCTAAAGATCTAAACACCTGCATTTAAAATATATAAAGAACTAAAACTCAGTAATAAGAAAATGAACAACCTAATTTATAAATGAACAAAAGATCTGAGTAGACATACTTTACCAGAAATGATATGTAGATAACAAATAAGCATATAAAATGATTTTCAACATCATTTGTCATTAGGTATTAGCAAATGAAAATAATGATAATAAGATACCATTACACAACTATTAGAATGGGTAAAGCTCAAAACACTGATGACAACAAATACTGGTAAGGATATCAAACAAAAGGAAATCTCATTTATTGATGGATGGAACACAAAACAGTACCTCTATTTTTGTAGACAGTTTGGCAATTTCTTACAAAGTGAATTATGGGCTACCATATGATCCATTAGTCAAACTTGTAGCTACCTATCCAAATAAGTTGAAAACATTATGTCTGCATAAGGACCTACACATGAATGTTTATAGCAGTCTTTTCATGATTGCCAAATATTAGAAGGAACCAAAGTGTCCTTCAGTAGGTCAATGAAGCAACAAATTGACAACATCCATAAAACAGAATGTTATTTAGTGATAAAAAGAAATGATATATTAAGCCATGGAAAGATTTGGAAAAAGCTTAAATGCATATTGCTAAGTGAAATAAGACATTTTGAAAAGGTTTCATACTGATGATATATATATATATATATATATATATATATATATATATATATGCCTAAGTTACCATTATGACCAGACAACCGGATGACCAGCCAGTAGCTATGACATGCACTGACCACCAGAGGGCAGATGCTTAGTGCAGAAGCTGCCTCCTGGTGGTCACTGCACTCCCACAGCCAACCTCCCAATACCAACCAACCTCCCATGGTCCCACCCCCCTGGCCAGCCAACCTCCTGAAGTCCCTACCCCTGGCCAGCGGGCCCAATAAGAACTGGGCGAGATAATCCCGATTGTCCCCAATCACCAGCCAGGTCAATGAACCCCACCCATGCATGAATTCGTGCACCAGGTCTCTAGTATTCTATAAAAGGCAAAACTATAGACCAGGGGTGGGCAAACTTTTTGACTCGAGGGCCACAATGGGTTCTTAAACTGGACCGGAAGGCTGAAACAAAAGCAACCTGACCATGCTGGCACTCTCATCTTTGGCTGCTGGTGAAGGAGCAGAGGGGAGAGCAAGAGAACTCTCCGGTCTTTTGCCTCTGCGGGCCGGATAGAACAGCAGAACGGGCCGGGTCGTAGTTTGCCCACAGCTGCTGTAGACACTAAGATCAGTAGTTGCAGGTCAGAGAAGGAAAAGGGGAGGTGAATAGAGGTGAATAGTTAGATAATAGGGGATATTTAGGATAGGGGAATTATTCTTTATGTACTGTAAAAGTAAATAAATGACTCTGTGACTGGCAAACTATACAGTACAAATTGTGAACCTTAATGTAAATTATGGACATTAGTTAACCATGACATATCAATTTTGATTCATCAATTTTAAGTGTACCCTATTAATGCAAATTGTTAATAATAAAGGAAATGATGTGCAGGAGGAGAGAGATGCTTGGGAAATCGCTGTGCTTTCTGTGTACTTTTACTATAAACTGAAAACTGATCCAACAATAAAAGAGTCTGTTAAAATGTTTTTAAAAGAATTAATGAAAATTCTGGAATTAAAAAAAAATAATTGAAATTAAAAATATTCTGGTTGGTCTCAACAGAAGGTTAAAGATGGTAGAAAAAATAATCTGTGAACTTGAAAATAAATCATTAGAAATTATCTAAGCTTAATAGCAGGGAGAAAAATATTTAAGAAAAATGAACAAAACCTCAAAGACAAGTTTGATAGCATCAAGCATACCAACATACCTATAATGCAAGTCCCAAGGAGGGAGGAGAGAGTAAAACAGGGATAAAATTAATGAACCAATACTGCCCCAATTTTTTAAAAACTACTTTATTAATATACAAATCCAAGAAGTTTAATGAACCCCAAGTAGAAGGAAGAGAGAAAGAGAGCCACAACTAGATAAATTACAATTATGGTATTAAAAAGTCAAAAATCAAGAGAGAAAAGTATTTTATCAATTTAGGAGAATAACAAAATAATTAACATGTGACATCCCATTAGAAATAAATAAGATTAGAATGTTGTAAAATAATATTCTAAGAATTTAAGGATTAAAAAAATGACAAAATAAGAATTCTATATCCAGCAAAACTATCCTTCAAAACATTGGGAAATAGAGACATTTTCAGATGATCAAAGACAGACATTGTATTACTCAAAGATCTGCCTTACAAGAAATTATTTTTTTAAATTATATGAAAAGAAATGACCCAAATAATAATTAAAATTCAAAGGAAGAAGTGAAGAGATTTAAAATATTAATATGTAGAAAAATATAAAGACAACTAAAATAGTTTTTCTTTCCTTATTTTTGTAAAAATCATAAAATTAGATAAATCAATAATTTAACACTATATTACTAAGCTCATAAAACCTATGCAAGCAATATTCATGACAATAATAGCAAAAGTGGAAGGGGGGATAAAATTGTATTAGAGCAATGTAATTTTACTAGAATTTAATTAGTATTAACCTGACATAGATTATGATAAGTTAAGATGAATATTGCAATCTCTAAAGCAGACTCTGAGGAAATAATTCAAAAATAAAGTTTGAAAATAATTAATAAAGTGTAAAGTTTGAAAGTAATTTAATAAGTACTTTAAATATGAAAATAATTAGCTCACTAGCATTTCTTAAAAGTTAAAGGCAGTGACAGGGGAAAATAGGAAGGAAAAAAGATATAAAACATTTAGAAAACAAATAATGTCAGACATAAATCTAATTATTTTAATAGGTACTTTAATTATGAATGGGCTAAACACTCAAATCACTAGCTGAAAAAAGTAAGATTAAATTATATGTTAATAAAAAAGAGTCGATTTAGATTCTAAATCATAAATAGATTAAAAGTAAAAGAATGGAAAAAACATACCGTGCAACATTAACCATAGAATAGCTGAAATGACTACAGTAGTATTAAACAAAGAAGACTTAAGACAAACTATACTACTAGAGAAAAGGAGTTATTTCATAATGATGAAGAAGTTGATCAGGAAGTATAACAATTAAAATGTACTAGAGGCACAGTGCATGAATTCCTGCAACAGTGGGGTCCCTCAGCCTGCCCTGCAGGATAGGGCTGAAACCGGCTCTCCAACATCTCCAAGGGGTCCCGGATTGCAAGAGGACACAGGCCATGCTGAAGGACTCCACCAGTGCACAATCGGGGCTAGGGAGGGACATGAGAGGTTGGCCAGCTGGGGAAAGACCTTGGGAGGACTCCAGGACATGCCTGACCCTTTTTGTTCTGTCCCAATCAGCCAGACCCCAGCAGCAAGTTAACCTACCAGTCAGAGCATCTGCCCCATGGTGGTCAGTGCACATCATAGAGAACACTTAAGCAGCCTTAGCATATCATTAGCATATTATTCTTTGATTGGTTGAACAGATGACCAGACACTTAGCATATTAGGCTTTTATTATATAGGATATGCATCTAACACCAAAACCTCAAAATACAAGCAGCAAAAATTAGAAGATAAATAGGAATAATATGAAATTACACAATTATAGTGCAAATTTCAAAAAGAAATACAGTCATAGAGGAAAAAAAGATTACCCCAAACAAAATAACAACAATTTGACTATGTCTCATATGTCTATAGCAATGGAAGCAATATATACTGGAATAATATCATTAAAGATCTGAGGAAAAATAACTGTCATGCCAGAATTTTGTTTCTAGCAAAGTATTTTTAAAGAATGAAAGTAAAAGAAAGATTTTTTTTTGAATAATGAAAAACAGAGCATATTATACCAATAGAACCTCAGTAAAGGGAAGTGTTTTTACATACATCAGAATGGCCATTTGAGATCTGAATATTAAGATTTGCTATTTTTACTATGTGAGGTACACTTGAGTAATTTTAAAAGTCACATGTACTTGCATAAGACAGCAACAACAAAAATATAGAATTTGAAAATAATATTTTAACAATACAATCAATATAAGCTATCTAGGGATATATCTAACAAATATGCATAATTTATAGGCTAATAGAAAACATGATTAAAATACTTTGTCTTAAATAAACATGAGAATCAACTAAACAAATAACTGTAAAACTGTTAACAAACTGACAATTTTAGTGAGAACAATGTTTAGCTTGTAAGTTTTTTTAAAAAGTCAAGAGAATATTAAATTTTGAACCCCACTAAAATATAAGTGAAGGGATAATTCAAGTAATATTTTCTAGGTCCTTGTAAATTGTTCTGAAGCGAGGGGGGGAAAAACATAAGGAAAAAATCAAACTAAACGAAAAGAACAAAGTGTGGGAATACAAACAAATAAAAATGTATCAATAATTTCAATCAATATAAATTAACTATTAATGTAAATCATTGCATTAACAATTGAAACAAGAAAAACTGGGATTACATTAAAAGATACCAAAATAAAAATATAAGTGAATGATAAAATTCAGCAATTATTCATGGTTAAAACTTTTAACAACTAGAAATTAAAGGAAGTGCATTTAAACCGGAAAAAGAGAATCTACAAAAAAAAAAAAAAAAAAACCTACAACAATTGTTGTAACTGTTGTAACATTAAAAGAATTATTTTTAAATCAAGAACAAATCCTATCGCCATTTCTTTTTCAACAGTATGCTAGTGAATTTAGCCATCAAATAAGATAAGAGGAATTAAAGTCATAATAACTAGAGAAGAAGAAACAAAAATGTCATTATTTGCTGATTATCTATCTACCTAGAATATACAAATGAATCCATATATTATCTATTCTAATATATAAAAAGCCAAGGGACATCACAACTGAAACAACCGGACAATGACCGAACACAGGCTACATGGGGTGACAAGGTCGGCAGGGGGGTTAGTGAGGGACAACCAAACGACTGAACTGCAGGCTGCATAGGGCAGCCAGGCTGGCAGAGGGGGCAGTGAGGGGTGACCAGGCTGGCAGGAGGGCAGTAGGGAGCAACCAGACCAGCAGGGGGACAGTTGGGGATGACCAGGTCAGCAGGGGGGGGCAGTTAGGAGTATTCAGACAGGCAGACAGGCTAGCGGTTAGGAGCCAGCAGTCCCGGATTGTGAGAGGGATGTCCAACTGCCGGTTTAGGCCCGATCCTAATTGACCAAGGAGTTCCAGATTGGAGAGAATCCAGGCTGGGCTGAGAGGACTCCCCCATGGATGAATTTTATACCCCGGGCCTCTATTATATATAAAAGCCTAAGCGACTGTTATGATGGAATGACTAGAACAACCAGTCACTATGACATGTACTGATCACTGGAGGCAAATGCTCAAAACAGGAGCTACCCTTAGCCTGCATGCCATGATCACTGATGGGGCCTGCCAGCCAACTTCCCGGTCCTTTCCCCCAGCCAGCAGTAGGTGGTGATGGCTCATGTGAATGGAGAGAGAAGGGGTAGGCGGGGAGGTGAGGAGGCAGAGAACCTGATCAGTCCTGATCTCCGGCCAGTCCTAGGAACTCCAGTTGTGCACTAATTTCATACATTGGGCTCTAGTTAGAGTTAATAAGGCAGTTAGTTATAAATTTTTTAATTTGTATCTTTTATCAGATTTAAGAATGTCTCTTCTATGCTTAGTTTACTAAATGTTATTACTATAAACTAGGGGCCCGATGCATGAAATTTGTGCACTTGTGGGAGGGGGTCCCTTATCCCTGCCTGCACCCTCTCACAGTCTAGGAGCCATTGGAGGATGTCGGACTGGAGAGCAGCCCTAAGATTTCAGTTGGACATCCCTAGTGCTGCCAAGCTCGCCAGCTGTGAGCCCAGCTTCTGGCTGAGCAGTGCTCCCCCCTTTGGGAGCACACTGACCATCAGAGGAAAGCTCCTGCATTGAGTGTCTGCCCCCTGGTGGTCAGTGCACTTCATAGTAACTGGTCGTTCTGCCATTTGGTCAATTTACATATTAAACTTTTATTATATAGGATTATTATGTAAGATGATCCTTGACTTTGGTCAAATGTTTTTTCTGGTTCCAAATAGATGATCATATGGCTTTTCTTTATTTAGTTTGTTAAAATGGTAAATTATATTGATTTTCAAATATTATGGTAACTGCATTTCTGGAATATATCCTTCTTTGCCATAATATATTATCCTTTTTATATATTGCTACATTCAATTTGCTAAAACTTTCTTACAGACTTTTTTCATATTTATTCATGATAAATTTTGGTCTGTACATTTATTTTCTAATAATGTCATCCACTTTTGTATCATGGTACTGCAGCCTCATAGAATGAATTAGAAACGATTCCCTTGTTTCTATTTTCTGGAAAAGTGTGGATATAATTTGTTTTATATTTTCCTTAAATATTTTTTAGAATTCAACAATAAAGCCATTTCAGGCTGGAGTTTTCAGCATGGTAAGGTTTTTAATCACCCATTTGATTTATTTTATAAAATCAAATTTTTAAGGATTTTTATAGGAATATTACCTATATCTTCTTTAGTGAGTTCTCATAGTTTATATCTTTAAAGCAATTTGTACAATTCACCTTGGTTATTGATTTGTTGATATAAATTGTTTCATAACAGTTCCTTTGTAGTGATGCCCTCCCTCTCATTCCTCGTATTGGTAACGTGTGTAATTCTTTTTTCTTGATTAGGCTGACTACAGTCCAATAAAACTTTTTGATCTTTTCATGGAATTAGATTTTTGTTTCCTTGACTTTCATCATTGCTTTTCTGCTATTGTCTTTTGTTTTTATTGCTTTTCTTCTTGCACTTTAATTTTTTTCAGAGTAAAAGCTTAGATTGTTATTTGATATCTTTCTTATTTTCTTACTAAGGGTCTGGTGGACAAAATTTGTGCATGAGGGGGTCCCCTTAGCCCAGCCTGCACCCTCTCCAATTCAGGACCCCTCGGAGGGTACCTGACTCCCAGTTTATCAAACAGTCGGACATCCCTCTCCCAATCCAGACTGCTGACTCCTAACTGCTCACCTGCCTGCCTGCCCGCCTCATCGCCCCCAACTTCCCCACCCTGCAGGCCTGGTCACCCCCAACTGCCCCCCTGCCAGCTCATCACCCCATGCATCTTGCTGTTTAGTCATTTAGTCTTCCCTAACTAACCCTCTTGCTGGCCTGGTCACCCCATGCAGCCTGCTGTTTGATCATCCATCCTATTGTTTTGGCTGTGACAGCCCCTGGCTTTTATATATTAGGCTAGGCCAAAAATACCTATAAGTCTATATAATATTATAAATGCTATAACTTTCCCTTCAACCATGTTTTAACAACATAACTCAGCTTTTTATATGCCATGTTTTCATCTTCATTCAGGTAGAAATATTTTATAACTTTTCTTGTTATTTCTTTTTACTCATGGGTTATTTAAACATTTGTTGTTTAATTTCCAAGTATCTGGAGATTTAAAAAAAATATCTTGGTGCTATTAATTTCTAATTGAATTATGTTGTAATGAGAGAAAAAAAGTTCCATGTATTTTCATATCCCTGCACAGCACCCTCCTGTGATATTTTGCCTGAAATGTAGGATTTTGCCTTCTGAACTCTGTGCTCTTTGTCTCTTCAACTTGGAGAGATATCTAGCCTCCGTTTGGGTGTTTCTTCCCTTTACTGTAGTCTGGAAATTCTTCTGGACAGTAGCTGGGACATTCAGGCTCACCTCCTTTGTTTCTACTCTCTCAGCAATCACTTTTCTTTGCTGCACATTGTGGGGAAGGCAGGGAAGGGGGAAAGTGGAAAGGGGTGGACATGGGAAGAGATCAATCAAAGAACTTGTATGCAAACATGCATAGCCTATGGACATAGACAACAAGCTAGTGAAGGCCTGGGGCAGGGATGGGGGATAAGCTAGAAGGGTCAATGGGAGGAAATGGGGACATATGTAATACTTTCAACAATAAAGATTGTTTTTAAAAAATAGAAGAGAAAAAAAAGAAAAAGAAAAACATTGTCTTATATATTTTGTTTTCCTAATTGTTTGAAGAGCAAGGGTCAATTTGGTCCCTTTTAGTCCATCGTTACCAGAAACAAGCCAATAAATGTTTAAAATCTATTTTGTTTTCTCGAAACAATAACAAACAGAAATGTGACTCTAATATGACACCTTTCACAGAAGCAGATATAAGGTAACAAGAAACATATTTAACAGAAAATATGCAATTTGTACATTATAACATGCGATAAAATGTGAGTTATTGCCTTTGCCAGTTTGGCTCAGTGGATAGTGTTGGCCTGCTAACTGAAGAGTCTCAGGTTCAATTCCGGTCAAGAGTACATGCCCAGGTTGCAGGCTTGATCCCCAGTAGGGGGTGTGCAGGAGACAGCCAATCAATGATTCTCTCTGCGTCTCCCTTTCTCTCTGAAATCAATAAAATAAAATAAAAATTTTTTAAAAAGTGAGTTAACACCTAAAATGGAGAGAAATATCAATCATGTTAATAAGAGGAAGCCTCACTAACATAAATATATTTGTGAAATTTTTTCCAACTTTATTGAATACAATTGATATATAAGATTGTGCAAATTTAAGGTGTGCAACATGTGCATTTGCTACACATATATTGCAAAATAACCACCACTATAGCATTTCTTTTGCTGTGCAGAGGCTTTTAGGTTTTCTGTAGTGTGCCTTGATTATTCTTTCTACTGTTGCTTTTGCTTTTGGTGTCAAATTCAAGACCCATGGCAATGAACTTTCCCCTTGTTTTCTTCTAGGATTTTTATGGTTGTAGGTCTAACATTTATGTCTGTAATCTACTTTAAGTTGACTCCTATATATGGTGTAAGACAGGGGTTCGGTGTCATTCTCTTTAATGTGGCTGCCAGTGTACCCAGCACCGTTTATTGAAAAGACTACCCTCTTTTTCTTTTACAGTATATTCCTGGCTCCATTACCATGAATTAATTGACCATATATGCATGAGTTTATGCCTGGGCTCTCTGTTCTGTTTCATCTATCTATGTCCCTTTTTTTATGCTAATACCATACTGGTTTGATTATTATAGCTTTGCTATATAGTTTGAAAACAGGAAGTGTGAAGCCCCCCAGCTTTATTCTTATTTCTCAAGATTGCTTTGGCTATACGGGGTCTTTTATGGTTCCATACTAACTTTAGGATTGTTTGTTCTATTTATGTGAAAAATGCCATTACGATTTTGATAGAAATCACTTGAATCTATTGATTGCTTGGGGGAGTATGGGTATCTTAACAATATTAATTCTTCCAATGAGTACAGAATATCTTTTTATTTATTTATGTCTTCTTCAGTCTCTTTCATCAATACCATATAGTTTTCAGTGTACAGATATTTCATCTCCTCAGTTAAATTTAAGTGTTTTATTCTTTCAGATGTTATTGTAAATGGGATTATTATCTTAATTTATCATTCTGATTGTTGTTAGTATACAGAAATGCAACAGATTTCTACCTGTTGATTTTGTGCCCTGCAACTTTACTAAATCCACTTATTAATTCAAACAGTTTTGGGTGGAATCTTTGGAGTTTTTGATACATAGCAGCCTTTCCAATCTGGATGGTTTTTATTTTATTTTTTATTTTTTTACTTGCCCACTTGCTCTGGCTAGGACTTCCGGTACTATGCTGAATAAAAGTGTAGCGAGTGGCATTCTTGCCTTGTTTCTGATCTTTGAGGAAAACCTTTCAACTTTTCACCACTGAATATGATGATAGTTGTGGACTTGTCATATATGACCTTTATTTTGTTACAGTTTTTTCTCTCTATACCCAGTTTGTTGAGAATTTTTATGAAGAAAAGATGTTTAATTTTTCCTTTTGGTGAGATGCGAGAAGGAAGGAAGCCAGTGGGTGGCCCCTGCGAAAGGTGCCATGGGCCCAGGTCTGTAGCCAGCCACCCACCTCAGGGGTCGGAGAGGGGGTGAAGGCCGCCAGGTGAGGACAGAGGCCAACGCCCCATGGCGCCGGGGTTCCCCTTTTATCCTCCCTCATCGTCACCGCACCTTGAGCCTCCAAGGCGGTGGAATAAGGACAGGACAAACCCTTGTGTCCAGGGCTGACTTCCAATAGATCCCAGCGAGAGAGCCGCACTGCTAAGGTGAGAAAAGTCTATGACAGGTTTAGCACCAGGCTCCCCACAGATGTTGTTGTGTGTTGGCGGAGGGGGAGGACTCTGTCCAAGTGCAGGGCGCATGTGGTGACCCGCCAGCAAAAAGGTGTTTAATTTTGCTGAATGTTTTTTCTGCGATTATTGAGATGATCATATGATTTTTTGTCCTCCATTTCATTAATGTGATGCATCTCAATGACTGATGTGCAGATGTTGAGCCACTCTTGCATCTCTAAAATACATCCCGCTTGGTCATGGTGTTGGTCCTTTTCATGGACTACAGAATTCAGTTTCCTGTGGTTTTCTTTTCCGGTGGTGTTCCCTCTAGCTTTGCTATCAGGGTAATGCCGGCCTCATAAAATAAGGGAGTGTTCTCTCCTCTTTTGTTTCTTGGGAGAGCTTGAGAAGGATGGGTATTCATTCTTTAAATGTTTAGTAGAATTCACCATTTGAGCCATCGTGTACCGTATTTTTTGTTTTAAGCAATGAAAAGTTTAATAGTTTTGTTTAGCAAGGAATTTAGCAAGATGTTTATAAAATTTGCATGCAAGTACAAAAGATTAATATCTAAGACACTCCTTAAGAAGTCCTATTGCCCAACCAGATGTCATGATTTGTAACATAAATCAGATTTGCACAATTTTTGTGAGCATATTGGGTTTCTAATCCTGTCTAGAGACCTATAATTTACTTCTCTGAGTCTCAGTTTCTCCATCTGTATAGTGAGAGTGCCCACTTCAAAGGGTAATAGTGAGGAATAAGTGAGTCACCAGGTAGTACTTGGGACAGCATCTGGTATATCATAAATGTCAACATGTATTAGCTATTTTTATTATTATTTAGCTCTACTTATTTAGACAGCACAGCACAAGGATAGACAAATAGATTTTTAAAAATTCAATAATCTAGAAAAGACTCACAAAAGTGGAAATGAATAAATGACAAACCTGGCATTTCAGATCCACAGGAATGAATAGATTATGGTGTGATGTAATTGATTAATTATCCATGTGGAAAAAATTGAAAATAGATTCTTTCCTCATACTAAAAACAAACCAAATGTTCATCAACTGCAAAATGTAATATGTTCATTCGGCATAATATGTTCATATTCTTGACCACTATACAAAGTGAATATCAATGAATTATAGTAAGTTAAGTATATACATATCTGAATCTCAACAAATATAATGCTAAGCCTATAAATAAATTACAGAAGAAAAAATACTATTTGAGATCATTCATATAAAGTTAAAAAAAAGCAAAATTAAACAATATGTTGTTTCCAGATATGTAAACATTTGAAAAACTATGAAGAAAAACAAAAGAATCATTCAAACTAAATCCAGGGAAGCTGTCACATCTGAGTCCAAGGGACATGAGACCAATTGGAAGCACTTAGAGGACTTCAGATTCTTCAACGTTAGTGAGTGTAGAGGGCCAAATGGGAAGATACCTGGACATTCTTTAGATTATTGCTGACTGGGCCTGGGATATTGGCAGAATCATGTCAGTTGCACTCCCGCCCTGGGAGTCGGAGATGTTCTTAGTTCCTGGCTTGTGTTTGTCCAGGAGGAAGGAGTGGGTGGGACCTGGGCCCTCCCAGGCTCCTTGTTTTCCTGTGAAACCCCCTTGTTAGATTGGAGTATAAATAGATGTGCTGCGTGGCTCAGGAGGTCGTCAGTCTGCCTCTCCAGCAGGGAAGGTCAGCGGCCCTCCCAGCTCCCACCTTAAAATCTATCTCTGTGTCTTCTCTCTTTATTTCTAATATTTCTCAATCCCTGGCCGCCTCCCCTTAGAACCGGTTCGTTCATCTCTCTTTCCGTGCGGGACACGGAAAAGGGAGATCCCGCCACATCAGGCCCCCGCAAGTGAAGTTTGTTTGTTTTTTAAAAAATAAATTTTTATTAATTTCAGAGAGGAAGAGAAACATCAATGTTGAGGAAAAAAAATCATTGATTGGCTGCCTCCTGGACATCCCACACTGGGGATCGAACCCATAACCTGGGCATGTGTTTTCACCAGGAATGGAACCATGACCTCCCAGTTCAGAGGTCGATGCCCAACCTCTGAGCCACACCGGCTGGGCCAAAGTGTTTTATACCTAAAGCTTGGCAATGGGTACGTGTGTGCCCTTTGTAATTATTTTATCTTTACTTTTTAGTATATATATATATATATATATATATATATATATATATATATAATATTTGTTCTCTCTCAAAAATTTAAAAGTTAACTGAGGAGTATCTAAAAATCAAAATATTATTTGTGTCATATCAACAGCTTTCCATTTCCCTAAATAAGTGTTGCATTTGATATTTTAATACTTTAATACTTTAACTTGTTCTGAGTTATAAATATCCCATGAAGAGCTTTTCTAGAACATAGGCTTCTGGTGGGCTGGAATGAGGAGTCCCCAGAGGACATAAAAAGAGATGTCAAGAAAGAAGCAGTAAGCGAAGAGAACTGAAGGTTGTGAAATGACATTAAAATGTAATGAAAAACAACCTTGCTTTTCACAGTTTTCTTAGCTGTGCATAAGTGGATGCATTTTTTTGTCAATGAATAATTTTTTTTAGGGAGGGAAAAATCATCTGAATAATCCTACCTTGGATTGGAGATGCAAGACAATGCAAAAAGAGACCTAGAGAGCCTCATCTGGTTTTGTAAATCAGAGGCATGGAAAAGAGGGAAACACTTACTAAGATACATGCTGCTCTGTTTCTCGGCATAGATATCAGCTTTGCCTTGATTGTGAGCATGAGTGTGCAGAGATATGAGGGTTATAGACCATCCTTATGCAGCAGGGCAAAAATTCTTCCCTTCATTCTCCCTAGAGTATTCAGGGGCTGGTGTGAGCTGCTTTTGCTTAACAAAAGGAAATGCAGGCTGCTCAATGGGTCTTTATTTTTTTATTTAGGAAAAAAAAAAGGGAACACTGGTATATGATTCAGGGCAAATTTAGGAAAGTCAGAGCCAAAGGGTTTGCTAGCACAGATTCTAAAAGTCGCAGGGGGAAGCCCCTCTCCCTTTGAAGAGGGTGTGCATTGCCTTTCCAGAAAAAGAGGTGCTCTCCAGGGAAACGGACAGCCAGCGCCTGAGGAGCCAAGAGACAGGGGCAAGTTCTGAAGGGGTGCTCCAAGAGTCTGTGCGAAGCACATCCATCTCTAGTCTGCTCGTCACTATTGGAGTGGTGGTTTGCATTTACCTGTGGTAAGTGGGGGAGAGAGAATGGAATTAAGTCCCCTGACAAGGGCTTGCATCATCTGTTTGCAATGTGACTGTACTCCAGTGGTTCCCAACGTGGGGCACATGCCCCACAAGGAGGTAATTTGATTTTTAAGGGGGACAATTTGAGAATGGGTTATTAACAGTGATTTTTTTGCATTTCTTATGGTTCTAGAGGCCTCATATACAGTATGTATTGTGACATATATTTATACATTTCAGTTCTCCATTATTTGTTTTGAAATGTCATTTGCTGTTTTTTCATATTATTTCATATTGGGGTTTTTTAAACAATTTCATATCACCTCATATATAGTATATAAGTGTATATTGTGACATATTTATACATTTCAGTTCTCCATTTTATGTTTTGAAATGTCATTCGCTATTTTTTCATATCCTCAGTACTTCAACTGTCCTTTTGTTCTTTTAGTTCTCTTTCCTGGATGCCACCTTCTTTGGAAGCTTGTTTAGACCAAATTAATGGTTTGTTAGGCTTCTTCCACGTAAATAGGAGTTCACTTTTGGAATAAGAATTATATGTCACAGGGGTGGGGCGTGGCCAAAAACGGTTGGGAACCACTGCTGTATACCAGGGCAAGGGGACTTGTTGGGTGAGCCGGGCAGCCATGGTTAGACCTCAAAGAGAAAACCATGTCTTCCCTCTGGTCACAGATGACTCTGGCCATTTCCTTAAATCTACCTTGGAAAGGCAGGATTTCATCTAGGCATTGTTCTGGCTGCGGAGAGTAGGAGAGAAGGAGAAGGTGAACCATTGTCTGGCCCTGGCTTGACAAAGAGAAATTAAAGTTCCAACTGAAGAAAAATATGAATTTGAATAATTTTTATGGAGATAACATTTATATAACAAAACACCATTTTAGCCATTTTAAGGTGTATAATTCTGTGGCATTAAGTACATTTACATTGTTGTATAACCATCCCCCCATCCATCACCAGCACTTTTTCATCTTCCTCAACTGAAACTCTGAACTCATTCAACAGAACTCCCGTTCTTCTTTCTCCATAGCCTCTGGTAACTGTTGTTCTACTTTCTTTCTCTTTGTATTTGATTACTCTAGGATGTGTGTGGGGTCATACAACGTTTGTGCTTTCATTAGTGGTTTATTTCACTTAGCATAATGTCTTCAATGTTCATTCATGTTGTAGTATATGGCCAAATTTCCTTCCTTTTTAAGGCTAAATGACAGCCCATTGTTTGTGTATATGGAACTACCAATGGACAGCTGGGTTGCTTCCACCTTTTTGCAACTGTGAATAATACTGCTATAAATATGAGTGTATAATAAATAATATTCATGTCCCTGCTCTGATTTATTTTGGAAATATATTCAGAAATAGAATTGTTGCTTCATATAGTATTTCTTTGAGAAATCACTAATACCACTGTCCACAATGGCTGTACCATTGTAATTCCCATCAAGAGTACAGAAGGGGTCCAATTTCTCCACGTCCTTACCAACACTGGTTATTTTCTGATTTGAGGTTTTTGCTTTGGGGTGTGCGTGTATGTGAGTGTTTAATACCTATCTTAGTGGTTGTAAAGTGTTATCTCGGTGAGGTTTTGATTTGCATTTTCTTAATGATTAATGATATTGAGCATTTTTTATATGCTTATTGGTCTTGAATTATTATTCCATATTCAAAGAAAAGATCTGTTTCTTAACTTCACATTTCACTACTTTATTTTTGGTATCTGGTTTCTTTATTACTTTTATATAAAATTTACTGTGGTTTGAATAAATAGAAAAGGGAAATGTAATGTGTAAACACATCTAAAAGCAGCAGTTGTGTTGTCTTTTTGATGGATCACATATCTTTCAAATGTTTAATGGATGCACTTTCTCCTCACTCATCTTTCAGCAAAAGTTAATTGAACATATAGAATTTCCCTATACAGTTTACCACATCGTTAGTTTTATTCAATTTTGCTCGTTCACATCATGGTTTTTCATTCTCCCTATCACCACTAAATCAGAATATTTTAAAACCCGTGGGAAACCAGGAAGGTATTCTACAGGTTTCTCAGAAAAGCTGCAGGTGTCAGTTGCCAAATGTCATCCCATATTTCCACAAGTGCCTGGATGTTCTGAAAAAACCCTCTTCTTTAGTTTTTATTTTTATTTTTTAAGATTTGGCTTTTTTTCCTAAACTGGAAAATTCAGTATATTGGATATTTTATAGTAACTAAGAACTTGAGCAAGATAATTTGAAACTATACAAATGGAGACCCATCACCTTTTTAAGTTACAGTGAAAGAATTGCTAAGTTCCTCTACTGTACAAATAATAATCATGCTCATCTTTTTTTTAAGTCTTTGGTCTTCTTCTTTGGAACTATGTAGTTTTAATTAGGATTTTTAAATGGAGGGATAGGGTTTATCCATCACCTCTGCCTCATTTGCATTTTAGAGTAAGATATATGGCTCATTAGAATGACAAATATTTAAAGCCTAATGAATAAATCTGAATATTCTAATATCCCTACTAAGTATTCCTACTAAGTCATAAGAATACCTTTTAGATTCTAGTATTCTAGTATTCCTACTTAGTATTCCTACTAAGTCATAAGAATACCTTTTAGATTACCTAATGTTTCAGGTTGTTTCACTTTAAGTTATACTTTCAATAATATCACCAAAGACCAGCCAGTAAGAAATAGCTTATCTTTACTTCAGAGTTCTACTCTTAAATATAAAATTTTAACTCACACTTAGAACCAATATAATTCTTAAAATGGCACATGGAAAACCGTCTGTGACTAAAAAATTCCATCCTCCATCACAACCTGGCTGTCTGACACATTTTTGTACAACTTTTTCAAACCTCTTCCAAATCTACTGTTGGTTCAGATAAGTCGTTCTGTCTTCCATGTATGGGAGTGTCTTGCAATACCAAGGAAGTTCTTCTTGGCACTGACAATTTTATAGCATACCGTGTCCTAAATAATGTTAAGATTCTTTTACAATATAGAAGTGCAGATGGGTGACATCATGGTGTAAGGCATCTTTTATTGAACTCATAAAAATCCTTTTTAAGGATTCTTAGAAATTAGAGCTGTTAAAACAGAAAAATCTCTCCATAGCATTTAACTAGGAAGTTGAGGAATCTGATTACAAGCCTTCGTCATGAATCTGCGGAGAGTGAAACATTTTACAAGGTAAGGTCACACCACAGATTCAGTTAAGCCTTTAGAATTTAGAATTTAGAACTTAGAACAAAGGAAAATTTTTGTGGTTTAGACCTTTAAAAGTACTGCCTACACCTGGAACTGCATGGTCGTGAGTGTGGATTCCACCTGCATGTGGTGCTCTTGTGGCCGTCCTGGTCAGTTCAATAAATCCTTGCCTGATTTTTTGTTTTTAATCAATTAGCAGCCTCCGGTAGTCTTATTTTGACTCCAGGGTTCGACCCCACAACAATGCTAGGACTCAGACCATGCCTCGCTTGGCATCCTATACAAATTAACTCTTGGTACAAAATAGAAAAGCATGATACAATCCAGCTAGCCAAAGAGGTGGGTGTTACTCCTGCCCCTGCTAAGTTTTGTAATTACATTAGAACCAATGTTGGCTGTTCGGGGGAACCATCATGAGACTTACCTCAAGTTCCCATATGTGATGTAAGGTGCAAATCGTAAGAGTGCAGTAATTTGAGCAATTGTTTTCCTATAGATTTGGAGGCAGAACACAGACTGCACTGGGAGAGACACAAAGTGAGACAAGGAATCAGAATGATATCCTTCACACAAAATGTTTAATTGGCTGCTATAAAGCGGCAATCAACAAGCTAAGCCTAACTGTATTCAGTCACCTGTTTTTGTAAACAAAGTGTTATTAGAACATAGTGTAGCGACTACATGGCTTGTTTTGTCTGTGGCTGCTTTCGCACTCTGATGGCAAAGTTGAATGCTTGCAACAGGAAGCATAAGGTCTGCAAAGCTGAAAATATTTACTCTTTGGTCCCATAGAAAACAGTTTTATGACTGTTGCTCTAGGCCAGTGTTTCCCAAAGTGTGGTACGTGTACCCCCAGGGGTACGGGAAGAGTTTGGTGGGGGTACGCTTTGCACTGGAGTTTGGTGGGGATATGCACTGCACCGTGTTTAGCAGTGCCTAATTCTACGTTCTCATGAGTCAAGTCAAGACAGTCTTGTGAGGCATGAGATGGTCCAGTGTGTGAATAAATGTTATTTATAATATAACTTTTATTTATATTTTATTACAAATAATTTTATTTTTTGTTTATTATTATTTTGTGTATGTACCAAAAAAAGAAAAAAATAAGTATATTTTGATTGTTATTAAAATACATCCATTTTTTTTACAAGGGGTACTCAGAGTTACGAAAATTATAGAAGGGGTACACTTTTATGTCAAAAGTTTGGGAAACACTGCTCTAGAAGATTCTACTAGGACACCAAAGTAGTTGTTAGGCAGGAAAATTGGTCATGTATAACCCTAAAAATTACTACCTTTCATGCATGTGTTATTTTACAATTGTCAAAGTACTTTCACATTCATTGTCTCACTTGATTGTTGCAACAACCCTATGACACACACAGAGGAGATATTAGGACACCTTTTTCCAAGTGATTTGGTCCTGAGAGGTGCAGTAACTGCTCTATAACTACATTACAAACCACAGTATTCCATTTGAGGAGGATGGACTGAGTGAGGTGGAAGTCAGACAAATCTTACCAGGTCGTTTTGCTTGACAGAAAGCAAGGTCAGGAGGCAGGAATGGGAAAGGTCAAGACCCCGGGAGCTGCCAATACTCAGGCACCTGGACTCCTTACCCTCTAACTCTCTCCCACTGACCTTCTCCACGGGCTTGTTGGCTCCACATGAGAAGCTGCTCGCTGGCACGCCGCAGACGGCTGCTCCCCATCTGCCTATCACAGCAGAATGCTGCGCTTCCAGTGTGGGGCTGCTTGATTCCTGTGAACTAACCTCAGTTACACATCCCACACTGGCACTCTCACAGCTACAGGGCTGCGGTGCCCTTTGGGACCTGGCCCAGGGCATCTAAGAAGCAGACACACTCTCCCCAGGTCACCGCTGTGACTATGCGATCACTTTGTGTTCACACTCAGTGTGTGGTGTGGACTGCAGTCAGATTTTTTGTTTCCAGTGCAGAGGGCAGCTTCTGGGGCCCGAATGACTGAGTTCAAGTCCCAGCTTCAGTACTTACAGTCTGTGAGATCTTGGATGAGTTTCTAGCCTCTGAGTGCGACAGCTTACTCATCTGTAAAATGAGGATATTAGTATGTACCTGTTAGGGTTACTGTGAGGTAAAATGTTTTAGAACAGGATTGGGTATGTAAAAAGTGCACAATAAGGGCTAACAGTTGCTATTAATGATCATTACTGCCTCAAGGAGAGCTTGGGCCCTGACCCAGCCTGTATCATTGTTTCAGAGTAACTATAGCCTTTCCATTCTTGTGGATTGTCATCTACATGCAAGTTGGGATAACCCAGTCCCTGGCTGCTATACTGGGAAGACACCAATCATTCCAGCTTTGGAGGATATAGCAGCTGCCTGGGAAGGTAGCATAGCCAGTTCAAATCCTCAGATCAAGTAGAAAAATAACAATTAGACAGTACATAGAATTCTCTTCATGCACATTTTTTCTTATGGACCATGAATAAATGAGGGAGAGTATTCCCTTATAGATGATCTCACTTTTTATGTTAAAACTAGTGGCCTGGTGCCTGAAATTTGTGGCCCGGAGGGGGGGGGTCCCTTAGCCTGGCATGCACCCTTTCCACTCAAGTATCCCTTGGGGAAGGTCCAACTGCCAGTCATCCCTCTTGCAATCTGGGGCCACTGGCTCCTTACCGCTCATCTGTCTGCCTGCCTGATTGCCCCTCACTGCCTCTGCCTGCCTGCCTGATCTCCGCTAACTGCCCTCCCCTGCCAGCCTGATCTTACCCTCAAAGGCTCTCTCCTGCAGGCCTGATCTTGCTCCCAACTGCCCTGCCCTGCTGGCCAATTTGGTTCTGATTGGTCAGTTTCTATGCCAGTCAGTGTCAAACATTCTGCTTCCTAGGCAGTCATTAGCTTCTCACAGTTTATACAGATTTGGTTCTGATTGGTTAGTTTCTATGCCAGTCAGCGTCAAAAGCTCTGCTTCCTAGGGAGCCATTAGCCCCTCACAGTTCACCCAGTTTTGGTTCTGATTGGTCGGTTTATATGCCAGTCAGCATCTCCAGGCCTATATATGAGATTGATCAGCAGCCCCCATGGAGGCCCAGAGAGAAACAGAGGTGTAGCTACTGGCGAAGCTCAGAGAAAAAGAGAGAGGCAAACCCAGATTGACAGCTGCCACAGAGACTAGAGATAAGACCCTGCCTCTCTCTTCAGGCCTCTCTCTGGGTCTGACCCCCTTGGCAGTTAGTTTAGGTCACCACACCTGCACCAGCAGCACAGTTAGTTGGGCCACCACAGCAACCCAGCACTGACTGCAGGACTAACTTCCAGTGTTCAGTTATGCCTTTGATTGGTCTTTATGGACCCTGGGTTTTTATATATTAGGATAACAAGAAAAAATGTGTTTGAAGCCTATAAGAGGGGTTTAGGTTAGCTATAAGAAAGAACTAGTAAGTATGGAGATTTGAGCTCAGCTTTTAGTTTTTGGAAAACAGAATAAACTCAGAGAGGTATGAGGAAACTCTGAGTTAGGCTTTGCTGAACGGGGAGAGTACAGGAGGTACTGTCCAAAGACCTCAGCCCTGGATTGAAGGACCAGTCCTCGGTGGGTACCCACTGGTGCTAAATCCTGGTGGGAAAGGGGGAGCTTCAAATTAAGAGGTAGAACCATCCATAGTCTATGAGAGAGCCCAGGTGAGTGCCAAGCAAACTCCACAGGGCAGCAGGCTGTGGCCCTGAGCCACCCTCTGGGAGCAGTGCCCCAGCAGCCCCCTCCTTCACCGGGGCAGCCAAAGATCGTCCCTGCGCCAAGGCTGCTCAGGCTGTTACAAAAGCTAATTGAGGAGCTATAGCACAGGGTTGGAAGCCAGGAGGAAGGTTCATGGGAAGGAGGTAGCTGGTCTACCCGAGCCTCACAGTTCAAACACCACAATGTTTTCTCTTTGGTGAGGAATTTTGTCAGCGAATGCAGATCACCAGGGATACATGGTAGCTAGAGGTAGGGCCCAAGCTCTCCTTGAGGCAGTAATGATCATTAATAGCAACTGTTAACCCTTACGGTGCACTTTTTGCATACCCATTCCTGTTCTAAAACATTTCACCTCACAGGAACTGGAAGAGGTAGATACTAATCTTTCCATTTTACAGATGAGTAAACTGTCGCACTCAGAGGCTAAAAACTCGCAGGATATAAGTACTGAAGCTGGGACCTGAACTCAGTCAATCTGGAGCCAGAGTCTGCCCTCTCCTCTTAAAATCTAAAAGTCTGACTGTCCTCACAGGAAGTTAAATGGAGACACATTTAAATGGGGCGGGGGGAGGGAGGATTCAAGGAGAGACAATGATGCAATGAATAATTCCTTAATTATAACACTCAAGGGGTTCCACAAGATGTTCCAATATGGGGAAAGGGGTGATGGCTGGGTTTCGCATAGACATTGCAGGTTCATGGAATTTTAGAGTAGGAAGGAAACTTCGAGCCCCACCCTTCTGAATGGGCTAAGGGACCATCAGGCCAATTCCAGAGGTACTGATGTGAGACTGCAAGACACAGTGAGAAAACCCAGAGTGCCCCGACAGAGGTCATCTCTAGCACATGTAGGAGTCTTGTTACCGAGAGTCAAAGGAAAAGGCCAAAGTCAAAGTCCAGGATCCTGAATCACGCTGTGATTAGGTCATTGTGGGGGTGATACTAACCAAGAAAGGAAGCAAGCAGGAATAAAGCCCAAGAATTCAAAGTAACCCTGAGCTAATAACACAGCTAGGGAATATCATAACCTGCCAGGCTCTGCAGTAGATGGCAAATTGCAGGACTACACACACAGGCACTGCCAGCACCAGCTCCCCCCTCTGTATTAAATGGCAACTCTGAGGCTTCTATTGCTCCCATGAAGGAATGGTAGGAAAGAGGAAGGTCTGTCTCTTTTTTATGTCTCCTATAGGTCCTTGTCTATAGCATATTAACTGAATGAGATCTTTGAATACCATGTTTTGGTCACACAAGAAACTTAATTTTTGTTGAGGGAAGTTGAATAATGACTAACGCACTCTATTTTGAGGAACATTAAAAGATCTAGATCTTCTTCCACGTGTGGCAGATAGCTTAGTGTGGAGGCTTCCATGGATTGAAAACTTCAGAAGGTTCTAATTTAATCATTGCAGTAGTTAATTTTATGTGCCAGTTTGGCTAAGTTATGGTGCCTCATTGTTCGGTAAAACGCTACGCTGGATGTCACTATGAAGGTGTTTTTAGATGTGGCTAACATTCAAATCAATGCACTTTAAGTGAAGCACCTTATCCTCCATAATGTGGGTGGGCCTCGTAAATCAGTTGAAAGCATTAAGAAAAAAAAAGATAGATTTCCTAAAGAAACATCAATTCTACCTCCAGACTGCAGCATAAAGATGCTGCCTGAGTTTCTAGCCTGCAGAGTTTGGACTTCAGACTGCAACGTCAAGTCCTCCCTGAATTTCTAGCCTGCCAGCCTGTTCCATAGGATTCCAACTTGCCAAACTCTGTGATCATATGAGCCAATTCCTTAAAAGCTCTCTTTCCCTCATATATAAATTGTGTGTGTGTGTGTGTGTGTGTGTGTGTGTGTGTGTGTGTGTGTGAGGTAGTGGTTGTGTGTGTATAAAGGGGTTCTCCAGAGAAGCAAACCAGTGGAAGAGGTGGGTAACTAGATAATTATAAATAAATAGATATAAATAGGGTATATGGTAGATAGATAGATAGATAAATAGATAGATAATATAGATAGAGATAGATAGATAGATAGATAGATAGATAGATAGATCTCTAATATCCACCTCCCCACCTGTGGAAGTGACCGGTTGTATAGTCACAGTCTATTTTCCCTCTTCTTTTTAAAATAAGTCCAATTATACTGGACTCCCCTAGAGAATGAACATGCACCATGACCAGTCATAATCCCCTCCCTCTGAAATCTCCTATCACGTCGCACAGAAAACCGCTTGCTCCCAACAGTGTTGGGATGCAATCACACCTCTCTCCTGGTCCTGATCCTTCCAGGTGCTTTCCAGACTACAGTCTCCTGCCATGTACCCCAGACCCTCAACAGCCATGTGATTTGCACACCCCAGGGTCCAACATATGTTATTGTTCGTCATTGTTCGGAGGAATGAGTTTAAAATGTGAGCCTGGCCTTTGAAGTGGTCGTGTGGCTGGTGAGTGAACGTCTGTGACAGCCAGCCCCTCTATCCCAGGTCTGATGCTCTCTGCTTGATAGTCTCTGGCATGGTCAAAGTTAGTTTCTTTAAAAAGCAAGCCAGCTGCTAGAGGCCTAAGAAAACAATGGTTTCCAGGCAGAAGTAAAAGATAATTTGGATAAATTAAAACGTGGACTATTTTATTTGAACGATGTACTAAGAGTAAAGGAGTTTCTTAAGTTTGGTAGTTATGCTTTACAGTGTGTAATGGGGGGGGGTGTTTTTCGATAGAGCAGTATTTGCAAACATAGTGGTTCATTACATTTGCAGGATACATTTTTCATAATAGTAAGGGTCTTCTCACATTGCTTTCTCCCTGATCCATTGCTCCAAAATCAGAAATGTGATGTTATTATGGTTTTTCTATTCTGGGTCAGGATTTGATTTTGTAATTCTGACCTTTTGGGAATAATTAATTTGGGATTTTTGAAAGAATAGGGTAAAGAAATTCACATTTCTTGAATGTTGAAATGTGTGAGACATGTGTCATTTCAGTTGAATCACTATCCCAATTTTATTGATGAAAAACCACTTGCCTAGGGCTGGGTCCACATTTAGGATTTAGAACGTCAGGCCCCCAAAATTCCAGAATTTATGCTCTTTCCAGCACATAATTCTGCCTCTGATAAAGTGCTAAGTAGCTGTGGCTTATCAACTATAAGTGGGGAATCCAATGGTATTTACACTTGGAGTTATATAACCTTTTATAGTTCGTAGAAAGTTTGTGTGAACTCTCCCTAAGGGAACACCCAATAATTGAGTTTGGAAACAGGGTGACCCCAAGTCATAAAAATCACTGATATGGGAAACTAGGAGAGAAATGGTTGCCTTCAGTAGGGGAGACGTGTGCTCCTGGCCTGAGGTCTGTGTTAAATGGGTGGAAGGACTGTTTTTAGTCTAAAAAAGCATGGTCCCTTGAACACACTCGTTTTCACACCACTGCTATTGGTCTTTCAGAAAGCAGGGTAATGCCGTGTATTCGTGTTCTCATTAGAATAAAGTCTAAGCTTTTTAAAAGGTGCAATAATTCCTGTCTCTGCCTTAGACTCCCACCCCTCACATACACACACACTCTCACGTATGCACACACCCCCTACACCACATCACTGAGACTCACAGCTCTTCCTGTCAGTTAGTAGGCACCCCGGGCTGCCCACACAGGTAGGAAAATCACATTCTTCCATTTGTCTTCTTTTCCACGGTGCCTTGTGCATGCTATCTAAGCAGCAGGAGAAGTAATTATGTAGGTGGGCATTCATTACACATTCAGCTCTCGGAATATAATATAAGAATGTGCTAAGACGAGGAAATATTTGCTTGAACCAGTGCCTGGAAACTGAACGTGATATGCACTTCATAGTCCTATAAAACCCCACATCTGGCTTATTTTCATATATAAGGTGCCCGAGTGGGTGGGGTAATATTTACATTCTTTTTCCACTACTAGGCTATCCAGTGTCGAACTAGTCTGTGCTTGCTAGGAAGGTGTGTGTGTGTGTGTGTGTGTGTGTGTGTGTGTGTCCATTTTACATTCCCTATTTCAACATCTGCTGTTCAGTTGGAGCAGTTACCGTTACAAAACTGACACCGGCATCTTCAAAAACACACTCCCGTTCCGGAGACGTAGTAGACGGGCTCGTGGCTGCACCGTGCCTTCGGGCTTAAAAGAAACCCGAGTGGCAGCCCAGCCCTTCCCGTCCAGCTGCGCTGCGCACTGTAATCGTGGCGATTGAAAAGTGACGCTCGGAGGATTTTTAGAATCTGCTGCCCCAGCAGGTAACATTCTAGAGTTGGTTCTTTTTGTTGTTGTTTGCTTCTGCTGCTGCTTAAAATGTCCAAACCTTCCCGCTTGGCCAGACCTTTCTTCGCCAGTGCAGCTGCTAAGCCGCCACCATCCAGGAGGGAGGATTTGAGCAGCAAACAGAAAAAAGTCGGTTTAGGTGAGAAGATCCTGAGAACTGGAAGTGAGGGGAATTCGGTCAAACGGCAGCAGGTGCAGACGGCAGCCGCCCCGGCTCAGAGGAAGGCTTCGGCTCAGCAAGGTAATGCCACACCGGCCGGCAGCGTTTGCCAGCCTGTGTTAGAAACTTCTCCCCTAACAACCCTGGCAGGTAACTCACAGGGATGAGGCTTGTTGTGGTTTCAAAAACTTGTCCGTGTGGGTGAGTGTAACATTCTCTAAGATCCTAGAGTGCCTTGGTAAAATAAGCCGTAATTAGGAGGTAATAGAACTTTTTCATTAATTGGGGAATGTAAGAGAAAAACTGGTGGCTTGCTCCTCTCTGTGAGAATGACAGATTTTTATCCTTGGTTGCATAATCTAATAGTATTCACATGAAGTTTATTTTTTTTTAATTGTGTATCTATATGAAAAAGAAATAAAAAAGGGAGGAAATTTTTCTAAAACCATATCAACTAGCAAAGGAATGTTTGCATGTTTAATTTTTTGCACTCTCTTTTTAAATGAATTTTTATCTGAAATGACAATCGAACAGTTGAGTTGGTTCCTTGCCAAGCATGACAAAAATCTCCGATGGCATCGTTACCTGGAACATTTAAAAGCATTTTCTCACATGTATATCAGAACGTTTCACTTAACAAGAATATGATTGAATATTTGACCTAGAATTGAGAAATGTAGTATCCAAACAAAGCTATCTATCATTTTCATTCATATAATCACAAAAATTACATTTTATAACTTATGTAATAATTTCCTTCATTAGATCAAGAACTACATATTAAATCACTATATATATGATTTTATATATATATATATGATTTTATATATATATATATTTATATATATTTTTTATATATATATATATAAAATCTCCACCAAAAAATGTAATATTGGGTCCTATGATTTTATACTAAAATTAAAAATTTTTTTAATATTCACTCATAACTGCAAGTTTTTATTTAGAAAAAATAAGTTCATCGTACATTTTTATTCCCAACGTCTTCTCTATTAAAAACTATTATAAATGAATATGCAGTGATGCATTTTCATGCCATGTACTATTTTAATCCTGCAAATCTATCTAGACATTCTTAATATTTTCCTTAACATATATGATGACCAATGAAATGTTTGTACAAAAACTAGTTGCTGAACAAAATACTTTATAAAAGACATATACAGTGAACACTGGAGGAATTTGCAAGTGTTGATGAAAGTTGCTTAGTAGACTGAATTTAATCTGTATAAAGGGAAAATTCTCTGGCATTACAATATGTCTAAAAAAACACAAAAGTCTAAAAAATTCTTCTAAAAAAGTGTCTACCACCTCAACCTGAAAAGTGTCTACACATTCCTATGGTGTATATATCTGTGTCTGTGTAAGGTGTGCTAGGATGGAATTTTCAAATAGACAATCTAAAACTAAATGCTTATTCAAAGATTATTTAAAATACTGACCTTTTGTCAATGTATGGGAACATCTTTGAATAAATTTAATGAATGATAATAGGTTTTCTTTGATAACAGATTTAATTTGGGAGTTTGTTAAAAAGTCATTTGAAATCTAGAGTGATTATCAACATGCAAGGTCAATATAGATAATGGACATTTTTGTAAAAAATATAAATAAATAAACCAAGGGCAGGTGAAAAAAATAATAATGTGATGTTTCCTTCTCATCTCCCTGAGAGGATTCGGCTGTTCAGATGGAAAAGTTCCACTGCAACAATTTTGAAATTGGCAGCAGGACTGGATATTTTTTAAAGATAACACTCGTCAGAATGTATATTTGTTTTTATTTGTAATCTGAATTCTTTTTTCATAGCCACACATCACATCATACCAATGGTAACTTTAATTTTGGAGAACGGGATTAAGACTCTATTTATAAAATAGCCATGCTGTATAAGGATTTTACTTAAAGTGGTTGTCCTAAAATCAAGAAATCTAAATAATAGTCATGCTATTTTAGGTTTGTGTTGGCTGGTGTTGTTCTCACTCCCCACACTGAGATCTTAGTGTTAGTTCTTTAGAATGGTTATTTCATTTGGTACATGAGGTTTAGTTTAGTCTATTTATGTAGGTTCTCACATATCTGAATTCCTTTATTCCCCCCACACACACCCTGTGTAATTTGGTTAGTACTGTAAATGTATTCTGGTACATTTTAAACTTTTTTGTTTATCTCTTATTTACTTTATTTTTTTAAGTCTCCTTTATCCCCAATTGAGGTCGTCTCCCCCCCCCACTCTCTCACACCTAGCCCCCACTACCCCAGTGTCTGTTTCCATTGGTTATGCTAATATGCATGCATACAAGTCCTTTGGTTGATCTTTAACCCATCCCCACCCTCGCCACTGTCACTGGATCTATTTCTGTACATCAGTTTATGTTGTTCATTATATCCTACATGAAGGACTTTATTCCTCCTGAAAACCCATCAAAGAAAGAAGAATGTTGGAGTGTTGTTGATATTTGCCAACAAATTCTTTTCAGGATGACGATATGAGTCAACATTAGAGAATGTGGCCAATCTTCCTAAGTTTTTTGTATTTTTCTGAATTCAGTTTCCCCAAAATTGTTTTGTCCTAACTTTATTTATTTTTATTTTATTTCCTTTTTCTTTATTGATTAAGGTATTACATGCGTGTTCTTATTCCCCCTATTTGCCCCCCACCCCACTCCCACTTATGCCCTCACATTCCCTCCTCCCGCTTCCCAATCTGTGTCCATTGGTTAGGCTTATATGCCTGCATACAAGTCCTTTGGTTGATCTCTCACTCTTAACCAAGCCCTCCTCTACCTTCCCTCTGAGGTTTGATGGTCTGATCGATGCTTCTCTGACTCTGGATCCGGTTTTGTTCATGAGCCTATGTTATTCATTATATTCCACAAATGAGTGAGGTCACGTGAGATTTATCTTTCTCTGACTGGCTTATTATTTATTTAGTTTTTTAACTACTCTAAATAAAGAAAAGCATTTTTTAAGAAGTGGACATGAACACTCACCACTAACTTAGTTTGAAAATATAGTTCAATATCCTGTATATTTGTAATGATGATAATGATGATGATATCATATCTAAGCTGTATTGATTTCTCTCTTCTGAGACAATATATTGAATCCTATAAGCCTCATAAAAATCTTATGACATAGTACTATTACTATCCCTATTCTGCAGAAGACGAAACTGAGGCAGAGTTTCAGTCATTTACCAAGATCATGCAGGCAAAAAAAAAAAAAAAAAAAGGTTTCCCAGAATTCTAATTCTGGCAGTTTTGACCCTTGAGCTTGCACATTTCACCATTTGTTAAAGCACCCTATAGAGAAAAACAATTTTTTCATCAAAACAGTTAATGAAATTAATCAAAACCTTGTGATTAGATAGCTTGACCCCTGAAAAACACTGTCTGGTGACATTCTGAATAAAACTGTCTGGTGACGACAGCTTTCTTATTTGTTGCCCTGAGTTGGTGTTTCGTAGACAACACAAAGGAAAAAGGAAGAGAAAAAATTTCAGGATTAATGCATTTATCACAATACTATAAGTGTTTTTCTAGCGAAGAAAAATCAAAGGATATGTTGAATATGGGACCTTATAGTCCCATTATATATACTTATGTGTGTATGCTTGAATATGTACATACACACAGGCACATACACATACACTCACACATACTCTGCATACAACTTAAGAAAGGCTGTTTCTTTTCAAATGGCCTGGTGGTCCAAGTATAAGCCTGTGGGCCAAAAATTACTCAAGTCTAATTCTTTTTCTAACACAGGCTTCCTCTATGGCCTTGAGCAAGGCAATTATCCTTCCTAACTGAGTTTTGTCAACCATTAAAGAATAATAATATGTGGTTTATGGGGAGAAGTAGTGGTGAGGATTAATGACTTGGTTAATGCATGCCCAGTGCTTTCAAGAGCACATGTGCCATGTGAATACTCTAAGCCAAATGCAGTGGGGTTCTGTTTACTTTCAGTTGCCTTGGAAGCTAAAAGCTTATTCTTTCGCAAATAGCATGTATGTACCTACACCAGGGAAACGCCTATGCTACTCTTTATGCGTAAGGAGTTAGCGCACGTGCATCTTATTTGCCATCGCACATTGACTGGGGTTATCTTTGGATACCTGCAGTTCAATATTGTCCACCTCTATAAATTATATATATATATATATATATATATATATATATATATATATATATATTCTAGGAGCACAAAAGGCATGTTTTCTCTCTAGTGGGGTTTAAATTCATTAGGCCCTGGCACATTAACTTTTACCCAGTGAAGTAGCATGGAAGGTAATGGTGGATATGCATAGGCAGTGTCTCTAAAAGGTGTTACTGCTTTTTCCTATAACAAGCTGATAATATCAGTAAATGGTCCTCACCCACTGGAAGGAACTGCACTTTGACTAGTACAGTGGTCGGCAAACTGCGGCCGCTCTGTTGACTAATGAGTTTGCCGACCACTGGTCTAGTGTATTTCAGAAGCAGCAGTGGGTTTGTACTTATCACGTATGTTCCTTTATCGGATTGTTTTGTGACCAATATCACTCATTTTCCAGTACAGCTAAGATCAAGAACACAGTATTTTTTCGACAGAGCAACGGTAACCTGTGCTTACAGTTACTAAATTCATAGTTTTTGGCTTACTACTAATATCAGTTCAGAATCATGCATTACACACCTATATAGGGCACTAAGTCTCTCTCCATCTTATTATTGAAGCTCCCATAGCTTACCCTGGGCAGTTGTTTTACAAATAAAAACTAAACATACTTAATGCTGCTTACCAGTAGTTAATGGCAATTTTTTCAACCAAGTATAGAATGAGCTCTGATATGTGAATGTTAAAAATTAACATTTATTTCTGGAATTCTCCTTACTTTCCTTTATTAACTTTATCTTATTTGTCTCCTTCTACCTAACAATATATAAGAAGAAATATAAGAATGTATTCCCACGTTTCATTTACTTACTTGATTCTGTTAATATTCAATATGCAGAAAAGAAGCATGAAACCAATTCTTAAAATTAATCTATTTTTAAACCAATCTGTATATTTTCAGTTACATGATCTAGTCTTCTTAACTTAAAGAGGTCAATAACACACAGGTCGATTAAAAAACATTAAATGTGTTTGCATTGGAGGAGTGCAGGACAATGAGAATAAAGAGAATTAGCAGTCTCAGAAATATAATAGAGTGGGACAAAAACTGAAAGATAATCTAATTTATCTCTCTCTTTTGAAACACATTAAAAAAGTAGTTACTTTTTAAAAAATTCAAAACTAAAGGTGCACTGGCTCGAATAAATGTCTTCTAACTCAATGCTCTTTTCATTCTATATATGTTATTCAGAAAGGCAAGAAACTGCTAGATCTCTAAGTTACTCTTCAAATTATCACTGCCTTGACATGAACTGCTCTTGACCTCTGATGTGTAACATCTCTTGTAGTGTGCTACCTACACTCCCAGTTCTCTGTTGTTACTTGCTTACTCCAAGTACAAGATGACTGGGCAGTGAGTTGTGTCCTCAGTGGTTATGCTAACTTTTTATTGAAATTTATCTATGTAAATAAGCTATAATCTGGGCTCGCTTCATGCTGAAAAGTGTATGCAGTATCTTTTATGTTTATAATACACAGATTTGCTTTAGGTTGCTTATCTTAATGGAACTGATAAAGGAATATATTTCTTAGCTCTATAAAGTTAGATTTTCTTTCTTCTCTTACCAGAGTTGAAAGCTAATGGAACAAGCTCTATTTTGACAAATATTTTTCAAACTCTATATTATTCAGTACCTTCTGAAAATTAGATCTGTGTCCCAGTGAATGTCTCCTCTATAAAGAGCTTTAAGAGTGTATACAATCACAAATGAGAAAATTAGCCAACATCCATAGAATATTTTACCATCTGAACTCAATTTTTACTTTGCTGTATATATTGCTTCCAACTTAAAGTTTTCAAGTCTAATGAGCCACCTTATTTTCAAAATACCTCTATTCCATTGGATTTATTTAAGAAATCAGAATTTGGTCATTTGAAAAATAATCAGAATTAGTCTAGATGAAAGAGTGTGTGGTTAACTTGTTATTTGGGGATATATTTGTAAAAATTCTCCTAAGCAAATACAACATCTCAGCACACCATTATATACTGTGTATGTTCTTAAAAATAGTTTCTTTAATCTTGGCCATTTAGGAGCAAGCTATTGTAAGCCTCTACCTGTCCGTCTGCCTATAAAGCTACTTATTTCTTCTATAATCACATAATACTTAGACCATGGATAGAAATGGGTAGGGTAAGTGTCTGAGAATTTGCAAGTCTAGACAGAGAAAAAGCCTTCTTCTTAAAAATGCTGCTGTTCCAGGTTAACTATTTAGGTTTCCTGAGTTAATGATCTCTAAGGTCTTAAATTAAGTAAAAAACTACATCTATGTGGTTTTCTTTCCTTTTGCAATAGGGAAAAACTCAAATGGGTTCAGATTAATTTTATTTCCCATGTTTCCAAAATGTGCAATTACATTACCAAAAGAAGCCAGAGAATAATTATTTCTTATATACAAAAGTCATTAGTGAAATATATTTGCTAAGTTACAGATTTTTTGATACAGTATTTCTTGGTAATTCATCAATAGAAATACAATGTGTAAGTTAGACTTTAAAGAAAACTCATGATTTAGACATTTATTCAGACTACAGAATATTATGCTTATATTTGACAGTTTATCATATGCATCATGAATATATGTAATATTAATGAACAAGAAATTTTATTTCAATATATATGCTAGATAAACATTAGATTGACTTTTTGAGACAATGTTTTAATACTTGATCCTGGTGATAACATTGTTTTCTGAACATATGATTATTGTAGTGCCTTTACTCACTAACCCCCACCCCCCAAAAAAACTCCAAAAACCCACTGACCATCTACTATGTGTATGACATTGTGCTAAGAACTGAAAGGTTTAAAAAAATAAGTAAAACATGGTTCTTGCCCTTGAGGAGAATCATATATAACTGGGATATCCAGATTATCTGAGTATTAAAACTTTCTGAACGAATCATGTACAAAATTGTATGAGTGCATAGAAGAAGCACAACAGGCTATCCCCCCAGGCAATGGTGTTTACCAGAGGAGGGGGGCAAGAAGCATGATAAAAGATTAGATTGCACTTAAGAAATGGTAAAGTAGACCAGTGTTGACTGAGTGAAAGAGAACTGGAGAGAAAGTGGTGGATGGAGGAGAGAGCTATTTAAAATAATTGCAAAAGAGAGGATTTTTTTTTCCAATGAACAGTTATTGGGTTTCAACTATGTGTGAAGTGTTGTGCTAGACTCTCACCAAGTTGAAGGCCATGATAAATGAAGGCTGTAGTTCCACAGCGCCTACTTTATAATGTGTTTCTGTGATAAAAATTAAAGCAGACAAAGTGTACAGAACCATGGAAAGCAAGGTGAGAAGCAGGCTCTGGGAACTGAGAAAGTCAGTTCTGTTTTTAACATGAATGTGGTCTAGCTACTAACTAAGTGGCAATGCCAGATAGGAAGTTAGGAACCGCATCTAAAAATCAGATCAGGGCAGGCACTACACAGACAAATAAATAGATCACCTCTCACCTGTCAGAGTGGCTTTCATCAACAAATCAACAAATGACAAGTGCCGGCGAGGATGTGGAGAAAAAGGAACCCTCATGCACTGCTGGTGGGAATGCAGACTGGTGCAGCCACTGTGGAAATCAGAACTCCCATGTAACCCAGTAATCCCACTTCTAGGAATATATCCCAAGAAATCAGAAACACCAATCAAAAAGAATATATCCACTATGTTCATAGCAGCACAATTTACAATAGCTAAGATTTGGAAACAGCTTAAGTGCCCATCAGCAGATGAGTGGATTAAGAAACTGTGGCACATCTACACAATGCAATACTACGCTGCCATAAAAAAAGAAGGGACTTTTACCATTTGCAACAGCATGGATGGACCTGGAGAACATTATGCTAAGTGAAATAAGCCATTCAGAGAAAGATAAATATCACATGATCTCACTCATTTGTAGAATATAATGAACAACATAAACTGATGAACAAAAATAAACCCAGAGTCAGGGAAACACCGAACAGACTGTCAAACCTCAGATGGAAGGCAGGGGTGGGGGGTGGGGAGGGTAGGAGATCAACCAAAGGACTTGTATGCATGCATATTAGCATAACCAATGGACACGGACACTGGGGCATTGGGGTCTTGCCTTGGGGCTGGGAGTGGCCATGGAGGGGTCGATGGGGGGAAAAAGAGACATATGCAATACTTTAATCAATAAAAAAGATACAAGTCTTTTCATCTATATAATAATAATATATATTTCATTTAACCTAACATTACATTTAACTGATTACCATTATAATTACAATTTTTCTATCATATTTAATTTATAGCTTGAGGTATCCACAAAAGCTTATAATAAATCAATGGGGTATCCCTTCTCCACTTTTAAAAGAAAGACTCAGCAATGAGGAGCCATTAAACATCCTTACATTCTTATTTGAATTTAATATATTATTTGAATAACGTAATTATTTCATATGGCTTGTTAGTATTTGTTTTACAATCTTTTCTATGAAAGTAGAGGGTTTTGTATTTTATTTCTAATTAAGAACTTCTTTCTCAGAAGTTGAGAACTAATTTGCTAGTTTAATTTCTAGCACAACATAATGTGATTTTTTTATGATGAAATTTCTATTTACAGTGTTAAAAATTTATGAAGACATCTTAAATATGTAGAGATAATATATCAGGAAAATATGAAATCTCTTCTACTTATGTCGTCTTCTTATTAAAGTTATTCACAAGGATTTTTAAATAGGTATACATCAGCAAATAATAATGGAAAAAACATCATTATTCCCGCCCTGGTAGGTGTGGTTCAGTTGGATGAGCATCATCCCATGCACAGAGAGGTCACCAGTTTGATTCCAGGTCAGGACCTATCTATACCCTGGTTTTGGATTTGATCCCCAGTAAAGGGAATGCAGGAGGTAGCCAATCAATTTTTCTTTCTCTCCCTCATCTTTTCTCTTTCTCTAAAAATCAATAAAAACATATTTTAAAAAACATTATTTTTCCCAAGCAATAAAGTATATATATTATTGTGTGCATTTCTCTGCCTAACAGTTTTTAGAGAATGCCTTCCCAGAAGAACCAAGTTAAAAACACTGTATTTTTATTAAATGATACATCTATATGGGCATTTAATAAATGCCCATACACAAGATGAGTCAGAAGTAGGTTTACAGTTGCTTATATAGAAAATAATAAGTAATAATATAAGAATAAGCTGTGTTTTGCATGCTCACAACTGTAAACCTACTTTTCCCCTTATATATGCCTGATTGATCTTAGAGAAGAAAAGAAGAGAGAGTGTGTCAATGCAAAGGAATAAGTGAAAGCTGGAGCCATTACTTGCTGCAGTGATCTCTGTCAATCCCTTGTGCCTAGAGAATTATAATAGACACAAGCAGTGGAGAAGAAGTAAGTCCTGAGTGCCAAGAAGTGTGGTAATCATTTAGATACCTCCGCATAAAGCCATGGTAACACCACCAGCAGATGAACAAGAAAAACACCTGCAGAGTGACTCTGTGGAGAAAGCTCTTAACATCATCTCTGTAGACAATAATAAAAGAAAGGAATATTCTAAGGATGTCTAAAGATTCATATTTTTGCTTAGGTGGCCTTAGATCCTACAGTGATATTATTATGGATGAGGAATAAAAACCCACACAAAAAAATAGCCAAACTTTTTATTTAAGGATTCCCAGCTTAGAGGTATCCCCAGCTACCTGGTGGCAGAAAAGGAAAATCCTCTTAGAAAGAATGTACTTTATATCTGTGTCTCTTAAGAATGCCCACAGATAAAAGTCCAAAAACAGGAGCTCACAATAAAGACATAATAAACACACAAGGGAACAAGTATCAGGAAGGAAAAACAGCTTGACAGCATGAGGTCTACATAAATCGTCAATATTGGAGTTATTAGATATGTTATATGAAATAGGGCATTATATATATTTTAAAATAAATTCTAATAATATTAAATAATGGATAATATTTAAACTATATTTTCTAGAAATGAGAAATATAATAACTAAAAATAAAAACTCAATGGACTTGTTAGATGGTAAACTTGATACAATGAAGAGAAAACTGGTAAAACGGAGGATAGACTTAAAATTCTTAATACAGTACTAAGAGAGAAAGTGATAGGAAATATGAAAAGAGAGTTAAAAGATATAAACAATAGCGTGAGAAGGTCCAACATAATTCCAATTGAATGTCCAAAAGGAAACCATACAGAGACTAACAGAAAAGCATTATTTAAAAAAATAATGAATGATTAAGAATATTTCAGAACTGATAAAAAAGACATTATACTTCCTGAAGTCAGGAAGTCCAACAATTCCCAAGAAGGATACATTAAAAAATAAATAGAAAACCCCACATCTTGATATTAATAATAAGTAATTATTTAATTTATATGACTCTTATGGACAGTCATGATCAAATTGCTGTTAATAGACTGGTATACGACAGTTTATCAATTTTAATAAAATGAATAACATGCAGATATGTATACAGAAAATACATTAATATATAAATCAGTTACTAGTTTTTTTATAATTAGGCCAAATATATTTGAGAGGCATGTGTTTTGTAGACAAATCTTGTTTCTTAAACCAACCAGAAATACAATAGTTAAAATTCTCGACATAAAGTTTAATATTTATACCTGATTTTCTTACTGGGCAAGGAGGGGAATATCAGTGTTAATTTGTTCAATTTTTGCTGAAAGTGTTTTCAACTCACTGATATTATCAGTGGAGAGAAAGGTTGATAAAAGAAGTCTATTTAGCCAAAACCAGTTTGGCTCACTAGATAGAGCGTTGGCCTGCAGACTGAAATATCCCAGGTTCGATTCCGGTCAAGGGCATATACTTTGGTTGTGGGCACATCCCCAGTAGGGGGTGTGCAGGAGGCAGCTGATCAATGATTCTCTCTCATTAATGTTTCTAACTCTCTGTCCCTTTCTCTTCCTCTCTGTAAAAAATTAATAAAATATATTTTAAAAAGAAGTCTATTTATAGGATAACTAGAGGACCAGTGCATGAAATTCATGCACAGGTAGCGTCCCTAGTGGCTGCTGACTGCTGGCCAGGACTTCCCTTCCCTTGGGCACCTGCTGCAGCCACAGCAGGCTGGGGCCTCCCTTCCCCCAGTGGCCCCCAACTCCTGGTCGAACTCCCAGTCAAGGGGACAATTTGCATATTAGGCTTTTATTATATAGGATAGGCAAATGAATCAGAACATAGAATTCTCAAAAATCATTGTTTTATATTCAGAGCATTTATTTATCATTGAAACATGCCTACATAGAATTAATTAGTACTCAGGTTGCTTGGATGGCATTGTAGTATTATAAATAGTCTTGAGAATCCTATATAATAAAGAGATAATATGCAAATTCACTCCAAAACACAAGATGGCCACCCCCATGTAGTCAAAGATGGCCATCTCCCATGTGAACACAAAATGGCCACCATAAGATGACCAACAGGGGAGGGCAGTTGGGGGCAACTGGGTCTGCAAGGGAGGAAAGGCAGTTGGGGCAACCAGGACTGCAGGGAGGGAAGTTGGAGGGAGACCAGGCCTATAGGGGAGAGCAATTGGGTGGGACCAGGCCAGCAGGGGAGGGCAGTTGAGTGTCCAGGCCTGCAGGGGAGGGCAGTTTGGGCTGACCAGGCTGGCAAGGGAGGGCAGTTAGGGGTGATCAGGCTGGTAGGGGAGCAGTTAGGCATTGATCAGGCTGGCAAGTGAATGGTTTCAGGTTGGCAGGCAGAAGTGATTAGGAGCAACCAGGCAGGCAGGCAAGCAGCTGGGAGCCAGCAGTACTGGATTGTGAGAAGGATCCAAGAATGGAGATGGTGCAGGCTGGACTGAGGGACACACACACACACACACACACACACACACACACACATGCATGAATTTTGTGCACAGGGCCTCTAGTCTATATATATATATATATATATATATATATATATATATATATATATATAAAAGCCTAAGTGACCATTAGGACCTGTCAACCAACTGGTCATTATGAAGTGCACTGACCATCAGGAGCAGACACTCTATGTAGGATCTGCCCCTTAGTGGTTAGTGCACTCCTATAGCCAACCTCCCACAGTCCCTCCCTCCCAGCTCCCCTTCATTGGCCAGACTGAGACCCCCAACCTGTGTACGAATTTCTGCACTGGGCCTCTAGTAGTTCTATAATCATCATTTATTGACTATTCAAGAAAGTAGATACTACATCTACTAAATAAATCACGCTATCTTTTAGCATACCAAATGAGACCAATTAACAGGAACATTTTATTATCAGCAAGGGATTTAGTACTTCCTTTAATAGATAATCCCCAATTACTGAAGACTAGAGGCCTGGTGCATGAAAATTTGTGCACTCAGGAAGGGGCATCCCTCAGCCCAGCCTGCACACTTTTACAGTCTGGGAACCCTCTGGGGATGTCACTGGTTCATTTATACATTCATTTAACATGTTATTCAACTGAACTTAATAAGCCATCATAAAGCTGGCTTTTCCCTTTCAGCTTGTACTCAGATAATCTCAGTATTTCCCCAAATCTGAGCCTGATTTCTCAATGAAATCAGCACTGAGAGAGAGAGAGAGAGAGAGAGAGAGAGAGAGAGAGAGAAGAGGGTTCATATTTCTAAGTATTTCTTATAGCATAATGTTTAAATAGGCACCATGCTTAATGATTTATGATTTTGAAGCACATATTTAGGAAAGTCCTATTTCTGCTTCATCTATCTTCTAATGCCAAATGACAAGTGGAAGATAAAGTACAGCCCAGTGTGGACTTACACAAGATGAAGAGTCTATTTACACTGTGCTGAGCACTTAACTAAATGCCATCAGTTACCTGATGACTATAAACATGAACTGTGACTGCAGCAGTGACCCTAAAAAGGCAGTATTGTCTATCATCTTCAGAAAGTAGGAAAAAAAATATGTTGAGTTTTAAGGAAGGAATATGGGAAAGTATGGCATAGAGGGGAGGATAGAAGAGAGATGAGAAAAATATATTTGAAAAGTGACAAAAGTTATAGAATATTATTTTAGTTATTTCTTCATCTTTTAACTCAGCATCTAGAATCATTGATAAAGAAATACTTCCTCAGCAGTAATTTTTATGAATCTTACTGAAAAACAGGGGAAATGTTTCTTGTGCATTAATAATAAAAACCCAATTCCAGAGAAGGGATATGTTGAGAAGCATTAATTTAATGCAGACATTCTAGATGGAAGATTGCCCAATTAATCAGGAAAAGAATAATTTTTTTCTTAAATGTATAAGGTAAGCATAAATAATAACATGATCACTTATAAGTTATTATTTATATGTTTAAATTTAGTTTCTCAATAACATTGTTTTTTAAAATTTTTTTAAATATGTTTTTACCGATTTTTAGAGACACAAAGGGAGAAACATGAATCGGCTGCCTCCTGCATGCCCCCTCCTGGGGATCGAGCCCACAACCTTTCATGTGCTTTGACTGGCAATGGAAAATAGCACCTCTTGGTGCATGGAAAGACTCTAAACCAGGGGTGGGCAAACTTTCTGACTCGAGGGCCACAATGGGTTCTTAAACTGGACCGGAGGGCCGGAACAAAAGCAACCTGACCATGCTAGCACTCTCATCTTGGGCTGCTGGTGAAGGAGAGGAGGGGAGAGCAAGAGAACCCTCCGCTCTTTCGGCTCCGCTGGCCGATTAGAACAGCCGAACGGGCTGAATCTGGCCTGTGGGCCATAGTTTGCCCACGGCTGCTGTAAGCCAACTAAACATTAGGCAGGCAATGACGTGTTTTTTTGTAGGATCCATTGAGAGGCAGTGTGTGCTGCCTGACAAAGGTGGTCAAAGTGTTTTGAGAGTCATTAGGTCATTCAATAATCAAATTGCAAGGATCATTATTGAACAGCCACTACCACAGAAGCCTAAACTGAATTTAGAGCACTTATAATCCAGCAGGACATTGAATAATGTTGGGAACAGGGTGAATGGTATGACCGAATTAAATGATCAAGGTGACTTTGGGACCCTCAACAGTGTGAGGGTCAATCAGCATTTGAAGGGTTGGGAATGGAGCTAAGAACACCGGCAGACATTGCACATCCTTTCATATGTCTATGCTCTTTGGAGAAGTGTCTATTCCTGTGCCCATTTCTTAATTGCACTTCATTTTTTTGGTATTGAAGATGTTACTAATCATCAGAGAAATGCAAATTAAAACCACAATGAGATATCACCTAATACCTGTCTGAATGGCTATTACCAATAAAACAACAAACAAATGATGAGGGTTTGGAGAAAAGGGAACCCTCATGCACTGTTGGAGGGAATGCAGATTGGTGTAGCCACTGTGAAAAGCAGTATGGAGTTACCTCAAAAAATTAAAAGTGGAACTGTGTTATGACCCAGCAATTCTACTTCTGGTAATATATCTAAAGAAATATATGCACTTCTATGTTCATTGCAGCATTATTTATAACCAGAGGCCTGGTGCATGAAAATTCATGCACTGGGGGAGAGGGGTGTCCCTCAGCCTGGCCTGCCCCCTCTAACAGTCTGGGAGCCCTCAGGGACGAGAAGTGACCTGGTGATCAGGGGACGGTGACACCCCATCACTCCTCTACTGCTGCCACTGCCAGCAGTGCAAGCCTCTACCAGCCCTGGTTACCTGAGCCTTGGACATCCCTGGACAGCTGGAAAGCCAATATCCAAGCTTTGCCTGTACCTCAGGCCAGCCCTGGGCAGCTGGGGGCTGAGGGGACTGGGGTACTCCGGAGGCAAGCACAGGGCTAAAGGTACTGGGTGTTGCCATCTTGTGGCTATGGTCACTGCCATCTTTGAGGGAGTGGCAGTCAATTAGCATATTCCCTCCTTATTGGCTATAGCTGCTGCCATCTTTGCAACAGCATGAGGGTCAATCAGCATATTCCCTCTTTATTAGATAGGATAGCCAAGATTTGGAAACAGCTCCAGTGCCCATCAGTAGATGAATGGATAAAATAGCTGTGGTACATTTATGACCACAATGTTATGACCCAGCAATTGGGGAATACTTCTCAACTATAAAAAAGAGATAAATCTTACCTTTTGCAACAGCCTGGATGGATCTGGAGAGTATTATGCTGAGTGAAATAAGCCAGTTAGAGAAAGACAACTACCATATGTTTTCACTTTTAAGTGAAATCTAATGAACAAAATAAACAAAATTGAGATATGTCATAGATAGAACATATTGACAGCTGTTAGAGGAGAGGGGTTTGGGGGATGGGGAAGAAGGGTGAATAGATTAAGCAAAGAACAAAAGAAAGACTCATGGACACAGACAACAGTATGATGATTGCCAAGGCGAAGGGGAGTGGGGTATAGAAGGTAGAAGAGAGTAAAAGGAAGAAATGGTGATGGAAGGAGACTTGAATTGGGGTGGTAAACACACAATACAATCTACAGATGATGTCTTATAGGATTTTATACCGGGAAGTTATATAATTTTATTAACTAATGTCACCCCAACAAATTTAATTAAAACAACAACAAAGAGAACACAGGCAGATAGGAAATGAAGAAAACATATTAAGGAAGAAACAAAAATCATGTCAGAAAGAAGACTCAGTTCTTGAAACACCTCAATAGCCTTAGGTAAGGAAAATCAAGCACTGTCCCTTCACAAACTTGCAAGTGAGGCCTGAAGTAAGGAATGAGTGACAATGGGATGAGGGAGGTAAAAGAGAGAGGGTTTAACTTTCTGCCTGGGGCAACCAAGTGGGTGGTGAGCCTTTCACAGAGCCAGGGAATAGGAGCTGCCAACAGCTATGTGGAGGAAGGTTCTAGAAAGTCAGGGGCATACTGAGCTTGAGGTATCTGAGGAACATCCAAGTAGCTGAATATATGGGATAGAAATGCAAGGTTCTGGGATGTACATAGAAGTTTGGAAGTTACCACCTTATTTGAGCCTTCGATCTGGATAAATTGCCCAGAAAATATGGCAAGGGCTGAGGACTAGAGCCTGGGGACTAGAGATGGCTGTGTTCTAGCTACACTTTGGAAGAGGCAGTGATGAACTGGGGCAGCCTTATGATACAGAAAATGGTTTGAGGACTGGGAGGAGAGACAGTTGGATGATATTCCAACATGAGTGGGTCAAGACAGGCTTGGACTCCTCTGCTCTTCCCCAAGCAGAGGTAGGGCCAACTACAGAAAGTTAAAGGAGGAAGCTTTGAACTTAATATTAAAGGGACCACATTAAAAACTAGAGTGTTACAACAAGCAGACAGAGTGCATCATGAAGAAGTGACCTTCCCTCACTCAGCCAAATTGGGAATGAGGTGGAGCAGAATTCCTGTCTTCAGTGTGAAGCAGAATTACACAGCTTTTCCTCTTTATTTCCACTCTTGGGTTCTGGGATAACAACTGTGTTATACTAGTATAACTGAATGACATACTGCAAAATTTTGGTATGATAGAAAATAAGTGGGCTGTCCTTATAAAGAAGTGTATACGTTTGTTTTTTATTTTTTAAATATATTTTTATTGATTTCAGAGAGGAAGGTAGAGGGAGAGAGAGAGAGAGAGAAACATCAATGATGAGAGAGAATCATTGTTTGGCTGCCTCCTGCACACCCCCTACTGGGGGTCGAGCCAGAAACCCTGGCATGCGCCCTTGACAGGAATTGGACCCAGGACCCTTCAGTCCGCAGGCTGACATCTATCCCCTGAGCCAAACCAGCTAGGGCTGAAGTTGTTTTTTTTAAATAAATTGTAAAACTCTTTTGGTATTGCAGAGAGTTTCATTTTCTGTCTGTATTTACCTCTGTTGCCCATTTCTCTTCAGTTTTCTCCTCTCTTCATGTGGTTCTTCATGAAAACATGTCAGTATAACCTTAGTGTTTGTCACATAAAGAAGTCAAAGAAACCAAATAAAAAGGGAACAGCAAGGAGAAGCAGGTCATACAGCATTACTTTGAAGGTAATGTCTTTCTTTTTTTCTTTCTTTATGTTCATAGTATCTGGAATTCCCATTTTATCTCCTCCAGTGCCTGTCAGTGTAGCACCCTGCAATTTCCTGCCATCTCAGCTGTCTGTCCCTTCTGTGGGCCCAAGGAAGCTGTTGGTCTTCAGTGCTGCCCCCGAATGTGTTTAGGAGTTTGGCTTCTGGTAAAAAGATGTTATCAACATGTTTAAAACTTAGTTTGAGTTCATTCTTTCCGGTTTCTTCCTCCTCTACTTAAGTGTCGCAGTGGTGACTCATTGCAGTCAGTGATCCACTTGTTGAATAATGTAGGTCCTCAGTCTGATTATTTTTATGTTCATGTTATTGTCTCCTATAAGGCTCCCCTAGTGACTTGAAATTGTTGATTCTGTCCCCAAATGGAAAAGCACTTATTATTATGCCTATTAACTAACAATGTTTAAAAGTTATGAGAGTCGTGACCTAGCAGGTTTGGCTTAGTGCCGTGGTCAGCAAACTGTGGCTCAAGAGCCACATGCAGCTCTTTGGCCCCTTGAATGTGACTCTTCCACAAAATACCACAGCCTGAGTGAGTCTATTTTGAAGAAGTGGCATTAGAAGAAATTTTAAGTTTAAAAAATTTGTATCTCAAAAGAAATTTCAACTGTTGTACTGTTGATATTTGACTAATGAGTTTGCCGACACTGGCTTAGTGGATAAAGAGTCTGCCTGTGGACAGAAGGGTCCTGGGTTTGATTCTGGTCAAGGGCACATGCCTGGCTGCAGGTTCCATACCCAGGAGGTAACTTTGGTGATGACAGCACAGACCACACCTACATCCCTGTCACACACGGCCCCTGAAGCAGTACTTGCATCCCCAATGTCAAGCTGTAAATGACACAACTGAAAGGAAACACTGAATTGGATCTAAGACATGGTCAGAAGTTTCTGCTGGTTCTTAATCCAGAACATCCTGGCACATCCAAGGCTGGCCTAGTGCACAGAGAATCAGAGAAAGACACTTTCTAGGGAGAAAAAGTAAAGGGACATGCCAAGAAGGACAGATGAGAGGCAGAGACAGATGAGATTGCTGGGCCCAGACTCTCGGGTGGTTTCTGTGCTTCTGTGTGTCATGAATGTGATTCCACCACATCATGTTAATCTCCCTTTTTGTGTAAGCTAGTGTCAGTGGGTTTCTGTTAGTACAACCAGAGGATCCCTAATTAAATATCCTCATTTCCAAAGCCTTCTTTTCCTTTCTTATTTTTCTTTATGGCTTCCTGTAGGTGTGTCAGATCTGGTGAAATTTTAGCAGAGTGAGAGATGAAGAGGTTTAGTTCATTGGTAATGGCTGTGCAGGCTCTTCCAAACTCCGCCGATACTATAAGTAAGCTGTTCGGTTGTTTACCCAGTGCTCCCCCGACAGTGTTTGTCCTCGGTTTTATTTAAGCGGATAGAGGAGGAAGAAAGGACACTCTGTCCTTGGCGTGACTAGTGTTGCTCAGTGGCACATCTGTTTTCCTAAGTCATTAACGGGTCATTCCGGAAGCCAATCCTTCCTCAAACATTAGGTCAGCACTCCTGATTAGAATTGGCACCAACCACCCATGAAACTGGAAGCTTCCCGTGTGATTTATTTTACAATAAAACCTCACTAATTACACCATAATTTGGAGGAGAAGCCCGTCTCAATTTTAAGATTCTAAAAGAAGCAACATTTTAATTTTTTCCAATTTTTGCCTAGTGATTTAAATTAGGCTAACCAAATACATTTGACTTAATACATAAATAAAAATTATTTCTAGAAAGCACATCAGCTTAATATATGCATTTTGAGTATGAAAATGGTTTTTAAGGATCAGCTTGTTCTTTCTGGGAGGCAATTTAAGCACTCTCCTATTAGTATTCTCTTATAGTATTAGTTTAGTAAGTGCTTTTCACCACTAAAAACACAATATTAACTTAATCTTAACATTTGTCAAAATTATTTTTAAATAAGGAAGGTCTGAATTGCAGATTATATTTTTAGATCAATATGACAATGATTAGGGGAACAAATGATATGCGTTAGAGTGTCATGGAAATCTATTTTAAAGCTTTCTACATCATTCACAGGGGCTTACGTTGCAGTTGAAATGAAGTTGATTTATTGAAGAGTCTAGTGGAATGATTGTTCTGGGGATGTGCAAATCATTTCTCCTGCATGTTGAATAATGCTGTGATTTTTACACCACGGTTCCAATTTACAAAGAGACAAGGGCACATGCAAATGAGCCTATGGTGGTATGCCTAGTATCCCATACCATTTCTCCTGATGCTGATTTGCTGTATATGAAGTCTAAAGAAAATGAGCTAGAAAGCCAGAACTGACTGTGTAAGTGCAAATACCTTAAGCAACTACACTAATGTCAAGCCTGTAGGAATGCCTCTTTAGGACACCTGATGTGAGCTGCACTGGGTTATCAGGCACAGAACTTTTCTGAGGGGACGGTGAATAAAAGCCAGGAAGAGAGCTAGGCACCGCATTTGGGTTGGCCCTGGGACAGTGCCTACTGAGGAGTGTGAGAGCCTGACTGACACAGGCCATTTATCTCCTGGTGGGGCATCCTCTCACCTGGTTCCTCTCCCTTCCTGTTACATTAGATGCATTCAGCTTCCTCCCTTACTTCTAACTCGAGCCCCTAAAATCATCTGCACAGTCTAGTAGGAGAGAGCATGCCTGAAAAATAAGGCAGGTTTTCAAAACTCCTTTGAGACTGCCTACATTCTGGTGTTTGTTTGTTTTTGTTTTTTCCCATAGAAGTAGGAAGCACAGCCTTGCTCAGTTGAGCCCAGAAGTATATCTTTGACTTCACAAGTCAAGCCTGCTAGAGGCATGCTCTTGGCAGACCTCCTAGCCAGTTAAAATGGGACTGAACACGGCATCACCATTGCCAGGATTATACAGGAAGAGAAAAGGAAGCTTTCTGATGTAGAAGGCTATAGTGCCCGGTCCCTACTTGTAGTCCAGCCTGTGGTAAGGCAGGACTGACAGATTGTAGGTAACACACAGATGAATCCATTGTGCTTGGCCAGGCCATCAGCCTTTGTCCCGATTCTTTTGGGCTTTTACATTTTTTAGTGAGTCTATTATTTGTTCAGCTCCTTGGCTACCTTTTCATAAATTTTCATTCTATATAAAGATAAAACCTAGTGAGATAGCAAAATCAAATTTTCCTAAAGAAGGAGGACCTCCTGTTATGAGCTTAGTCTCTCTCCCAGTGCCACTCCACTATTGTTTCTCACACCGTGGTCTGTCTGTCTACCTCCTCCAGTCCTGGCTGCCTGATCACAGTGGGCACATGCCCTGGAGGACCTTGCTGGGCATGACCCTGCCTGAGTTCTAATTCAGACTCACTATTCTCTCTTTGCAACTCAGGCAAATGACTTCCTCTCCTAGGCCTTGATCTTATGAAAAATATAATTAAATAAAACAAGAGGAAGTGTTCAATAATTGCTAGTTAGTTTCATGACATAAGGTTTAGGGTAATATATGGGCCTTTATATTACCTGGGACAGAATGAGTCTTCATATTCTTATCTAGCACTTCTTTGCAAGACAGAAATAGCACTTAATATTTTGAAGTACTTGGACACACATTTCTCAATATTTTGTCCATCAAATGTTAATTAAATTATGCTTGCATAATAGATGAGGTGACAGAGTAAATTTAAAACTGAATGTAAATCTAAAATTCTAGGGCAGTAGCCAACCTCCTGCAGCTCATCTCCCACCTGGCCCTGCCCCTGATGGGCCCCCACCACCCTGATCGGCCCATAGCCTCTCCTCATGACCACCCCTCACCTATCTCAATAGGGGGCAGGGTCATCCAACCAACCCCCTGCAGCACCTCTCCCAGCCCAGTCCCACCCAAGATTGCAACCCCCACACCCAGCTTAATGAGGTGGCTGGCCAACTGCCTGCGGCTCCTTCTACTGGCCAGCCCCTCCCCCGATGGACCCCTACCACCCTAATTGGCCTTCAGCCCCTCCCCCACCCAGCTCTATCCCTATTCAGACCCCCCACTTCGATCAGGGGCAGGGCTGACTGGCCAACTACCCATGGCCCCTTCCCAGGTTGCTGTCCCCCAATTGCCCCCCCCATTCAGGGGTGAAGTCTGCTGGCCAATTACCTGTGACCTCTCCCCCAAGTTGATCCAGTCCTGATTGGGCCCTAATCAGGGTTAGCCAGCTGGCCAACCTCCCACCATCTCCTCCTCCCAACAGGCCCGGCCCTACTCTGCTCCTATTGGGGTTGGGCTGGCCAGACTCCACCTCACTGGGCCTCTCTCTCTCTCTCTCTCTCTCTCTCTATATATATATATATATATATATATATATATATATACTGTTAAGTGACTGTTAAGACAGAACAACCAGAATGACCAGAACAACCAGTCGCTATGATGCCCACTGACCACCAGGGGGCAGACACTCAATGCAGAAGCTTCCTCCAGCCTGCTGGCCAACCTCCTGGTCTCTCCCCACAGCTGGCAGGCCCTGATCGCCTAATCAGAGCCAGGCTCCTGGAATGGGACAGGGACCGGGGGTGGCTGGCAATGGATGTGGCCTCTTTCCCAGAGGGGCCAAGGGCTTCCTCCTTCCTCCTTCCTCTGGACTGGTGGCCAACCTCCTAGGTCATTTCCCCTGTCCCTCCTCCTGGCTGGCAGGCCCCAATCAGGTGATGGGGGCTGGGCCCTGGGCTGGGATAGGGAACCAAGGGTGGGTGGCAGCAGATGTGGGTGGCAAGAGAAGGAGGTGGGGTGAAGGCGGGGAGGCAGGGAATCTGATCTGTTCTGATCACTAGCCAGGCCTGGCGACCCCACCTGTGCCCAAATTTTGTGCACAGAGCCTATAGTCAACAATAAAGATAAATTTAAAAGCAAATATGTAAACATAATTAATTAATTAATTAATTAATTAATTAATTTACTACATTAAGAAGTTATGCCTTGTTAGATATGGGGGAGGGAGAGGGAGGAGCTGAGGCTGCCCCCTCCCTGAATTTCTGCCTCCTGTGATGGGTGGGTGCTGTACTGTTCACTCAGGTACATCTAAAGAAATGGATATCTTGAAGCTGGGCATCAGAAGAGAAATCTAAGACCTAATATAATGGTATAGTTCACAGTTGTTGAGGCCTTGGCATTTGCTGTCCCTCCTGTCTGGAACTCTCCTCTAGATATCTGCATGGGTCCCTCTCCATCTCCTTCAGGCCTTTGCTCAAAATGTCATCTTTGTGATGAGATTCTCCTGGCCACCCAATTTCAAGTGGCAATTGTCTCCCACCCAAGCATTTTTTGTCCACTTTCTCTGCATTATATTTCCTAACCATATTTTGCATTATCTAACCTACTATATATACAATGAGTGGCCAGATTATTATGGTCTCTGAATGCATAATAATATGGCCACTCAGTGAATATCCTATATAATAAAAGGCTAATATGCAAATTGTCCCCTCAACTAGGAGTTCAACCAACAGGCAGGCCAGCCAACTGCCCATGTTCCCTTCCCATGGCCTGGCTGGCTGGACCCCACCCATGCACAAATTCATGTACCGGGCCTCTAACACACACACACACACACACACACACACACACACACACACACACACATTGAGTGGCCATATTAATATGCATTCAGAGATCATAATAATCTGGCCACTCAGTGTATTTTACTTATTTATTTCACTTATGATAGTCCATTTATTAGAAGTTAAGTTCCATGGAGCAGGAATTTTTGTCTGTCTTGCTTACTTCTATATTCCTAGTAGCTAGAATGGGCATGGTATATATAAGCACTTAATAAATAGTTTAGTGAGAGAATGAGCCCTTCCTATGTGCCAGACATGAAGTGCTTGGCCTGTATTATCTCAATTAATCTGGATGAGAGAAATAAATTTAGATGACATAGCTCTATGAAAATGAATGAGATCTGCAGTGAGTGTGCTTAATGAAAAAGAGAACAGCACCTAGAGCAGAGAAATAAAGGACATCGTCATTTTAGTCAGACAAATGTGGAGATGAACCGCACATAGGAAACCAAGGAAAGCCACTCAGAGAACAGAAGGAAAACCAAGCTGCTGTAGAGCTGTCACACCAACTAAGGGAACATTTCAAAAGGGAGAAAGTGCTCACAGGTGTCTGACGCTTCAGAGGTTGGCTTAGGTCTGGAGAAAAAAACAAGCAAACAAACAAAATGATTAAGAGAGATGAACCAGGACAGCTTGGCCACCTTGGTCTCTGCATCTGTTTCATTTCTGACTCGCCACCTACCAAAATGGGTAGATTTTTTTTGTACTACTACTTCCTCTGGCAAAGCATATTCCAAGGATATAAATGGCAGACTTAACTTTTAAGCAAAATGTTGATACTGTATATAGTTCAGTGACTCCAAGACTTTGGAATGCCAGGAACTGGTAACAATTGAGAAAAAAACCTGAGTCATGTCCCTGAAATATTAGACTGCCTTGCCAACCATCTCATTCCTCTTGATTCAGGGCAGTATGTCTATTGAGAATGAGTAAATTCAGAATCACTTAGGAGACATGAGACCCATAAAATAAGATTTTTGATGTTGGCCTGGCTTCTGTTCCTCAGTGCACATTAGAAATTCTTTTGGAAAAAGTATGACTTCTAGTCCTTTGCCACAACCACTTCCCCATCGTGGCACTATTATGTGCCCTGATGCTTCATTTGCCATAACTCACGTCTGTGAAAGTCTAGATGGAGTCAGAGTAGCCTGGAAAGTCTTTAGCACCTTTGACCAGTTAATCTCCATCAGCCTCCTCACTCCATGCCACAAACAAACATACTTACTGCCCACTCCCCACATGCGCCTGGCACCTGGTGTCTGTTGTAGGTTGTCAATAAAGTGAGGCTTTGAAAAGGAGGAGATTACTAAAAACCAGGTGGAGATAACTTTAAAAAGGAGCCTTTTTCCCCCCCCCTAAGACCACTCTGCCTCTGGGGGTTGAGCAAATTAAGGGGTCCTTTTGCTTCTGGCAGTACTGCAAACTAGCATAGCCTCCCTCATTTTTGGAGAGAGCAGCTACTTATTCATTATCAGAGTGACATTATCCAGATATTTTAATGTCAACAAAGACAGGTTAATGATTGCTAGCCTAATTATTTCTTATATCCTCTTAGGAAGTTTCTGTGTGTACAGATTTTAAATAAGGAACATGTCCAGATTGATTTTGTTGTTTGCTGTTCTTGTAAGGATTCTGAATTGTATCATGGATGCAATCCAAGTGAACTTGGAATACAGCTTTAGTTTCATATTTTCTGGCTAATGTTCCATAAATGTCATAATTTTGCAGTTTAATGGGAAGTGTTTTTTTATGTAATAGATATGCCAAACATTAATGAAGGGAAGAAGAAAATGATTGAGAAGCACCATCTCAAGTTCTAAAACATTGAAATTTGCATTGAAGTTTCTTATCACTAGGAAAGGGAGAGGGACAGCCCTTGACACCAGAATAGACACAGCCTGGTCCTGGCTCCCAGATTCTCATGAGGGACTCACAGGGTAGCCCTATCCCTTCAACCAACTCGTACCTGTGCCTGTGACACCTCCGTGTGTTCAGCAGGGATTGTGATTCTGCTTGACCAGAGTGACACTGAGTATCCAGCTGGTGCAAGGGTGCTGTAACAGTCCTGTGGTGACAAGGCCTTAGGTCGTTCTCCTCACCCCCTGTCCCCTAAAGTTCTGGCTGGGGGGTCTTCATCTAATTTGGAGACTCATGCATGATATTTCATACCCAAACTCAGCAAATATATTAATCCTTATATGAAAATCACTCTGTAGGGAAAGGTTTAATACCATTATGACTTAGGGTGGAAGAAAAAAAGTAAGTCTGATTTAGTTGGAGGTATGAATCAAGTAACTAGGATCAGGTTAAATACTGGCCTAATGGCAATTCTTTAGGAAAGTACTTGAACAACCCTTTAAGAATGGCTCCTTTTTAAGGTGTTGTCTTCATGTACTTCCAAAGGCACCTCTAAAGTAAGGCTTCTTGAAAACTACTCTCTTACATAATTTGAGCATTCTTCTGCAATCATATTTATGTTTTACATTTGTTTACATAAATGGTCTTTTTATGGGTTTAATGTCTCTAAGTCTCCTAAGTAATTATTTCAATGTGAAATTCTACATATGTTCCAAATGACTCTCAAATTCTTAACAAAAGGGGTCCATGTATATGAAGTGTTATTATGGTGGTTATCTTCTTATATTGCTAGGGTCTTACCACAGCTGCAAGGGTTCAGGAATCTGGAGAAGGGCTGTGCGGAAATGAGTAAACGAGGCATAGGAATTTGGGAGGCATGGGAAAGCCAGGGAAGGCTCCACTTTCTAATAGTGAAGTGGGCTCTCCAAATGTTAGACCCAGGGCTTTTTATTCCCACATTTTGCCCCTTTTTAAAAATATATATATTTTATTGATTTTTTACAGAGAGGAAGGGAGAGGGATAGAGAGTTAGAAACATCGATGAGAGAGAATCATCAACCAGCTGCCTCTTGCACACCCCCTACCGGGGATGTGCCCACAACTAAGGTACATGCCCCTGACCGGAATGGAACCAGGGACCTTTCAATCCGCAGGCCGTCACTCTATCTACTGAGCCAAACCGGTTTCGGCCATTTTTCCCTTTAATAAAGCAGATATACATATCAAAGGTAAGGGTCTATAAACAATAATGGACCATCCAATAATGGTAAAGGCAGTGGTGGGCAAACTCATTAGTCAGCAGAGCCAAATATCAACAGTGGAACAATTGAAATTTCTTTTGAGAGCCAAATGTTTAAAACTTAAACTCCTTCTAATGCCATTTCTTCAAAATAGACTCACCCAGGCTGTGGTATTTTGTGGAAGAGCCACACTCAAGGGGACAAAGAGCCACATGTGGCTCTTGAGCCGCAGTTTTCCAACCATAGGGTTAGGGTAATTGCCTTCGGCTATCCCAGCAACAGGTAATACCATGCAGATTTTCAGCCCTGCTAAAAGAGTCCATTCAATCTTTTGAGGACTTTGCATTTATTATGACCCCTGGACTTAGCCTCCAGCATTATGTCCCTGTTTTCCCTATCCACACAGTGTGTGATAAACATAATTAATGTTTGAACTAATGAATTAGTAAATGAATGAATGGCAAAAGGCCCTCATAACCTCACTGTATTCCATGTACAAAGACAGAAACCCTGATTCTGACCAGCTATTTAGTGCCACCTACAAAAGCCATTTGTACAATCAAGACCTCTGGCTTAGTCCACAGAGGCTGCCATAACAATGTACCACAGGCTGGGTAGCCTCATAGAAATGTATTTCTCGCCGAAACCGGTTTGGCTCAATGGATAAAGCATCAGCTTGTGGACTGAAGGGTCCAGGGTTCAATTCCAGTCAAGGGCACATCCCCAGTAGGGGGTGTGCAAGAGGCAGCTAATAGATGATTCTCTCTCATTGATGTTTCTAACTCTCTATCCCTCTCCCTTCCTCTCTGTAAAAAATCAATAAAAAATATATTTTTTATAAAAGAAATGTATTTCTCAGTTCTGGAGGCTGGAAGTCTGGGATCCGGGTGCAGGCATGGTTGGGTTCTGGTGGGGGCCCTCATCTAAGTTGTAGACTGCCACCTTTTGTTATGTCTCACAAAGCAGAAAGAGCAGAGACTTCTCTGGGGTCTCTTTTATAAGGGCACTAATCCTTATAACTTACTATCCTGGGTAACTCCCAAAGGCCCCAGCTCCTAATACCATCATATGGGGGGAGGGGAGGCCCCTAGGATTTTCACATATGAATTAGGGGGAAGGGGAAACAAACATTCAGTTCACAACAGCCTTGTAGGAGAGCTATGTGACATAGGTTCTGTTTCATCATAGCCGTATTCTTACTCACAGTGACAGAACTCAGCACTCTTCTCACATTTACTTGTTTAGTAGTCACAAGGAGTTTGGGGTGTATTTGTTTCCTGGCTACACAGCAATTAGAAAGCGTATATTGTAAGTAATTTTATATCAAATCAGAGCTGTGTCAAGCTTCCCAGGATCAGGTCTAAATGGACCGGGCATCTGATGGTTTCTCAAGCCAAGTAAGTGGACCACCTTTCACCACTATTGGTGAAGTTATGCAAACGTCCTTTCTCTGGGCTTACAGTCCATTCCCATTCCACATATCTCAGCAGCTTTACAGCTGTATCGAGAAGCATACACTCCAGGGATAAGGCAGAGAATGAATTTTCCGTGGAGAAGAGACTGGCTTTGGGAAGTCAGCGATGCCTGTGGACATGAGGCTTTTCATCAGCCAGGCTCAAAGAGTCATTTCCAAACCCCTGTTCACCAAGTGTCTGTGCTTTAATGCATCACGCCACAAATCACACTGGATTCCCCTCTCTGCTGTCAGATCTCTCCCAGAGAGCATCTGAGACAGGGGAGGGACTGGGAGGGTGTGTAGGAGCACTATTTCTTGTCCACACTGGATTTCAACCCCCTGCAGAGTAGCTGCTCTGTGAGTCAAAGTCAAACAATTTTACAACCACACAGCTACTTCCGAACATTCCAAGCATTGATGGCGTCAAGTATTCTAGAAGGAATTTCTCAAACACACACACAAATTTATTACTAGTATGGCAGCCCTGCGATACACAGTATACCATTGTGGCTGAGAAAAATCAAAACAATAACCAAAAGTCACTAAGTCAGAATTCACCTGAGTGGATTATTTCTAGATTCCCAGCCTGAGATGCCATCTGCAGCGTTCTTCCCTGATTGGATTCGATTTATAAGGGTCTCCAAGCCTTTTCCAAAAACAAGAAATTATGTTTCTTGATTCTAAACCCCTTGCCTTTTCTGATACGTTAAGATGAGATTACCAGGGCAAGTTTTTCTTTTGTATAGACTGTTCCACAAAACATTCATTGCCTCCTATGAGTTGTTGAAATAGTTAATCTGATATCCCAACGCTGCCTGTGCAGTCAGCAGTCCCGCCTCACACATTGCTCGGCTTTGGGGGGGGGGGGGGGGCGGGGAGACAGGCTCTGTGGAATCTGGAGCGACTGGCTGCTGTCCTTTCAGATGTTCCCTGAGGGCCTTCGACCTGTAACTTCCTCAACAACAGGCCCAACGACTTACATCCTCACGATCTTGGCTAATATAAAGGCTCTTGTTGTTTTTTTATTGTGTCCGGATTGTCCCTACTGTTTTCTTTTTAAGGGTAGAAATCTGTGAGGGAAAAAATATAGCCTGTTTTACTCATTAATGAGTCGGAGGAAAAGTCACCACTACTTCTAATTACCTGGGGTCAATGCCGGGGCCTCTAACATGGACACTTTATATAAAAAAAAAGTCTCTAATATGCCAAGTTGTACAAAGGTGGGAAATTTTGCACGACCATGTTACGTGCCCCCAAGTCCTGTGCATACCCCACCCTGTGACCTGGGGCTCTGGGTAATCTGGTGGGGGTTTTCTGTGACATTGAGATCAGACTTTGGATATAAGAAGAGTGGTTTTTTGTTGTTGTTGTTGCTGTTGTTGTTTGTAGAAAATGAGGCAAAATATCCCTCTGGGGATAAATATTAACAATCGGTGCTGAACTTGCAGTTTTGCTCCTTTTCGATAGCGTCTGCTCCTTCACTGCTGGGCAAGCAAGTGTGATTGACTGTCTTCCCCCCAAACAGCATTTGGCTCCTAGAGAACAGCGTGGTCATGGCTTAATCTCAAGACAGCCAGGCTGGCGTCAAGGGTTTATGCAGGTGGATAGTGTGAAAGGTCTAACTTTGTAACCTCCCATCCCTGACAAGGTCACCTTAAGGTCAGACTAGGGCTCTGAAAGGCTCACTGGCTTCCTGCCCTCTCAACATAACAGAGGGGGTACTTCCTTCTAATCAAAAGCCAGTCCCTCCCACCCCCTCTGACATCTTCCTTTCCCCTTCCTTTCAGGTACCTTTCTCTCTCCCTTATCTTCAACCTCTCCCTGTCTGCTTTCTCCTTCATTAAGCATGCTCAGTTCTTCTTTATCTGTGCCTAACTCTCCCCCACTTAACCTCATGGCCACCTCCAACCACAGCCCTATTCACTATCTCTCTGTCAGCCAGAATTCCCCAAAGCATTGCTCTCACTCACTTTATATCCCACTCCTCACTTCTCTTTTACTCCTTAACCCTCTACAATCCAAGTTTAACCTTAACCCAAGTTTAACCCAACCAAAACTACAAAATTACTAAGGTTATTAATGCTTATAAAGTTAGACATCACCTTGCCATCCAATAATCTCACTCCCAAGAGAAATGAATGCTTCCCTCACTGCGGATTACGACCTCTCCACCTCTCTGGAATCCATGCATTATCTTCTCTTTCCCACTAACTTCCATGGCACTGCCCTGTCCAAACCACCACCATCCGTTACCTACACTGCACTTCTATTTGGTCACCCAGCAGCCTCTTCTTCGAACCCTCTCCACTTTGCAGCCAGGGCGATCTTTTAAAAACCCAGTAAATCATTGCATTCCTCTGCTTCAAACCTGCCGGTGGTTTCCTACTGCTTTTTTAATAAAGCCCAAATTCCTCCACACGTCCTACCAGGCTCTGCATGCTCCGGCCCATGACCTTCAGCCTTTACCCCCACTGTGCTTCCCCGCAGCTCTGCACCAGCCACCCCAGCTTGCCTTCTCCCCGCAGATGTATCAGGCTCTCTCCCACTTCGGGCTCTTTGCATATGCTGTGTCTTCATCTGCAAGTCACTAACCGATCATTTTTTTACCCTTCAGGCCTCAGCTTAAATGTCACTTCTGGGGAAAGCTCTCATCAGAAACTAGCTTTGCTTTCCTCCTTCTATGTTTTCATAGTTTGTTTCTGAGTATTTGTCTTTCATATCAAACCCTTCTTGGGAAGGCAAACAGAAAATGGGTCTGGCTTACTCATGGGTGTCTCCCTGAAGCTAAGGATGATGTAGGATACACTGCAGGTACCCAATAAATATCTGCTGAGAGGAGATAAAAATTCATAAGGTTAGTATTGCGCAGCTAAATACATTGCATCTAGGTAGATAATGGTGAACCATTGAAGGGATCTGCGCACGCAAAGACAAGGGGAAGTGTGTTTAATGGTATCGTTTTGGAAGTCATGTGCAGGGGAGATCGGGGAAACCTAAAACACTGAGATTATAACGCAATATATTAGGCCTGGGGTAATAAGGGCCAGGCATAGCATGGTGGCAATAGGAATGAGGAGAAAAAATTCTAGGATTTGGTAACGAATTGTATTTGGAACTGAGTAGGAAACATGCAGATTCAGAAGGTAGGGGCTGGTGATTTTGAAAGAAGAAATTAAGGAAGAAACCGGGTTTCAGAGGCAGCTAATGAAGTCAGGTCAAGAAACTGTCCCGGGGACGGTCCGGACAACCTGCAAGTTGCCTGAGAATCAGAAGTCCTATTTCAAAGGCCGTCCACATACCTTTCCCAATTAGGACCATCTGCCAGGAAAGCTGACGGGAACTTGTTCGTGCAGATACTGTTCTCGGCAGGTCGTCAGTCTCCTTCTCTTCAGGGGGGTTGAGTGAGGCCAGACCACATTTCACACACAGTCAGGGCCTCGCACCACTGGGGAGGCACCTGCATTCTTCGGGGAAACTGCCTGGGACCTGAGCAGATTTCAAATTCCAGGGCATCCTAACTTTCCTCCGGCTTGCATTCCTGCATCTTCAACAGAGGTGACCTAGAAAGCAGGGCAATTAGCCCCGCAATAATGCAGTGATGAACGAGTGTGTGGCTTATGCCCTGGCAGACTTTGCTTTTCTGAGGCCTGGGGGGAAGCCCTATCACTAAGGCGCATGAGGCCCTATGGGAACAGAAGCTGAGAGGGCGCCAGGGGCTGTGGGACTGGAGGAGGGATTCCAGAGACCTGTCAGCTCCGCGGGGCTGAGATCTCACCAGTGTGCGGGGGAATGGCACTGTTTGCCTAACTTAAACCAAGAGGGAAAATAAAGAGTGGTTTTAGACTCCAACCCATAAAAGAAGAGGATTGCTTGAACTATGGAACTGAAGTTTGAAAAAACCCTAACGGGGGAAAAAGCAGTACTGTTTAGTGATACAGCTCTGTGTGGATTGCTTTGGGTCTGGGAAATGGGGAAGCGTCTGCTGTGTCTACAGAGAGCAGAGGCCCAGGTGAAGGACCCAAAGCACTCAGGTGGGAAAAGAGAGGTGCTAGGGAGCTTCCTCGGGGCTCCAGGGGGAGATGCAGAGTGGGTTTAAGTTGGACTCCATAGGGTCAGTCTTGGTTCAGATTCCAGACCATTTGACTGTCTAATATAGAACAGGTTATAACTGTCATCTCTCTCTCTCTCTCTCTCTCTCTCTCTCTCTCTCTCTCTCTGTGTGTGTGTGTGTGTGTGTGTGTGTGTGTGTGTGTGTGTGTGTAAGAAAGAGAAACAGAGAAGGAAGAACTCAAGAACTCAGCTAGAATTTGTACAGGTCCATCTTGGCAAGGATTCAAGACCACGCTGCACCCATGTTAGTCCACCATGGTAAAAAAAAAAATAAAAATAAAAAAACCTATAGTAAGGCAAATTTTAAGGCTCCCTCTCTAATCCTGCTCCTGCATCCTACCTTTGCTTAGGCAGACCCATTTCCCAGCTCTCATGAGGAAAAATGAAAGGCTCATTTTTTTATACATTGCAGAGACATAGATCTAAGATTCTATTTGATTTGCTTATGCCTTATTTGCCTGCTACTAACATCCTGATAGGAGGGTGATTGTAGCTGCTAATGTTCTTTTATAGTGTACTAGAGGCCAGATGCATGAAATCCATGCAAGAGTAGGCCTTCCTTCCCCAGCTGTCGGCACTGGCTTCCCTCTGGCACCCCGGACCCGAGCTTCCCTCACAGCCTCCGCTTTATCTGGAAGGTCATCCAGAAGGACATCTGGTCTAATTTGCATATTATGCTTTTATTATTATAGATGTTGTTAACACAACCCTTTTATTTTTCTTCCTCTCCTGTCCTTGCTCTAGTAATCAACCTGCAAGATCTTTGTATCTTATCTCAATGGTTTTCAGATCTTTCAGGGTTATTTCTTTTCATCCCGCTACCAGGAAACAGGCATATGGGGCTGCTATTATGGTAGCTGTGTTGGTAACAAGCCCAAAGTTGTTACTCTACTTGGCCAGTAACTTCTGAGGACAGCAGGGTGCACATCTGTTTCATGGACTAAGAATAAAGGTTTTTCTACAGATGGCAACCTTTTGGTGTATGTTTAAAGGTCCCCAGAGAGAATTATCTGTAACTTGCAGTGCTAAGTGGGAGGCAGCATGGTGCACTCAGAATGGGGAGACGATTAACTTCCCCAATATATCCCATACTTTTTTTGGCCGAAATATATTCCAAAAACAGAATGACAACAAAATAAACTTAACTAAATATTCCAAATTACAGTGTACTCATTCTCAAGTCTATTTGCCTGCTACTAACATCCTGATAAGATCCTCAACTTTTACAGTAAATAGCATACATCTTCACTATGTCTTACATAAGTCTAGCAGCACTTAATACAGAAGGGGAATGTTGCTTTTAGCAAAACTGTCATTAAGTTTGTGTGCTGGCCCAGTTTAGAGAAGTGCCTTAAAGGCAAGAAGTACCATTAACTCTTCCCTTTCCAAACTATTTTAAAAGGATATCAATTCTTATAATATAATAAAGAGTATATTGCCAGTAGAATGCAGTTATATTATTTAAATCTAATTTATCCTAGATATTTTGCTTCTCCAATTTTTTCCATTAGTCAGTTTTAGGGGGGCGAGGGTTGCTTTCTGTCATTTACCTCATAAAATGGGCTTGGAAAAGAAAAATTTGGCTACATAAGCCTGTGATTAGCAGTTCCAACAAAACGCATGCAAAGACCATGTCTCAAGGGCCAGGAGTGAATGTTTTGTATCAGGAACTTCCGAGCCCTTTGGTTGGATATTTTAGCCCTGCTAACAAGCATTCTTGAAGCTTTTATGGATTTTCTTCTTCTCAAAAACAATATGTTCCACATGTTACTATTGCTCAAAAGAACTAAAACAGCAAGCTTCAATTTGTCCGGTCAAATCACAACAACAGTCAAGGTCAAAATACAGTCACAGCTTGAAGAAAACAGCAGCCCGTGTTAATAGCAGACCTTGCTGCAGGAACCCAGCTGATGGAGCAGCTGAGGAGGAGCGGCCGGCAGTGGGTACACAACATGAGCACCAGTCCCACGTTTTTTTCCTCTGATGATCACCAGTGGGGTTTTCTGATATGCTTATAAATTGCAAAATCCTTTAGCACATTTTAATATGGTAAGAAGGTTTTGTTAGGATCAATTTGAAGTGTTTGAATCCCATTCCTGCGCATGCTTAGGAATCCCCCAGGTCTTCCGTTCTCATGGAGACACTTCAGCCTCAGAGACTGCTCAAGTTCAGGGTATGAATGTGATCCTTAAATATTTGCAGTTTTCATTTATTCGTGTTTTGCTTGCACATTATTGTTGCAATGCTTGGGAGCTGATTATAACTTAAGTTGAAGGCTGTTGTCATCGAGGTATTCTAAAACAATTCAGTGATTCAAATATACCAATGTGAATATTAGATGAAATCTTATGCAATTGCCATCGTTAAGGTCGTTTGGCCTCTAAATATGACAATTTCATAATGCCTAGCCTAGTATTCTTTGCTTGGAAATCGGTTATATTGTGCTTTGAATTGTGTTTTGTTTTGCTTTTTCCTTTTGTATTTTTAAATTTTGCCACAATAGTTTATTTATCTTGGATGTTGAATTATTTGTGTAATATGTGATACAAAGCCTCATTGAGGAATGGGAAGCGACTATTAGTGAGCATGGGATTTCTTTTTCATGTGATAAAAATGGTCTGGAATAAGATAGCAGAGATGTTTGGAATGGGAATGGGGGGATAAGGACAATTATGTGATACCATAATCAATAAAAATAAATTTAAAAAATTTTTTAAAGATAGCAGAGCTGATCGTGCAGCTTTGTGTATACAGAATACAAAAATACCGACTTGTATAGTTTAAGAGGGTCAACTTTATAGTATATGAGTTATATCTCCATTAAAAAATATAAACATATACAGATTGGTAAGGAAGACATAAAGCTCACTTTGTTTGCAGATGACATTATTGTCTATGTAGAAAATCCAAATGAACCACTAAAAAAATCCTGTACCTAATAAGCAATTTTAACAAGGTTGCAAAATATAAGATAAATATACAAAAATCAATTGCTTTCTTATACACTAACATGAACAATTGGAATACTTAGGTAAAATGAAATACTTAGGTAAAAGTCTAACAATGTGTATAATTTCTATTTGAGGAAAAGTACCAACTCTGATGAAAGAAATCAAAGAAAATAAATAAATGTAGAGATACTCCTGTTTATGGATAGGAAGACTCAATATTGTCAAGATGTCAGCTCTTCACAACTTAACCTATAGATTCAATGAAATCCCAATCAACATCCCAGTAAGGTATGTTATGGGTATCGACAAACTGATTCCAAAGTTTATAGGTAGAGGCAAAAGATCCAGAACAGCCAACACCTCATTGAAAGAGAAGAACAAAGTTGGAGGATTGACTCTGCCTGATTTCAAGACTTCCTATAAAACTACAGCAAACAAGACAGTGAGGTAATGGCAAAAGAATACACAAATAGATCAATGGGACTGAATAAAAAGCCCAGAAGTAGACCCATATAATCATAGTCAATTGGTCTTTGACAAAAGAGCAGAGGCAAAAAAAAAACACACACACACAAAAAAAAACAACACACAAAAACATTTGAGCTAGACTCAGACCTTACACCCTTCATGAAAATTAACTCAAATATAAGATGTAAAACTCTTAGAAAATAGCATGGAAGAATATCTATGACATTGTGTTTGTCAGTGGCTTTTTAGATACAACACCAATGGCATGATCCACTGAAGAAATAATTTATCAGTTAGACTTCATTAAAATTAAAAACTTGTGTTTTCTGGAAGATACTGTCAAGAGAATGAAAGCTATAAATTGTTACCTCAAATACACAAAAATCTCTTTAAAAATCAACAATAAGAAAACAAATGACATAGTTTAAAAAATGGGAGGAAGATTTGAACAGACGCCTCCTCAAAGAAGTTATACAAATGGCAAATAGTCCTGCGAAAAGATGCCCCACATTACAGGACATTAGGGAATTGCACATTAAATCAATGAGATACCACTGTACACCCATATTAGAATAGCAAACCAAGACACTGACAGCACCAAATACTAGTTAGGATGCAGAACAACAGGCACTCTCATTCACTGCTGTTAGGAATGCAAAATGGTATGGCCACTTTGGAAGACAGTGTGGTAAATATTCAGAATAACATCCAGCAATTGTACTCCTTGTTTGTCCTCACAAAAACCTGCACATGGGTGTTTATAACAGCTTGATTCATAATAACCAAAACTTGGAAGCAACCTAGATGTCTGTCAGTAGGTAAAGGGTAAACAGTGATATATCCGTAAAATGAAAAATTAATCAATACTAAAAAGAACTGAGCCACCCTAGCTGGTTGCTCAGTAGTTAGAGCATTGTTCCTCAGACTGAATGGTCACCAGTTCAATTCTGATCAAGGGCACGTACCTTAGTTGCAGGCTCTATCCCTGGTCCTGGTTGGGACACATGTTGGAGGCAACCATCTGGGAAGATTCTGGAAGCCTGCAGGTGTCATCCTTGAGCTCTCTCATATCTATGTTTCTCTCTGTGTCTTTCCCCCTACCTTCCACTCTCTCTAAAAAGCAATGAAAAAAATATCCTCAGGTTGAGGATTAATAATAACAACAAAAGGAAATGAACCATCAAATGGCAAAAAGACATGGAGGAAACTTAAATTTCAGTAAGTGGAAGAAACCAATATGAAAAGGCTACATGCTATATGATTCCAATTATGTGACATTCTGGGAAAGGCAGAACTCCCAAGACAATAAAGACATCAGAGGTTCCAGGGGTTGGGGAGAAAAGAAATGCATGCTATCATGGTGGGCAATCAGAGATTTGTCCAAAGGCATAAAACATGTGTACAACACCAAGAATAAGCCCTAATGTAAACTATGGACTTTGGCTAATAATGTGTCAACATAGGTTCATCAGTTGTAACAAATGTCTCACTTTGATGCAATGTTGACGGTGGGGGAGGCCATGAACATGGGGTGGGGGCAGGGGTGTGTGGGAACTGACTGTACTTTCTGCTCAATTTTCCCGTAAATCTTAAGAAATAGTCTATTTAAAAAAATGTACTGTAGTCAGACAGATAATTTGTAAACTTGATTTTTTCAAATAATAAAGCAACATTTTGTTACGGTTGCTGTGTATCTCACTTTGCCCTCTACAGAATCTTGCCTAGAGTAATCAGAGAGGTTCCCTAACATATATTCCTATCTGTTTAAATTTTTGGAACAGTTTTCAACTTATAATTTTATGAAGACACCAAAGACCGCATTGAAAATGACTAACTCTTCCCATCATGGGTGGTTTGAATCACATTACTCTGCGACACTCATTTGACCACGCAAAGGCAGGTGTGGGCTTCATCTAGGAGAGAGTTCAGACGCCCAGCAGGCAGCACATGTCAAGGCAGGGAAGAAGGAAGAAGAGAGAGATGCTGTAGGTATAAGTAACCAGGAAGGTGCCAAGGGCTGCAGGTGTCAGTTTTGACCTCACATCCTAAGGCAGGCTATTTTATTTTATCTACCAGGTGTGAGCAACTGTGCAACCATAGGGACTGTTTATAACAGAAGGAAATCACACATCTTCAGAAAAATACTAACCTCTGTTGTGGCAGGGACATAAATAATAGGATTATCTTTCAGCCAAAAGAACTTAGGTGGCAAAAACCTATAAGGATGCCTGATCGTCCTGTTGCCTAGCATTCAATGCCTGAAGGTATCTTAAACTTTAAAAAGACATAGTAGGCTGCCTGGTAAATAAGAGCTGGAGGGGTGGGGGGCGGGAATGTGGTACTTTTAGTTTTAAAAGATGTTAGCAAAATGCATCCTAGAATTTACTGCCCAGAAAGTATAGCTTGAATCCATTGTGAAAAAAAAGCAGAACAAATATTAAGGGAAAAGAAACCTTTATGCCAACTAAAGGTTAGACAAATGAGGAGTAGAAATAATGTTTACTAACATGGAATGATAAAATTAATGGACAAGGAGAATGCAATTGGTGTAATATATATATGAATTTTCAAGAAGCAGTTATTGCTGTGCCACTGCATTTTACCCCATTACTCAATTCAAACTTGCCAAGATCTAAATATGTCCCTTTGATTAAAAAGTTGATGGAGATTTAGGCAACATCTGACAATGAAACAAGAAGGTGACTTGAGAAAAAGCAAAATGCTCTCAAAACTGGATTTCTCTTGTCACTGTTTTCATTAGTGATCTGAGAAATGGGATCAACATTATGAGTAACAAAAAAACAAAAAACAAAATGCTACTGTGGGTGTTTAAATTATTCAACTTCACAAGTGCAAAGAAATTTACTGACTCTTTTGTCTATCTTCCCAGTTGCCTTTTCCTTTTCCATTGTGATAATGACCTTGTTTTATGTAGCTCATTGAGTTTAATAGCTTTTCAGTTCAACTGTGTTATTTTTTAAAACATACTTAAGTTTACTGAACATATTTACACTTGTGGTTTATGTGTGGCTCCAACCTTCCATTGTTAATTCTCTTTGTAAATGAGTTGTGGTGGAGAAAAATCTGCAGAAAGGCAAATAGATGGATGCTGGAGAGTGGAGATAAAGTAAACTAAGGGGACGTGGAATCCACAAAAGTCCAGAAGGATATCGAAGGAGGAAATACAGAACGTAGAAAAGGAGAGAAAAAAGCTTAAAAGTTAAAGATATATTGAGGACTAAGGTGATTGATGCAGGAATAAAGCAAGTACTTAAGTTAGAACAAGGCAAGTTTTAGTTTCCTCAAAGTGCATATTTAAAAATGAGATAATTTGATAACCAATATCCAAAATCTATTTTCATATTATTTTTCAGACATGACATATGTTTAGTAATTTTTTATTTATGCATTTTTATAACGTAAATATTCAGATTTTTGTAGATACAATGGGCATTGTATTAGTATTTTCAATGACATATTAATATATGCCAAGAATGATTGTTTAGACCAGTAGTTATTTTTGATGCTAGCTATTTGGTGTAAAATACAATTCTTATGGGAACATAAACTTTATTGCTACCCCATTACCATGCAGAAGCCAAATATGAGCAACAGAATAGCATTCTACATTAATCTTCCAAAGATTGGTTATGAGTAACCCAAGTGATTGTATTATAGTTTAATTAATGGAAGAAGAAGGAATATTCAGTGTCAGTGCTGCCTGGTAAATGTAATTCTCTCATGCAAGATATGCACATTGAAAAACAGTGGAAGAGTTCTGACGGAATGGCTTTTTGTCTATTTCAGTAATGCAATCCTATCTTCTATGTCCATGAAAAAAAAAAGATATCTCCATCCTAAGGCTATATTTTGTAGTGTCATTTAGCGGGGAGGAAAATACTTGCTTCTTTGGCTTTAAGGGATTAGATTTCATTGAACTAGAAAAATAAAATCTAAAGTAGCTTAAATTATATTTTGATTTGTGAGATGTAACATGTCCTCACATTACATGAGTAAAGCAAGATTAGTTTCAATGTCTTTATCTGACCTTCTTCTCCTCTGCACAAACATTGTCTTTTGCTGGAGGAACTTGGATATTTTCTTAGGCAGAACAAAATCAGAGGGGTGCATTCACGAAGAAAAAAAAATGAATGGAAAATGTTTTGACATAAGGAAGTTGGTATTTTTGATGGTTTATTTTTTTTATCTTTATTGTTGAGAGTATTAAAGATCTCCCCCCACACACACTTTTACCCCCATTGACCCCTGTCACCTGGTTCCTGTCTCTCTGCAGGCCTTCACCACCCTATTGTCTGTGTACATACATAATGCATATATCCATATAAGACCTTTGCTTAATCTCTTATCCCCCTCCCCTTTGCTTCTGAGATGTATCTGTCTATTTCATGTTTCCATGCCTCTGGTTCTATGTTATTCATCAGCTTATTTTGTTCATTAGATTTCTTGTTCATTTATTTTTATTTTTAGATTCATTTGGGAATAGCTATGTATTTATTGACATTTTATGGTTCGTATTATTTATTTCTTCTTCTTTTTCTTTTTCCTTTTCTTCTTCCTCCCTCTCCTCTTGCTATTCCTCTTCCTCCTCCTTCTTCTTCCTCTTCTTCCTCTTCTTCTACATCTTCATCTCCTCCCTCTTCTTAAAGAATACCCTTCACATTTCATGTAATATTAGTTAAATAATGATCAACTTTTTTAGCTTTTTCTTGTTTGTGAAGGTCTTTATCTAACCTTCAATTCTAAATGATAGCTTTTCTAGGTAGAGTAATCTTGGTTGTAGGTCATTGCTATTCATCACTTTGAATATTTCTTGCTAATCTCTTCTGGCCTGAAAAGTTTCTTTTGAGAAATCAGATGACAATCATATGGGTGCTCCCTTATAGGTAACTAACTGCTTTTCTCTTGCTGTTTTTAAGATTCTCTCTTTGTCTTTAACCCTTGACATTTTAATTATGATGTGCCTTGGTGTGGGCCTCTTTGAGTTCCTCTTGTTTGGGTCTCTCTGTGCTTCCTGAACTTGTAAGTCTATTTCTTTCAACAGGTAGCGGAAGTTTTCTATCATGATTTCTTCAAATAGGTTTTCAATATCTTGTTCTCTCTCTCTCTTTTCCTTCTGGCACTCCCATGATGTGAATGTTGGTGTGCTTGAAGTTGTCCCAGAAGCTCCTTACAACTATTTTCATATTTTTGGATTCCTTTTTCTTTTTGCCCTTATGATTGGGTGTTTTATGCTTCTTCAAATTGCAAATTGTTAATTTGATCTTTAGAATTCTCTACTCTACTGTTAAGTCCCTGTAAATTATTCTTTATTTCTATTAGTTTATGCTTAATTTCTGACTGGTCCTTTTTTCTGACTTTGAAATTCTCATTAAGATCCCTTGAAGCTCTCACTGAATCCCTTAAAGCTCTCATTAAGATCCTGGAGCAACCTTTTAACCATTGTTTTGAACTCTGTATCCAGTAGTTTTCTCTATTTCATTTAGTTATTTTTCTGGAGATTTCTTCTGTTCTTTTATTTGTGACATGTTTCTTTATCTCCACATTTTGGCTGCTTCCCTGTGTTTGTTTCTATATATTAGGCCTTGGATAGTAGGTGTCCAGTAGGGCCCAGTGGCTCAGACTTCCAAGTCATCTGAACTGGACGCTCTAGGAGCGCCCCTATGTGGGCTATGAGCACAGCCTTGTTGCTGTTGGCATCACTGGGAAGCATTGACCTCCATGCCAATTGGCTGTGAGGGCCAGCTGTGACTACAGTGGAAGAGCTGCTATGTAGGACATGCCCCTATGAAGTAGGACTTGCTTCACTGGGGCTTTGGTGCTTACTGAGTCTGCCCCTTGAGTGCGTCATTGTGGATGTGCAGAGTTGTAATCTGGTATGGTGTGAAGCTGTACCCTGGGTGTACTAACTCTGGGACCTCCCAGGAGGTGCAAAGTTGGCCAGTGCCTGGAGCCACTTGGCAGGAGCTACAAAGCTACATGTAGATGGTTGTTACTTATGTTGGGCTTTGAAGTGCCCAGGCAAGGGCAAGTTGAGAAGCAAGGCAAGCTGGTGTTATAGTGCCAGGACTTGGGCCTCTTATTGAGAGGTATGGGGCATGTTGATACCAGCTGCTGCTTGTTTGAGAGATTTTAGGAAATCTCTCTGATCCAGGATAGGCCATTCATATGGAAAACAGCTGGGGTGGGGCTGCAAGTCAGATCATATGGGGTTTCAGGGAATCTCCAGAGCAGAGTGAACAATATGAGCCAGACTGATGGAAAATAAAACATGGCTGCTAGTCAGCTCTGGAATAGAGGAGGTCCCAGCACAGGAACAATGACCCTTATGAGTACCCCTATCTGGAGAAAGCTGCCCTGAGATTCTGCCCTGATCCAGTTCCTCCCTGTAAGTCCCTGGTTCTTCCAATGCATCCTCCCAGAGGGAGTGGGACTATGTACCAGCCCTTTAAAAAGAATTGCCTGGGTCTCCAGGAGCCTCCACATCACTCAATCACAATCCCTGCTGGTTTTTACATCCCAAAGTTACAGAGACTCCTCTTCCAAGCTTTTGGAACACTGGGATGGGGGTTTGGTGTGGGGCTTGGACCCCTTGATTCTCATGAGAGGCTTCCACAGTGGAGATCCCCCCCCCAACCAAAATAAAAAAGCCATATGGCCATATGTGGGTGTAAGATCAGATCATTCCACACCTCCACCACTCCTACCAGCCTCAATGTACTTTTTTCTTTACTTCTCTAGTTGTAGGACTTCCATTCAGCCAGATTCCAGGCCGTTTTGAATGATGGTTATTCTGTATTTTAGTTGTAACTTTGATGTGGTTGTGGGAGGCAGCTAGTACTGGCATTTACCTATACCACCATCCTGGTTCTCTGATGGTTTATTTTTGGTAAATTATGGACATTTCCCTGTAACTTTATTATTTCCTGACAACAGATGCATTGAAAGCAAGCAAGATGTCACTCTATATACAGATGTACTATGAAAGATAGGATATGTTTAAAGGTATAACAAACTGTAAGGTGTTTCACTATAGTATGGTTGGTTAGCTTTAAGTCTGTCTAATCTCACATATCTGCAGTTGGTTGGTTCAGCTGGCCAGGAACAGACAGCTTAAGGCCAACATTTTTAACTTCTATGTAGGCCAAATGGCTTTATGTTGTATTATATGCTTAAATTTATACCCTGATGTCATGGGTTGAATAGTGTTCCCTGCAGAACCTCAGAAAGTGATCTTGTTTGGAAATAAGGTGTTTGCATATAGGATTAAGATGGGGTCATAGAGGATTAGGGTTGAATCTAAATTCAATGACCCTACCCTTAGAATAAAAGTGGAGAAGAGGGAAGAACACAGAGACACACAGAGGAGAAGACCATGCAAAGACCAAGGGAGCAGAAATTAAAGAATCCCTAAGTCCTGGCTGGTATGGCTCAGTTGGTTGGGTGTTATCCTGTGCACTAGAGATTGCTGGTTTGATGCTTTGGTTGTGGGCTTGATCTCCAGTAGGGGACGTGCAGAAGGCAGCCAATCAATATTACCCTCTCACATAGATGTTTCTCTCTTCTCCCTTTCTCCAAAAAAAAAATCAATAAACTGTTCTAAAAAGAAAAAGAGAAAGAGGGAGGAAGGGAGGGAAAAAGGGAAGGAGGGAAGGAGGGGGGAATGGAGGGAGGAAGGAAAGGAGGGAGGGAGGGAGAAAGGAAAGAAGGAAGGAAGGAAGGAAGGAAGGAAGGAAGGAAGGAAGGAAGGAAGGAAGGAAGGAAGGAAGGAAGGGGAAGCCAAAGTTTACTAGCAAGTAGTAGAAGCTAGCAGAGAGGCACGAGACAAGTCTGCCTCAGAACCTCCAAAAGTAACCAACCCTGCTACACCTTTGTCCACATCTTGGTTTGGGACTTCTGGCCTCCAGAACTTTGAGAGAATAAATTGTTTTGAGCCACCAGTTCATAGTGATTTGTTATAGCAGCCAGAGGTAACAAACACAACAGCATGCTCACTTTTTACCTGTCGCATGGACACCCAAGTGAGAATCTAGACAGGCTATGCTCATAGGTTCATCAGTGGCAAATAAACAGTATATCAGCAGGAAAAAGAATGCATCTTCACAATGAAAAGGTGTAACGAATGTGCCCAAGTCCACCCCTGCTGCACGGCAGTGCAGGCTCTCCACCTCATCAAGAGCAGGTCCAGAACATGGAATCTCACAGTGTCACTAAGTCTTTCCACTACAGTCTGATGATGGAACAATAAAAAAGCTCTTGAAGAAGCCAGCTTGTTCCTGCTGGTGTGCCCTTGATTAGGAACTGGTATTGCTGAAGATAACATCCAGGCTATTTTAAACAGAGTTTTGTTCCCATTAGAGAACTGGAGGGTTGGGGTCCCAGCTGGTCCTCCAAAAAAGGACTCCTGACATAACACCTGTGAGCAGAGCTGGCTTCCCTCTGTCATGACCAGGAAGATGGGCACCAGGGAGCTACCGCCCTGACTGTCGACTCCTGGGTTGTAGCACCTGAGACAATATCCAGAGGATTGTAATCTGTTGCCACACCTGCTGGCTCTGGGAACACATGGTCCTGGTTCCCTCCAGAGCAGAGGGGCGGGCCCCAGAGCTGTTGGCAGGGCCAGTTATGGACTTTGTGTGGCCGAGTGGAAAATTAAAATGCTGATCTCCAAAATGCAGTGCAAAATGAAAATTCCCCATGTTTAAAATTATTAAGAATCAAGACAGCAACAACAGAGCACCAACAAGAGCGGGGCCTTCTGGACTTGGGGCTCTGGGTCACAACACATAAAGCCCCCTCTCCCCTCAACTGTTGGCTGGGGAGCCCTGCTGGCCTGCTAACCCACACCTGCAGAATGGATGCATCATTGCTATCGCTCTTCCCCACTTAAGTCAGGATCAAGTTCAAGTCTGTGAGAATGTGTAGGACTAGCAGAAGCCTGGCTGCAAGGGGGGGGTGAGAACTGTCCTTTTCAGCTGCCCAAGCTCTACTGTGAAGCAAGTGCTCTAGAAGGTGTGGGAAGAGGTGCTGAGTGAGCAGATCTACTGTATCCACCCCAATGTTTAAACTCCAGAAGCAAAGACAGCTCTCAGCAGAGCAGCGTGTTGTCTTCTGGCTCTGTGGTTTTGAGACACCCTGTTCAGTTGTCAGGCATGGCTTTTTGTTCACAACACCTGCTGTCCAGCTGACGGGATCACAGCCGTTTCTTCTCCATGTGAGGCATAGGCTGGGGACACGGTGGTGACTAAGGAAACTGAGGTCCCTGCTCCCTGGAGTTGTTCTCAAGTGGGTGGGAATGAAAAGTTAACATGTCAACAACTAAATGAGGTGATTCCAGACCACTGTTTCTGGGACAGATTTGCTGTATCTCCAAATACATCTCAAAACCATTCCATTCTCTGGAATGCTAACGGCACTGTTTTACCCCAGCCAACACCCACCTCTCAACTGATCTGCTTTTCACTCTTACCTCCCTCCAAACCCTTGTCAGCAGTAAGGCTAGAGAAATCCTTTGAACCATAAATCATTTCATAGATACTCCTTGATAAACTTGTCTCACCCTTGGAAAAGTTCCAAACCTCCTCATCATTCCTATAAGACCACCCACCATCTGGTCTCTGCCTGTCTCTAACCCTCCCACTTGCCCACTGTGCCATACCAGTGTCCTTTCTTTTTGCAACATGCCAATTTCCTTCCTACCTCTGTCTTTAAACTTCTCCCTTTCATAGCCCACTGTAGAGCCCAATGCTTTCAGCATTTGGCTAAGATGTTACCTTCTCAGGAAGGTTCTCTCTGACCACCCTATCTAGGATGGAATCCCCACCCCACAGTTATTCCACAGCATAATGCTGGGCTTATTTCTCCCCAAACATGTATCACAGTCTGAAATTATCCTATTTGTATGTTTTTTAGATTTCCTTTTTCTCTTATGAGACCTGAACCTTGCCTATCTGGTTCAGTCCTACACCCCAGTGCCTGGGACATAGTAGCAGCTCAAGAAAGATTGGATAATGTCTTTACTTCTGCTGGATGGACAAGTGAAAAAATAGCTACATCTTGGGGCCTAGAAAGTTGGGACAGCGTTTATTGTTTTATAGGGAAGAAATTACACTTAAAAGCCAAGGAATATTTGGGATGGCTGTGGAGTTTGGGAAAATTAAAGCTGAGGATTCAGAGTAATGGACAGTAATCAAATCACACAGATGCACTATTCTGGAAAAAAAAATGCAAGCTGACTTTGGGGTGAAAAGGCCAGGCCAAAAACTGCCCAGTAGGACAGATGACCTCCCACTTGTTTATGGGTTGTTCTGAGGTTATTCTCTTCCTGTTCACACAGTGTGAGTGTTTGCACTGAGATCACTTGCGCAATGAGAACAAAGGCTGCGTCTTCTTCCAGGGGCCCCTGTAGCACCAGTGGCTCCATGCCTGAGCTCTCTAAGGTTGAAAGGTGCTCATCACTCAGAAGTACAGCTACTGGAGCTCAGGTTTTTCTTCCAGGTCAACCTCCTGCACAGCATTAGTAGATCAGGCAGCCAACTGTCAGGATTCCCTGGAACTAAAGAGGTTCTGGATGCAGGACCTTCGGTTTTAAAGCTGAGAAAGTCCTAGAAACGTTGGGAAAATTTAGTCACTCTTCCACCAGAAAGAAAGTGTGTAGCTCATTTTTTCCCCTCAAGGTCTTAATCCTACCAGCTTGCTCCAGCCATTGTGTACTCCACATCTTTGCTTGTAACCACTCTTTGTTTTCTTTTTCTCCATCTGTGACTTGATTGTGCTTCAAGGTTCTCACCCTCTAAAAGCCAGATTTCCCAGGCTTCCCTCCTTGATGATGTCTAGATTCTTCTTCTGATTGTGTCATCCAACAACACCCCTAAATGATCCGTTTTGTCCCCTGGGAGCTCGGGGTTCCACCCACACCCTATAGGTCCAAGAAGTCCTCCTGCTACTTAGTGGGAGGATGTTGGAGTGATCAACATGTACTTAAATATGATTAAGATAATACTTCTGACTGCACAGCTCAGAAAAACAAGCACGAGGATTTGTCATTATCTAGTGTCTCTCTCATGTAGAAGATGTGCCTGCAAGCTTTTTCTGTAAAGGGCTAGATAGTAAATATGTTAGGCTTTGTGGAACACACAGAGTCTCTGTCATAGCTACTTAACTTTGCCATTATAAGTATGAAAGAGCCATGGACAATATATGAACAAACTAGAAGCCTGGTGCATAATTAAATTGTGCATGTGTAGGGTCCCCTAGGCCTAACCTGACATTAGGGCTATGTCCACCACCCCACGAAGTCCCACACACTCCATAGATGCTATACCTCCTGGTGAGTCTGATAGTTGGTTGTTACACAGTGATGGTGACACAACCACAGGCCTTTTATGATATAGACTATAGGCCCGGTGTATGAAAATTCATGCACTGGAAGGGAGGGCCCCTTAGCCTGCCCTGCCCCAGCTCACAGTGATCAGGGGAAGGTGACACCCCATCACACTCCTGCTGCTGCCACTGCCAGCAGCACAAGCCTCGGCTGGCCCTGGTTACCTGAACCTTGGGAGGCCCTGGGAGGCTGGGAAGCCACTATCCAAGGCTTATTTGCACCTTAGGTAGGCCCTGGGCAGCTGGGGGGCTGAAGGGACTGGGGGACCCCCGAGGCAGGCACGCAGAGTGGTCAGGCCCACCTAGGGGTGGGTCCAGCCTTGCCATACATGCCTGCTGCCCCAGCAGGGCTGAGTGGACTGGGCGCCACCATCTTGTGGCTGTGGGCACCACCATCTTTGAGGGCGTGGCAGTCAATTAGCATATTCCCTCCTTATTGGCTGTGGACACTGCCATCTTTGCGACACATGAGGATCAATTAGCATATCCCCTCTTTATTAGATAGGATGAGTGTGGCTATATTCCAATAAAACTTTATTTACAAATACTGGCTATAAATCCAATTTGGCCCATGGTCATAGTTGTGGAGCCGTGAAGTAGAACATCCTTTCAGAAATTTTTTTGGGGGAAAAAATATATTAAGCCTACAAGCTTACTTTGTCCCCACCACACAGATGATAAGGCATAATCCATATATCTTCTTCCACATACCCATCTCTACCTCTTTTAATCATTTACACTGTCACTCAGCTGGGTTTATGAAAACATTTGCCCCACAAAATGAATTTCTGCACAGAGATGTTGACATGGAAGGAAAGATGACATGGGACTTATTTCTAGCAGGATGTTTAACACCAGTTTGTAGTAGAAAAATGGATGTGGAGTTGGAGCAAATCATTAGGACAGTTGAGATTAATATATAGAAATGCCAAATTAATAAGGGAGAAACTCCCCTGATAGCAGGAGTGTCCTGACTGTTGATGATGGGGAAGGAAGTAACCCCACCAACAATACCTTTGAGATATCTGCTGTTTCTATTTTTATTTTTCAAACTAAAGAGTACTGACCTGTTGACTCAGGGGGTAGGCCTCTGTAGCTGTGAGAGGCTTACATGGAATACTGTTTACCTCGTATGTGCAATTTAATATTCTTAAACCAACCAGTGTCTTCCTAACATATCTTAAAACATGCTGTCCTTGGAAATAAACTGTCAAATGGGGCGGGGGGGGGGGGGGGAGCAGGGAGGAGAAAGAGCACACTGCTAACATTTTAAATTAATTTTTCCGGAATGTGCTCGCCAAGCGTGCACCTGGGAACTGTTTATCTCAGATAAGAAGTCAGGAGGTGAAGGTGAAGGGACAAGGAGGAAACAAGTAGGATAGGAAGCCTGTGTCTCAGCAGGACGTCCTGATGGACAGTTATCTGCTCCTGGAGGTAGCATGCGATTGGAACAAGGCCTGTGACAAACAGGGCCCTGACATCCTGTTGACCTGCTTCCCGGGAGTCGTCCTGCTGCCGGTGGTTGCGGAGTGCCGGAGCTCTCCGCGGAGCAGCAGTGCCTGTAGGCTCGGTGCTGAGCATTGCTGAGCGCATAGTGCTGAGTCCAGGAAACAGCGCCTTAACAAGTCAACTCCACACCCCTTGAATTGGCGCCTCGGTAGGGAAGCCTCAGCAGGAAATCCTCCATATGTTTTCCTTTCCTATAAGGAACTTCAGAGCGTGAGCTCATTTCTCTTCCGACGTCCTCGCGTGGCTGAAAAGCAGCGCTGGCTGCAGGATGATCAGTGTCGCCCGGACTACCGGAGGACGCCTGCGAACCGAGCAAGGGGAGCAGTTCCACTTCTGAATTAGGGATTAGTTTGGGAGAGGTTTCAGTTTTCCTTTGGGGCTTACGTTCTGGTTTCCTGGGATTTTTTTTTTTTTAAGGACAGTCTTCTGTCTTTTTACTACTTCCCAGTAGAGCTTTGATATTTAGAGGAAAAAAAATATGTAAAAGGAAGATTTCTCAAAGATTTGTCCTATGGAAGAATGAAGAATACTCCCGAAGACCATAGGAGTATAGCTCAGGTGGGGGACTTTGCTCTTAAACAAAAACGCCAAATTTGAAATTCAGGATTACTTTAAAAAATATCACAGCAAGTAAGTACTTTATTGTTCTCTTTTCTTCCTTCATAACCCCCTAATAAGAATATTTTTTGCCTGCTGTAATCTCAATGAAGGTATCAGTTGGACTCTAAATATAAGTAAAATGCTTTGTGAATTCATAAACTAATTACAAGCTGAGGGCAGAGTGTTCTGCTCTTAACACTGTTTAGCAGGTAGCAGGTGATATTTATGGTCATGCTTACTTTTGTATTGCCAAGAATCATGGGTTTCATTACTGTTTCAAGTGGGTATATTCTGCCTCATTTCCTTCAGTAATAGGAACGGTATTTGAGATCGGAAAATGAGCAAGTAAAAGTTTCTTTGAAAAGAGTATTGTTGCCTTAGCAAGCAAATCAAATTTTGTCACCGTCTCTGAACTATTGAGGTAGACTTGCTGAAGAACCTGTAAATTTAGGGTAAAATTCACTAAAACTGTGACTCTTGTAAACCCCTTTTGAAAACACCATGAAATCATGTTGCAAATGTAAAGGGGGGAAAAGTGCTCTGTGGCAAAAGGGCATTGAAACATTAAAATATTTTAGCTGCTATTACCTTTCATGGACTACACTATTAAATTGCGCTCCAGCTGTGCATATGTTGGCACCTGCTCAGGACTCCAGGAATCAGGGCTATCAAGCTGATCTAGTGGGATGTGGCTGGACGGAATACAAGTAATCAGGGAGGCAACTACAAGTGGCCAGGATGTCCCGTTCCCATCTGTACTCCTAATTTCCACCCCCACCCCTCAGCCCTACTACCCCCCTTATGTGGCAGCTGTAAATCATAACTGCTCCTGGGAAGTTTGTGCTACCTTTCCCAGAAACCATTTAGGGGAAGAGCTAGCTGCTTTCAAAGTGTTGTTTGGTTGACGTTTGGGCAAGAATGAAAATATAGGAATGATCTGTGCTTCCCAACTTCCCCCACTTCGCCACTTCAGCCATCATCCGGTCCACAGCTTCCTGTAAGCCAACTGGTCTAAAATGCAGCATTCAACAGGAGGATAATGGGTAGAGCTCTTCCATGAATGGAGAGTGCTGCATTCTTCCATCCAGTATCTCTCAGTTTTAGCTACTGTCTGCCTTGTCCTCTAAGAAACATGATTCCCGTTCATCATGGGTTGCCAAAGCCAGCGCTCCCAGAGCCAGCCTTGTTACCTTTAAAGATCCTCATCTCCCCGGCCATCTGGTATTTTCACTTAGTGGAGTGTATGATTTCAGTTCTGTAAGGTGCCCTTTAAATTTCCCCTACATGTTCTGTAGTAGCTTGATCTCCATAAATACTGTCCATACTACCTAATAACTTTTTTAAAAATTCAACAACATTGTTTTGGAAATGTTTCCATGTTGATACATGGGCAAATCCTGCTGTGAACAATGGGAATGTGTCTGGCTTATAAAAGTGTTGGTGGTGCCAAAACCGGTTTGGCTCAGTGGTAGAGCGTCGGTCTGCGGACTGGAAGGTCCCGGGTTCGATTCTGGTCAAGGGCATGTACATTGGTTGCGGGCACATCCCTGGTGGGGGGTGTGCAAGAGGCAGCTGGTCGATGTTCCTCTCTCATCGACGTTTCTAACTATCTCTCTCCCTTCCTCTCTGTAAAATATCAATAAAATATATTTTTTTTAAATGTTGGTGGTAATGGTATAATCTTCAATGCCCTGAAAAGGAGGGGGTGATCTGGGAACTGGGAACAATGGGGCCAAATGAGTCTGGTCTTCCTTTAGGATGGTTGTCACTTTCAGAGGAATGACTGGCTTTCTGCTTTAGAAGTGCTTAAGGATCTGTGCTTCTTTCTATGGTGCATAGAATTGCCCCAGCAGCTCCCCTTATGGATGCCGGCTACTGTCAGGTATGGCAATGTTGGTGCTCAATTCTACTTGTCATGCTCCTCCTTCACCAGAGAATGTTGAGTAGATGTTGCCTTCTTTAAGTGGCCTATTATCTACCTGACACATGAGTGTGAGCCTCATACAAATTTGAAGTTAGAGTGAGTTTTGGATTATCTTATCTAACTCTTTTACATTATATATGAGGAAACTGAAGCTGGCATAGTGAAATGGTTGTCACAACATTACTAATTAGCTGCAGAACTAGAATGAGAAGTCTAGATAGATGCTGGTCTTAATATTCAGTGCCTTTTTTGTTTACTTTTGTTCTATGTCCAAAAATAGCTGCTTCAATAATTAAAAATAATAAGGATATCTCCCCATGAGTATACCAACTGCATTGCCCTTTTTCTTTTACATATTTTAATATAAAATATCTCAAATGTACAAAAATAAAATAGTAGTTATCTGCAAACCCTCCACCAAGATTAAATATACTGTTCTGTCATGTTCAGTTCAAATAGCTTGTAAAATAAAATGAAACACATTATGAATGCAGTCACTCCTTTCTTTGCCCCTCCATCCATCACAAGAGATAATTATCCTAAAATGCTATATATTATTCCCTTGATATTTTAGTATTTATACTGCATGTAAGTGGGGTGGATACTAAGATCCATAACTTGAAATATCTAGAAGTGATTGTATCTATCTGTGATCATACTATTGCTTTGTGTTCAAATTTCAAAAAATATACAAAGCATTGCTCATATTATCTTATAACTTTTTTTAAGTTCATTGTTTTGGAAGTGTATCCATGTTGATACACAAGTATTAGTCCACTTATTATAACTGCAGTATAGCATCACATTTTATACATAATCCAAGGTTGATTTATCCATTTCCGTATTGAGGAAATGTGGGTGATCCCTGCAGTTTTGCTATTTGCAACAGTACAGCAAGTTTCCTTGCACATATCTCTTATACTCATGCAAGAATTTCCCAAGTTGAGTCACTGAGAAGTTGAATGGGGAAGCACATCTTCACTTTATCAGATATTGCTAAATTGCTCTTCCAACTGCACTTGTTTATTCAACCATCAACAATGTTGAGCACTGTGAACTTTGAAACCTCAGCTGCGGGAAAGAGTCTCTTAGGGAGTTTTTTTTAACATTATCAATGCCTATGTTCCACCCCAGACTAATTAAATCCAAATCTCTGGGGATGGGACCCAAGACTGGTGTTTGTTTTAAAGTTCCCCCAATGATTCTAATATTCAGCGAGGGTTAAGAACCAATGATATAGCATTTCTGTTTCTCCACATATTTTTCAATACTAGGTATTATCAGTCTGTTTTAGTCTATTTTGTCTGGTGTAAGTAATACTACCCCTGCTTTTTATTTGTTTGTTTCCATTTTCCATCCCTTTACTTTCAGTCTGTGTGGTTTTTTTTATCTGAAGTGAGTCTCTTTTAGAGAACACATCTAAGGGCCTTGTTTGTTTTCCATTCAGCCTCCATATCTCTTTTAACTGGAGTATTTAATCCATTTACATTTAAAGTAATTATTAAAAGTATGCATTTATTGCCATTTTATTACTCATAATTTTTATTATTTTTTCCTTCTTCTTAAATAAGATATGTTAACATTTCTTATAATACTGGTTTGGTAGTGATGAAGTCCTTTAGGTTTTTCTTGTCTGTTTATCTGTCCTCAATTCTAATCGATAGCTTTACTTGTTGTAGAGTAATAGCGGTTATAGGTCCTTGCATTTCATCACTTTGAATACTTCTTGCCAATCTCTTCTGGCATGCAAAGTTCCCATTGAGAGATAAGCTGACAGTCTTATGGGGGCTCCCTTGTAGAAAGCTAACAGCTTTCCTCTTGCTGCTTCATCTACTATTCCCCTAAGTTCCTTAAGTATCTTTACAACAACTGTTTTGTGCTTCTGAATCTGATAGACTGCTTGATTCCATATTGATTAGTTTTTGGTCTGGTGTCCTGTATGGTCCAGTGGCACAGCCTTCTTGATCACCAGAGCTGGGTACTTCAGTGTGCCCCTGTGTCTGCAGTGTGTATCCCCTTGTTGCAGTTGAGCTTTGATTACTGTTTGATTATTCTTGGCACATCAGTGGGAAGAATTTACCCCCAGGTAAATTGGCTGTGAGGAGTGGTTGTTACCATGATGAAGGATCAGATGTACAGGGGCCGACCTCATGGTGCAGGACTTACTTCAGCAAGGCTTTGGTGCCCACTGAGTTTGCTCCTCGAGTTTGTCTCTTGTGAATATGGTTGGTTGGTGCTTCAATGTGGTCTGAAGCTGCCCACTGGGTGTACTGGCTCTGGGACCCCTACCCCCAGGAGGTGCAGGTCAAGGTCAGCTGTTACCTATGTCCTTCCTGGGGCCATCCATAATGAGATACAAAGAAATTTGCAGATGACTGCTACTTTTGCTGGGCTCAGAGGTGCCAGGAGAGGCCAAGCTGACAACCAAGACCAGCTACCTTTAGTACCAGGCCTCGGACCACTTAATAGAGATACTGGATGTGCCAAGGCCAGATGCTGCTTGTTTGAGAGATTTTAGGAAAGTTGGGATATGAGTGAGGCCAGGCCATTTGCATAGAAAAGCCCCTGGAAATGTATTGGGTGTCCCTGCAAGTTGGGTTGCGTGGGGTCTCAGGGAAACTCCAGGGTGGCCAAATCTCCAGTGTTATCCAGGTTGATGGAGACTCAGATATGGCACTTGCCTGCCAGCTCTGAATAGGGAGGCCTCAGAAAAGGAGCAATGGCTTCTTTCCATCTACTCTGTCTAGGAGAAAGTTGCACCTCCAGCTCTCACCCTGATGCCAGACAATTTATTTTCTCCAGGTTGTCCCTGGTGCCCTTCAAGCTGCTTCCACAGCACTGGAGGTCAGGATGAGTGAGTCCCAGTAAGTCTGTGCATGAACACTTAAAGAGGAATGCCTAGAACTCAAGCCACCTTCATCTCATTCAGCCACAATTCCTACTGGTTTTTATAGCCAGAAGTTATGGAGACCTCTCTTACTGGCACTGGCACCTTTGGCTGGGGGTCTGGGGTGGGGCTTGGCCTCCTTGAACTTTAGGGGGAATCTCTATAGCTGAGATATCCCTCCCAATTTTTATCTTCTACACAAAGGTATGGTACCATTCCATCACCCATCTCTGCCCCTCCTGTAAGTCTCAGAGTGGCTTCTTCTTTATATCCTTAATTGTGGGACTTCTGTTCAGCTAGATTTCAGATGGTTCTGAATGATGGTTGTTCTATAATTTAATTGTAATCCTGATGTGGCTGTGGGAGTATTAGAGAACTGCATTTACCAATGCCACCATCTTGACCAAAACTACCTTCCAAAAAATTCAGGCTTTCTTGAGAAAAAAAATCAGAACAAGACATACTACTGTTACTTTTTTGACATTTAAAAAAGAAGTGTCAGGATTTCACAAATCATATTTTTCATGAAAATTTCCTTGCTAGCTTCTGCAGAAATGTAGAATGTTCAAAAAGCAGCTTGAAAATTATTACTAATGTAACCCTGAATCTTTTGCCATATAACTGCTAAGGAATTGCATTGCTTTGAACTTCTACATGAACTCAGACACAGCCTGGTATGTTGAGAATAACAGGGCGGGGCTGGGAAGAGGCTATAGCCTACTTTGAGAAATTTTCCAGGGAGTATATTATAGAGGAACAAATATTTCTGAAATAGTGCAATTATCTTTTGCTTTTTCTTATTGAGAGAGACCAGGAGGGCAACATTTGTAATAAAGATTTTAATAAAAACCTTAAGTTCTTTCTAGCTCTAGAATTCTGATTTTTTCATTACCCTGAGACACCTTTCCAACAAGCAGCCTGTGCACGGTTTTGTGACCAAGTCGTAGGTAACAAAGTTGTTCAGTCTTCTCAAGATGTTCTCTAGTTATCTCCACTACAGCCCCCCCAGCGAGTCCATAGTCCATGAAGTGGACTATCTTCAACTGTTTATACTGTTGATATTTTTTTATCGGACTTGTCCACATAATTTTATGGCATGTCAAAATAAAAGAATTAGTTGATTAAAGAGAATGTTCATTATTGAATGCTCTCTAACATGACATATTTCAAAATACACACGGTTGGAAGTTTTTATCACTTCCACTGAAAATGCTGTAATTTTGAGTTATTTCGCCTCAAAATTCCATTTGGGAACAACAATTTAGTGATACAACACAGTTGAATAAAAGCAAAAGATTTATTTTAAAAATAGAGCAAATGTTCTTTCAACACTTGATACCTAAAGTTATTTCTTAAGCCTCAACATATTATTTTAAGTAAAATATCTAAAACAAATTATTACAAAAATAAACCTATCTCTCAGCTGAATTTCATTCTGTGTTTGGATTGAGGTGGAGTCGGTTGTTAGCTGCATGATCAGAGCATAGACGCTGAGTCAGTTTATTTTCTTAATTAAGAATTATCATTTCAAACATTGTCAGTGGTTTACAATGGCAATAATCCCTACCAAAAACAGTTGTTCTTCTAGATCCTAAGTGGGTTGCTGGAACATTAGCCTTGACTTGACCCCTTATGGTCATATGAGAGATATACAAGGGTCAATAATCATTTCTAGAAAATTATCAAGTGTGGGCTGTTCCCTAGACTATGCAACTTGCCTTTAAAAATAATTGTAATGTGTTCGCTGTTTAAAATGACTGAGATCAGCAAGGCTAATGAAAATGTTTAAATCCTTATCAGTCAGAACGGAAAGGGACTGGCTCCAGAAAGTGCTGACCTCAAATTTTTGTGCTGCTTTTGTTGGTCCTGTCTGCTGACACACATGATCTATTGACGTGTGGCTCGGCGTGCCACAGAGAGTTACCCATCCATGATATACGTGAAAGGGGCTTCCGGTCCTCTACATGTGCTGGGCCACATTCCTCTAGTCCTCTAACAAAGCTTCTAATTGGTGTCTGTGACTAATGAGCATGAAGTCCCAGAAGAAATGGAGCACAATCTCCCATCACTCATTAAGTTGAGCTAGCTGCAAGCTGCAAGCTTATCAAGCTCAAACCAGAAGCTAGGGCCAACGGCTTGAGATAAAACAGTCCTAATAATTTCATAAATGGCATTAATAATTCTTAGCCAAACTTCATGTTTAATTACTAAAGCTATCATAGCCACAGACATTACTTGACCTGCTTTGAAGGCAATATACCTCTTTTTGGAACAATTTGAATTAACTCTACTTTACCTAAAGTTAAGTTTCTGAGGACATTTTTCCAAGTAAACGCATCTTTCCCTTCTTTGTATAGGCAACCAATCTCATTCTGCCTGGGGTCATGGGAGATGAAGTGCTGGATGAGAAATGTATTGAGCTGATGAAAAATATATGGAAAATCCTGATGCAGATGGTTCTGCCTTAGAATTTCTGATATTTTTATTTTTTAATTTAAACTTTCAATTATGTGCCTTGCTACAGTGCAATAGAGGAATAAGTAGATTATAGAAGAAGCAGGACAAAGAATTCAGTTGTAACCTATTTATTATATTTGGTCAAGAATGCCAGATATATGGTCAGCAAAAAATCAGTAAATAGTGGTTGACTCTTTTTTTTGTTTAAATAAATTGAAAAATACATGGAATCTTTTGTGCTGTATATTCAGATGCATTATTTTCTATTTTTTTTCTGTGCTGCTTGCTGTCAACAAGATAGGCACTGAAATCAGGTAGCAGTTATATGGGCCTACTGATTGCATTGTTAGATTATTACCTAAGAAAAACGCAATTTAAAAACTGTTTTAAAAAACTCAGTAAGTTGCAGGGGTCCGAGGAAGAGGTCTTAGGTCCCTAAGACTGCCAGCACTCATGTTTGAAGACACTTATCGGTCTCATTTGGCCATGGATTAGAGACTTTGTACTTTTAAGTGGCATAAGTGACTCTGAAGACATATTCAATAAAAATATTTTAAATGTCTTTAAAGTACATAATCATTAATTTTAAATTCTAAAACTGTTATATTTTTCCCCAGTCCCATTGTTGATCTTGATTTAAACAACTACCTCTTTACCATAGGACTCAACTATTTCTTGTCCTTATATCTATATCCTAACTTTAGTCATCTCATTTATTTTATAACTTCCTTTCACCCCTTTCTAGAAACTTAGCCTGGACTTCCTTTCATCCTGCCCAGAATGGCCATTCAGTCTTCAGTTTTACATTGAGCTCTGCTTTCTTTCCCCTTTCATTATATTCCATTGGCTCATTATTGCTCTTAATCAGGTCCAGATTCATAATCACATATTAATTGGTCTCTGCCCATATACCACTCCCATATTACTTTTTTAAAATATATATTTTATTGATTTTTCACAGAGAGAAAGGGAGAAGGATAGAGAGCTAGAAACATTGATAAGAGAGATACATCGACCAGCTGCCTCCTGCACAACCCCCACCGGGGATGTGCCCGCAACCAAGGTACATGCCCTTAACCAGAATCGAACCTGGGACCCTTGAGTCCGCAGACCGACGCTCTATCCACTGAGCCAAACCGGTTTGGGCCCATATTACCTTTTTTTTAATGTATATTTTTATTTATTTCAGAGAGGGAGAGAGAGATAGAAACATCAGTGATGAAAGAGAATCATTGATTGGCTGCCTCCAGCACACCCCACACTGGGGTTCAAGCCCACAACCTGTGCATATGCCCTGACCAGGAATGAAAGCATGGTCTCCTGGTTCATAATTAGGTGTTTGTTCAACCACTGAGTCATGCCGAGCAGGCCCACATTATCTTTAATCCTCCTGCCTCTTCCTCTTTTCCAGGAAGACCTGCATCCTTAGCATCTAAAGACATTTTTAGAAACTTGTTTATCATTTTGTCCATATCCCCTAAGCCTTCAGGGTGTAAGTTATAACTCCCCCTTGCAATGAAAACTTCCTTGATTGGGACTATTGGGTTATTTGAAGTGTTGCTGATCTCAAAGATATGAAATTATTTAAGCAGCACCTATTTCCGTGTAACTGGCATGCACTGGAAAGATTGCTTCACAATTTTGTTGGATACCATATTATAGGCTATTTTGACAAAGTTAACTAGGTTTCATGTCCTATAGAAATTTGCATGAATCCATGAACCTTAATTTGCATAATCAATATCACAGCAGTCAGTAATGGTGGTGGTGTCCAGATCCCTAAATGAACGTCTAACAAAGATTTACCTAGAATGTGGAGTTGGCAGAGTACCATGGAGTTCCTGCATTATACTTTAAGAATTGAAATTATAAAGAACCATTAAAAAAAGATAAATCATCCAAAAATTTATAAAAATCAAAACAAAGGCCATTGGAATTACTTATTTATGTACCTAGTAAGCTCTCAATAAATATTAAATTTACTGTCATTATAATATGTTTTCAATAACATGATTATCAACTTTTCCAGCAATTTTTCTATAAAACCTCAAGAATGGCAAAGGTCATTATGAAATCAGTGCAGCAATTGGTTGTTATGACTCTTTGAACTGAAGTCCTTTAATCTAGGGGTACAAGCTTCCATCTTCTGTGGTACACCTAAGAGACAAAAAGTTAAAGTTTTCAAGACCAATGTGACAGAGATAACAGTACTTCCTCATCTTTAGATTACTACATGAATAATTTAGTTAAAATATAAATAGTTATTATAGTTCAATATTATTGGATATTGATACAGATAATAGTGGAAAACATGCAATCACCTTCCTTATATTTTGTCAAAAGTAGATAACACACTGAGAAACAAGGTAGATTTGAAGACTGATTTAAACTCCATAGACTCCAAGATTTTACACTTGTCAGTAGGAATTACCTTTTTCTTTGATTACATGGTGTTTCTTTTGAGGTATTTTTAATTTGGAACACTGAAGCATAGATGTTCAAATTTAACTTTGGCGCTTAATACTTCATCTTTCGCCAGAGACATTTTACTGAACTTATGTTATTTAAAGGCCAAGTGAAACTGTTATGGTGAAAATATGAAAAGAATGTCAGAATTAACACAGTATGGAGATCACATTTTCATAAAAATAATGATTCCAAATCTTGTAATTCAATTTTCGTGCTTGAATGAACCTGCCTTCCCTCTACTCCAAAAACACAGCCTACCACGTGATGATTTGCAACCCTTCAGAAGAGTCCAAGTCCCTAGATTAGCAATTCATAATTATGCCTACTCCACATCTTCATACCCAGTAACGCATTTCTAATTAAAAGTAAATTCTAAGCCTATAAGCCTGCCTTTCTGAGAAAATTATGAGAGAAGGAAAGGACTGTTCTATATATTTCTTTTAACTAAAAATAAAGTCACTTAGCCTAAAAAGAGCAATGAGACATATTTTAGGGTCTTGTGAACTGTCACAGAAAGGAACATGTTACCTGGAACTCATAGACATATACTTTTGGCACTTTCTCAGAAGAGTTGAGAAGATTCTTTCTAGGAGAATTTCCTTAGCTTGCATTCATGGGTATGTTATTAGAATCCTGTCTCCTGTGCTAATAGACATAGTGCTATAATAATCAATCCCCACATCTCAGTGGCTTATCACTGAGGGTGTGTTTATTACTCACAACATTGTTCAATGGTGTGAAGATGAGGGCAACCTGAGGGCTCTCTCTCAGCAGTCATTTACGGGCCCATGCTGCTTTCAAGGTGTGGCTTTGCTATGTCTAGAGCTCCTACCATCTCTGCATTCAACCCACCAATGGGAGCAAATCACAGAGGATGTCCCAGGAGATCTCCGGGGACCAGACTTGAAAGTGGCATATGTCACTTCTGCCCTCATCTCACTGGCCAGCACTCAATTATACTTTCCCACTCTCCAAGGGAGACTGAGAGTGAAGCCTAGGTGACTACCAAGGGGGAAGAGAAATAGGAATTGATGAGCACAGAGCAGTCTCTGACACATCTTCAATAGTTTGTTATTGGGGTTAATTAACAGGGTCTGTGAAATACCCCACCACTAGTGCAGAATGCTAGTAACTATCCTATATGATAAAAGCCAAAGATGCTAAGTGTCCAGTCTTCCACTAGTCAGCTGTTTAACCAATCAAAGCATAATATACTAATAATATGCTAAGGCCACTAAACCACTCGCTATGACATGCAACTGACCACCAGGGGGCAGGCTCTCTGACTGGTAGGTTAGCTTGCTGATCTGGTCTGGTTGATCAGGACTGAGCAAGATGGGCTGGACATGCCCTGGAGCCCTTCTACAGTCCTTCCCTGGCTGGCCAACCTCTGCGTCCCTCCCTGGCCCTGATCGTGCACCCATGGGGTCCCTCGGCCTGGCCTGCACCCTCTTGCAATCCAGGACCCCTTGGGGATGTCAGAAGACTGGTTTTGGCCCAACCCCACAGGCCAGGTCGAGGGACCCCCTGGTGCATGAACTCATACGCTGGGCCTCTAGTAAGAATAAATAAGACCTTGTGTGCCCATTCCAGGAAGCTATAGCTCTATGTTCTCTATTAGGTAGATGCTCAATTTTAGATGAGGTATAATATTATTTAGATATTGCCTTTGCCCCCAGGCAGTATAGAGTCTCCTAAAGGAGTAAGCTGTTTGTATAACTAGCTGTGTTCTAGTTTGTGAAACAGGATGTTAAATTGGAAGTTTCTGCTGAGGCTCCTAGTTCTAACAGATAGGAAATTTCCAAGTGGGGAACAGATCAAGGTGTGGATTTTCAAAGGAAAATCAAGAAAGGGTTCTATAATCTAAATTCTAAACTTTTCTTAGCAAAAAAAAAAAAAAGAATATAAAAGGTTTTTGAGAGTGAAAGTTAAAAGAGCATTTCATGAGGAGAATTTCTATTTAAACGATTTTTAACTTTAAAAAAGAAACCATGCTGTGTTTTCCACCCATATCCCTAAGGATAATGGCTGGGCGTCTGTCTGCCAGCTCACCTCTGTTCTAGTAAGACTGACTTCAACAGGACCATTTTGAGAAACTGACACCTATCCTTAGCGGTTGGCAGAGGAGACACAGAGACCATTTCTCTCTCTGATCTAAGCAATCTGGCAGAGGAAATGGCGGGATTGCCAAGCTATTCTGATGTCAGGAGCAAATGAAAGTTATTGCTGAGTTGGTGAAGGATGCTTAGGAGAAAGGGCAGGAAATCTTAGATTCTGTCCAATATGACCACCCAGAGGGGCGATGGGACCTCAGCAGAGGAAAGCTGGAGGTGGACCGCTAGATGCCCATGGGCTGAGGAAGAAGCCACCAGCCGGGTCAGAGCTGCACTGCCTGAGTCGGCCAGGCAGGGTGGGAAACCTCTGATGTGGTCTCAGAGGAAGGGTCAACGTTACATGTTAGCCATACTCTCCTAGGGTTCTATTAGTCAACAAGATCTTCACTGTCCCTCTCATCAGTCTTCCTTACTCCACCCGTGGAGATGGAGGTTGGTCAGAAACAGCAGTTAGTGGGTGAAGGAGGGTGGGGATGAGAAAGATAGAGGAAGCCAGGCACACTGTGCCTCTTGAAAGCAGGAGCTTGCCTGCGGGCGGCTTGGGCCAGGAAATGGTGTAGCTTTGCCTGGTGGTTCAAGTGTTGGTGAATATCGGGCTGGGCATTCTAGTTTCTGAATTGAGACTGTGTTTTGTAGCCTATAACACAGACCCTTTTCTGAATGAGGGATAATCAGAAAAGTCATAGTTTTGCCAGAGTTTTTATCAGGGGCAGACTCGAAGGCACAGTGACAGGCTAAAACAATGTTTTCTGTGCCTGCAGCTGACAGGGCTGATCTGTTCGATGTGCCATTTATGTCTGAATTCTAGTAAAGAGCTCCAGGAAGTACAAATAACTGCTCTGGGAGATCGAATAGAAAGAGCTTGCTTCTAGCTGGTGTGGAAGTGTGCCTAAGGGAAGGCGGCATGGAGAAGACACCGGACCGTAAAGGGAGATGGGCTGGGGAGGAAAGAAGACGATGAAGTTTTGTTAGAGGCACTTCTAGCAGAGTGGACATTAAAAAGCAAGGAATGCGTCAGTGTAGGGTCATCTTAGTAAAAAGCGGTGAGAGATGCTGATAATGAGGAGGCCACGCACGAGTGGGGATGAGGAGCGACGAGAAATGTCTGCACCTCCCTCTCTGTTTTGTTGTAGACCTAAAACTTCTCTGAAAGACTGTCTTTAAAATAAAAAGGCAAGGAGACAGAAAAACATAGCAGATGCATATACTGTAGAGTAGTAATTAGTTCCATTTGGCTGAATCTAAGCATGGGGCAATAATGGAAAAGAAGGTAGAAAGTGTTGGCTCCCAGCTTGGGTACACAACAGAAGGCATGCTTGAAACCTTAGCAGCGAGTCTTTAGAAAAATAAATGATCAAGGGCAAAGGAGAACCTTGTCGTTGGACTGACCTTCATAGGAGGTAGACAAATGTCTGTGTTACAGAGCCCGGTGAGGTATGGGATACTAGTTTTTATCCAGATATCCAAGCAGGGCTAATGTGATAAGTAGGAGGTATAAACAAGGAATTGTAGGCAGTGGGGGGTGGGAAATTCAGTAAGCTGTACTCAAAGGTAGTCATCTAATTTTGCAGTAGGTTTGGGAGTCAAATCTGTATAGACAGGAAAAGCTTCTTTCCAGACAGGCAGCTCCCAAACACCAGTTCTGTTTCCTCTGACAAGTAATTTGACTTCTCTAAGCTTTTGTGTTCTCATCTGCAGCTCGGTAATAATAACATACGATGATGAAGTCCACACAGATTACCAAGCACATTGCCTGGCGCAGATTCAGGAAAAGCCAGCTCTCCACTCTTTCCTTCAAGGAGAAAAGGAGGACGTAGGTTCCTGATAAGTAGCCTGCAATTCAGACCTTTGTGGTCTTTGTCTCATTGAGGGGACGAGAGGAAAAATCCAGAAGCCACAGCAGACATTCTGCTTCATGAGCCCAGCTCTCAGTGGGAGGGGGGGGGGCTTTAGGCCAGTGGGCCTTTAGGTCCCTCAAAACTGAGCTTAGGGCAACACCCTCCCTATTGTATCTGCTGGCCTGGGGAGGACTGGCTCAGGGACTGGCTTGGGCTGGGTTTGCAGGTCACATGTTCTCAGTGTCTTAAGGTAGTCTGGGAGGCAGAAGAAAACAGGAAAGTGGGGAGGAAGTGTACAAGCCGGGGAGTGTGAATGTTAGTCTGAAGCAATCGCAGGCCTTTAAGGAGGGCAGAGATAGAAGAGGGGAGAGACCCGAGACACCACATGTCCATGCCACCATGGAGACGGCAAGGTGAGCAGGTGAGGCAGCTCAGAGAGTGAGAACAGCCTGGACTAAAACCTAGAAACAGAGAGGAATGGTTAGAGTCAGGAGACAGGCTTCAAGTCAGAGCTTGCTGCTCAGCTTTCTAAGCCTTGATTTTTTTCCCATCTATCACATGGGCTTACAGTGACACTTCACTTATCCAGAGGCTGTGATCAGAAACGTCACCTCTCCAAAATTCAGCCAAAACAGAAAAGTAAAGAAAACTGGTCTTTGGGCAGTCAGTGTAGACACTATTACAACCTTGATGCTGACAGCATGAGACAGTACTCCTCCAGTGTTTTCATTAAAGACTATATGTTTAATTTGGATGCAATTTTTATATGTTTGACCTTCTCATTACTCTTCCCAGAGAACCAGAAGGTACAAATAGAGAGGGAGTTTTAGAGTATGAGATGTGAATAACAGCAAGCAAGGGTAGAGAGCTCTATAATGGGGTGGGAGGAGTGTAAAGAAGCAAAGGACTTGTTTTAAGATAGTAATATGGATCCAGTGTAGGGCAAAAAAATGTTTGTATTTCCATATGCTCTGGGTTCTGACCATATTTATGCTATAATTTCTGGAACCTGCAAACATCAATGAGTAATTAAAGCTTAACGAGGTAATTCTGAGTCTTCAAGAAATGGATAAATTACATCTAGAAGCCTCTATTGTAAAAGAGGCCGGGATGGGACTGGGATACATTTTTTAAGTCCTATTCAGAATTTTAGAATGTAAAAATTTGGGGCTTTCAAGAGGCAAGTCTTTATTATATGAATTCATTTACCCAATATTTGTCTGTTGTAGGTCACAGTATTCTTAGACACACTCACTGTGACTATAAGTATGCAGTATACAGAATGCTTAAAAAAGAAAAAAAGATGAAACAGATATACCAGAACATAGTCAAATGAATACCCATCTTGGAAGACTGTGCATTGAAGCTGATGATTTGACCATTATTGAAAATATTTTTGTGACTTGTGTTTATTGTTTCTGTAGCCTTTTTAATGAGTTTATCCTATATAATTATCCTATGCTAAGTGTCCAGTTTTCCAATCCACCACTCAACCAATCAAAGCATAATGTGCTAATGATATGCTAAGACCATTCAGCTGCTCACTATGATGTGGACTGACCACCAGAGGGCAGATGCTGCAACTGGTAGGTTAGCTTGCTGCTAGCATCCGGCTGATCTGGATTGAGAGAGATGGGGTGGACATGCCCTGGACCCCTCCTGTGGTCCCTCCCCGGCTGGCCAACCTCCCACATCCTCCCCAGCCCCTGATCATGCACCAGTGGGGTCACTCGGCCTGGCCTCGAAATCCAGGGTAAGGGTCCCACCCCTGAGTGCATGAACTCCGTGCCCTGGACCTCTAGTAATAATACAAAACAACAGCATTCTTACTTTAGAATCTAGAGTTATTATTTACAAAGAAAACCACCACCACCAATGACAACATATTTTGAACCTGGTTTTTCTAGAAAACATTAGCTGAGCATTTACCTTATGTCATAAAAAGGAGACACTGGCTGGCTCTTGAAATTAACTCAGAGTGAAGCTAAATTATTATTAGGTCTGCCCTAAAGGTCAAAATGTTGCCACCATTGAGAAGGTTATTTTAAATATGCCATCAACTCTAGTGCCAGGGTCCCAAGTGCAGTGTAAATGGTAAATGGTGGCTTGAGCAATGACAGCACCATTAAAATAAGTGACTCCTTTGAAGGGGACAGCACTCATTTAATAAGTTCTGACATATTTGTCTTTAAAATGCGTCCCATGGAATCACATTTGGTGGAGCATTGGCCCCTTCACAAACGTAGAAAATACTGCTATCATCATCATTCTATTGAGGCTCCCTTGGAGCCTGAGGATTGCAGAGACCCAAGTTCGCCCTCAGTGCTGTGTGCAGGGTCATAGTTCTCGGTCTGTCCCAGCAGCCACGAGGTTGATGACTGAATCTGCCGGAGACCCAATGACCGGCCGTGCCCAGGCTTGCAGCAGTGTCCCCAGGCCCTCAGGAGAGCACTCTCCCAGGGTGATTCAGAACAGAGAATGACATTTTGCAAATAGCATGATCTCCGCTCCACCTACGCCTTCCCTGAAAGGCCAATGTTTGCGCAAACCTGCTTTTCCTGGGATATCTCGCAGCCCAAAGGTGGGCCAAGTGTCAAAGCTTTTTACTCTGTTTGTTTAAATTTTTTATGATCTGAGTTCATATCTTAAGCATGTCGTTTTTAAAACATAAAGTAAAATCATATTGTTATATAAAGTATTATAAGTCATTTATAACTCTACTGGGATGTGCCAAGCCTAAACTTGAAACCAGTGAAGATAGTATGTTGTACTTGGAAGGTCAGCATAAAAAAATATCCTATTCATCGGAATGATTATGAAGAGTAAAGGCTTAATTTCCTACTTATTCCCTTAATAAACTCAGGTTATGCCATCTTATTAAAAACACTCCTTTTCTACTGATGGTCTTAAAAACAAAGATTTCAGTAAGACATGCCAGTTCATGTTTGGAGTTCTTTCAAATGCACAAGTGAATTCTATTGGGAATTGCAAATAACAATTTTTTTTGCTTTAAATAACATAATTTAAAATAGAAAAGAAATATAATCTTAACGTCGATTTGAAAAATGCAGAACTATAGAGAGAAGTTTTTAAAAATCCAAAAATACTCGCTATTAATAAATGGACTCTGCAAAAGGCACTATTGAGAAAAATGAAAAGGCAAATGACAGACTGGGAAAGGATATTTTCAAATCACATAATATACAGAAGACTGATATTCAGAGTGAATAAAGAACACTTAACATTCAACAGTAATAAATCAAACAACCCAATGAAAGCACAGATAAATGACTTGAACAAACACTTCACCAAAAAGCATGGATGGATGGCAAACAAACATCTATGGATGGTGACAAGAGGTTCAACATCATTAGGGGGGAAATTCAGAGTAATCATGATAAGATACCAAGTGTTACTGAAAATGCAGAGCAAGTAAGATTCCTATCCTGCTGGTGGGAAGGCAAAATGGTACAGCCACTCGCTCTGGAAAACAGCTTGGCAGTTTCTTATAAAGTTAAACATACACTTACAATATGGTCCAGTAATCCCACTTTTAGGTGTTTACCCTAGAGAAATGAAAACTTGTGTTCACACAAAAACCACTACACAAATATTTATAGAAGCTTAATTCATAATCTCCCCAAACTGGTAACAACCCAGACGTTCTTCAGAGAGTGAGTGGTTAAGCAAACTGTGATACACAAAGAGAATTGTCCTCAGCACTAAAAAGAAATAAAGTTTTGATACATGGAAATCTTGAATAAATCCTAAAATAGTTTTGCTGACTGAAAGAAGCCAAACAAACATGTTTACCTAATATGTGAATCCATTTATGTGACATTCTCAAAAAGCCAAAAGTATAGAGATTGAACATCAGTGGTTAGGGATCTGGGGATGGTGTGACTACAGCTAGAGAGCCACAGGGAATTTTGAAGTGTGATGGCACTTTTAGATATCCTGGTTGTAGTAGCAGAAACTACATGTGTTTGGATTCATAGAACACACACGTTCACACAAAATTCAGTTTTATTGTATGTTAATTAAATATAAAATAAATAATAGCATGAGTAAGTGTATATACTGGGACTTTTAATGAGAAAAGTTACTATTAAATTATGGCGTATAAAGAACTTTTAAAGTAGTTTCAGAATGGTAACTATCTTCATAATATGTTACAGCATGTTGAAAGCACATTTTGCAGGGAGAAAAGCTGTCTTTTCCCTCCTTGCCAACTTAGAAATCTTTATTTTGTAGCATTCAAGAAATCAGAGTTTGTCTAATCATCTATACTAATCTTTTATATGCAGTCACTGAGGAGTACTGGCATGTAAAATTCAAAAATAGTTATTTGATTTAGAAATTGAATTCTTGTTCAAGAGTCTCCTGAGGATTCCTTCAGTGACAAAATGACCCGAAGCACAAGCAAGTGGAATGTTTGCTTTCCCAGATTGTAAGTGGACAGAGGTCAGCGCATAAAGGCAGTAAAAGACAGCCCTGGGAGACAGGAGGAACAATTTCTGGGTTAAAAAATAAATATCCCAGGGATTTTCATTGTTCTAAAGAATAATCCTTCCTCCTTGGTGCAGAATTGCATAGTGGAAAGTTTTTTGTAGAAAGGATGGCTTAGTGAGATGCAAAATCTCAGGTTGAATTGAGTGGGTATTCTGCCCTGACTATGTACTCAAGCCCCCGATATTTAATGCGCAAGGTTGTTCCAAATCTCTGCTAAAGTGTGTTCTAGCTTGAAGCCTGGGTTTGGGAAAGCATTTGGCGTCCTCTGAGTTGTGTCTCTGGCACTGAGCCTCACACTTCTGTGATCTGTGTTTAAGCTGTAGGGGCCTTTGCGACTTTGTGGCAACCACCTTAAAAAATGGCAACTGGGAGATGGCTTTGAGGGATGTTAAAACTTTGGTTTTGCAATTTTGGCAAATGTGAAAACTTTAAATAGCTTTATGAAAAATAAACTTTCTCTGTGTAATGGACAAGAATGAAAATGTCTCTTTTTCCAGAACAAATGGGTAACAAAAGGAGGTAGTTAGTATTGATTTTGCTATAGCATTTAAATATCTGTATTGGGTAAGGAGTTTATTAACATTGTTTTTAACCTTCAGATGATTTCATTGGATAAGGATAGATTGTGACCCTGTAGTATTCCCATAGAATTCTGAGTCCAGTCGTTGGATTGAACAGCTGTGGTCTAATTATTTAGCCACTGCTCTTTAACAAATAACATACCTGAGGTTTATTGAACTTGTGATGCCAAAAGAGAGAGATGTAAAAGCAATTTGAATCTAATCTCTACTTTTGATCATGTGGAAAGAGCCAAGACTTGTTATATTTATTTATTTATTTTAAAATATATTTTATTGATTTTCCACAGAGAGGAAAGGCTGGAGAGCTAGAAACGTCAATGAGAGAGAAACATCGACCAGCTGCCTCCTGCACACCCCCTACTGGGGATGTGCCCGCAACCAATGTACATGCCCTTGACCGGAATCAAACCTGGGACCCTTCAGTCCGCAGACCGACTTTCTATCCACTGAGCCAAACCTATTTCAGCTTGTTATATTTATTTTTAAATTTGTGTTTAAATTGTCTTATTAAAACTTAGAACCAAGCAACCCATAACAATGATCCTATATAATAAAAGAGGAATGTGCTAATTATCTGTTATGCCATGAGGGGTAATGACCAGCTGAGAACCAAGTTTTGATTTGGGGAATGTTCAGAAACTAGCCTATCAAAGATGATAAGGATTAGGTTATGGGAGGGAAAAAAGACACAATTAATTTATAATCTTGAAATTAATTTTTGATCATAATGAATATTTCTCATGACTTGGGTCAGTATCCTATATAATAAAAAGGTAATATGCAAATTGACCATCACTCCAACATACAAGATGGCCACTCCCATGTGGTCAGAGGTGGCCACCCCCATGTGGACACAAGATGGGCCAACAGGAGAAGGCAGTTAGAGGTGATCAGGCCTGCAAGGGAGGACAGTTGGGAGGTGGGGGAGACTCAGGCCAGCAGGGGAGGGCAATGGGGGGGGGGGCTACAGGGGAGGGTAGGTGGGGATGACCAGGCCAGCAGGGGAGGACAGTTAGGGGTGATCAGTCAGGCAGGCAGGCAAGCAGTTGGGAGCCAACAGTCCTGGATTGTGAGAGGGAGGTCCAACTGCCCCAGTAGGATCAGGCCTAAATGGGCAATCAGATATCCCCTGAGGGGTCCAGATTGGAGAGGGTGCAGGCTAGGCAGAGGGACACCCCTCTCATGCACAAATTTCATGCACTGGGCCTCTAGTGCTTATATATTTCCACCTAGGACCAGGTAGATCCTGTATGTGTGCACTGGCTCTATTAGTCTGACAGTGCTGCCTAATGGGAATATAATGGGAGCCACATATATACATTTAATTTTTCTAGTAACCACATTTAAAAAAGTAACAAGAAACTGGGGAAATGCATTTTAATAATATATTTTATTTAACCTAATATACCCAAACTGTTAGTTTAGCATGAATCACTATTTTAAAATATTAATGAAAAGTGTTATTAAGAATGTTAATGAGGTTTTTTTGTTCTTTTCTTTTCAAAATCTAGTGTGTACTTTGCCCTTTCAAAGCACAGCTCAACTCAGACATTAAATGTTCATCAGAAATACTTGATCTGTATTTAGATTTCACAAAATTTACAACTGGAAATGTAGATTTACATATTAAAGTTGTTTCCACCATACCTAGAAGTTTCCTAGTAAGTGCATTGAACATCAGTTTTCAAATTTAAATTTATAAGTTGAGGGGCTCAAACTCGGTGATCTCTTTCTGGTCTCACTATCTGCAGATCTTTTTTTTTCCTAAATTATATGACTCAGAACTCTTAGGCATGGGCTTAGGTAAGATAATTTAGGCATTGTTTTAATGTAGATAATGTTTCCCAAACCTTGTGTCTAGAAAGATGAAAATCAGAGCAAATGTGACACACAAACGAGGAGAAAGAATAAAGACTGCAAAGGCGATGGAAGTTAAGACATATTTAAAAAGAAGATAAAAAAGAAAAATGCCACTGAAGACAGGAGGACAGAGTAGCTGTCAACCTGGAGCACTTGAAAGTTTGTAAATCAGTTCGGCCTCTCATGGTATCATGTAACCAAGAACTGTTACTGAAAAACACAGCTTTTCTTGTGAGCTTAATAAAAAAGAAAAGAAAAATGACTGAAAAAATACCTGATACTAAAAATGGCTATACCCACAAAAAGAGAGAAAGAATTTATTATTAATGTCAAAGACCGAAACTACAGTAATTCCACTTCAGGGGAAAGACATTAATCTATATCATGCTGAAACAGTTTTCTTACACCGTTAAAAAGCAGAAGGACGGAGAGGAGAAATAGCTGCACACATTTCCTGGTTGTCTCAGGGAGAGTCCCTAGGGCTGGGAAGAGCAGAGATGCGCAGTTAACCTTAGTTGAAGAAATGTTCATGTTAAATAGAGAAACAAGAAGGAAATTGCCTCCTTAGCTGTACAGAAACACTCATGGAACAAGAAAGCCGTGCAGGATGCAGCTGGGGTGAGCGGCCCCCGGACACCCAGCTGTAGTGCCCTGGCTATCCTGTCACACCCTCAGCAGCAGGCACCATTTCTCCTAAGCCTGTGCCTCACCATTGTGGGCACTCGGTTACTGCTTCTGCTTATTTTGCTGCGATAGTTCGCCAACTAACCCTGCCTAGGTGCCCCATATTCAGCCTCTGTGAGACCCAGGATTTGGATTGGATCGGGCAGTCACCACTGAGATGGACATGTGGACACATCTGGCCTCCTCCTTTGCAAACAGCAAGCCTGTGGATCAGGAGCTGACTTCTGATAAAACCATCTCTGGCTAGGATCTCAGGATCATGTGCTGCAGAGCATCTGACTCATCATAAAGAACTCTTGGTTTCATTCTGGTTGAGTTCTGGTTGAGTTCTGGGCATAGCAGACATTCAATGGATCATAACATCTCAGCCGACGTAAGGGCAAATTTGTAATCCAGCGCTATAAAAATGAATGGGTATGTTGGCTATCGGCATGATTAGATTAGGCCTACATCTATGTAATCTGCACAGAAAATCAAGAAAACAAATGATTTAGCATTAAATAACTAAAATTGTAGTTATCAGAAAAAGTTTTATTAAATGAATAATTTTATTTTGAATATATATATTCAAATCTTATAGTAATTTTAATGTTCAATCAGAGACTACATTTTTAAAGTTTGCATCTCATTTTGTCAGTCATTGAGGACACGTCAGTAATTCAGAAGCCTTTAATTGATTGATGTTAGAAAGCTGAGCAAATGAGTGTTCATATAGCATCTCTTGGAAAGCAAACGGCAATGGGAGAAGAAGAAGCAAAAACTAATGTCCAGTGACCCCTGCTACGAGGAAAGGGATGCACACTGTAAAATGTGTTGGCAAGTCTTACGTCTCACACTCCCATGGTTGGTTGCAAAGCTGAGAGGGACAACTGTTATTGACTCAATTTTGTAACTCTGGTAAATTCACAAAGAGAGAGCAATGTAACATGTGACTTGACCTTTTAAAGTAAGAAATTCACATCAGGTGTAGGGACCAGCAGCACAAAGCAGGATACGTAATCAGTATCTTTACTGAATAGATAGGAAGGAGATGATGCATTATTAAAAGATGTCTTTTTATAGGTCTGACTTGAAATGGCAGGATTTGGAGTACAATGGCCAATCAAATATCTTTAGGAACATTTCCTACAGTCCTGTTATTTTTAGATGTTTTGTGCTTACCTCTTCCTTAGATTCTCCTGGCTCGCCTTTTAGTGTCTTCCAAGTTACTGGGTGTATCTGCTTTTCTCTCTTTGACCGCCCCTCCTCCTTCCCCACTCACGTCCTTTATAATTTATATATCCTGCTTCTTCGTGAGTTTTCCAAGACTAGACAAAGAGCTACTTGCAGCTGCCAAATGCTCACAATGGTTCTGTAAACAGGGAACTTATTTGAGTTAATGATTATCATCTTATTTGGGTTTTCATACAGATCAAAGAACACTTTGGAATTTGATTTCATGTGAGGTTGAACATTTCAAGAGGTTCCATTTTGGAGCTATAGAGAGAGAAGAATGCAAGTAAAGTCTCCCCCAGGTGAACCAGTTTTGGTTCCAGGAGCCTCCCTCTGCAGCTTGCATTTATTTTATCTCTGACTCATCTCTAGCAGTCACTCAACTAGGCCCTGGATTGTCAGAAACTCAGGATAGAAGTTTTAAACAATTTGGTCAAGGACAATGCTGTTACGTTCTTCCTTGTCTACTTCACGGTGACTTTAAGACTGTCCTCAAAAACTTGCTCAGATGTTTATTAACTGAGATTAATCGGGGGCTTAAGCATCGTACACACCCATGAGACTCCAAGAGCTATTCTGGAAATTAATTGTTATTTTAAAAAATCAAATAAACAAGACTTCAAGAAAGGCAAAGACAGAAAATAAGTCTTTACTGAGTAGCATGTGGATTCTTTCTTTTTCTTTTTCTTTTTTTTTCCTGTTAAAAAGAGACAAAGCATCTACTTGTAGTAAGAGTCAACCATTATGCTGTTATAACACATTTTGCCGTTATAAAACCAGGAAATATAGAATGATGAGGTCACATAAATGCTCCTCCTGCATATAGTTTTCCTTTTAGCACCTCTCAAAGTATCTGGTAGTTGGAAGAAAATTCAGAAGCTTCCCATTCTCATTTATGGGCTATGTTTCTTTATGAGGTATATGGAGAATATTCTCTTTTTAGAGTTTGATACCTAAAGGAGTACTTCAATTTGATCTGTAGAGGAGCTAAGACCTGAATTGGGCACAATCTGATCATTATCAAGCATTTTTTAATTCCCTGGTTGAAATATCAAACAAGGAGAGGGCAAATGTCCCAATGTTTGTCTGCTAAGTCTGGTGGGAGAAGATTGGCCAGGATAACCCACCTTTCCACTTCCAAACACCCACCCACCATTTCCTCTCTCAAAACTAAAGGGATGAAGAAGTCACAAAACAGGTGTTATAAGAGAGAGAATTGCCTAGAGAATCCTTGATAATTCTATAGGAATTTGCGAGTTGGTCTGACTCTTCAACATCATACACTGCAGCTTGCAAATTAACGTGTACTACAGAATCACTGAGGAAGCTTGTTTTAAAAATAAAAATTTAAAAAATGCCCCCAGAGTCTCTGATTCCAATTGAAAAGATTAGGTGATGCCTCAAGATTTGCAGTTTTCATCATACTTTCTCTTTAATTCTGGAATGGTCTGAAGAATAGCTTCTGTTGATGGATAAATGTGGATTATCTTATTCTTTTGTACCCACATTTTTCACTGTGGAGATCAAACCAGGACCCTCGTATCCTTTTGACAGTTTTCAAATTTAATATTTTTATTTTTGTAATTCAGTGGGAATGAGGGGACCAAGAGTCGCTTATCTTTACTCCTCTAACCACATTTTGTTCTGTCTGGAGAGAAAGACTCTTCCAAGTGATCTACATTGTCAATTCTTTAGAGCCTCTTCTAACCTTGAAAGCACCACTTGGAGAATTCTTGGAAAGCTCTAGTTAATATATCTGAACTCTGGAGAGTAAGTTGTCCAAGAAATGTTCTGTGTCTAAACAGTAGTAAAATAGTCATAATGTCAGAGAGGAATGTAGAGCAAAATCCATAGCACTAGTCCAGTGGTCGGCAAACTCATTAGTCAACAGAGCCAAATATCAACAGTACAATGATTGAAATTTCTTTTGAGAGCCAAATTTTTAAAGCTTAAACTATATAGGTAGGTACATTGTTATTAACTTAATTGGGGTATTCCTAAGCTGGCCTGTGCTAAAAACTCACGGGGCCAAAGAGCCGCATGTGGCTCACGAGCAGCAGTTTGCCAACCACTGCACTAGTCATTTGAGAAGAAGAACTTTCTACTTCATGCCTCAATTTATTTTTCGATTATGTATTTTAGGAAATGTCAAATAAAAGCTATTAAATTTAGTATATGTATCACCAAAATACTGATTCTTAAAATATTAGGTTAAAATATTGTTTTAAATATAAATTGTTGCTTTTGATCATATAAGTCCAAAAGAGCTAAAGGTTTCCCCCCCCCCCTTTAGTTTTCTAAAAATAAGTTGCCTTTGAATAAAAACCATATATGGAATAGTTATCCATTAAAAGAAACTTTTTTTTTCTTTTTCGGTTTTAACTTACTAAAAGTATTTTGCATTCTTAACTACAGCATTCATTACTATGAATAGATTTAAATTTTTCTCACACATATTTGAACTGAATTTTCTAGAATTCTTGTGTAGAACTAAGTAGAAGAATTGCCAATTCTGATGCCAACCTTTTACATAGAGATATGTTTCTGAAGCTAAAAAGAAAAAAGAACTGAAGTTAAGCTTAGTGTCTTTCTTATTTATTTCCATTTAACTGTACTGAGAAAAGATGCATACTATTCTTTATCTGAATATGTTTCCATTTCTATGAAACATTCATTCCTGACCCGAGACCCTAATTTATTTTGTGTGTCTTAAAATAATATGAAAACCGCAGTGAGTTTTTATTTTTGTTGATGAGAGATAAGCCCATCCTGTGCTAAAGTGAGAATCTTGGTATTTTGTATACACCCTGCTTACTGCCTGCCATTGCATTTCCCCATGCAAGCAGAGTTAAAGCCTCCCAGATTTTATACACATGTGGTGTTGAATGATTTTATAGAACTGACAATTTATAAAAGGTTATAATATCAACACCAACTTGTTCCTCCTCAAGAACAATATTTTTTTCTACATAAGAATATAGAGGAAGCTTGTTTATAAAGAGATAGTGGGTTTTTACAATTTAACTTTATTGTTGAAAGTATTACGCTGTCCCCTTTGTTTATTTGTGCTTTTTATCCCCATTGACCTCCTCCAAAATGTACCCACCTCTTCCAGACCTTTATCACTCTACTAGGGGCCCAGTGCATGAGGAATTTGTGCACCTTGAAAGGAACTGTGGGCCACCACACTGTGGTAGGCACAGGGGCATGTCTTGGCCTATCCTCTGCACCCCTGTCCGGCTCCTCATGTTACAGTCCCTGGCCCTCTGTCTGCTGGCAACCCCGCTCCCGCCGCCACCACCTCCATATGCTGACAGCACCAGCTCTGTTCACACCTGCTGAAGGCACAGAGCAATTGGGGCTGGCACCAGCAGCAGGTGTGAGCGGTGGCTGCTGCCCTGATTACCCCTCAGGAGCAGGGGAAGGTGGAGAAGCCTTCAGGGGCAATCAGTGCCAGCAGCTGCTGCTCGCACAGGCTTCTAGCACTGAACAATTGGAACTGGCCCTGTGGCCTGGCAGCAGTGGTTCTGCCACTGGCTGCAGGTGTGAGCAGGGACAACATTGGCAGTGGGTGCCAGTGGCAGCTCTGGCACTGGCAGCAGGTGCGGGCACTGGGCGGGGCCATGGCACATGGGAGCAAATAATTTTCAGTAACCACTAGAGGCTTGCCCCAATGACAGTGACAGATGCCCCACGTTGGTCTGGTGCCCCTGCTCACCTGCTCCACTATCCTGCTGCAGCCTATGTCTGCCATGTCCCACACCGCCCCCTGGCGGTCAGCACACGTCATAGTGAGTAGTTGTTTGGTTGATCTGGTTCTTCCACCGTTCTATTTTCATATTAGCCTTTTATCATGTAGAATTGTCTGTGTCCATAGGTTATGTTAATCATTGCCTTCCCAGCCCCATGATCCTGCCTCCCTCTGAAATTTGTCAGTTTGTTCCATGCATCCATGTCTCTGGTTCTATTTTATTCAGCAGTTGGTTTTGTTCACTAGATTGCACAAATGAGTGAGATCATGTGATATTTATCTTTCTCTACCTGGCTTATTTTGCTTAGCATAAGACTCTCCAAGTCTATCCATGCTGTCTCAAAGGGTAAGAAATCTTTCTTTTTTTATAGCTTTGTAGTATTCCATTGGTAAATGAACCACAGATCTTGTATCCAGTTATCTGCTGATGGGCAGTTGGGCTATTTCCAAATCTTAGCTATTGTAAATTGTACTGCTATGAACATAATGGTATATGTATTCTTTCTTATTGGTGCTTCTGATTTCTTGGGATATATTCCTAGAAGTGGAGTCACTAGGTTAAATGGGAGTTTCATTTTTAATTTTTTGAGGATACTTCATACTGTTTTCATAGTAGCTGTACCAGTCTGCATTCCCACCATACTAGGGTTTCATTTTCTCCACATCCTTGCACAGCAGGTCTGCCTATTCGACCAAAAAAAAATTAGAGAGAGAGAGAGAGAGAGAGAGAGAGAGAGAGAGAGTGTGTGTGTGTGTGTGTGTGTGTGTGTTTGAAGCATCCAGATGTAAGAAAAAAAATTGGGGACAGATTTTCCTTTTACATACAACTGCAAGATATTCTATATTTTTCTAAAGCACTCATAAACATTTTTTAGAATGCAGTAAAATCTTGTTCATCCTATGTCCCTATTTAGGCAAGGACCCAACTTTGAGAAGGCATTTGAGAAGGTCATCTTGCTTTCATATCTGCAGGGATTGGTCTGATTCTAGTTCCACTGGGGACTGTAGGCCAAACCAAGGAAGATCTTTGGAGACAGAATGGCTTGTTTAGAAGCAATCCTGGATGTTCTGCTGATTTTCACACTTACTTTCTTGCCCTCTTTTGTACTACTCTTTCATACAATCTTTCAATTGTCTGGATGGAGTTCCAGTCTGAGGGCTCTCACCTGGAAGGAGCAGAAATCAATGTAATATTTCCTTGGATTGTGATAGGCTGAGATAAATATAATGGATTGGTAATACAATGGATTGGATAAATCGGAATCAGGAATGGCTGCACCCATGGAAGCTGTCATCCAGAATCTTTTCCTCTCCCTTTTCCTCTCCCTCCATTCCTAGGCTCTTTGTGCCTTTCTGGTGGTTTTAGTCTCAGTAACTGAATGATATGATAGAGCTGACAGACTATCAAGGACATGAAGTCCTCCATAATTGGGATTAAAGATTGTTATCCCTCCAGGGAGACAGAGAGACAAGACTGGCTTGGGTGACAGCCATGCAAATTCTGAGTTCAGGCTCACACTTGAGATAAAAAAGCATGTTATCTAAAGGGGCCAGGAATTCAATGAGCAGAGAGTGTACTTTACTATTTCATACTAATCTGGGCTACTCAGACTGGATTTTACACATTTCACCTCATTGAATAAAAATCTCATATTAAGGATAGGATACTGAAGCTTTGTAAGAGACTAAGAACGTTTCCCAAGGTTACTTGCCCCAGGCAGGGCTAGAATCTGGCCAGTGGAGGGATTTTCCTGGAGTTCATTCATTGAACATCTAGTGTACGCCTACTGTGCTTCAAGGTTCTCCAATGGAAGCTGGAAGAAGTTATGTCCCAACAATCCAATGCCTCATGACACCTGCATCAGAGGCAGGATGCTCAGCGAGTGATACTCTCGGGATGTAAGTACTTCATGAGGACTTCGGGTCTCTCTGGAGAGAGAATGCTCTTATCTCAGGAAGGAATAGGTCTGCTTTCCTCCCTGCTTGAATTCACCCCTAAATTTTATTCAGTATAAATTAGGGGGGTTTGGCCAGGTGCACTCCTACCTTTTTGTGTCCATGTACCAGAGAATCATCACCTTATAATGCTACATAGACCTAAGGCAAGGATTTTTAAGCCAATTGCCTCACATTATGGGTTAGGAAATTCAGGGCCAGAAAGGATTGATGGATTTCTGGAGATCAAATATAGGCTAGTGGCAGTGCTAAGACTTTAAACTAATTCCCGATCCTATGTTCTTTCCCTATTAACCCCAACCATTTAAATTTCATATTTAAATATCCTAATAGAAGTCTCTTGCTGTTAATCAAAGTAGTCAAGGTTTTGTGACTAGGTCAGATATGACATTTAACTTAGAATAGCTTTCCTTCCTTTTTGTCTCCTTTCCTCTGCCCCTCCCTCCCTCTTTCTGTGTAGCTTCCACCATATCGGGAATGCTTTGGTTCTTGGATATGGACAATAAACTCTTTTTCCCTTACTCTCTCAGGCTCTGCCTCTCACAGCATTATCATGCAATGAGTCTATGATGTTCTTCGGATGTGGTTTTATGTATTTTAAACTCTGTTTTGTGGAGTGTACATTTGCTGTAAATGCCCAGATTGCAAATGGCAGCGAAGTCTATAAAAGAAAAACGTTATTATTTGAGTAAATATCCACAGAAAGAGAGTGAGCACCCATTCCCACCTCCATTTCCTTTCCTTCTCATTTGCTGGATAAGTATTTAGTCTTTTAAAAACCTTTCTATGTGAATCAATATGTAAAATACTTGCTGTATATGTCTACATGGAAAGTTAATGAATTACAAAAAATTCTTGTTTTGTGAAATAACATTTTCTATATCTTTATGCATGAAGTACACAGGAATAAGCAGTGGCTTTAAGTGTAATGATGATCTTTACAAAGGAGAGATTGTTATTTCTGCGAGACTTCCAAATATCCCTCACATCCAGTAAATCTTCTGGACTAAATAAGGCAGAACATATTACTATGCCTTTTCCATCTATTGTCTAACACTTAAATAAACTTTACTGTCTTGTACTTCCTGTTCCCTTAAAAAAAGTAAAAGTTCTCTTGGTAAAGAATGATTGCACTGATCTGTTTCAAAAGCAACACCAAATCCTCCAGTAAGAAGGCAAGGCTCCATGCAAGGAGTTTGTTGGGTGATTTTTTTTGTTTTGTTTTTTTTCTCTCTCTCTCATTAAAAACAATCTGTTCCTAGAAATTGTGGAATGCATGCAAGATTTTTTAATAATGAATAAATAAGTCTCAAATGACCAGTATAGAAAAGGAAAGAAATTCACTCATTCTGGAGTTAAAAATAAATCTGAGAAAAGTTTGTTGGGGGAAAAAAATCCTTGGATAGCTAGAAGGCTGACTTAAAATGGTGCCTGCTGGGTGCAAATCCAGTCTTTTTGGATTTAGGGCCTTCTGTCACATTCATGAACCATTACCCTCAAGTCAGTTGGCTCATCACAGGCCCCTTTATCCTTTCCACCATGGAGTCTGGCTGTGGGGGTGTCTGGTTCACTCTGGGGTTGATTAACTACAGCTGGTCTTGAAAGCAAATGTCCCTTCTTATAACATGAAGAATTGCAAATTCCTATACCCCAGGATTCCCCAACAGCTAAAACAGCAGTCGGGAAGCAGTCAGTTTATGCTTTTGAGGGGAAGAGCCCCACTTGTGGTTTGTCTGTCTGGAACCTTATTCTTTGTTTTCTAGAAACATTTAACTTTAATCATTGGGAGCATTAAAAATATGTACTGTGGTTACATGGTACATACTTCTTTCGAAAGGAGCTTGGATCTTTGGACATTTTTATTTTCTATTTCACTTTGTTTTAGGGATGAAGTAATATAAATAAAAACACTCATAATTTATAGAGATTGGGTGACTAAGTCAGCAAAGTTATAATTGGCCTATTATAATCTAATCAAGGCTGAGAGTTAAATGAATTCCACTGATCTTGAACTGCTGTCCTGTATTCACTAGATCACTGCCTGCTCACTGAATATTTTATTATCTGACTAGTGGCCCAGTGCATGAAATTCATGCATATTAAAAAGGGACTAATTAGAGGAAATATTTTAATGTTGCTATTTGCCCTTTCTCTATAATAAAAGTGTCAGAGATGAAATAAAATTAGTAAAATGCATATGAAAATCAGAGAGGAAGGAAGAGGGAGAGAGATAGAAACATCAATGATGAGAGAGAATCATTGATCAGCTGCCTTCTGCACACCGCCCCCTTTCCTCCTCACTGGGGATGGAGCCTGCAACCCAGGCATATGCCCTGCTCTGGAATCAAACTGTGACCTCCTGGTTCATAGGCCAACGTTCAACCACTGGACCATGCCAGCTGGGCCCTAGTTCCCATTTTTAATGTCACTCTATATCCTACTTCATCACCAGACAGCCACTGATCTGTACACTTAAAAACAGTTAAGACAATATCTTTCATGTTATGTGTATTTTTCACAATAAAAAAATAAAACACTTTGATATCTGAGGGATCCTGGCAAGTGCTCCTTTCCTATACAAACTAACTGATTCAGAGAACATGCTCACCCCACCCTTCCCAACCACCTTTTTTTTTTTTTTTTTTACCAGCTCTTATACTCTGGGCCATCATTAATCTGATCTAATCCACCCAGGGCCAGGTATCAAGCAACTAGGAGCTGCACCTACATCCTGGAGCCTGCGAGTCATTCAAACTCCAGTGCTGCGTAGCCTGTTTACCCAGACTCAGCTGTATCTTTTTACAAAGAAAAAAAAAAAACTCAATAAAGTCTCTTGCCCACATGTTTCCCTCACTTCCTCTGTCTCTTGACTGATTGACCCTGGAGTTCCTTGTGTGGCCCATGCGTGGTTTGCCAGGCCTCCTCCTTCTAGGGAACTGTGAGAAAGAAGAAAAAAAAATTTCCTCCTTCCTGGCAGTCATTTCCATTATCTGTGTGTCTTGCGTTACCTAAATTAAAATATTCCAAGTATATTTTAAAACACTTTCATTGATCTTGAGTAAGTCCTAGTTGTGGAATGGCTGAATCACATGGTAGATAGATATATGTTTAAGTCTTTAAGAAACTACCAAACTTTGTCCAAAGTTTTACATTCTCAGCAGTGGGCATGAGAGTTTCTGATGCTCTGCTTCCTCACCGACACTTTGTCAGATCACTCTTTTTAATTTTAGCCATTCTTAAGTTGTTTAACCTTAATGAAAATTTATGTTGGACATTTTTTTGTGTGCTAATTTGTTTTCCTTATATATTCTTTGGAGATGTATCTGTTCAAATCTAGGTTCACTTTTTTACTGGATTGTTTGTTTTCTTGTTGAGTTTTGAGAGCTCTTTAGATACAAATCTTTAATCAGATATATGACTTAAAGATATTCCCCTAGTCTCTGGCTTGGCTTTCTGTTCTCCTATGAGAATCTTTTGAAGAGCAGAAATTTTAAATTTGGTTGTTTCTTTTATAGATCTTGTTTATGGTGTCAGATGTAAGAAATTTTTGCCTGACCCAAGACCACAAATATATTTCTTCTGTTTTCTTCTATCATTTTTGTAGTTTTGTGTTTCACATGTGGGTCTATGATACACACACACACACACACACACACACACACACACACACATATATATATATATATATATATATATATATATATATATTCTTTTTTTTAATCTGGTGAAAATTACCAATTGAAATTTGTCTGCTTTTTTGCATAGGGATATCCATTTTTAGCACTGTTTGTTGAAATGATTATTTATTCTTTCTCATAGAATTGCCTTTTCACCTTTTAAAAAAATATATCAGTTGACCTTATATGTGTAGGTCTAGTTCTGAATTCTATATTCTGTTCTATTGAGATATTTGTTGACCTTTCTGCTAATTCCAGTCTCCTTATTTCTATAGCTTTATAAGAGATGAGGAAATCCAACTTTGTTCCTCTTGTTCAAAATTGTTTTGAACATTCTAGGTCTTCTCCATTTGATATGCATTTAGAATCACTTTGGCAATTTCTTCAAAAAAAGAAATGGTATATTGGTCAGAATATATCAATTTGGGGAAAATTGACATCATAACAATATTAAATCTTCCAACAGACACTATTATATTTTTCTCCATTTAAAATTTTCTAAGCAATATTTTATAGTTTTCAATGTACATATTTTGCACATCTTTTGTGACATTTTATCCCTGAGTGTTTTAGTTTTTTGATACTACATGAATGGTGTTCTTTTCTTAATTTTAATTTCTAATCGGAGAAACTCTTGTTATGTCAAATTTGAGTGCTCTATTTCCATAGAGAAAAGTAAAACAATAGTCTTCCTGTTCTATTTTGGACCCTAACTCTTTCAAGAAGTTTCTACAAATGGATTTTGCTCTCAGCCTGTCCAACCAAATGCCAAGAGCCCTACAATGAGAGTGAAAATGTGACCATATTATCTAGAATGAGCTAACTGTGTTGTCCTCTTTTACAAAAGCAGCTCAGCAAACTGAGTATATAAGAAACACAATTTTTCTAGGGCTTGTAAGAGTTCTGTCAAGAATGTGTAATGGGGATAAATTACTTTGCATTAAGAGCTTAAACTTTTGCACTTCCTGGCTTTACCATGCTACACTTGAAATGCTAACTGGTAGTCAGTCCCCAAAGTCCTTGAATTTAACAGCATTAATTATCAGGCCCCACAAGACTATAAATTCTTACTTGAAAATTCAATTACTCTGTTTGTAATTCCTAGGAATGCTTAACTTTTAGTTTCTTACCAATAAACTTTTCAAAAAGCAAACAACCTTACCTCTGACACCAAGTCCTTATAAGGAAGGAGTGAGCAGCTCTGTCTTTCCAAAGAAGTAACTGTCCTTAGGAGGTGTTTCATGCTCTAAATTCCGCTGGATCTTACTTCCTTCTCTTCTGTAAATCTCTTATTCTCTCAGAGCCCCAAGGAAACCCCTTCAGCACAAAATATTAAGAACAGGGAGCACTTAACACTCCTAAGAGTATGTGCATTTCAGAAGACTCTAACTCTAATGCAGAGACATTTGTTGTAATAAGGGATTTTAGGCATGTGGGAAGGAAGGACAGGGAATGGCAAGGAAGTTTGCCAATATCCCCTCCTATCTCACCCGTACCTTTTGGGAGTTCTGATCCAACATATATCTCTGACTATATGAAGGCTGAGCTCTACCTCCTAAAAGACATCACTAATGCACAAAGACTTTTCTTTCTCTAGATCCTCAATTATGTAACAGTAGATCACGGATTTCCTTCCTTTCCTTCTATCCTCCCTTCCTTTCTACCTCCCTCTTCTCCTCCCTCACAGGAAAGTTGAGAAGGTAGCACATGCTATACATACAGTTACACTGAAGAAAGTTCCCATCCAGGTTAAGTTGGTATTATTACCATTACCATAATCTAGCTCATCTCTTACTATTACAGCCTCTCAGGCACTAGCATTATTTGGTGAGATTTATTAAGTACCCACTGTTTAAGGTTGGAAATGTTCTTTAATTCAAGAATTAATGTGGGGAACATTATCAGGCCCCACAAGACTATAAATTCTTACTTGAAAATCCAACTATTCTATTTATAATTCCTAGGAATGCTTAACTTTTAGTTTCTTACCAATAAACTTTTCAAAAAGCAAACAACCTCAGAGGCAAGGGGAGCATAGACCCTAATGTAGTTCTCTTCAAACATGAGAACTAATGATGAGAAGATGAGTAAGAAATTGTACTAACTGGATAGCATCACTTTAGAAAAGCTTTATAAATCTTAGTGAGCTCAAGCTCAACTCTGAAGAGGAAAAGAGACATAGTCTAGCAGAAAAACAAGGGTGAGATGACTTAGGTGTCTTTAAGACATAAGGCATATTAGCATACGTATAACACATGCCCTAACTTGCAAATATTTGTAAAGTGTCCACATGTCTAGACTGGTTAAGAAAATATAAAATCTGAGGTCCCTGGCATCTTCAAACAAACTTTTTGCCAGATCTGGGGCAGGGAAAGAGTAGTGTCTGGAAGCTGGTCTCCAAAAGTATGAACATAGCAGCAAAAGATTCTGCATGTTTAAAAAAGATCTGCCTAAAGTCATGCTTTGTATTCAGTCTTCTCTGTGAACATGCCTTTGTTCCAGGTTTTTCAGCAAGAGTTGCCATGACTGCCCTTGAGGAGGCATTGTTGGCATTTGGCAGGCCCTCCCTCCCACCTCCTTATCTTCTTGGCAGAGACTGAGCTGTGGCAGGTCCTTGAGCCGAGCAAGTGTCTTATCCGCCTCTCCCCTGTGTGATAAGTAAGAAGATGGAATTGTCACTGTGTGATACTGTGATACATCATATGATACTAAGGGTGATTTAGGAGAATTAAACGCACTGTGCTTGTATCAGTTATCTATAGCTGCACAAAAGACTAACACCAAAAATATTAGCCTAAATAGCAATTATTATCTCAGAGATTTTCTGTATTGAACTTGGGAACAGTTTGCAAGGTGGTTCGGACTAATGATTTCTTACAAGGTTGCAGTCAAGTTGTCGGCTGGGGCCGTAGTCACATGAGGTTGGAGGATCTGCTTTCAAGCTCACTCATGTGCTTGTTGGCAAGACTCAGTTTGGTTGAGCATCTCACTTCCTCACCACATAGGCCTTTCCATAGACTGCCTAAGCCTCCACACACCAGAGCAGCTGGTTTTCCCCAGAGTAACTGATTCAAGAAAGAGATCCCAAAATGGCAGATACATCCTTTCGTAACCTAATCTTGGAAGTGACATACCATCAGTTCTGCCATATTCAGTTGGTCCAATAGACCAACCTTGGTACAATGTAGAAGGTGATGACACAAAAATAGGTGAGGGGGTGGAGAGCATTGAGGACCATCTTGGAGGCTGCAGTGCACAAGAACTCTAACTGTGCTGAGAACACAGTTGGCCCTGGTTTGGATATAATGTATGTCAGGGTACATGTCTTAGCTTAGAAGTCTCACAGTATAGTTGCAAGACTAATGGACTGGGAGGAAAAAGGCTTGAATTCAAGTTCAGCTTCACTGTTATAAATGCTATGTTGGGTTGAAATGATGCTTGAGCTTTTTGATTATTTGTTATCTCATGTGTAAAATGAGAGTGTTGTCATTAATGGTCTCAAAGATATCTTTCTTCTCTGAAATTCCATCTCACTAAGAAATATGCCATTTTGAGCATGAATGTTATGGAGGTGATTTTTTTTTTAACAAAACGGGCAATTCCAACAAGATTTCTCTTACTTCAAAGTAATAAACCAAATGGAGAAATGATACCCTTGAGCTTTCTTGGAACTTATTTCTTTTTCCTTCATTATTCATACTTAACTCTAGTAAGTGAGCCTCACAATAATATATTTTTATCTGTGTAGTACTCTAAGATGTGACACACATTTTAATATTCATGTAAATGCATTCATAAACCCCACTGAGAAGGCACTGTATGTGAAGCCTTCCAGCTCTGCTCTCCCTTGTCTGTGGCTGATGTTGACATGGGTGGCGATTTGGCCAGAGCTACAATACCCTTATGATGAGGACACTCCCAGGGACATGATCCAGGTGAATGAATGAAAGTGCTCCTTCATCTCTGAAATCTCTAAGTCTAAAGAGACAGCTGTAAAGCTTTACATATACAGGGTGGACCAGCAGCAGAATGAACTCTTATAAGTGGAGCTCTTATCAAACAGAGGACAGAGAGAAGCATCATAAGAGTGTAACTCTGAGATGAAATGGGAAAATGACCCATTCATCTACCTGAAATTTCTTGGTCATGCCAGATCGGCTCCCACTTTAGGGCCTTCGCATTTGCCCTTCCTGGGGATCATTGAGTCCAGTTCAGTGATCTACCCTTCAGATAATCCTTTTTCAGCCTCCAATCTTCAGTGGTGACCTCCTTTCCACCCCCCATCCCCAGTCATTCTGCGCTGCATTTTTTTTCTATCTCAGGACACTCAGCACTACCTTAAATCACCTTGCCTGTATGCCTGTACTGTGATCATCTCCAATAGAATGGAAGCCATCTCAGAGAGGTAACCTCTCTGCCCTGCTTGCTGTCTTATCTCCAGTGCCTAGAGCAGGTTCCCAAGCAGATAGGCACTCAAGAAATATTTGTTAAATGAATTAATGAATTAGTCGGTCTGGAAAGGCTTCTGGTTTGATAAAGGTGAATTTCAAGAGATGTTCATATAGCAGTATAAAACAAAATTAATTGGCCTTTTCCCCATTCCCTGGTGATTGGCAATTAAGGACTGATTCTGGTATCCCACAGAGAACCCCTGACAATGCAAGCAGACAGTTCTCCAGGGCTTGGAAGGGAACAGGCCCTGCTACTGGAACCAACAGTGACCCAGGAAAGGGAGAAGAGGAAAGCGTTGTTTCCTGAACTAACTCCAAGATGAAGTGCTCATTGTAAAAGGTTTCCCCCCCTGAGGACAGGAGGAGTGCTCTTTCCTTCTTGAATCCAAAGGAAGATTGCTTTGTAGGGAAAGGTGCTGGCAAGAGGGGAAGACTGGCACCTCTTTCACTGGCTAGATACCTGGTTAGGTCTCAGGCCAGCCAATCAGTTCCTCATTGACCTGGTCAAAGGAAATAGGCGAAATGTGGTGGAGCAAAGCAAAGAAACAAACTGGCCATGAAGACCATGGTACTTATGTGACTGGGGTGGCAAGCACGGATGAGATTCTTCCCTGGACCAGGGGCAGACTGGCACAATTTTGAAAGTTCGGTTACAAACACTCCCAAGTCTCTAAGAGGATGCATTATGAAGCGTGAGAGGGGTTGCTGTGGTGAGTGGGAGCTGTGGAGTGGGAGGTGGAGCAGGGCCCTGATCTCCCACCTCCAAGAATTGTGTACAAATTCTTTAAAATTTGTCAGGCACCCTAGGGCCACATTTTGGATCCTGTCAGAGAATAAATCTAAGAATTTACCAATGCTAGTCCAAGAAGCAAAGAAAAGCACACAGAGAGGATTTCCCCAACCCCTTTTCACTGCCCCAAATCCACTAAGGAGCCAGATTGGAAGGGGTGTGCCCAGAACCAGACCATGTCATTTCCCCAGCAGTGTCCCCACAGCTGTACACCAGGGATGGCAGGAGATGAGATTTAAATGGGATGCCAGATTGGAGTTTTAAGCTTCCTTGGGATTTTTATTAAGGAAAAGTGACCAGAAGTCCACAGGCTCTATCATAAAGGGGCAGGAAAAAGGTATTTGGCATGGTTGAAAGCAGGAACTAAAAAAACATAAATGCATTAAACGATTCTGTGTTTTTGACACTGAGTTCAAACTGTCCAGTCACCCAGGCACAGCAGGAAAAGGCAGTCTGGGGGGCTTCCATAAACTGGTTTCTCAGGCATTGGCTTTTCTTTGGTGAACTATTACTGGTTTTTGTTAGAGGGTAAGGTGACAAGATGATTCATAAAATCAAGACAGACGCTTAGTACTGCAGACTCAGTTGTCCTTTCTTCTTTCATGTACTCTCTCCTCCAGGGAGAGGACCAAAAACTACATTTGTGAAAATCATTTCCTGCAGCTTCAAAGGATTATTTTAGACCTTTGGGCAAATCATTTTCAAAATTTCAAATTCTTTTTACTAAAACCGAGTGGCCAGATTGACAGAAAACCACCACTTTCATTCCCTCTTTGCTTGATAAATAAATCACCAGCAAAGCCTGTGAGACTATTCCAGGTTGAGAAGGGAGTGGGGGGTCATGGGGAGTGGGGAGTCATCCCAGAAAGCTGGTTTCAAAGAAGACTGACCAGGATTCATGTTCAGCATCACCCCAGGCAGGAGAAAGTGTGACTGTTGATAGCCAGAGGAGAAAGCGTTTTTGTAGAGGACTAATAGTTAAATAATTTAAAAATCAGTGTCTAGCTTTAGGTTTTACCTAACCTATTTTTAAAGGGAAACTGCATTTTTAAAAATACTTTTATTGATTTCAGAGAGGAAGGGAGAGGGAGAGAGAGATAAAAACATCAATTATGAGAGAGAATCATCAATCGGCTATCTTCTGCTTGCTCTCCATTGGGGATTGAGCCCACAACCTAGGCATGTGCCCTTGACTGGAATCTAACATAGGGCCCTTCAATCCACAGGCGGACACTCAATTCACTGATCCAGACTGGCCAGGACTAGGTTATATTATAATTTTTTTAATCTTTTTTTTCAGATTATTACAGATGTTCCTTCCCCCCCCCCCCCCATAGCTCACCTCCACCCAGTTCCTACCCTACCCCAGGCCCTCACTACCCCACTGTCCATGTCCATGTACTACACATATGCATATAGATCTTTGTCCAATATCTTTCTGCACTCCCACACACCTGGCCCCTGAGAATTGTCAGTCTGCTCCATTTCAATGCCCCTGATTCTATTACATCACCAGTTTATTCTGTTCATCAGATTTTTTATTAATTTGATTTTTAGATTCACTTGTTGATAGATATATATTTGTTGTCACTTTGTTGCTCATAATTTTTTATCTTTACCTTTTTCTTCTTCTTCCTCTTTTTAAAGAATATCCTTCAACATTTTTTCATATAATACTGGTTTGGTGGTGATGAAGTCCTTTAGCTTTTTCTTGTCTGTGAAGCTCTTTTTCTGACCTTCAATCTAAATGATAGCTTTGCTGGGTAGAGTAATCTTGGTTGTAGGTTCTTGCTGTTAATCACTTTGAATATTTCTTGCCATTCCCTTCTGCCCTGCATAGTTTCTGTTGAGAAATCAGCTGACAGTCCTATGGTCACTCCCTTGTAGGTAACTGTTTTTTTCTTGATGCTTTTAAGATTCTCTCTTTGTGTTTTGCCCTTGGCATTTTAATTATGCTGTGTTTTGGTGTGGTCCTCTTTAGATTCCTCTTATTTGGGATTCTCTATGCTTCCTGGACTTATAAGTCTATTTCTTTCACCAGGTAGGGAAAGTTTTCTGTCATAATTTCTTCAAGTAGGTTTTTAATATCTTGGTCTCTTTTTTCTTCTGGCACCCCCATTACTCAGATGTTGATACGCTTAAAGTTGTCCCAGAAACTCCTTTTACTGTCTTTATATTTTTGCATTCTTTTTACTCTTTTGATTGTGTATTTTCTGCTTCCTCATATTTTAAATTTTTGACTTGATTCTTGGGATCCTCTAGTCTACTGTTGAATCTCTGAATATTACTCTTTATTTCAGTCAGTGTATCTTAATTTCTGACTAGTTATTTTCCAGTTTTTTTGGCATTCTCACTAAGATCCTTGAAGGTCTCACTAAGTTCCTCGGAGGTTTCTAGAAGATTCTTGAGTAACCTTACAACTGTGGTTTTGAACTCTATATCCAGTAGTTTGCTTTCTTCCATTTCTTTCATGTGTGACATGTTTCTTTGTCTCCACATTTTGGCTGCTTCCTGTGTTTATTTCTATGAATAAACTGCTAAGTCTCCTTGAGTTGATAGAGTGTCATTGTGTAGAAGGTGTCCTATAGGGCCCCATGGCTCAGCTTCCCCAATCACCTGAGTTGGACACTCTTGGTGCACCCTTTTGTGGGCTGTGTGCACAGTCTTGTTGTAGTTGAGCCTTGACTACTATTGATATCACTGGGAGAAATTGACCTCCAGGTCAATTGGCTGTGAGGACCAGCTGTGTCTACAATGGAAGAGCTGCTGTGCAGGAGACACCCTTATGGGGAAGGACTTGCTTCAGTGGGGTTTTGGTGCTCACTGAGTCTGCCCCTTGAGTGTGTCACTTATGGATGTGAAGATTTGTAATCTGGTGTGGTCTCACACTGACCACTGGGTACACTGGCTCTCAGATATCCAAGGAGGTGCAAAGTCTCTGTAGCTCCAGCAGGAGCTGGGCCACTCAGCAGGAGCTACAGAGACATTTTCAGATCCCTCCTCCTCTCTCTATGGGGTTTGGAAATGCCCAGAGGAGGCCCAGCTGTGAAGCAAGGCAGCCTACTGCTGGTGCTGACCTTGGGCCTTTTATTGATAGGTTTGGGGCTCCCTGACCCAGCTGCAGCTTGTTTGACAGGTTTTAGCCTGAGAAAGGACAAGCCATTCCTATGCAAAATCCACTGCACACAGCGTGGGTGGGGTTGTAAATTGGGTGGGGCAGAGTCTCAGGGAATCTCTGTAGCAACCAGCAATGGCTGCCTATCAGCCCTGCACCAGGGAAATCCCAGCATATGAACAATAACTGTTGTGAGCACCTCCATCTGGAAGAAAGCCACCCCCGCATTCCTGATCCGATGCCAAACAGTCCATTGTCTCCCCTTATGTTTCTGGGTACCTCAGAGTCTTGCCCAGCACTGGAGCTCAGAGCAAACAGGAGCTTGTATCTCCTTCCTGATTAAAAAAAGCAGTGTGCCCGGGTGCCAGCCTGTTCTGCGCCTCCATACTTCCTACCAGTCTCAATGTGCTTTCTTCTTTAACTCTCTAGATGTAGTACTTCACTCAGCCAGCTTTCCCATGGTTCTGGATGATAGTTTTTCTGTATTTTAGTTGTAATTTTGATGTGATTGTGAAAGGCAGCAATTACTGGTGTTTATCTATGCTGCCATCTTGGTTCTCTCAAAAATGCATTTTTTGAATGGTAAACAAAACACAGTTTGAAGTCGTGGGTGGGGAATATCTAATGACAGTAGAGGTGAAATTCAATGTTGCTTGGACCTCTCTAATCTTTGTTTTATGGTGGCTCTGCTTCCAAGGGCCCCTTTCTTCTTTCTGATAAGAAGCACTGTATAGCAGAGTAATGGCTACCAGAAACCTTAGAACGGCGGTGTGTGTGTGCACATGTGTGCTCCTGTAGATGTAACAAAAATGTGAAGCAAACAATGCCCGGTATGTTTTTGTTTTCTGAATTTTGTGGAATTCAAAAACCTTGTCATGGCATCTGTGAAGTCAGATGATGGTTAACAGTCAAAATTCCAGGCATTTTTTTCATTCCTGTAGGTCTATGCCTTCTACACCAAGCAGGTCAAACTCAAAGGCTAACATGAGCCAAATAAACAAGGTTTAAGTTTATGTGGGCCACAAAATAACAAAAGTTTCAGTTTTCATAGATACATGCTGAATAACAAAGGGCTGAAATAAATGAGTAATTGTTAACATAAAATAATAGAACATTTTAATAAAAATTAATATTTTTTCTTAAACATTAACTTACCAGACACATGCTGAATAACAAAGGGCTGAAATAAATGAGTAATTGTTAACATAAAATAATAGAACATTTTAATAAAAATTAATACCTTTTCTTAAACATTAACTTACCAGACACAAATTAATAAGCATAATGCAAATAAACCTACTTTTCTTGTTCTTCAAAAGCAAAATATTTCCTGTTGCACACACCAAACAAGTCAGTCCTAGGCTAATGACGTGGCAATCCACTGCTAAAAAAATATCTGCTGCTAGTATCAGTGGAGAGAAATTGTAAGCCTGCACATAAGACACGTAAGGGAAATGAATGCAACACTACAATGGCAATGTCATTAACAAATGTTGTACTTATTAATAATTATGTATTATAGGATATTGTAAAAATTAAGTTATGAAATTTTTATTAAAATGTTTCTTATATATTGCTATATTGGCTGGGCTGCAAAACTATTAATTGTGGGCCATATGTGGCCCGCAGGCCATGAGTTTGACCTGCTTGTTCTATGCAAATCCTGGCCTGAGATGGAAGGCCCTCCTGACCTCTCTGGAAGCCACAGGTAATAGTCTTGTGAGGGCTCAGCCCAGGCCCTGCCACTTCCCAGCCCAAGGCCTTTTCCAACTAAGTTCAAAACTGATGTCTGTGCCGAAACCGGTTTGGCTCAGTGGATAGAGCGTTGGCCTGCAGACTGAAAGGCCCCAGGTTCGATTCCGGTCAAGGGCATGTACCTTGGTTGCAGACACATCCCCAGTGGGGGGTGTGCAGGAGGCAGCTGATCGGTCATTTATGTTTCTAACTCTCTTTCCCTCTCTTCCTCTCTGTAAAAAGTCAATAAAATATATATTTAAAAAAAAAAAAAAAAAACTGATGTCTGTGAAGAACTCACTGGCCTTTCATTACATGACTAGTGGCCCTGCGCACGAATCCGTGTATAAGTAGTTCACTGCTGCTTGCCTCAGCTAGAGGCCCAGCCTACCACCTCTCACCCTGTCCTCCTATTGTTTGGTCATTATGTGTCACTGTGTAACAACTATTTGCATATTATATAGATTATATAGACTGTATAGATTATAATCTTTATTATATAGATTATATCCATTGACAAATCCCTTTCCTCACTGAGCCTTCTCCCCTCCCTCCCTCACACAAAACCAATATCTTCTAGTCATCATTTAGAGTAGCGATTTTCAACCACTGTGCCACAACAATTTTTAAAACATACAGTACCTGACAATTTAAGTCAGGGGCACTGACCTCTTTTCTCTTAGATTGTCAATAAAAAAATGATAGCAACCAACACAACAATAGCTGTCCAATGTGAATGAGTCAAAATTATACTTTTTTTTTCCTGTTAGATCAGCAAAAAATATATATTTTTTGGTGTGTTGCAGAATTTTAGTAATTGGTTTATGAGATGAAAAAGGTTGAAAATCGCCGATTTAGGCCAAGTATAGGACTTCCGTTTTATCTTCTTTGACAGTGGCCATCTATTGTTAGAGGATGCTGAGTAGTGTGTGAGAAGGAATCTGAGCAGATTCTGGTCAGGACTTGGTGGGAAGGAGGAATGTGGTGGATGGCAAAGTCTTGAAGCGAAAGTGGTGGCATGTTTACAAAGCCTTTGTCTTCCCAGCTGTAGGCACTATCTCTTCCCTTAAAATCCCACCTTTGTTAACGGATGGGACATTGGGATCCTAATTCTGGCAGACTTTTCACTTTCGGACTGCTGCTGAAATTGTACCCTTGGGATGCGTAGGGATCTGTGACACAGGGACTTGAAAATTGTAAGACTTGAATTAATAATAGTGATAAAAAGGAAGCTCATCAATAATTAGATTTTGACTAGATGCCAGGTAATAGATATATCATTTCCCATCCTTAAAGCCTGTGCATAAGGAGGGAATTATTTTTTCAGTTGAGGAAACTGAGGTTTGAAGAAAGTGGGTAACTTGCCCAAGGACACATGCCCTTCCTATATGGGATCCCCAGATTTCCTTTTTAAAGAAAAATGGCAAACTATATAGCTGATTAGCAAAGAATGAGGCTGTTTTCTGTGTGATAAAGTGCGGCTGGAAGAAGGGGCAGGCTCACCCATGAATCAGAGGATAGATGGGCGCTCCCTCGCAGCAATCCAAAAGGCTGGGGATACCGTTTTCCTGCTTCTAAGCAGAGAAAAGCCTCCCAGTCTGAAGAGCCATTTGTCATCTGGATCATCATGCCGCAAGCAGCTCAGAAGGTATGTTTTTTAAGTCCACTGTGCCTAGATGTGCTTGCCGACGGCACAGTCCAGTGGCTGGAGGGGCTTCCTCTCTGGCTTACTGGCCGGGGTTCCAGCCACCAGTGGGGCCCGATGACCCGGGCGGGAAGGTGACTGTCCCAATGAGCCCAGGCACCTGTTGAGCTACAGCAACAGTTACAGATATCTCCCTCACTTTGAATTTTTGTATGTGCTGTGCCCATTATTATCGTTAACTTATCTTTAAATTGTCAAGGGCATTCATACTCAAACTTTGGTCAAGGAGGCTCTCAATAAATATGCAATTATTTCTCATCCCACTGGACAAAACAATTTACAAGACACTAATGATTTGTCCCGGGCAGACCCTCCTTGACCATGTCCTAGCACTCTCCACTTTATTCTCTCTGCTCTGTCTCTTCTAGATACTGCCTTGGCGCTTTGCCTTTTACCTAGAACATACTTGCTGTCCCTTTTCCCCGAAACATTTTTCTTCCAGGTAGCTGCGTGGCCCGTTTAGGAACCTAGTGCATTAATGTTACCTCATCAGAGATACAGCCCCTAATCCCCGCCCCAGCCTCCGAGTAGCACGGCCATCATGCTCTACCACTCATTCTGCTTTGTTTTTCTTTACTGCACTTACCAGCTTTTGTTTACCATCAAAGGGCTAGCTCCATGAGGAGAGGGGATTTATTGTGTTCCCTACTATATCCCAACGCCTTGTACTTATAAATAAACCCCCCCCAAAAAAAATCATGATGAATGAATAAATATAGATGAGAAAAAGACAGTGGTATTCAATCAACCTGCCAGGTTTCTCTGAGCACTTAGCCTGTTCGGGGTTCACTGTGTGAAGGTCAGGCACCCTAAGTTGCCAGGACGCTTCCAAGGGAAAGGGTGCTTCTCACAGGTGGAATATTTCTCCCCTGCTTTGATGGCAGCCAATACATCTCCCTTCTGGCCCTGAGCAATTATGGGAAATGAAGTATTCTGCAGTCATAAAACAGTAAAAAAATCTAAAATCATATTACTATTTTGAAATATATTTACTAATATTCAAAGAGCATTAAGGGATTTCCTCCCCCCCCCCCCCCCCCCCCCGCGAGAGGCAGGCTATATTTAGTAACCACTGTTAACTGTATTACACCAGCCCACTTCTCTGCCAGCCATGGAAAATGTACAGATCTTGTCCTCAGATACAGACCATTGGGCCTGATTACCTACACATATCCCTGCTTTATAAAAAACCCAAAACCCAAAAGAAATTATATTTTCCAGTACTAGTGTGTTTCTTTCCTAAGTACAGTAGCATTGAGAAGACTTTGTTTCGTGTTCACTATTATGCAGAATTTGGGGCTCTTTGCCTGGTGGCAATCTGAGACTTTAGAACCAGGAATAGAGTTACTCCTGAGAGGGGGAGAGGAAGGTGGGAGTCCCAGGAGGCCAGGCCTTTGTGTTCGATGCATGAATCTTTTTCAGGTATCTCTGTTTTCTTGGTGTTTAAACAGAGCAGAGATACTCTCCTATCTCTCCCCGGGGCCATTGTGTGAAATTTGCCTCATTTGGGGATTCCATTATTTTCCTGGCTGTGAAATGGAGAGCCGGTGGGTTTGCAGGAATGCACTGTCTGGAGCCACTCCCAAGGGAGGCTCCTCTGGCAGTCTTCCTCATTCTACAGTCTGGGAGACGCACCCAGTCAATGAGTCCGAGTTCAGGACAAAGGCAGCAGTGAATGGGTGGAATGATCAAAAGACCCTCAATACTTTGGACATTTTGTTCACATCTCTGCCACCTCCACTGCCTTGGTAACAAAAGATGGGAGTTGGCACCATCCATTTCTATTCTGGATTGACTGGAGGTGTGTGATAAAAAAGATGCCCTATGAACTTGAAGGGAAGTCTGCATGGGTGGAAAAGTCCTATAGGGCGTAGCTGCAAGACCTCCGCCGTGAGTAAAGGGGCTTCATGTCCTGTGGGTGCTCCAGCTCTAATATCCTTTTTTTTAATAAATATATTTTATTGATTTTTTTTACAGAGAGGAAGAGAGAGGGATAGAGAGTTAGCAACATCGATGAGAGAGAATCATTGATCAGTTGCCTTTTGCATACCCCCTACTGGGGATGTGCCCACAACCAAGGTACATGCCCTTGACCAAAATCGAACGTGGGACCCTTCAGTCTGCAGGCCGATGCTCTATCAACTGAGCCAAACCGGTTTTGGCTCTAACATCCTTTTGAAGAAGATTCCAGATGGAACCTGTTTTTTTTTAGGGTAGTATTCTGCTCAGTAATGATTTGTGGAAAAGCAGTAGTTTCAATGTAGTTTTTTCAACATTTTTTTCTCTGAACTGCATCAACTCATGCGGGATAGCTAAAAATTGAACCCCACCAACTCATGCGGGATAGCTAAAAATTGAGGTTGACAAGACTCATGTGCCAAGAACAAACAAGGCATAAAGCACTTCACTCACATAGACTTTATTCCATTCGATCAGAATTACCCTCAGCCAGATTAGAACTGTTCCAATGTGAATCCTCCAAGTAGAAAGTTTGTCATTGGGATCCTCATTATCATCACCTTCATTGTTATCATCATCATTTAACAGTGAATTTATAGAACCAAAATATACATCCCTGATAAGAAAAATTCCAAGAAACATTTTCATTGAAAAGATCTCCTGAATAGAGAATCTAGCACAACTAGAAGGGCTTTACTAGACTAGATATTTACAAAGATCTCATGAAATGTATTTTAAATAAACTAGAGGCCTGGTGCATGAATTCAATTTTGACCCAGTCTCTTGGCCTGGCCTGTGGGTCAAAATTGGCTCTCTGACATCCCCTGAGGGGTCCTGAATTGCAAGAGGGAGCAGACCAGGCTGAGGGATGTCACTGGTGCACGATTGGGGCCTTGGAGGGATGCAGGAAGTTGGCCAGCTGGGGAGGAACTGTGGGAGGGCTCTGGGGTGTGTCCTGCCCTTCTTGCTCAGTCCTGATCTGCCAGACTCTAGCAGCAAGCTAACCTACCAGGCAAAGCATCTGCCCCCTGGTGGTCAGTGCACTTCATAGCAAGCAGTTGAGCAGCCTTAGCATAACATTAGCATATTACTCTTTGATTGTTTGAATGGCTAACTGGTCAACCAGACACTTAGCATATTAGGTTTTTATTATATAGAATGATCTTAAGAAGACTTTAAACTATTTAAAGCAAAATACTCTTTTCTTTTCATAATAATGATAATCAACATAACAATCCAAATTACAGCAAATAGCTAGGAGTTATTGAAACCTTCCTGCAAGCCAGGTTTGGGGGAGCAGTTCACATGTATTGTTTTAATTAAATCCTCCGGACATCCTCAGAAGTTTGGGGCTATTATCCCTTTTTACCAAAGAGGAAACTGAGGCGTAAAGAAGGCAAATGGCTTGACAAAGACCACATAGTGGGTATGGGAAGGAACCAGAATTTAAACCCAAAATGGTTGGCTACTGTACCTGTGTGTAATTCACACAGGGTGATATGGAAAAAATTGAAAACACTTGAAATTCTGTTTTTCAATTGAGATAGCAGCCATTTGAATGGGAGTTAAGGGTTTGCTGTAACTTGCACTGACGTGGTGAAAGAGAGAAACATGTTAAAGGAAAAGTCAAATAATTTGTCATTCTTAGAGGGGACAAGGTCCTACCACCTCTATGCCAAGAAGGAATTTTCTTCAGGCCCAGATCCAGGCAGGGTAAGTAGCCTGCTCTGGGATTCTGAAAGAAAACAGCTCAGTCACAATTTTAAGTGTCCTGTCGGGCCCAGTGGAGATGCCACTTCAGTCTTTCAAGCTGGGTGTTCCAGGTTCACCCCTTTCCCACTCGCCTATTGTAGTTGGGCCTTGATTTCTGTCAGAAGGAGGGATTGACCCCAGGTCAATTGGCTGCTAGAACCAGTAGTGAATACAGCAGAGGACCTGTTTTGCAGGGCCTACCCCACTGAGCAGGACTCACTTCCCCAGGGCTCTGGTGTGTGCTGAGCCCACCCCTTCAGTGTGTCAGGGGTGAAGGTGACTGGGTGGTGCTCCAGCATGGTCTAAAGCTGCCCTCCAGGTGTACCAACTCTGGGGTTTCCCAGGAGGTATAGGCCAAGTTTAGCTGCTGTTTTTACTCTGTGCAGGGCCACCCAATATCAACTACAAAACAATCTGCAGGTGGCTACTACCAGAGCGGGAGGTGCCCTGGAGAGGCCGAGCTGTGAACCAGGACTGGTTGCAGCTAGTGCCAGGCAGGGGGCCACTTAGCAAGAGGTATGGGGCGCACAGAGGCCAGATGCTGCTTGTTTGTGGTTAGTGAAACGCGAAGAGATTTTAGGAAAGTCTGCAGCGTGAGCCAAGTCAGGCAGTTCAATGGAAGAGCCACCGGAAGCAGCTTAGGTAGGCCCGCAAATTGGGTGGGGCAGGGTCTCAGGGTATCACCAGGGTGGGGCAGACAGTGATGGCCAGGTGGGTGGAGACTCAGATATGGAACCTGCCTGCCCACTCTGTGTGGGGAGGGCTCAGATAGGAATGACAGCCTCTGCCAGCAATTCCATCTGGGAGAAAACTGTCCCTCCAGTGCTTGTCCTGTTGCCAGACAACTCAGTTCCTCCCCTAAGTCCCTGGCAGCTTTAACGCTGCTGCCCCAGCACTGGAGCTCAGAGGGAGTGGGAGGAACACCTGGGACTCCAGTAGTTCTCCATCTCCCTCAGACACAATCTCCGCTGGGGTTGTTTGTTTGTTTGTTTGTTTGTTTGTTTTTAATATATTTTTTATTGATTTCAGAGAGGAAGGAAGAGGGAGAGATAGAAACATTGATGATAATAGAGAATCATTGATTGGCTGCCTCCTCACGCCCCCTACTGGGGACTGAACCAACAACCCGTGCATATGGCCTTGGCCAAATCGAAACCAAGACCCTTCAGTCCGCAGGCTGACACTCTATCCCCTGAGTCAAACCAGCGAGGACTCCCTGATGGTTTTTACAGCCTGAAGTTATAAGGACTTCTCTTCCCAGCATTGAAACTCTAACGTGGGAGCCTGTTGTGGGTCTGGGATCCCTTACTCCTTAGGAGAGACCTCTACAGCCTACCTATCCCCCCCAGGTTTTTAACCACCAGCTCATTCTCTGTCTCCACTTCTACCAGTTTCAATGTAGCTTCTTTATATCCTTAGTTATAGGAATTCTGTTCAGACTTCAGGAGGTTCTGAGTGATGGCTGTTCTGTAGCTTAGTTGTAAATTTGATACGGTTGTGAGAGCTTCCGAGTACCCAGTCTATCTATGCCATCATCTTGACAGGAAGCCCTCCATTTCCTTCTTAAAGAAACCACATTCTTTTAACAAGAGGGTGTTCTTTTGGCCCACAAAGGAACAATTTACATGAGAACATATTGTTTTGACATAGTACATCTGGGGTCTCGGTTCTGCTGAAATATTCTCGTTACATAATCAAACCACTGACTATCTCAGTCTGAAATATCTGCATTCAGGCACGGCTTCTGTACGTTCCACTGATTAGAAAGCCCATTGTCTGCCCCCTAGGTTAATTTTAATTAAGTCTCCGCTCTAAGAATCTGTAAACTGCTTATCATTTCAATTGATTAAACTAACTTTAAAGCTTAGGGTACAGTCTCAGGGAGTCCCTTTTAAAAAGACAAATATGTACCCACCCCAGCCACACATATACATGTGGAAGAAGTAAATTAGGAAGAGAATATTGAACATTTAACATGAAAACTTTATTTAAAAAAGAGTCACTAAACTTTTTCACAGGGAGACAGATTATCAGGCTTTCTAATAGTTTTCAGAGGAAAGGAGATGGTGACTTTAACAAGAGAAGCAGTAGAAGTGGGAGGAGTCAGATTTGGGATACACTTATAAGGCAGAATCAAAATATATTTTTATATAAATTGGATAGTGGATTTTGGCAGGGGTAATTCTTATGTGGAATATTATTCAGCCATAATAAGAGAAGGAAATCTTGCCATTTGTGCCAATACGGATGGACCTGAGAGACACTATGCTAAGTGACATAAATTAGAACTAAGACAAGGACTGCATGCTCTCACTTACACGTGGAATCTAAAAAACAATCTGAACTCATATTAACAGAGAGGAGATGGGGGAACGGGGAAATGGGAAGATATTGGTCAAAGGGTGTAAATTCAGTTCTTGGGGATGTAATGGACAGCGTGGTGACTGAAGTTAGCAATACTGTGTTGTACACTTGAAAGTGGCAAAGAGAGATCTTAAATGTGGTACCACCACCACCAACAACAAAATTGCTAATCTTGTGATGTTATAGATACTAACTAACTTTATTATGGTAATCATTTCACAATACGTACATGTATCAAATCATCACATTGTATACCTTAAACTTACACAATGTTGTCCTAGCCAGTTTGGCTCACTGGTTAGGCAGGGCTGGGCAAACTATGGCCCACGAGCCTGATCCGGTGAATAAAACTATTTAATTTAAAAAAAAAACACAAAAAGACTGTACCCTTTTATGTAATGATGTTTACTTTGAATTTATATTAGTTCACATAAACACTCCATCCATGCTTTTATTCTGGCCCTCTGGTCCAGTTTAAGAACCCATTGTGGCCCTCGAGTCAAAAAGTTTGCCCACCCCTGGGTTAGAGTGTCATTCCATAGACTGAAGGGTCAAGGGCACGTGCCTCAATTGTAGGCTTGATCCCAATCCCAGTTGGGAAACTCATGTGTGGGAAGCAACCAACTCCTGTGTCTCTCTCACATCGATATTCCTTGCTCTCTATCTCTCCCCCTCCCTTCCACTCTCTCTAAAAATCAATGGAAAAAAATATCTTCAAGTGAGGATTAACAACAACAAAATGTTATATGTCAATTATATCTCAATAAGTCTGGGGGAAAAAATGTTTTGAAAAAAGTAATTTGGGGCCTCGACAGCCTTGTGAATGGGGGTATCATGGACGGAGGCAGGCTCACCAGGGGAACTCAGGTTTGGAAGGGGAGCCTGTGAATGTGGAAATGGGGTCTCTGTAGATGTTATCAGGTTAACCTGCGGTCATTCTGAAATACAGTGGGCCCTAATCCACTATGACTGTTGTTTGTATAATAAAAGTAAAATCCAGACACAGATGAACACGGAGGGAAGATGGCCATGGGAAGGTGAGGCAGAGGCTGGAGTTGAGTGCCACGTGCCAAGGCAGGCATGGGACAACCAACCAGAAGCTGGCAGAGGTGAGAAAGGATTCTCATGTAGAGGCTTCAGAGGGATCCTGGCCCTGGCAGCAGCCTGACTCAGACTTCTAGCCTCCGAAACTATTTTTAAAAATTAAATTTTTTAAGCCACCCGTTGTGGCACTTTGTAACAACAGCCCCAGAAGACTGACACAGGAACTACAGACATTGGATATATGTAAATCTGTAAAATAGAGGCATTCTGCTACTTTGGTAAATGTCTAAAGTAATGACTTTTTTTTTTTAAGTTTCAAACTCAGATTGAAAAAGCACAAAATCCAAATCAATGCCTATATTTATTTTCTCCCTAAGTAGTTAGACCAATTTAAGGTGGCCGTGGAGGCTAGCTTCACTTGATTTGCAGTGAATAGAGTTGATGAGTCAGGACGATTGCATCCTTCAGAAAAGGATCTGTTAAAAGCCAAATATGAGCATTGTGTTTACTAAAGTGATGCCATATGTTGGTTGATTAACAAGTTGTCAGACTATTAGAAGTTCTTGGCTGATTGCAAGAAGGAGCATCTGTTTGCTGAATCTTTCATCTAATGTGTGCACAGATATGGTCAGGTTTGGCACTCGTCCTAAATATCAGATAGAAATTCCCGCAGCATTTAGCCTTTGGAGAGTAACAGTGTACCGCTGGGATTTAAGATGTTTATTCTCAGGGAAAGAAAATGAAGTGAGGCCAAAGAGGTGAAGTATGCATATATAAGAGTTTTATGTGTCATTCGAAATTCTTTTTACCTATTATACCTTATGTCATCTACTGCCAATGTTTATTTGAATGTCACTTACATAAGTGATTTAAGAAGAAAAAAATTAGATTTCCTCGGGAGCCATTTATTGCTTTACCTATTTATAGAGTTTAATAATGCCTCCTACTTATAAAGTGACTTATAGGATGCACATGTTTTCATATTGGGTCCTGAAAGCCTGTAATGATTTCAAGAAATTGTACCGCCACTCCACAGGTGAAGAACCTGCACCTGAGCCGAGGCAAATCCGTCGGGCTGGGAAGTGGGGGGCCCAGGATAGAGCGCCCGGGCTTGTAAGCCCCATCGCTGCAGGACCAGCAAGTTCTACCCACACAAGTTCAGGAGCTGTCTGTGGGCACCGTGACAGGATCTAGTCAGGATAATATTCTGGAGTTTTCTTTTGTGCCTTTTTACAACCCCTTTGGATTCAGTCAGTCACCTTATAAGGTGTCCCCCCAGAATCTATGCACACTTTGAATAATTATAAAGGTAGGGTTTATGAAAATACATCCACGTTCAAATTGTAATAGAATGTACAGGCATTGTGTGTATACATTTTGGGGGCACCTGTGTATTGGATTGTGCCGTTCTAATTTCAGCAAGCAGATTCTGTGGGGAAGGAAGCTTTCTTAGGGTTAGTGTGCAGGGGCCTGCAAATTTGACTGCCACCTCGCCCCCCCAAAAAAAATAAAAACACACCAAAACCCAAAAGCCAAACAAAAAAAGAAAGAAAAACAAAACAGATTAACAGTGGAGAAGGAATACAGATGTTATTAATATTTTACATGCCTGAACTTTTTCAGAAAAGAAGTAAAACTCAGAGGAGTGGTTAGACTCCGGGGCTTATATCCCATTTAACAAAGGCTTTCCTCTGTTTGGGTTTCAAGAGACAATAAGTTGTGGGAAAATAAATCGGAAATAGATGTGGAAAACTAATGAAAGACAGTGTTGTTTTAGTAAGGTGTGTTTATGCAGACTGGGTCCGATGCTGGCTCTCTGTCTCTGCTGATAAGCGTTGCTCTTCCCTTCCTGGTACCAGAGTAGGAGACGCCTTCACAAAGGGAAGCATAGGCCTCGCTTTTAGGTAGAAAGAGGGAGAGCAGCGAGTCCTCCTGTGTCTGCTGTTTCTTAATTGCTTGCAGCTCAGCATGATCTTTATGCCGAAGTGGCATATTCTGGAGTGGCATTTCCTGATCCCCTCCAATTCCTTTCCGCCACTCTTCAAAGCTGACCTGAGATAAGTGAGGTGGGAAAGGCACTGTTCTTGTATCAGCTGAGTTCAAAGTCAGACTTAGATTTCAGTTGTTCCATTCTGTTTGAAGTGTCTCAACACTCATGTCGCCTTTCTCTCTAACCTCAAATATTTGTCCTATCTTTTTATAATGCATGTGAAGGCTACATTATGGAGACATCTTTAAGTGCTTCAGGAATATGGGGCATATTATGAAAAAGAGAGTATTTTGGCCCTTTATTTGAATTGCAAGTCAAGTGTTACTTTGGGCAGTTTTTTTCCTACCATGCCTTTGCATAATATAGGGGAAGAAAACAAACTTCTACTCTATCTGACCTCTTGTGTTCAGTGACCAGGCTTGTGAATTAAACTGACAGAGGATTAATAGAAGTAAAGCTTGATTTCACATGCACACAAGGAACCTCACATAAGAGAGTTGAAAACTACTAGGCCTGGTTAGGCCTAGAAATTTACATACAACTGGAGGCCTGGTGCATGAAATGTGTGCACTGGAGGGGGGATCCCTCAGCCCAGCCTGTGCCCTCTCACAGCCCTGGACCCCTCGGGGGATGTCCACCTGCCAGCTTCGGCCTGATCCCCCTGGCTAGCAGTAAGATATCCCTCTCACAATCCAGGATCCCTCACTCCTTACTGCCCATCCATTCGCTCCTTACTGCTCAGCTCACTGCTCCTTAGCACTGCTGTGGAGGCCAGAGAGGCTCCCACCACCACTGCTGTGTTTTCCTTCTGTGAGCCCAGCTTCTGGCTGAATGGTGCTCCCCTTATGGGAGTGTACAGACCACCAGGGGGCAGCTCCTGCATTGAGTGTCTGCCCCCTGGTGGTCAGTGCACATCATAGCAACCGGGCATTCTGGTTGTTCCACCATAATGGTCGGTTAGGCTTTTATTATGTAGATTTTATCACAAGGTGAGGCATTATGGAGCAATGACAAGACAAAGAAAAAGAGGAGTGGGCTTCTAGGGACGAGGGCAAATTGTGGAAAGGTAAATATTTGGGGAAAACTAATGGAAGATAAGGATTTAGCAAAGTTTGTTATGCTGACTCAAGTCAGAGCCATTTCTTTAAGAGTCATCTCTCTTTCTGGTATAAGAGAGGGGTGGGGGATATCCTCAAAAAAAGAAATGTATGCTCTGCTGTTAGGCAGAAGGTGGGAGGAAAGAGAGCTCCTCTCCAGATCTACTATTCTCAATTGCCATCAGCTCAAATAATGAGCTTATGCCCAAGTGGCATGTTTTGAGGTAGCCTATTCTGACCACCTTCATTGACTTCAAGGATTTCTACAGTGAGGCCCTTCCCTTTATTTCTAACCATCTCTCCCACCACTCAATTTCTGAGCATGCTTTTCAGCAAAGTGCTTCACTTCTTGCTCTGTACCTCCCTCCCTCTGGACACATGTCCCTACTTGTCTGTCTGTCTATAATACTATTGCCTCTACTCTTCTTTTTTCCAACATAACTCATCCTTCGGCACAAGTCTGCATTTATTTTCCTGTTTTCATGTCTCCTCACACCTACAGCCACATCAGGTGGCTTCTTCAACCATTTTGAGCTATCTTTTTGAGGCATTAATTGGACAATCTATCATTTAGTGCTTCAGATTTTCAGTGGTGGTTCCAACAGTTACATAAATCTCTTGTTATTTAACTTCTAACATTTTGCTCCCTTTTGTCTCTTTAACCTCAGTTCTGCTTGTCTCCCTGGCTGGGGGTATCCTGGAGCATTGCTTTCCAAAGTGTGAGCCAACGTCAATCTGCATCAAAATCCCCCAAGGTTCCTGCTGAAAAGATGAATTCCTGGGGCTGATTATGGATCTGCTAAACTGGCTCCCCAGGGGATTCTTCTGCATAGTGAAGTTCATGAATTATTGATTTAGACAGCACATATCATTCCTTCCTTTATTCATTCAACAACTATTTGAGCACAAATTAGGTGCTGGGTACCAGGGATACTGCAGTGGTTGGGGCAGACATGGCTTCTATTATCCAAGAATTTCTAACCCAGTTTTGGAAATGACAGTGCACAAGGAGATAAAAGTTATCATGGGGCTTACCAAGGAGAGATGCAAACAGCTGTGGGAACATTAAAAAGGGGGACCTAATCTGATGGGAAGGTGTCAGAGAATACTTCCTTGACAATCTGGACCTGAAGGAAAAATCAGACTTGACTGGGTAATTGGCGGGGGGGGGGGGGGGGGGGGTGAAGGGGAGGAGGGGAGAATAGGCAGAAGGAATAGCAGGTATAAAGTTTTGAGGTGAGTATGAGCATGGCCTCTTCTTTGGAGGAACAGGGAGCGTAATGTGAGCCCGGAAGCAGAAGGGAGAGAGTGATGAGAGGGACAGCTAGAGAGGTTCAAGATCATGCAGGTCCAGGAGCCCAAGCTAAAGAGTTTGGAACTTATCCCACAGGCAGCTGGAAGCCATCGAAGTGGAGTAGCATGATCACTTTTACCTCCCAGATCATTTCAGCGCTAAATTGGAGCACAAGTGTACCGGGAGGACTAATGGGGAAGCTTTTGCAATTGTCCAGGAGAGAGATGATGATGGTTTTGTCCAGGATGGTGGTGGTAGGATGGATTCAACTGGTATTTAGAAGATTAGGTGGGATTAAGTTATTCACTGCCTATTGGGGTGAGAGAAAGGGAAGTGTCAAGGCTGTCTTTCACTTTTGTTTTGGTAACAGTCATTACACCCAAGTAACAGTGAGAAAGGACAAGGCTGGGAGAACAAAATTATAAGTTCAGGTCCAGGTGCACAGATATGAAGTCCCTATGAAACATTCGGGTGGAACCTGTACTTTTTCATATTTCCCATGGAAGAGGTGGACTTTAAGTGGGTCTTGTGTAATTTTAGATGATACAGTTAAAAGACAGTAAGTATGTTTATCTACCAATGAGGTTTCTTTGTGTATTTTTTTTAACTTGGTATTTGGTGATCAGCTGGTTTCACAGTTCTTATCTTTAAAAGTGACTCTTTTCTCCAAGGAGATTAGAGTGGCTTTGATTGTTTATTTTAATTTTGTTTTGTTTAGGAAGTGGGTTGGGTCAATAGTGCTCTTTGCATATATTTGTTCTTTTGGCTGCAGGTGGGCAGGCTTAGTGGAGGTGTACATGCTCTTTATGGCTAATTTGTAACCACAACCTGTATTTTTATTAATGTAGTATATTAACTAGTTGTGGGTGAGCTCGACTATACTGAAAGACGTGAGAGAACTTCCATGATGAGAACAAATAAAAATAAGACCTCATCCATTTGTGCCATCATTTTAGTGCTGCTAGTGAAAATTCATATCCCGTGAGAAATTTTAGGAGACGATTTGCAAGTATGAGTTAGTCTTTGATGAATGTGCACTTTAGTAAAGCAATGGTTTACATTTGATATGACTGCTCAAATATAGCCTAATTTCCAAGAAAGAGCAGATAAGCTGTGGATGCTCATTCTACCCCCTTTCCTTTGATTCCCCCTCCCCTTTTTCTGTTCAGCATCTGCTTCTCATTCATCTTCACAAAAAAGAATAATGAATAAAGAGGCAATGGGGCTAAATTACTGTCTTAAAAATAATTATCGCACATCATTATTCTCTTAGTTTTAAAAATTACACAGAAGGCTTTATTACTAAGCATGAATGATAGAATGTAAGAATAGGCATTGGGTTGGTCCTGCATTCCAATAAGAGAAACCTCTCCCCAGAACCCTGAGTAAAGCTTCGCTCAATTCTACTCGGTTATCCTTAGCAGCAGGGAGCTCCCTCTCTATTTTAGGAATCAACCAATATTGTTACAAATCCAATTGGAATATTTTTCTATAGTAAGTCAAATGAGATGAGCCCACTCACTGACATTAGTTCTGTACCCACAGCAGCACCAAATAAATCTATTCTACATGCCAGGTGATAGCCTTTTAAATACATTAAGAAAGTGCCAAGTCTCCTCAAGCCTTCTCCTCTGCAAACAAAATATCTCCAATTCCCTTCTCAAATTCATCGGACACAGTTTCTACGTTCTTCACTATCTTTATAAAAATACTACTAGAGGCTCAGTGCACGAAATTCGTGCATGGAGGGTGTGCCCTCAGCCCAGCCTGCACCCTCTCCAATCCGGGACCCCTTGGGGAATGTCATTTAGACCTGATTCTAGGGATGAGGCCTAAATCAGTAGTTGGACATCCCTCTCACAATCTGGGACTGCTGGCTCCTAACTGCTCACCTGCCTGCCAGCCTGATCACCCCTAACCACCTCTCCTGACAGTCTGGTCGCCCCCAATGGCTTTCCCTAACAACCTGGTCACTGCTAACTGCCTCTTTCCCTGCCCCCCCCCCCCGCTGGCCTGGTCACCCCTTACTTCTCCCCAGCTGGCCTGGTCACCCCCAACTGCCCCTCTGCCAGCCTAGTTGCCCCTAACTGTCCCCCACTGCTGGCCTGGTCACCCACCCCCCTGCTGGCCTGGTCACTCCCAACTGCCCCCCCTGCTAACCTAGTCATCCTTCACTGCCTCCCTTTGCCAGCCTTGTCACCCCTCACTGACCTCCCCTCCCCAGCCCCCACCAGCCTTGTCGCCCCACAAAGCCTGCTGTTTGGTCGTTACTGTGAGGGCATCCTGACCAATTTGCTTATTACCCTTTTATTGCTATAGATGTCTCCATTGGGCCCTCTCAAATTCAGACACCTATAATGTCATTCAAAGTGACACCTACACTGATCAGGGCTACATACAGCAAGACAGCTGCCTCTCAGTTGTTCTTGTGCTTATGCTTAATGACAAACACTTTAGTTTTAAACAGAAAATAAGGAGTGTGGATGGAGGGATGTGTAGAATGTGTGTTGTTTTTAAAATTCTGAGACATTCCAAGGCAGGTGGAATATTTATGTTTGGTTTGTACAGAGTGGATTTTCATTTATGGGAAATGAAATGTGCTGAATCCCAGTGGAATTACTAGGTAATAAATGGGAGGGATTTTTTATCCCATCATAGTAAAATGGGAAGATATTTCCCCTTTTCTCTCTTTATGTGGCAGTTGTACCTTAAATCTGCATTTAGGAACAGCTGTTGTAACAGATGTTCCTTTTACATGGTATTGTTTTGTATTGTTTCTTTTTTTTCTTTTTTTTCTTTTTTTTTTTTTAGTATACCTAGAAAATTCTTTTTGTGAAGACATGTTTATGAAAGCCCAGATCTTTATTTTTCTAATGCAAAAAAAAACTTCCATTTGTATAGAATCTTCAGACTCATCCATATTAACTACTAGTAAGCACCTTCCAAGGACACAGTCCTCTATTCCAGTTTAGGGACGATCACGTGAAATTGATCCCCTTTAATCACTTCAAGAAACTCAATGTGCTGCCCAGCTGGCATGGCTCAGTGGTTAAGTGTCAACCTATGAACCTGGAGGTCACAGTTTGATTTCCACTCAAGGCATATGCCCAGCGTTATGGGCTCAATCCCCAATGTGGGGTGTGCAGGAGGCAGCCAGTCAGTGATTCTCTCTCATCATTGATGTTTCTATCTCTCTTTCCCTCTCCTCTCCTCTCTGAAGTCAATGAAAACTCAAATGCACTGACTGCTGTCTAGGGCAGGCTTACAGCTAATGAGGAAGTCACTGGTCAAAAGAGTGGGAATAATGAAACAGGAAAGTTAGCCCTATAAGTAGGAGTTATACTTAAACTAGGAGCAGCATAAGATTTCTCATTTTCCAATTTATCCTCCCTATTAGGTTTTGAGCCCTAGCCTTAGAGATGGTCATTAAAACAAGAAGGAAATCACAGTTCCTAGTGCAGGTGAATCCTGATCTTGGTCAGTGCAGGGACAAAGAATCCTATAGAATAAAGAGGTAATGTGCAAATTGACTATCATGCCCTCACACAAGATGGCCACCACAAGAGGGTAGTCAGGGAAGGGCAGTTGAGGGCGACTGGGACTTCAAGGGAGCAGTTAGGGATCGATCAGGCTGGCAGGGGAGTGGTTAGGGCAGGGGTGAGCAAACTTTTTGACTCGAGGGCCACAATGGGTTCTTAAACTGAACCGGAGGGCCAGAACAAAAGCAACTGACCATGCTGGCACTCTTATCTTGGGCTGCTGGTGAAGGAGCGGAGGGGAGAGCAAGAGAACCCTCCGCTCTTTCAGCTCCTCGGGCCAGATAGAACAGCCGAACGGGCCAGATCCAGCCCACGGGCCGTAGTTTGCCCACGGCTGGGTTAGGGGGTGATTAGGCTGGCAGGCAGAAGCAGTTAGGGGCAATCAGGCAGGCAGGCAGGCAGGCAGGCAGGTGAGCAATTGGGAGCCACAGGAATCTGGCCTAAAGCAGCAGTTGTACATCCCCCGAGGGGTCTTAGGTTGAAGAGGGTGCAGGCTGGGTTGAGGGACACCCCCCACCAGTGCATGAATTTCATGCACCGGGTCTCTGGTATATTATCTTAGAAAAAAAAATTTATCTTGTTACATATGGTATATAGAACTATATATATATGTGTAACATTTATAAAATTAGCAATTCTATATGTAAAAAGACACAATGCTTAAATAATATTTTTCAAAGCACTGACCTATAAAAGTTTAACCTAAAATGACAGAGGAGACCCTCAAGTAGAAATCTCTTCCAGTTTCTGGTCTCCATTTATCTATAACCTAAAAGAGGAAACTGCTAAAGGGTGAACTCTTGGGATCACCATTTACCTACCTGCCACTGTTGTTGAAGTCTTCACACTTTCACAGTATACTCTGTAAAGCCACAGGTAACATTCAATATTTGACTAATAGTCATGCTCCAAGAAGATATGTGAGGTATTAAAGCTACAGTATGGGGGATTGCAGCCAAAGTCAGTTACCAGTGTATATATCAGAAAACAGTTCTAGTTTGGTTGGAAAAAGCTTAATAAGTATCTCCTCCAAGACATTCTCTTCAGCATGCTCATTGCAAGTCCTCTTCCTTTGTTGTAACTATGATATTTTATTATTCATTTATTTAATAAGTAACCTCTCACAGTAACCTGATGATTAAAAACATCAGAATACTAATTCAGTCTTCTGTTACCTGATTTACCAGTTTTAAGGAATGCCTTCTGAACCTCCATTTGAAAGACTAGGAAATCAACATATATGCTCTCTTCCTTTCCACCTCCTAATACATGTTAGCAACATTATTATTTGTTCTCTTAGTTTTAGAAAGGATTTCCTCAAGGCAGTCTTTTCACTCCAGCTTCTCCAATCCTCTCTTGGGTGACTGGGGTTTGGTCTTCTAATATTTCTTCAAAAGGCTTCACAGAAAATAGTTTCATGAGTTTTTAACATTGAATATTCTTTGCCTTTATACTTGAGTGATAGTGTTGTCTGTAAAATTCTTGAGTCACACTTGACATCTCTGAAGTCTTTGTACTATTATCTACTGCCTTCAAAAGTTCAATTTTTTCTTCATATGTTTTGATCTGTATCCATTTTTTTTTAGTCTATATTTCAATTTTTAGGTTCAAATTTTTTTACTTCAGAAAAGCTTCTTAAATTATCTTTGGGCATAATTATACTTTTTCTCTTACTTGGTATTCTCTAGAGATACCTATTATTTAGAAGTTGGATCTCTTTTGTTTTCCTCATCGATAAGTTTTTATCTATTCACTTTCACTCTTTTTTTCCCACTTCATTTTCAGTTTCCTCAAGTCTACACTCTGAGATTCAATATCCAGCATTGACTCTCTTCCTCTTTTTCTCTTCCAATGTTGACTCATTTCTTTGTTGTTGTGCCTTTGACACTTTGCTCACAGCCCTGATCTACCAGCCCAATTGGTGTCTTTAGGATCTGTTCATAAACAGTTACTGAGTACCTGATCCCATCTTCCACTCAAAGTTTCCTGCCTGAGCTTCCTGCCTTGTTACAACATTATGGTTTCACTGGGCCGCTTTTCTCTTGTTCTTTTCTTTTTATATTTTCTCACATAACTTTTGTAGCTAACTGAGCTAACCCCAATTAAGCTCCTCACAGTTTCTCTCTCTCACCTACCTCTCAAGTCATCTATTTCCTTTCTCAGTTTGGAAGGTCCAACTTCTAGGAAATATCACTGTCTAAATGTGTCTGCCTCCCTTTAATAATTAATAATTTCTGTACTTTTTAACTGTGTCCACCTAGTTATGTCCACCATGTCAACAGAGAAAAGAGAATATGTACCCTTGGGAATTCAAGTGTGAAACCTGAAATGGTTGGCTTCACCCATTTTTTTTTTTTTTGAAGCCCAGAATTCTATCTAAAAATAAGACAATATTTTTATTCAACTTTATAATTATCTGTTTGTTTTAAATTACTTGCCTATTAAATTACATAACACTCCCCCCCTTCAACCCACCTCCAATATTGAGTAAAATTGAAGCCTCAAAGTGATAAGCCATACTAATAATGAGGTTTCAAATACTTTCTAGCATGCCGCTGGGGATTCTCGTGGGTATAAATAACTCACATGTTAAAAGGGGCTCCTCATTTGCATATTTGAGTCTCTGGCCTTTAGCTAGCAGGTGCATATTTGGCATTCAGTGATTGCTTGTGAAATTTACTGCAACTGAAATTGCAAGCTTTCATTGCTACATTCAAAAGTCTGTTGCCTGTTTTAGCTTATTTCTGGTACATTCTAACTAAAATGCAATTGTGTTTTTTGTTGGTTTTTTTTTTGTACTGAAAGATGGAGGTGGGCCTTAAAAAGTCAAACTGTGATGTGTGTTTATACTGTGGTGTCAGGAGTCAGCTGTTGAAATAGGTGTTTTCTGGTCATCCCTTCCAGCCTCAAGGAGACCAGACACTTGTCCTGACTCCAACAAGAGAGTATGGCTGGCTGAGACTGGGGAGGCTGCAATCAAACTGCCTGATTGCAAACCCTGGGATCGCCTCTGGCATTTGTGAGTCTGTGGGCTTGTTATTTGAGCCGAGAAGGTCCCATTTTCCTTAGCAGTAATATGGGGGTGATAATTACACCTACCTCGGAGGGTTGTGGAGAGGAATAAATGATGCCGCCGATGAAAATGTTCAATCCTGAAACAAAGTATGCACTCGTTAAGCAATAGTTGTTCCTACTGCCGAAACTGGTTTGGCTCAGTGGATAGAGCCTTGGCCTGCGGACTGAAAGGTCCTGGGTTCGATTCTGGTCAAGGGCATGTACCTTGGTTGCAGGCACATCCCCAGTAGGGGGTGTGCAAGAGGCAGCTGATTGATGATTCTCTCTCATTGATGTTTCTAACTCTCTATCCCTCTCTCTTCCTCTCTGTAAAAAATCAATAAAATATATTTTAAAAAAATAGTTGTTCCTACTACTAAATGGTGGAATGAAAGGTTAGAGAGATCATAGGTTGAGCCAAATCATTTTGTTTCAAAATAGTTTGAAAATGTGACCCAGACTGTAGGGGACAACTTCAGGCAATAATTCATTACCTTGGTGTTAATTCCATAATTCCTACAATGAATATAATAATTTAAAAGATTTTCCCATGGGCAGGTGGAGGGGGGTCAATGGTGAAAACGGGGGGAGGGGGGGCATCTGTAAGACTTTTTTTTTTCTTTTTTAAAAAAATATATCTTATTGATTTTTCACAGAGAGGAAGGGAGAGGGATAGAGAGCTAGAAACATTGATGAAAGAAAATCATCGACCAGCTGCCTCCTGCACACCCCCTACCAGGGATGTGCCTGCAACCAATGTACATGCCTTTGACCGGAATCAAACCTGGGACCCTTCAGTCCACAGACCTACGCTCTATCCACTGAGCCACACCGGTTTCGGCATCTGTAAGACTTTCAACAATCAAGACAAATTTAAAATACATTAAAAATAGAAAATTATCCAAAGGGAAAAAAATTTGTTTCCCATTCTCCCTTCCCCCCACATACACACAAACGCACATACTTTCTTACCTAGAGATAGGAAAATAGTTAGTGGAGGAAGGTTCTGCCTATAGATATTGTACTGTAGCCTTTTCTCATCGTTATTTCTAAAGCCTGAACTTCCGGAACAACTTGGTGTGTATGAGTGCTGAACTACCTACTCCGGGTAGAAAGATAAGCAGCATTGGGTTCTCAGGGAGCTTCAGAAGTTAGCTTTAGGGATTTCCCATAGCAGGGTTGCCCCAGCTGTCAAACATAAAGAATATAGAAGTTCTCCCCTTCCTTTCCCCCACAGTGCTATCTAGGATTTCCAGAATTAGAATAAGCTATTAAAGATGTAATGTTTAAGGGAAGGCAGGCTGCTGTCTAGTTAATTTCTTAACATCTTCCCATCCTTTGGCATGTACTCCAGGAAATGCCAGCCAGATCTCTGCAATTAGCTACCATGTGGATAGAATCTATAAAAAATCAACGTGAAATCTATATAAGTGAAATTCTCTGAAGAGTTGATTTTCTAGAGATAAAAAGATAACAAGGATATAGATTTCTCATGTGCTGTCTTCTTCAAGAGTTATTAGGCAATCTTGCACCCCAAGAGTCTATTTTTTTCATAGCAAAATTTTATTCTGTTTAAAGTGACTTAAAGACTCACCTTTATACCTGATTGATTTGGTAAGGAGTTAGACAGCCATGGGCAAACTACGGCCCACGGGCCTAATCCGGCCCGTTAGGCTGTTCTATCCGGCCCGCAAAGCTGAAAGACCGGAGGGTTCTCATGCTCTCCCCTCCGCTCCTTCACCAGCAGCCCAAGATGAGAGTGCCAACATGGTCAGGTTGCTTTTGTTCCAGCCCTCCAGTCCAGTTTAATAACCCATTGTGGCCCTCGAGTCAAAAAGTTTGCCCACCCCTGATTAGAACCATTTAATAGGCACAATAGAAGAGTTCTCCATTCAGGAGAGGTAGTTACAGTTTTGAAATTCCTGCAAAAGGACTCCAAATGAGAATCAAAGACCGAGGCGCTGAAGTAATCATTGTAACCTTGTTTTCCAAAGCCATCCCCACAGGTTTCGTGCTTTCACACCCCCCTGTTCATGCCCAGGCTTCCAAGAGAAGCTCATTTGAGACAGATGACATGGGGCTGTGAGGGTTTTCCAGCCAGTGCTAAAAGTCACACCCAGATGAGGACTAGCTTGATCCCTAATGGCTTGGAGAAAAACATAGGGCCTGAGGAATTCATTCTGGGTTTGTGACCAGAGAAGTAGTATTAACAATAGCTGGGGTAGTGTTTACCCCGCTACCAAGGTTCCCAGCAAGACCTTGGTAAGCTTACATGGACAATGGCTAAAAAGCTCTGGATCTATGGTGGCCAAGACATGGAGACAACCAAAGTATCCTTTGATAGGGGATTAGATAAAGAAGATGTGGTGCATGTATACTATGGAATACTACTCAGCCACAAGAAAAGGTAAAATACTACCATTTATGACAATGTGGATGGACCTTGAGAATATTATGCTAAGTGAAATAAGTCAGGAAAAGCTAAGAACCACATCATTTCACTGGGATATAAAACTGCAACTCATAAACACAGGCAACAATATGGTGATTACCAGAGGGAAGAGAGTGGGGTGTATCAAAGGGTAAAGGAGGCCAAATATATGGTGATGGATGATGATTTGACTTTGGGTGCTGGGTACACAATGCAATACACAAATCACACATCATAAAAATGTACACTTGAAACCTGTCTGACCCTATTAACTCGTGTCACCCCAATAAGTTTAATGAACAAATGAAACAATTTAAATTCAAAAAATAAAACTCCCTTAGGGAACTTTTTACTTGTCTCAACCAAATCTTGAAGCTCTGTGTTTTGTTTCGTTTTTAATCCTTACCTGAGGAGATTTTTCCCCTTGATTTTTAGAGAGAGTGGAAGGGAGGGAGGAGGGAGATACACATCAATTGGTTGCTTCTGGCGTAGCCCTTACTGGGGAACTGCAACCAATGTACGTGCCCTTGACCAGGAATCCAACTCTTGACCCTCTGGTCCAGGAGCCAATGTTCTAACCAGTGAGCAACTGACCAGGGGTCCAAATGCCAAGTCCTGTGCAGACAGGAGTAGGCCTCACCGCCTGCCCTGCTGAGTTAGAACAACAGCATTAGAGGCTTTGTCTTCTCCGAGGTCAGGTCACACAGTACTTATCTTTCTATAGCCGTCAGAGAGAATTCTCTAAACTGTTGTTATCGAGCCTCAAAGAAAACAATGGCTTAAATGGTCCCTCCTTGAGGAATTAAGTGAGCTGGTGATCCAGATAGCTCTGTGTCAGCCGCAGATGAGAAAATGTGCTCAAGTCCTAACATTTGAGGTGTTAGAGCAGATCTTAGCTCTCAACAAGCCCATTTGTTTTATCTTGGTGTTTTCTCCCTCTTCAGTGTTTTCTTAACCAAAAGAATACTCACATACATGTACTTTAGTTTGCTGAATTAAAGAGAATTTGAAATAACTTGGCTAAAACAATAACAGAAGAGAAGATTATAGCACAAAAGAAATCCTAGCAGAGGCAGCAGCAGCTGGAGCTCTACAGTCTGTGAGTTTAAATCTCAGCTCCTTCCCTTCCTAACTGTGATTTCTTCACTTGCATCATCATCATCATCATCATCATCATCATCATCATCATAGCAGCACCTTTTTCTTAGGGTTGTAGTGAGGATTAAATATGAAAGCACATGTAAAGAATTTAAAACAATGACTAACATACTAGGGGGTGGTTTCTGGTTTTAAAAGGTCTCATATATTGCAGAAACTGGTTTGGCTCAGTGGATAGAGCGGCGACCTGTGGACTGAAAGGTCCCAGGTTCGATTCCGGTCAAGGGCATGTACCTTGGTTGCACCACATCCCCAGTAGGGGGTGTGCAAGAGGCAGCTGACCCGTGATTCTCTCTCGTTGATGATTCTCTTTCATCTATGTTTCTAACTCTCTATCCCTCTCTCTTCCTTTCTGTAAAAAAAATCAATAAAATATATTTTTTTAAAAATAAAAGGTGTCATATATAATATCACTTTTCCTATCCAAATTCTGAGCAAATTATGAGGTAAACAAAAGAGTGAGAAAGAAAGAGACTAAAAATGCCTCTTTACTGATAAAGCCAAAGTTGAACTACTTAGGGTTAGGGCAAGAGTGGGCTACACCCCAGAATTAAGCTAACTTTTCCACTAGTTCCAGACACTGTGGACCTCTGTAAGCCTCTCTCCAAAAGGGGGCCCAAAGAAGGGGAGAAAGAAGGAAGGAGGGAGGGAGGGAATGAGGAAGGAAGGAAGGCCCCCATTGTAAATCATCCATCCCATGGGACAATCACACTTACCAGGAATACTAAACATGTGTGATAAATGCTGCACCACACAGGTAAACATGGCCCCACAGGCACTGAGGAGGAAGCAGGAGATGATATTCAAGCCCGACCTTGAATAAGAAGTGTGATCCAGGTTGAGAAGTGCGTAGATGAAGAGCAACGCAGATGGGGAGGTAGTGTGAGCAAAGGCAGAGAAGTGACAATCACCTGGTGCATCCTGAAAGAGCCAGGGACCCATGCAGAGAGGGCCTCCAGACTTAGCAAATAAAAATAACAAACTTTTCTCCCATTTGAGTCAGACTTATATTAAAAAATTACTCATTGTTTATCTGAAACTCAACTTTTACTGGGCTCCTGCATTTTACCTGCTCTCCTGCTTGCAACCAAGTGCCTCTGGGCACAGCTGGCTGCGGTCAGGAGCAGGTCCGGCCTCACAGCTTCTTACAGAGTCCTGGTTGGCCAGTCTGGGGAAATTATCCTGGTTGTCTTCTGTTTTGATTTCTAAATATTTACTAGCTAAAAAGGAAAATATTCCCAAAAGTCAATATTTTTAATTGTTCTGGGGTGAAATTGCAATACCATTCTGAGATTGGGAACTATCCTATCTAATAAAAAGGTAATATGCTAATTAACCATCACCCCATCACAAAGATGGTGGCACCCATAGCCACAAGATGGCAGTGCCCAGTCCCCTCAGTCCTGCCAGAGTCTCCCAGTCCTGGGGGGAAGGAGAGGGTGGCTGCTGAGAGCAGGCAGCTTGAGCGGCCTGGTGGAATGCTTGCTTTGTCACTGTGGCGACAAGGCAAGTGTTCTGCCCTGGCTGCGGAGGGCCTCTGGGCAGCGGGTACACAGCGGCCAGGCCCTGCAGAGAGCAGAGAACCATGGGGAGTGGGCCTAAGCCGTCAGGGCTTCCGGATTGGAGAGGGCTCCCCCGAGGGCTCCCAGATTGGAGAGGGTGCAGGTTGGGCCTACCCCCATGCACAAATTTTGTGCACCAGGCCTCTAGTCTTTATTATAAAAATGCTTGCTTGTGACGACGTCACACCTTAATAACCAAAGACTGGTCACCAGGAGGCTGAGTGTGCGGCCGCCAGGCAGGGACTTGACACCGGCGTGGGCGGGCGGGCGGGACTGTGAGTCAGGCAATGCTCGAGTGGGAGGGCAGGGTCACGTGAATTCACATGCTGGGCTTCTAGTTAATAAATGTCTAATCACAGGTTGTACACCTGAAACTAATATAATGTCGTAAGTCAACTGTAATTTAATTAATTAGTTAGTTAAAGTAACCAACAAAACAAAAAAAATGCTGAGCGTGCCGCATAGGAAGCATGGAAGTTGCCACCTTGCAGAGGGCCGCACAGACATGCAGAAGCAGGCTTTGGCTCTCTTGCCCTCTTGTGGCCAAATGCCTGAATAAGGGATTGGGTTCCTACTGGTTACAGCCTCTCAGCCCCAGGGATTCCTCCATTGCTCTAACTCTGCAACAAGTGACATAATGAAGGAAAAGGTGGGAAAGTTTAGGTGCAGGCACATCAGAAGCCCCAAAGCCAGCCTGAGAGGTGCCGGGATCCCAGGAGGAAGTGCAGGATGCTGTGCTTCTCTCCATGGCCTCTTGCTTCCTCCTGGCTTGAATCCATCCACGGATGCCTTTCCTTTCATTCGTTTGTCCGACAGATATTTCTGGACTAATATGGGCCAGGCACTGTGCTTAGTGCTGGGCATAACATATTATATATTTCATTATGATTTGGAGTTAAACCAAAAAAGTCTGCACAGAGGTCTAGAGATTGCAACCAAGGTGAATTGAACATGAATTTTAGAATTCTAAAAGGGTTTACCCAAGTACCATATCTTCGGTTGAATCCTAATTTTTCTGCCACATCCTTTCTTTATAACTTACACATACATCATCTTTTTGATCCATGGCCATTAGACTTCTTGACAATTATTTCTAATTGGACACACAGTCATCCATCAAACTGCATATAATACAAAACTAATGCTCTGTGATGTGCCTAGAGCCATTCCTAACTTTATGAAAAAAGAGCATCTTGGAAGAATGTTGGTTTTTTTTCCCTCTTTGCCTGGAAAATGCAATGATGCATTGCTGGCACTGGGAGAATGTGCCAACAGCATTCTATGAGAGCGATGAAGTTGTTCGGAAAATAGCTGGGTCTGTTTGTGGGCACTGACCAAACTAAGCCAGGACACCATCTGGGTGGGATCCGATGTGTCACCTGGGTTTGCCCAGCTGTACAGGGTCATCTTCCCAGCTTCTGCTACCCCTCATTCAATTCATCTCTACACCATGCCAATTTTACCCCTGACTTTTCCTCAACTCTGTGTGGTTATTTTTCTTTAACTTACTACCTCCTTAGTTCAGATTCTGACAACTTTTGTAGTATTGTAATGGTCAGTTCGGTGTAGTTCCTTCTTTGCTTCTGTCAAATCCATTCTCCACGCAGATTTATCTAAAACACAAATATGATCATATCACAGCTGTTTGTACCCCGTGTCTGGCTCCACAGTGCTTGCACGATAAAGGTCAAGCTCTCTGCGCACTGAGTGCACAGACCACCACCTGTCCAGCTCCATCCACCCTCACTCCATCACTCCTCCCAGCGTGTCCCCGGGAGGGGCACCCGAACTGGTTTGTGGAACTGTTAAGTGAATATCTAAACATCTAAATCTCCTTTTGTGCAGCTAGCCCTGAGGTGACAGTCTCCTCCTAAACGTGTTAGGAATCTGTATCAACTGTGTTTAAGAGTCCCATTAGCGGTGAGTAATATGTTTATCAGATTCCTGCCCTTTCATCCTCCCCCTCCAGCTGTGCGGAGTTCTCTAGCTAATTCTCCTTGTGGCCAGGGATTTTGTGTTCATTGGATTTTGACATCAACATAGAGTAGAAATGCTTTGGTTACAAAGGTCTGTTCTTTCTTCCTTCCTTCCTTTCTTCCTCCCTTTCTTTCTTCCTTTCTTCCTCCCTTTCTTTTTTCCTTCCTTCCTCCCTCTCTTTCTTTCTTTCTTTCTTATTCTTCTTTTTTATTTTTTTGAAAGGTTACTAATGGGGTGAGGTGGGGATTCCTAACGGGGGTGGTGTGTGTGTGTGGGGGGGGGGGCAAGATCTTCCCCAGAAGATATCTGAATTTCTATGTGTTCTCATTTTCTAAGCATTGTTGCAAATCTAATACCACTGGGCATGCCTCATTCAAATCTATTCTTGATATTTCTATTATGTTTAGATTACTGAGGTCACTGCATTTTTACTTTTGTGCAGAGCACTGCAAGCACTGAGGGAAAGTGCCAAAATAAATTCCCTGTGAAGCAGAGAGGGAATATCACTGTTGGAGTGAACTGATGAACACTAATGGATTTTGCTGATCTGTCCAGCAGGCATTTTCTACTTAAACCCAACAGCTTTAGTCACATGTCTAGGTTGCCTCGGGGATCATGACTCACATGGGGATGATAAAGGTCGGTTTATCATGTTTTAACCCAGGTTGACAGAACTGTCCATCACATTCTGTATATTCACCTACCACACTTATATGGCACTTCCAACGTGCCAGGCACTGTTCTTTTATCCTCGCAACAACCCTGCAAAATAGGTACTATTATTGTTTCCAGGTTACAAGTAGAAAAACTGAAGTACCTTCCTAAGTTTGCACAGGAAACAAGGGTGGAGCAGAGACTGGGGCTGGGACTTGAAGCCTATGCTCTCTCTGTGCCAACATGCTAACAGAAATAGTCTCAGTTCAGGATGGCCCAACCTTGTGGTTCCCCTTACCTTAGAGCTCAGTGCAGGCTCCACTCTTCAACTTCTGTGTAAAGATGAGGCCCCAAACATCACAAGCCTGCAGCCTTGTATGTACAGTCAGCATTCACACTGAAGGAAGACCACCAAGACAAAGCGAAGCTAATGCTACTGCCTGCCTTTAGGACAGTTGGGGCAGTAGATGGAAGAGCAGCTTAGGGAGGGAAGAGGCCCCAACATGTGTTATCTGCCCTTATGCAGGTGAGCCTGAGTTGCCTCGGAAAGCTGTTGTAAGAGAACTGGAAATATCATATCACAACTAGAAGCTTGATGCATGAAGATTTGTGCCAGAATGGACCTTACTTTCCCTGGCTGTCCGCACTGCTTTTGCTCTGGCCAGAGCCACCTTTCCACCTTCCTACCCTGCTCAGAGGACCAGAATGGCTGAGGGCAGGACAGAACATGGCCATGGTGATGACGCAGGCATTCCACCCAGCCCCCAGCAGCTTGGTGGCTGTGTATGCAAATTAACCACCATCTTTGTTGGGTTAATTTGCATACTCCTGATTGGCTGTGGGTGTCAGGAAGGGATGGTCAATTAGCATGTTTGTCTATTATTAGGTGAGATTGAGATAAGTTCAGAGTTTATCTAGCCTAACGTCTTCATTTTACTGATGCGATACCCTGGGGCTTAACCACATATCCAGGATCAGAGAGGTTAAATAACCACATATCTGGGATCACACAGCTCAAGAGTGAGCATGAGGTTTCACCCACATAAATGGAGAACTTGAATAAAACAGTACTTGTGCCAGGGCTGACCAGCAGCCCCTGAAAAATGAATGGATGGATTACTCCGACACAATGTTTGCTGTGAAAGAGAGGCTAAGGGACAGCTTGGCTGAAGTGACCAGACAGCCTCCATTGCCTGCCTTGTTAGGCTTTTATAGGAATTTTTATCTTTAGATACAATCAGTGGAGTGAGTAATCTTGGGAGGACACATGTGTTTACATTATCCTCTAGGCAAGGGCATCCAGGGATTAAGCATAAGGATTTCAATAAACACCCAAGATCTGCACATGCACAGACTTCTTTGGAAAGGTCAAGGAATAATTAGGGGTGCTGCCTTCAACATTTCCCTAAAATAAGTCAGAATTCTGATAAATAAAGCAGGCGGCCTTCCACATGCTTCCCTTTTCTCAGAATGTCCTCCTTACAACTTTCCAATCATGTCTCCTTGCTCCCCAACACACTTGGTGAATTATTAGCTTCCTGTCTCTGTTTGGTTTTTGGATTTCTTGTTCACCAGATCACATTTGCCACATTCATTATTTTTTAATCCTCACCTGAGGATATGTTTAATTGGAGAGAGAGAGAGAGAGAAAGAGAGAGAGAGAAAGAGAGAGAGAGAGAAACATCAATCAGTTTCCTCTCACATGTGCCTGGACTAGGGATGGACACCACAACCCATGTATGTGCCCTTTTTGGCTCCAACCAACTTTGCCAGCAAGCCAGGGCTGATGTTGTTTATTTTATTGGATAAACATATATGCTGATGTGATTGATCATCTACATAGTTTCTGTAGAAGAGTGACTCAAACTTGTGTGTAATGAATGAGCTTTAACTGGAGAGAACTTTTAAACCAGGGTGGGCAGATTGCAGGCCTCCTGCTCCCGTGAGCACATACGGAGAAGCGGAGCAGAGGTGGGGTAATGGAAAGGTGTTTTCCTTGACTGCAGTAGTTTGCCACAGCTCCTAATTGCCCTGCTGCTCATCTCCCTCATCCCACCTCCCCACCACCACTCAGTTTTGTGCCAACAGAATCACTTTTCCAAAGGATAGATTTGGCCTCTTCACTTCTGGTTGCTTACAGGATCCGATTTAAAATACCAGAATACAAGAATTTGGCCCTAACTGGTTTGGCTCAATGGAAAGAGCCTCGGCCTGCAGACTGGAGGGTCCCAGGTTCAATTCCGGTCAAGGGCATGTACATTGGTTGCGGGCACATCCCCAGTAAAAGGTGTGCAGGAGGCAGCTGATCCATGTTTCTCTCTCATTGATGTTTCTAGCTCTCTACCCTCTCCTTTCCTCTCTGTAAAAAAATCAATAAAATATTTTTTAAAAAGTATACAAGAATTTGAAATGCAAGAATACTCAAAAATGGCCCTTGTTTATTTTATCAATCTGCCAATCCTCATCCCCACTATAATTTTTTTAAAAAAATACCTTTACTTTATTTCATTGGTATTTCCCACCCCATCCTCCACCCACACAGTCCCAGCAAACACACCACACTCACACTCTCTCCAGGCATTGACTATTGTACTTGGGATTCCCTGGGGTGAAATGCTCCTTCCCCTGTGAGCCACCTGATAAAACTCTATTCATTCTTTGAGACCACATGTCACCTTTTTTCCCAAGCCTTTCTTGTTCTTGACAAATGTACTTGCTCAATCTTCCTTGCTCTTTGTTTATATCTCCATTAGAACTCTTCTTTCTCTAAGTCAGGGGTCAGCAAACTGCGGCTCGGGAACCACATATGGCTCTTTGGCCCCTTGAGTGTGGCTCTTCCACAAAATACCACGTGTGGGCATGCACTTACAGAGCAATTGAAACTTCCTAGCCCATGCGCAGAAGTCAGTTTTTGGCCGGGGCGAGTCTATTTTGGAGAAGTGGTGTTAGAACACTCAAGGGGCCTAAAAGTCACATGTGGCTCATGAGCTGCGGTTTGCGGACCACTGCTCTAAGTGCATATAGATAGTATCTTCTTAATCCATGGCTTTATCATTTTTTTCATTAACCCCACCATGCAAAAAGTGTTTCTCACATCTTGGCATGTGAGGATTTAAAGATGACTAAAGTAGGGGAAACCAAGATGACGGCGTAGGTAAACAACTGGTCTGCCGCCTCACGCAACAATTTCTAAATTAAAACCAATATAAAGGACATCTATCACCGAAAACCACAGGAAGGCTGGCCGAAAGAGAAAAGAGAGCAAGGGCTGAAATGCTGAGGAGCCTAGGTGTGGAGGCACGCGAATTGGGCTGGTGGCGGGCAACTGGGTGCTTGGCTTTTTTTCAACCCGAAGGGAAACAAACTCCCCATAACTTTCACTTTGAAATTCAGTTTCTGGGGTTGTAGGACCCCAAGATGGAGGAAGTGACTTTCCCCACTGCCTGTTCCAGGATGTGACCTTTAGGGTTAAAGATTAGACAGGGAGGAGGTCAGTTCTTTATGGTTGAAGATTAGGCAAGAATGAAATCAGTCCCCCAGAAACTCCCTACCCTGAGGACTTACCCAAGGGGACTGTTGACTAAGCATAGACCCTGTCATAAAACATGTAATTAACGAGCCCACCTGCATGTGGTGTTTATTTCCTTGTTTCCTTCTCCCCCCTCCATGTGTAACCCCACCTGCGTGTGGTCTTTATAAACTCATGTTCTGCAGTTACTCGGGGCTCCAGGAGACAGCTCTGTTGCTGTCTGCCTGAGAAGCCCCTGCGCTTGTACTATTAAAACCTCATGCTTTTTGCATCAAGTTTCGGTCTCAGCGTTTGACATGGGGTCGTCGCCCCCTCCCTCGGACTCACCGGGGGTCTGGGACCTTACAGGGTCACGTGGGGGACCCAAACGCCTACGGGGAGAAGCTGGTCTGTCAGCCATCAGGTCCAAAAGTGAGTGTGATTCTCTTGAAGAGGTGAGTGCAGCATTCATTGTTTATTGCGCTGGATTGCAAGAATGCAGGGACTTGGAAACATGGAAGGGCAAGGAAGGCTGAAGGCAGCCATGGCAGTTAGCCACGCCCCAGCCTAGTGATGTCCTGAGGCCCTGCTCCACCCTGAGGCTCCACCCTGAGGCCCCGCCCCACACATTCTACAGACCGGCCCAGGCACCACACAGCTGCTTTTGCATATAAATGGCCTGTATTGTCACAGCTTAATGATATAAACTGCAGCTGCAGCAACAAAACTGCCAAGTCCCAAGCAAACAGGAGAAAACTGTAGTACTTTCGGTAGCTCCTGCAAGGTGGCCTCAGACAGTAGCTGATCTGTACCCCATTGAGATCCAGAAGCCAGTGTTCCTAGTGGTCAATTTCAACCACTCACACCCATAAAGTGACACATTCGGGAGATGGTCTCAGTGAGCACCAAAGCCCCACTGAAACAAGGTGTGTCTCCAGTGCAGCAGTTCTTCCTTTATAGACACAGCGGGTCCTCACAGACAATTGGCCTGGAGATCAATTCCTCCCAGTGTACCAACAGCAATCAAGGCTTAATTACACCAAGACTTTGCACTCAGCCCACAAAAGGATATACCAAAAGTGACCACCTCAGGTGATTGGGGAAGCTGAGCTACTGGCCCCTATAGGTCATCTACCACACAAAGCCACTGCATCGACACAGGGAGGCAGCCAAAATCCAGAGACACAGAAGCATGTCATGAATGGGAGAGATGGAAGAAAGTAAACTAGTGGATGACACAGAGTTCAGAATCAAATTTATAAGGTTACTCAAGAATCTTCTAAAAACCTTTGAGAAACTTGATGAGATCTCCAAGAAGATTTGTGAGACCTTCAAGGACCTTAATGAGAATACCAAAATAATGGAAAAGGACCTGTCAGAAATGAAGCATACAATGTCTGAAATAAATAATATACAGAAACTCAACTATGGTTCAACATATCCCAAGAATAAAACCAAAGATTTGTAATATAATAAAGCAAAAATCACCCAACCAAAGAGGCAGAAAGAAAGAATAATCCAAAAGTGTGAGGATAGTGTAAGGAGCCTGCGGGATGGCTTAAAGCATACCAACATCCGGATTTTTGGGGTGCCAGAGAAGAGAGTGAGCAGGCTATTGAAGGCCTACTGAAAGAAATAATGACAGAAAACTTCTCCCACCTGGTGAAAGAAATAGACTTACAAGACCAGGAAGCACACAGAACCCCAAACAAGAGGAATCCAAAGAGGACCACACCAAGACACATCATAATTAAAATGCCAAGGGCAAAAGACAAAGAGAGAATCTTATAAGCAGCAATAGAAAAACAGCTAGTCACCCACAAGTGAGTACCTATACGACTGTCTGTTGATTTCTCAACAGAAACTATGCAGGCCAGAAGGGAGTGGCAAGAAATATTCAAAATGATGAACAACAAGAACCTACAACCAAGATTACCCAGTAAAGCTATCATTCAGAATTGAAGGTCAGATAAAGAGCTTCACAGACAAGAAACGTTAAAGTTCATCAACACCAAACCAGGATTACATGAAATGTTGAAGGGTATTCTTTAAGAAGAGGAGGAAGAAGAAAAAGGTAAAGGTAAAAATTATGAACAAAAAAGGACATCAAATACATACCTACCAACAAGTGAATCTAAAAATCAAGTGAATAAAAATTCTGAAGAACAAAATGGACTGATGAATAGAATCAGGGACACAGAAAGGGATTGGACTAACAATCCTCAGGGGGAAGGGAGTCTGAGGGGTGCGGGAAGAGATTGGACAAAAATCTTACACCTATGGATGAAGACAGGGGTGGGGGTAAGGGCACGGGGTGGAGTTGGGAATCAGGTGGAGGGGAGCTATGGGGGATGAGGGGGGAAAGAGATTCACCTATAATAATTTGAACAATAAAGATTTATTATTTTTTAAAAAATAAAAATGACTAAAGTAATCTTACTCCTTTGAGATCGCATAATCTAATGACAGGCTCACATATAAGCAAATCAGTACTGTGCAGTACGATAAATATTCACACATCAATGGCTTGTCTTATCAATTCCAGCATTTGTAGCATCCACCAATGGCAAGCTAGGGCTCAATAATTTTCTGAACAAATGAAGGTGTACGTTAATGATGGGACAGAGGAATCTTTAGCATAAATCAGTACTCCAAACTTCAGTTGTACGAGGCAATTTTAAGAGGTACATGAGCAAAACATTTTGCTTTTTAAAAAGTTTTGTATTTACTATATTGTATGTAAGAAAAGATATAATTGTTTATCAAGCCCATACTTTTAACAATAGTATAGATATGAAGTTAATACTAATATAATATATCCATTTGATGGCAGGAAACATTGTTGAAGTTTGAGAAATACTGACCTAAACAAGGTGATTTTCACTGTTTCCTTTTTCCTTAGGTTTTGCTCCTTTCCTGAATCCAGTCTACATAAACTTACCTTTGGAATTTTTGGGACCTCTTAAAAAAAAATCATTGTACTATGACATTTTATGACCAAGGGGAATTTCTAACTAATTAAATCGTTAAAGAGATAAGACTAAGAACTTTGTGTTTGTGTTGAAGATGAACCAAAACATATTTATAACTCACTTCATTTCAGAAGTGATTCTGTACATTCTCTGCATGAATGTACTGCTTTTCACAGGCTGGGACCTGTTCAGGTGACAAGGATAGGCCTGCCCATGGGTTGGGTTCTTGCTAACATGAGGAAGTGGGGAGAACAGGAAAGGCTCCTGAACAGCTGAACGTGGTCCTGGGACATTTAGGGTACAGCAGTAGTTACATGAGGTTGACAGCAACTCTGCGAAACCAGCAGGGATCTGTCTTTGCCCCTCATTCACTGCCCCTAGCTGCCTGCTTTTTTTTCTCTGCTGCTGCTCTCACTCTCTGCCTCAGGGCTGTTGCTTACTTATGTCTCTATGGGTTTCAGCTTTTGCCTGTACTGCCTTGCGTTTTGGGTGATCAGTTGAACCAAGTTTTCCCAGGACTTTCCCAGTTTTAGAACCAAAATTTCTGCAACTTTGGGGACACCTGAAGTCCTGGGCAATCAGGTCTGTCGTCACCCCTACCTGCATCTCTTTTCCATACATTTCATTCATATTCTTTAAGAAAAAAGATGGAAGGTCTCTTAGCCCCGCCCCAGCCCAGAGCACCTGCGCTCTTCACCTTCAGGACCAAGGTGAGAAGCTGTTCCTCAGCAGGGGCTTGTGAGCAAGGCAAGTCTGGAATATGACCAGTTCCTCTCTGTCCACTATGTCACGCTGTACACCATGTTGTCACTGACCGAAGTCCTGGGGTCCTTATGCACATTGGGCAGAGGTGTACCTGGAATAGGGAATGTGTATCTGGGGGGTGGGGCGGGTAGAAACTACTGATTATCATGTCCTTCTGTTCACTTTTATGAGTTCAGTCATGTTACACAGAGTAGACTCCTTACATTGAGTTAGGGACACCCTGGCCTGACCTCTAATTAAATTTTATCTCATTCAGCCTTCCAGTCAAGAATTGTCACGTTAGCCCTACCAGTTTGGCTCAGTGGCTAGAGTGTGGGCCCTCAGACTAAAGGGTCTCTGGTCAATTCGGGTCAAGGACCCACACATCGGTTACAGGTTTGATCCCTGCCCCAGTCTCAAAAGTGTGTGGGAGGCAACCAATCTATGTGTCTCTCTCACATCAATGTTTCTCTCTCTCTGTCTCTCCCCTCCTTTCCACTCTCCCTAAAAATCAATGGGGGAAAAAAATCCTCAGTAAGGGTTCAGAACCAAAAAAAGAAAAGAAATTGCTAAGTTTACAAAAGGGTGTATTTAAAGAAAACAGCATAATTTGGGAAATGTTGTAGCACATTGAGACAAACACAGAGTTGCCTATGGCTAAAAGAGAAGCTGAACCCTAGAAGAGTTGGTCAGTGCAGGGCGGTGGGGTGTGGGGGGGTCTCCTTCCACCCCCCCCCCCCAGCTTCAGCACTGCGCCCTCCCACTCAGCTCCAGCGAGCAGATCCCTCCTCAGTAAAACTGTGCTTCCCATCTGCAGGGAACAGAAGTTCTCCCCTCCCCTTACATTCCGTGGACTGGAGTGGGGAGAGAAAATGAGCTCACTGTAAAAATACTTAAGTTCAGAAGCACAGGATTGGTTTTCAAGAAACGATAAAACTAGAGGGTGCGTGGGTGTGAGGGGAAGCTGGAGAGCAGAGGTTCCAGGTGGGACTGTGCTGAGGGAGCCCCCGCACCTGCGGAGCCAGGGGCCCTGGGACCACTTGCCCCCCATCACCACCACTACAGAAGCCCCCGCACCTTAGGAGCCCCCCCCCCGCACACACACACTCAGAACCCCCATTGCCCAAGGAGCCCCTGCTCCCTCGCAGTGCCCACAGCATGCGCTCTGGGATGACCCGCCTACCCCGCACCTCCTCTTAGCCACTGCTCACAGCCTCCATGCGCTTGCAATGAGCCTTCCATGTGCTATTTATTGTCTGTGTCACTCTTCAAAACAAAGTTCATGACTATTACTCACTGAGGCTAAGAACTGATGAAAAGGTGTGTGTGTTGGGGGGGGGGGGGGACGGGACCCACAAAAACTAGATGAGTTACTGAAACAAAACCTATTTTAGAGTTTATTTGGCAGGGAAGCATCTAGAGGCCATCAGTCCAGTTTCAAATGAGTTTCCCCTGCCCTGGTAGGGGAGGTGCAGAGCTCTGAGTTCTAGCGCTGGGGGCAGGGGAGAGCAAAGGTTCTGGAGAAGCAATGAAGGAAATCCTCTCTTCCGCCCTCCGGAATCCTTGGGCCCTGGGAGAGACCCCTCTTTCTGCTGGATCAAGGTCACCTCCAGGGCCCGCAAACCCCACCGCTGGGCTGCACCCACCACCACCACATGCAGCCTTCATGGCGACGCCTACACCCTGGCTCACATCACAGGCTCCTCCCCTCCCTCATCTCACCAGGTCCAGGCTCCTCTCCCTCAGTCATCAGTGATGGCTCATCCCAGCCTCATCTCCTCAGGGAAGCCCTGCCCCCTGGGAGGCTCTTGGCATTGCAGAACCAGCGCCCAGGCCGGCACACAGCTCACACCAGGGCTTAATGAACAGCTTGTACAGCAACGCCCCCCTAAGAGGACCAGATCTAGTCCCAGCCCCAAATCTGTGGTTGAGAAGAGAGGGGTTTTAGAAAATAGGTATACCCTTCCCTTAACCTTCCCTGACTTTATTCTCCATTTCAGCATAGCAGATGAAATTAGAATAATTTGAGGGATCCCCTAGGCCAGGGGTGGGCAAAGTTTTTGACTCCAGGGCCACAATGGGTTCTTAAACTGGACCGGAGGGCCGGAACAAAAGCAACCTGACCATGCTGGCACTCTCATCTTGGGCTGCTGGTGAAGGAGCCCCTTGAGTGTGGCTCTTCCAAAAAATACCACGGCCTGGGCAAGTCAATTTTGAAGAAGTGGCATTGGAAGAAGTTTAAGTTTAAAAAAATTTGGCTCTCAAAAGAAATTTCAATTGTTGTACTGTTGATATTTGGCTCTGTTGACTAGTGAGTTTGTCGACCGACCACTGGACTAGGCAGTTGTGAGAAAAGAGGATGATAAAAGGTCCTAAGGAGTCAGCAAGTGAAACAGAGTGAAGGCTGACAGGAGACGGCAGAGGTGGAAGCATGACTTGAATTAACCCTTTAGGCCTCAGTTTGCAAAATGAGGGCGTGCAGTCTAGAGATGTGAACCACATGGTCCCGATTTCATGCGCTGGGACTCGTTCCCCACGGCTCTTGTGCCCCCTGCACAGCTCACTGTAGCTTTGAGGGAGGGCACGTGGGGAAGAGCCGGGGCGGAATACAAGGCCAGGGAAACCCCTTTCCAGTGAGCCCCCATCAAATACTCTCATTTGAAAGGGTTCAGCGAGGAAGCAAGCAGGGTCCTTGTGTCTGTGGAAGTCCTCGAATTCTCATGGATTCCATCCTGGGCCTTTGGGAACTCTGTGGGACATGTCAGGGTTTAGCTTACTCCAGGATATACCGTTGCAATTTTCACTTAAAAGTTGCCACCTGGAATCCAGATTTGGTCTTCGGGTGGCCAGGAAGCAGAGCTGAGCACGTGTTTCTCACACACACACACACACACACACACACACACACACACACACCCCACCCCACCCCCCCGACCTGCTGCACACATGGCAGCCCCGCTCCAGGGTTTTGCAGACAAGGTCTTTGCTCTCCCGCATCTTTCAACTTAACAGAGATAAAAAGAACCCCCGATAAAAGGGACTTCAATGGAGTCTCTTGAAAAGAAAGCAGATATGCTCAAAGTATTAACACATTGGCTCTAAGTGTAGTTCATATTTATAACCGCATGAGGAATTTGTATGGGGTGTGGGAAGAAAGTTCCAAGACATGGAAATAGGGAGACCTGAGAGGTGGGAGCTTGGGGCCACCTCACTTCTCTTGGCTAGCCGGTTCTCCTCGGAGCAGCGGGGCTTTTAAGGACTGTAAGGAGGAGCGGGAGGAGCGGTTACCTTCTGGAGAGAATGCTCTCACGATGAAAATGGTGACCTGGTTTCAAATGCTGTTCTGAATCATGCAGAATATCATCCTGTGGAATTTGTGTTTCCCGATGGGAAGTTGTTGGTGAGGCTTGTCATACAGCGCTAATGAGGTTCACACCTTTAATTAGTGCTTAAACTTCTCCGGTGAAGTCTGAGCAGGGGAAACTCAGACAGCACTGTTCTGCTCATGTCACATTTGGAAACTTGAGGAGCACTCGGGCTTATCTTGGACTCCACGTGGGTGACCATCTGGGCTGGGCTGCCAGGAACAGCAACCGCTCCTGCATCTTGTCTTACCGTCATTATTAATAGAGTCCCCGCTCTCTGTCACCAGCCCTTCGGCTTACATTTAAATAGAAGCCCCCCCCCACCCCACCCCCCAGCCAGCTGACACACTGCTGGCAACACTGGGACTGAAGACCCTACACTTTAATCACCAGGTCATCCATGTAAGCAAATGTTTTCCCAGTTGTCAAAAGTCCTTAAGTGAGTTACAGGGTGACATACAGTGATGTGTCCCTTAGAAAGGAGACATGTAACATATCAAACATGAGGCCTCTGGTTGAAACATTTTGGTTTTGTTTGTTTTTCACTTCGTTTTGTTTTTCTTTCATGGTCATCAGAGTCTTTGAAAATCACATTTATGACCTCAGCAAGCATTGGCTATTTCTTCTGTGTCCTGATGTTGTCATCTGAAGCTATCTTATCCTTAGGATAAAAAAGAAAAAAAAAGAAAAGAAAAGAAAAGAAAAGAAACATATCAGAGTAATTCCATGTATGCTTGGTTCTAGAAATGATTTCTCTCTGGAAAAACTTACATAAAGGAGGTTGACATGCTTTCCACAGTCCTGTAATGTAATTGGGCTGATGAGAAGTCATATGTAATTGCCATTAATGTCCATCATATAGTTGTGTTATAAAAACCAACAAGGAGCCAGTACTATAATAGTTTAGCTCTGACTGCAAAATCACCATCTTTCATCCCATCACTTGTCTTCCCTTTTATTTTATTTTAATTTTTTTAAATGTTTTTTTATTGATTCAGAGAAGAGGAAGGGAGAGGGAAAAAGAGATAGAAACATCAGTGATGAGAGAGAATCATCGATTGGCTGCCTCCTGCACGCCCTCAAACTAGGGATTGAGCCCAAAATCCAGGCATGTGCTCTGGCTGTGATCTCCTAGTTCATGGGCCAATGCTCAGCCACTGAGACACACCAGCCGGGCTTGTCTTGCCTTTTATTTTTATTTATTTATTTTTTAAAAATATATATTTATTGATATTTTACCGAGAGGAAGAAAGAGGGATAGAGAGTAAGAAACATCCATGAGAGAGAATCATCGATCAGCTGCCTCTTGCACCCCCCCCCCCCACTGGGGATGCGCCCACAACCAAGGTACATGCCCTTGACTGGAATTGAATCCAGAACCTTTCAGTCCACAGTCCGAGGCTCTATCCACTGAGCCAAACCGGTTTCAGCTTGTCTTGCCTTTTAAATGGCACCTTTTTAGTGTGTTAGTTTATTTGAGTCATGAATTGCTAACATGGAGTGATTAACCAAGAAATAATCTTGCAACTTCCTTGGTTAACAGAAATGGGGTTGAAATTTTAGCCCCTGGCATCATTATTGTAGTTCTCTATAAAACTGGAGGAAAATCAAATTTCAAGTTTTCCCCGCTTCTCTTCGGCCTTTCACAACAAATTTCAAAGGATAGCAGTAGGCTTATAATGGCAATTTTTAAACCCTTAAATTACATTAAACCGAAAAACATGGTGCACTTCTAATAGTTTTCTTCCAGAAAACATCTCCACAACAACAGCAATGAAAGAATAGTATTTTCCACGAAGATCTGACTTAGAGCGCTTATGTCGGTGGCAGGGTTCAGTTACTGTTTTCCAGAGTTCCCCTCTCAGAAAAACTGGCATTCAGCAAGAAGTTTACAGTAAGTTCTGTGTGCTTTGGGGAGAAATGTAGAGCCAGTGCAACAGCAGCATTAATACAGCGCCTTCTCAAACTGTTTTCCATTCCTGTCCTCAAGGAGGAAGAACAAAGGGCTAGTAACCATTCCAAAAGAAGCTTTCCCCTCATAGAATGGTCAGGAAGTTGAACTATTCACGAGAACACGTTGTGCTGTGATATACTAGTACGTCCAGATTTCATGGTCCTTGATGATTTATGTCAGTTAGCTTCACTGGGAATGCCTTTCTCTTTTGTACATTCCACACAGAATTTGGCCTTCAGGAATATCTATCTACAGAGGAGGCAGCCCGCTTTGTCCATGGGGGAGAGGAGGGGCCCAGCAGTTTGAATACTCCGTCTGCTGAGGGGGTGCCTTGGGCAGCCTGGAAACTAAATGGAGTTCAGAACCAGTGGGAGAGCTGCCCCCGTTACTAGTATGTCCGTCTGGGGCCCTGGTGGGCTGTTCTCACACTTTCCAGATAGCCCCAGGAAAGTATCATCTGCATCTAAAAATGGCTTTTATTTATTTTTTTCTGCTTGGATTGAGCTAGTTAGGAACCCCACACACTTGGGGCAGGGCCGGGCGCTATCTGTTGTAGGTGCACTCTTATCTCTTTTACTCTGGGGTTTTGTCTCTGTGCTATGTCAAGTGACAAGGAGGAGCTGCTAGGAGCAGGCTGTTCACACAGCACAGCAAATCGGGTTGGTGCTCCAGCCCCAGGACCAGGGGCCTCTGGTTTAGACTGACACTCTGGGATTGCAACTTCTTCTCCCCCCCTCCCCTCTTCCTCCTCCCCTCCCTTCCCTTCCTCTCCCTTCCTTCCCCTTCTCTCTCTCTCTCTCTCTCTCTCTCTCTCTCTCTCTCTCTCTCCATCAGACACCTCCTATCCTTCTGACATTGATCATTTGAAGACAAATAACAACAGCTATACAAGGATCAGAATAATCTGGACCCGGGGGACTGAACACAGATCCTCCCGAACCTGAGGACATAGTAAGGTTAAAACAAGTTTCATCTGGCATTTGCCTGAAGGCCACCAGTACAGACACTGTCTGTGTAAGATTAGATCATCCTTAAAGCAAGATGACCAACTAATTCCGTTGCAAAATCTTGGAGACCTTGAGTTACCTGCCCTGCCACCCAATTGCATGCATGCCACTTCTTAGATTTCAAGGAGAAGTCCTGTTTCTAGGAGGAGTTCCTTCTTCCCTCTCCATTGTGAGGTCAGCTCACTCCCTGGCATGCCCACTTTCCTTTCGGTCTGTATCCGTTGTCCATTAGGGGCTTCCGCATCTTTTTGCCCCAAATGGCCAAAATATGTCTCCCACAGGGCCAAATGCACAAGGTCAGAATCTGGAGGATAGGCCAGCCATTGTTCTGCACGAATTCTTTATCTAAATTAATCTAAAGCCTTGCCCGATTGTCCTGTAAACTGGGTCAAGGTATGGTCAACAGGCTGACCATTGTCCTCCTCCCCCATCAACTGAAGGGGCCCGCTCTACCTTACAATACCGCATTCTTCCCACTAGTGGTTGTACTACTTTTAGATATCGATGTTGCTTAGATTATTTTTCCATTCTTTTTTTTTGTGAACATTGTGCCTATTTTCACTTTCTGGGAAATTTGCCAGCTTTTCAAGGACTGGGCAAAAAACAAAATAAATATTTGTAGGTAGTTTATAAAGACAAAGTAAGTCGGACCTACCCCTGCCCATCCAAAGTAAAGCATTTTAGTTGCTTTTCAGATATTTTAAACTAATTAACTTGAGAGAGTCAGAAGACTGATTTAACTAAGTATACTTTTCGGCTCTGTCATCCACGGTGTGTGTGTGTGTGTGTGTGTGTGTGTGTGTGAGAGAGAGAGAGAGAGAGAGTGTGTGTGTATGTGTGTGTGTGTGTGTGTGTGTGTGTGTGTTGGGGAAAGGTCCGGAGTCAAAGTGTAGGCAAATGAGAACAGACTTTTTAAAGCCTGGAGTGCTTGAAATGGACCGTGTCAAAAATAAACCACCTCTGGGTGTGCTAATCGGGCTCCAAGTAGTGCCAGAAAGTGTTTCCTTAACAACACTCAGCGTACACTCTTTGAAAAAAAAAAGTTTCAGGGATTTCACTGAAATTTGGTGCGTTCAGGCTGCTGATAAAGCTGTGTCGCAGCCCATGTGGGAAGAAGCTGACTCAGTGTCTGAGATGAAAGAGACCAGGAGGTTCGCGCCGGCGATCCCCGGGAACCGTGTCCCACCCCCGGGCTGGGAGGCCTCCGCGGCTGGGCTGGCCGAGGCGGAGACAGGCAGCCCGCGTCCCCGGGAGGGAGGTCCGTCACCTGTTGGGGCCTCGGGAGCGCGCGGCGCGGGGGCGCGGCGGCTGGGAGCGCAGCCCCGGGCGCTCCGGGACGGCCCGCCGGCGGGGGCGGGGGCGCGGGCGCGGGCGCGGGCGGGGGGCGCCGCACGGAGGCGCGGGGAGCCCCCGGCGCTGGAATGCACTCTCCTCCAGCCCCGGAGACTTTGCACGGGAGTGGAGAATAGTTTGGGGTGGGGTTTCGCACCGTCTCCTCCCCCCACCCCAGTCCCGGATCCCCTTCCAGGCGCTTTCGCCGAGCTCGCAGACCTGCGCCGGGAAGTTTGGAGAGCCGGGGGAGTGGTGCCGCGCGCGGGCAGGGACAATGGAAGGACGGGAGAGCCGGGAGTGCGAGCCGAGCCCTCCCTCCTCGGCGGACAGCAGGCACCCGCGGGGTAAGGAGCGGCCTCATTCAAAGGTGGAGCGACGGTTGCGCGCGTCCCCCGCCGCTGGCCGCGTTTGATGAGCGGGGACCGGGCGCGGGGCAAAGGGAAGGAGCTATTTCTCTCGGGGGTGGCGCGCTTTCAGAACTGAGTGGAGAGCTGTGATTTCTTGGGTTTGTTTTGTTTTTTGTTTTGTTTTGTTACTTTATCTCCGGCAGGATTTTCGGAAGTGGCGTGGCACCGTCCCATTTGGGGCGCAGGCAGCCGTCGGGAGCTGCTGTGTCTCCGGGCAAATGACAAACGCGCCGCCAAAGGCAGCGTTGTCCCCTCGCCTCTCCTGCGCGGGAGGAAGCAGTTGTTGCTCTGGAGCTCTCCCCCGGGGCGGCTGCTTTCCCGTTCATTGGTTGGGGGGATTTCGTGAGGCAGATGCGTGGTGGGTGCCAGTGTTGTAGTGGTCGCGAGTTTAAATCACAGAGTTTGGGGATGTTTCATTGTACAGCTCACAACAGCCCAGCCGGGGAGCCGTGGGCATCTGGAGGATAGGTGGGACTCTGAGTCTGCTGTGTGTTTTAATTCAAAAGTTGAGAGTTGTTAGACCATGTTGCTGAGTTTTCTTTGGGCAGTTTCCCTTTAATTGTTTTTGTAATAGACTTGTCTTTTCCGTAGGGAGTTTCCAGAAGCTCATGTCGTTCCAAAAAAAAAAAAAAAAAATCACAGAGGGGTTGGGTAGAGAAAGGACTTATCTGCTCTCCAGAGTCTGCCCCCAGAACCTACCGTGCAGCATCACACAGACAGCTGTTCTTAAACCACCCTACCCACCCACCCACCAACCCACCCCAGGTTCATCTGGGTCCAGTTAGCAGCTAAAAGCCTTGCTTTCGGGACTGCAGCGCTGTGTGGGAGTAGGGATTGTGCACAGGGGAAAAGGTGTGTGTGAGGGAAGTAACAAATGACTCATCCACACTGAAAACGCAAAAGTAAGCCAGACAGAAGAAAATGTAATTACAAGAGGCAGAGCTCCCTCCTCCCCTTCCCAGCCCCTCATCTCTTCACTCCCCTCCCCCCGCCCCCCTGAAATGCAGGAAACTTTAAGCTTAGAAACCCCTGGAAAATCCCTGAGTCTTGTATTCATCAGTCCTGGCATCATTTTGCACTTCCAAAGCAGAGCATTCTCCTCGGCCGGCGCCTGGTCAGTGGGGTCCAGCAGGAGGGAGATAAGGCTTCCTCCCGCCCCTCCCCCCACGCTCATTTGTTAGGACCTAATCCTAAAGCAGGAATTCAGCCTCTGGGCCTTTGGTGCAATAAATGGCTCAGAATCTACGAGGGCAATTAGGATGGGACCAGTTTAAGAAATAACTTTCAAAGAAGCACAGCAATGGGAAGATGCTTGAGAGCCTTGAGCTGGCCCCAAAGAGAGAGTGTGATCACTTGATTCATGTGTTTAATGAACATTGAGCACCTGCTAAGTAGTAGTCACTGTTTTTAGCTACTGGGGACCTAGCAGCAAACAGGCTAGTAAAAGTACTTGCCTTCATTGAATGTATAGTCCAAGGGCTAAGTTTGGGCGGATGGGGGCGGTAGAGACAGATAATGAGCAAATAAGTAAAATATATAGCATGCTAGATGGCAGGATTGCTAGATTTTGCAAATAAAAATACAAAATGCCCAGGTAAATTTGAATTTCAGATAAACCACGAATTATTATTATTTTTTTTAGTGTAAGTATAGTCCATACACTATTGGAACATGCTTATGTTACTAATTATCATTTATCTCTGAAATTCAAATTTATCCGGCCATTCTGTATTTTACCTAGCAAACCTATTAAGCCTGCAGGGGAGAATAAGGCAGGGAATAGGGGGTGCTGGGAGGGGCTGGGGGGTGAAACTACAGATAGAACTATTTTATTTTATTTTTTTTTGGAAGGCCACCGACTTTATTGATTTAAAAAACTTTATTTGGACAGTGACTGTTTTGACAAAAGAGAAGCCAAACGTCATTAAACAGACCAGGGTGAGGGTAGGGGCCAGAAATCCTGGTTATTGACCTGAAACTGGCAGGAAAGAGAAGCAGGGTTCATGCAAGAGTGAGAATTCCTAAAGAGTTGAAATGGTGAGGGGAGAGAACTCCCCCGAAGACCCTGAGGACATGGGTGGCGAGCAGACAGCAATCCTTTCCTTTGTAGAGAACAAGGGAGTAGCCCCCACTCAGCTGCAAACTCTGGAGACTCAGGCTGGGGTTAGGGATTGGGGGCTCCCCAGAGAGCATCACAAGAAGGCGTCACACCACTCTCGGAGGCACCCAAAGCAGTCCGGGCTGCTTGGCATTGGCGCCACCTGTGCCCTTTAGCCGCTCCCGGAAGAGGGCTTCATCTTTCTTCAGCATCGGAAACTGGCCCAGGACCACGTACGCCTTGTCAAAGCCCCTTCCCTCCAGCTTCTTGCCCAGGACTTCACCGATCCCGGCCAGGCTCCTCCCTGGCTTTCCCCCCATGGGCTCTGCTTTTGGGAGGTTGTCATCTTGATTGGGATTAATCCGCAGTTCCAGCTCCCTTAATGGCTCTTCCCGCTGATACCTCTACCCACTCCAGATAGAATTATTAAGGAGGGCCTCACTGCTGCGATATTTGAACAGACATCTGAAAAGGCAAGGGAGGGAACAGCAAGGACATAGTCAAAGAACAGCAAGACCAGGGGAGAGAGACAGATAGGAGGAAGAGAGGTTAAGAGGTAACCCCAGGCCCGGTCACGCAGGGACTGTGACAGTGTGGTAAGGACCTGGGCCATTACTGCTAGGGCCTCGGGGAGCTGCGTGGCGGCCCTGAGGCGTCGTACACAGGACAGGGAAATACTGGGTCGTGTGCTGAGAATGACCCACGGTGGCCTGGGGGAAGGCGCCTGCAGTAAAACAGGCAAGAAGCAGCACTAGCATGGACCAGCGGGTAGTAGAGCATCAAGTAGTGACAAGAAATGGGCTCGATGTCCATTGAAGGTGAGGCCAAAAGAATGTGCTGAAGGGTTGGCTGTGGGACACAGAGAACCAGAGGAACTTTGCCTGCACAGCTGAATGAATGGAGTTGCCATTTCCTTAAACTGGAAAGCATCTGAGGAGAATCGATGAGAACGTGTTTATTGCCTGTTATGGTCTGTTAGGATTTGAGAAGTTTATCTGGCATCCAAGTAAGGATGTTGATTAAGATTTGGGTACTCATGGCTGGAATTGAGAGGGGACTGGGGACGGAGAGTTGTGCTGGGATGGGGTCTGTGTGCAGAAGGAAAGGTCAGGAAATGTGCATTGGAACACGCCAGCAGTTAGAGGGCAGGCCTCTGGGAAGGGCCGTGGAGAGGTGGTGAAAGGGCAGTAAGGATCCAGGTTAGATTTTTAAGATCCCATAGAGCAGAGGTTCCCAACCTTTCTAATGCTGAGACCCTTTAATACAGTTCCTTGTGTTGTGGTGACCCCCAACCATAAAATTATTTTTGTTGGTACTTCATAACTGTAATTTTGTTACTCTTAATGAATCGTGATGTAAATATCTGTGTTTTCCGATGGTCTTAGGTGACCCTGCTAGCAGTTCTCAACCTGTGGGTGGCAATTAGTGGTTCTCTCTCATCATTGTTTCTATTTCTCTCTCCTCTCTGAAATCAATAAAAATATATTGTTGGGACCCACAGGTTGAGAACTGCTGCTGTAGAGCCTAAGACCATCGGAAAACACAGATATTTACATTACGATTCATTAACAGTAGCAAAATTACAGTTATGGAGCCGCAACAAAAGGTTGAGAACCACTGCCAGAGATTATGGGTGAGAGTGATGCTGTGAAGGGTGTGTGGCTTCATTTCCAGTGTTTGCCCAGCACAAGGCCCACCCTGGGGAGGCCAGGCCTGATGCCCGCATCACCCATCACACCTCATGTCCATCCCTGTCGCTGCACTCCCCACTGTATTGTTTATGTCCTGTATGTGTTTCAACCAATTACAGCGTGTATTCCAGGCCACAGGCCGTGGCTTCATCCTTACGTTCCCAGAATCCAACAGCATCGGACATGCAGAGGGCACTGGATAAATACTCGTTGAACAAAGGCTTTGAGTTTACCAATCTACTATAGATAAGGACCCGTTGGGTGATCATGTTACTTATTGTCCAAACTGAGACACTTTTGAGAGTGAAAGGGAGCACTATAAATAATTTCTCTGAGACAACAGTTGCAACCCAGGTCTGTTTTGGCCAACTGGGGCATATGGTTGCCTCAAGAATAGCTCTAATCAATGAGATTTCCATGGCTGAACAGGCAGGCTACTAGGTAAGTAATAGGGTGAAGGTGTGCTGCCAAGTGCATTGTGCAGCGCAGGCTCTCAGTGATGGTTGGTTGAATTTGAGTCTAAGTATATCACGTTCCCTTTGGAGGCTGTGGGCCCTTTAGAATGACCCTTGGGACGCATAGATCTCCCCACAGCACCCTTGCGGGTCTGCTTTTGCCTGGCCCCTGAGACCTTGAAATCCCTATGCTGGTGAAGTGCTGCCAGCACCTGCTTGCCTTACCCTCCCCCCCGCCCGCCACGCCCTCCTGATTGCCAGCGTTTTATGACACTTAGCATTCACTATGGTGGCAGTCATTTTACAGTGTGTAAGTGTAGCAAAGCAATATATTGTACATCTTCAACTCAGACAGTATTAGATCAGTTACATTTCAGTGAAGCTGGACAAAAAGAAATAGTATTGGCAGACCCACAGAGTGCAAGTTTGGGGAGTCCCAGACATTCAGGTCTTGGCTCAGAACTCTCCTCTAAATTTCCCCATCCGTCTCTCTTCCTTATCCTGTCTTATTTTTCAGAGCACTTATCAAAATGATATGAGATTTCTATTACACATTATCTGTTTATCTGCCTCTTTAATTATAATGTTGACTCCACCATAAGGGAAGGGAATTAAGTCTATCTTGATCACCACTTTACTGCGTTTCTTAACTCCTTTCAGTGTACAAGCCAGGCACTCTGTAAATATTTTTGTGAATGAATGAATTCATTAATTAACTATCCAAGAGTTGAGAAAAAAAAAATGCTTTTCTGGGTGAGGAAGAGGCTGCACCTATTTTGCCTAAAATCTATATGAGAAACCCTCTTTCTCAAAAACTTAATTTTTAAAGGATTTTTTTAGAGGAATATAAGGCCCAGATTTAGGTGTACCTTCTCTGCCAATTTGTATATGGTAATCTTTATGATATGAATAAGGGAGCTGGAAAACTGGTGAAGTCTGTGGGCCCCCAGCAGAACTCAGGATATCCATGAGTCAGAGAGGGTGAGTGCTCTAACAGTCTTTGTGATTTAGCATAATCAGGGTTTATTCCTCAAACACAGTAGGGTGTGGATCTCCTGGATGGTCCACCTCCAGGCTGACTCTGGGACCCAGGCACCTTCTGTAGAGTCAGGACACCATTCCCCAAGGCCTAGGAGGCTCTCCCCGGAACTTTCAGTCAACTGGCCAAAGAGGAAAGAGAAAGAACATCAGAGATAACTCAGGAGGTCCCGGGGCCAGGACTAAAGATGGCTCACACTTTTGTGTTGACTGGAATTAGTACAGGGCCCCAGCTAGGTGAGGTGACTGGAGCACACAGTCTTCCTGTGTGTACAAGGGGAGGATGTTATGGTTTGAATACGTACCAGGGGTGGGGAACCTTTTTTCTGCCAAGAGCCCTTTGGATATTTTTAACATCATTCACCGCAGGCCATACAAAATTATCAACTTAAAAATGAGCCTCCTATATTTGGTTAAACATTTAATGAATTCATCCCTAATGCCTTGGCAGGGCCAGACCAGATGATTTTGTGGGCCTTATATGGCCCAAGGGTTGGATGTTCCCCATCCCCTCTTTTGTCCGACAGGCCCGGATGGGCTGCACAGCCAGGCAAAGCAGCAGCTCCCTATGATGTTCCTATGATGAGAGCCTCTGTTACAATTTAAAAAGCTACATTTAGAGGCAGCTGGCCAGGAGTCACTGTAAAGAAGTGACTTCTGCGGAAACCGGTTTGGCTCAGTGGTAGAGCATCGGTCTGCGGACTGAAAGGTCCCGGGTTCGATTCCAGTGAAGGGCATGTACATTGGTTGCGGGCACATCCCCAGTAGGAGGTGTGCAACAGGCAGCTGGTTGATGTTTCTCTCTCATCGACGTTTCTAGCTCTCTATCTCTCTCCCTTCCTCTCTGTAAAATATCAACAAAATATATTTTTTTTAAAAAAAAGAAGTGACTTCTTCCCTAAGAGGCTGTGACCCACCTAATCTTGACCCTAATCCTGTTGCTGGCTCTCAGAAAGATACCAGGCGGGTAATGCCTCAGTGATGCACCAGGCCCCGGTTCCTTGTTGCAGGTCAGCTGACCCGGCCAGAGCAACTTGAGTTGTGGCCAGGAAGCCAGCCTGGGCAGCTCCTGAGGTCGCCGGCCTGCTGGGCAGCTTGTTATGTGGATGACCCATCTTCCCGTCTATTCAGGACTCACCCCATTCCTCACTTCCGCTTGCACTTTCCAGGATGTGTCCATCCCAGCCAGAAAGCCCTTTGGAATTCAGAAGAGTGTCTCTTGTAACACTCCTGCCTTGTCCCTCCTTCTGCTCTTGGAGGGGCAGATCTCTGCCCCAAGCTCCTGCTAGAAATAAGCTGCTGGGGGGAGTCGCTCCAGGCTGTGCCGAGGCTGGGAGGGACCGGAAGGGGAAACTGGAGGCCTGGTCTTCATACTACAGCCTCCTTATTAGTCTGAGGTGGAGTCCCAGAATAGCAAACAGCTGGACACACCCATATTTAAATGTTAGCACCAAGGCATTCTGGACCCGAAAGAAAGCTGTGTTTCTGTTTGGGTGGCTGGGATCATCTATTCATGAGGATGACGAGGAGCTGGCAGGACTCGGTCTCTGGCTCCGTGCGGTGGAACTGTGACAGAACGTCCTCTGCCTGCTCCCTCTCTTGTTTGTTTCTATCCCTGTTTAGTTTTTCCCCCTCAGTGGAAAGACCACATTCTCTCTAAATGACTGGAATGGGAGAGTGGTCACTGCTCCCTCAGGCATGGGCTCGGCAGCCCCTGGGAGCGGAAGCTTGCTGAGGGAAGTGGTGTGTGGAAAGTGGTGGGGGGTGGCAGTGGGTGCCGTGGGTGCTGGGGACAGCGGAGTAGGCCCTGGTGGTGGGATGAGGCAGATGGGGCTGACAGCTGGAGGGAAGCGCGAGGCAGGAAGGTGGGACCGGAGGAAGGAGCGGCTTCCAGGGTGATTAGATGCGGACTGTGCCTTTAGCCATTGGTGCATTAACCACCAATGCTATTTGCTGCTTTCCTCCAAATCGGGTTAAACCTTGTTAAACAACTGGAGACATTTAGAGGAATCCACAAGACAGAGAAAAAATGGAAAAGCGAAGGAAGGTTGATGTGACCCAACCAGTGCAAAGTGTCTGAAAAGAGTGGGGGTGGAGAGAGCCAGTAAGTGGGGCTGCTGGGAGTGAATGCTGAGGAAAGGTTGATGCTGGCCCCACACTGCCCCTCCTTGCGCCTTTCCCAATTTATTTCAAAGGAGGAAGTGGAAAACTCCCTTCTGTCTCCAAGGGGCTACTGTTCTGGCTGTCTTGACCTCTTCCTCGGAGTCTTGGATGAAACAGAATAGTTCGTGTGAATCTGCGGCAAAGCTAGGCAGAGGGACGTTCTGCACCTGTTGGCATTTGAGGCGCAGGAGTGTATACCCATGTGGGTGGGTGTGGATGTTTGTGTGTTATGCCCGTGTAAAGAAATCCCCTTTCTAGAGATTGTCCTGCTAATTAACCTCGCTGTCCTGGATGCTTCTCCTCCCCCCCCCCCAAAAAAAAAAAAACAACACACACACACACATTATTTTAATGAAGTTAAAAGTGATCTTAAAACTCCATTTAAAAGTTAGCATTGTTAGGTCAAACACACAACCTTTGGCTAATACAAAACTCATATTCACGTGCACACTCGAAGGATAAAGCTAAATGTCTTCAGATTGCACACATCTTTACCAGCCTGAGAGGTGGCATTTTCTCCATCCAGCTTCATTCCCAGGTTTCTGTTACTTCTGTATTATCAAAGAAGAGACCACAAAAACAGTAGCCAGCATGTGAGTCCAGGCAATGAGAAAGTAAGCAAAATCAATGAAATTACAGTTTATCTCCCAACATCTTTCAAACCAATAAATAGTTCCATCTTCTTTGCCTTCTAAATGTACTGCTGAGACTAATGAAAAGTAGAAGAATTAACGAATCTGGCTGTTTCTTTTTTTTTTCGCCCCCCTCCCTTTTCTCATCAGTGTCTGATGGAGATGCTGTAATTAGCAATGTAATGAGAAGTGAAGGGTAAACAAGAAGAATGATTCCCAGAACATGCATTTAGGGACGGAAGACCGGAACAGGAAAGCCAGCCTGAGTTAAAATATTCCCTATGTCCTACCAAGGGGGGTCGTGCCTACAGTTCCACATACAGATGTTTCTAGGCAATGAAGGAGGAAACTGTTGGTGGCATTGCCGTCAGAGGAGCTCGCTTATTCCTAAGTCTGGACACCTGTCGCTCTACCTCTCTGGCATGGAGTTTTGGTTCTCTGTTTATCTGAGACCCAAATCTAAAACTCTCAAGTATGGGATCTCTCTTTCTACACATTCCTTTTAAAGATAAATAATGGCAAATAAGCTCACATTGGAAACTTATTTTTTTAACAGTAATTGAAGGTGTATTTAAAGGCGATCTAGAAGCCTCTTTGCATATCTAATGCTAGTCCCACATCCTCCTTTTGTCAATGAAGAGAGTGAGTCTGAGAGGTCAAATTATTTGTTGGAAGCCTACCTCTTAAGGCAGGACCTACTCCTGAGACCCAGCCCGTGCTTTCGCCAGGGGACTCGGTGGCCAGGGATGTCTTCCTGTCGCATCTGTAATGTTGTTTAAGAGCTGCTCCCCGTGCAGAACCTGGCGAGGTCCTGAGTGTTTTTGAATGTTCACTACTTTCTCTCCCTATTCTGGTTTTTAAAGAGGTAACTCCCTTTTCTCAGTTAACTGGAATATTCCAGTCTGGCACCCATTTGCTAACCACTGAGAAGGAACGGAGAGGCCCTCCTCATGTCCTGCCCTCAGAGCCTGTCATTGCTGCTCCCGTTCTGACCCACCAGGTCAGAGGCCTCTAAGTGTGCCCTGTTTCTTCCCTTCATTGAGTGCTTTGGATAAAGTCCACTTCAAGTGAGATGTGTCTAAGCCCTTACTTTATGTCCTCTCAGTTATTACCTGTAATAGTATTCTTACGCTCGCTTGGTTTATGTTAATGGGGGAATTGAACTTGGAAGTGGTTCCCCTGTCAGTTATTATAATAGCTACTTTTGATCTTGGAGGTGAAACAAAAGCTTCAGAAACCACCTTCAGATATAAAAATCTAAATATCCTGTTACCAGGATGATGGAATTAAAAATAAAGAAATAACCTGGCAGGCATGGCTTAGTGGTTGAATGGTGACCTATGAACCAGGAAGTCATGGTTTGATTCCTGGTCAGGGCACATGTCAGGATTATGTGCAGGAGGCAGCTGATGAATCATTTCTGTCTCATCATTGATGTTTCTCTCTCTTTCTCTCTCTTTCCCTCCCTCCCTCCCTCCCTCCCTCCCTCCCTCCCTCCCTCCCTCCCTCCCTCCCTCCCTCCCTCTTCCTTCCTCCTTCCCTCCGTCCCTCTCTGAAATCAATAAAAATGTGTTTTTTTAAAATAAAAAAATAATCTATTTCACTGGAGCACTCTTCTCCAATTACAGGTGAAGGTAAGAGCTAACCCAATTGCCTAAAAACTCATCTGAACAAGTGTCTCGTTTTGAATAACTGCAGGGAAAGAGGCAGAAAGCAGTTTTTTTGCTGCGACATCTTTATTTCTAAAGTGTGATTTTTTTATATTTCATGATTGTTGACTTTTTTTTTTCTTCTTGACAAACACACACACACACACACACACACACACACACACACAAACACGAAATTTGCTCTGTTATATTCATACATTAACAGCTGCCACAAACCCTCTCGGTATTCTGTAAATGAGATTTCTAGTGTGAAATCATTAATTAAACTTTTTCTTTTTTGTCTTCCAGAACAAGGAAAAAGCAATCTGCATGTAACGTCATTAGAAGATGCAGAATGCCGGAGAACCAAGGAACGCCTTTCTAATGGGAACAGTCGAGTGTCAGTTTCCAAGGCTTCCCGAAATATCCCAAGGAGACACACCCTAGGTGGGCCCCGAAGTTCCAAAGAAATACTGGGAATGCAAACATCTGAGATGGATAGGAAGAGAGAAGCTTTCCTGGAACATCTCAAGCAGAAATACCCCCATCATGCCACAGCAATCATGGGCCACCAGGAGAGGCTGAGAGACCAGGTACGAATGTGCTACCATTTTGCTCTGCAAAGCTCATTCTTTAATGAACGTGAAGGAAACTGAAGTGACCTTTGGTTTAAAAGGGAAAAAATAATTGAGTGGACTGTGCTCACCATTAAGTTGCTCCAGATCTCAAGAAGAGAGATCCAGAGATGGGCAGTTCTCCCAAAAGGGTCCCCATGGTCACCCACAAATGCATCTGAAGTGCAGGCAGTGAAGGGCTATTACTTGACTGAGTAAAATGTAGGATCAACTGCGGTGCACCCTGTTAGCACCGAGTGCTTGGCACAGTGAATGAATGAGTTATATAAATTTTCAGGGTAAAATAGAGCACAGAGGGACACCCTTGAGATAAACCCCTTTTCCTTAAGAAGCTGGCAATAGGGTTTTGTTTCTGCTCACTTTTATTTTTCCCTTTTTAATCACAGATATTTTCCTTTTGCATGCTTGGTTTTCTGCTGTCTTCAGCTACCTGTTTTCTCAGGTCATCTTGACAGCCAGACAGATATCACCCGAGTGTGGCTTGGGGTGTTTTTGTTTCTTGTCTGTGTGCAATTACCTTTGAGCTGACAGGAGGGGGAGGCCTCCTCTCCTCTGGCGACCTCATAGGCATGTTATCAGATTGACCTTTCGGGATGGGAACATAGCAAAGGTCTCAGAGCAGTTAGTGACTTGAGTGGTCAGGGAAGAGGGTTAGTGATTCCCACCCCTCCAGGTAGAGAGGCGAGCACAGAGTTTTAAGTCTGCTCTCTTGCACACTAGTTAGTTACAAAAGTGATGGCTAACTAACTCAGCTTTTGAGCATCCATGGAAGTGGATATTATCATCAGCTTAAATAATTTAAATCTATGCTTTATCTCAATTTCATTTTTCCCCCTTAAATTCAACCTTCTAATCTATAAAATCTATCAGAGTGCCTAAAACCGTGACATGTGCTTTATGGACTACGTGCTTGCTTTCTGTTCACATTGCCAAAAGGCAGTTGACCTGGAGAGGAGAAAAGAAACTGCTTGGTGTCAAGATGTGCAGATTAAGTCATTGGTAATTAAGGAAAGGAAGGCTATCTTTTCACTTCAAGTATACAGGCATGCTGCGGAGCTGTTGTGGGTTGGGTTCCAACCACTGTGATAAATGTGGTCATAATGTTTTTGCTCGTAGAGGGTCTTGTCTTCCATTTGTAAACAGCACATCTGTCAAGGGCAATAAAGTGAAGCGCAGTGAAATGAGGTGTGCCTGTATATGGAAAATACCCCTTTTTTGTTTTTAAATTATACTTACTTATTTTTTACCTTGCCCAGTTTTATTAAGATATAATTGATAAATAACATAAATACCCTTATTTTCTATTGATAGCAGAGCCACAATCCATTTTAGTACTAGAATCGGCACCTCTCCCTATGTCACTTTTTTGGTGAGACACCATATTTTATATAAAGCAATTCCGATTGAGGAGACACACTTAAGGTAGTTACAATTGCACAATTTGCTTAGAAAAAGCTGGGATTTGAATCCAGCTAAGTTTGAGCTCAGAATCCTTGTTTATTCCACTGTTCTGTAAGTAGAAGACCACTGATTATAGAGACAAGTTAGTATGGTCTATATCTGGGATGTAAGTGTCTTGGAGTGTGTGTGTGTGTGTGTGTGTGTGTGTGCACATGAGTGCACATGTAACCATGGGAACAAGGGTCAGGGTAAAGGAAGCTAGAAAACTGATTATGTGTTGAGTGAGGAGGGAAAATATTTTTTTACATTAAAATATATTACTTTCTCTCTGAAATATAGAAAATAGTCTGTCAAAAATGGTATGTTCCTCATGTCAAAAATATTCCAGTTATTATCATTACTGTTATTATTTGTGATATCATGATTATAGCTACTACTGTGATGATGGTGCTTTTAGGTTAAAACAGTTACATGGGGAGCCTAAATATAGCCCGAAGGTTGTAAAGGGCAAAGGTTGTAAAAGGTGCATGGTGTCGGATGACAGGGAATAATGATGTAGGTTAGTGGCCTCCAGCTCTGACCTCTTGTCACATATATCTCCTCCCTGGGTGTAGTCCAGCCGTGGCTGGGCAGCTGTGCCTTTGCTGGTAATTCAGGATGAATTTTTGTGTATTCCAAGCTGACCACCCAAAAGGAGAAAGATTTTGATGCCTTGTTATGTACATACATTTTTTTTTATTCCACTGCTTTGTTGCAAATGAACCTAATCATCATTGCAAACATCAGAGATAAGCTCAGGCAGTGGTGTGTGATATTCCTATGAACAGCACTGTGTCTAATGCCTTTTCCATTCTTTTTCTCCTGCCACTCATTTCCTTCCTCTGTCCTTTCCTCTTCTCCATGACACCCTTTGTTTCTCCCTGACCTTCTGACAATGGATTAGTTCAGACTTCCTTTGCAGGAAGATGCATGAGCTGCCATAAGGAGAAATTCAAATAGCACATGTCTGATGCTCTTCTCTAGATTCTCAATACCATGTTCTGGGAAGCTGTTTTCCTCCCATAGAAGCGGCCTTAGTGAGGAGAGTGCCATTGAACATGATGCTAAAAATGCTGTAACTAGCACCTTACATGAAATATATATATTTTTTAATTTTTATTGAATTTATCAGGGTGACATTATATAGGTTTCAAGTGTACAATTCTATAATGCATCATCTGTATATTGTATTGTATGCTAACTACCCGAAGTCAAGTCTCCTTCCATCACCATTTGTCCCCCCGTACTCCCTTCTCCCTCCCTCTGTTACTGGTGCGGTGCCCTCTGTGTCCCCACCTGTTGCAGGTGGAAGTGGGATTCTTGCCATATCAACAAGGAGAGGAATTTTCTGAGACTTGCACAGGAGGATGAGGGATACTGATTTCTGTGGAATTAAACCCCTGGGTGTCCAAGGTCCATTTCCCTCCGTGCGGCCATGGAAAACGCCCAGTCTTGTCTTTAGCAGTGCTAGGATAAAAGGCCGTGCCCAGAGTTGCCTCTGCATTAAAGCACAGTCTAGTCCAGCATCTGGCTAGCTTGGTTTGTATTCCCAGCTGCAGTCCGTTGCTTTTGGGGTCCGCATGGCCATGGGCTGCTTAAGGTCACATGGCAGGCTAGCTAAGCACAGGGGCAAGTGTAGGTCACTAGCAAGAGAGTGCAAGGGAGCAGGAGCACAAGAGAGAGAGAATATTTTGTCTCAGGGATGTAACTAGGAGCTTAACCAATCAATCCTTCAGGATTTTTTGTACTAGCAGTGGCTTCACCCCTCTAGCCAATTATTTTTTTCCCAGGTTAGACTGACAAGCACTGTCCCTACATCACCTGCCTTCACTTGCTTGTGCCATCTTCCCCTTTGTGGGACCCCTTCCCCCAGTGATGTGCTGCGAATGGACCAGTGGTTCCTTAGAGAGTGTGACATTGCAGCTTCCTGATGAAGCTGCCCAGATGACCATGTTTGGCCTCCCCTTTGCTCTTTTCCTATTATTAATATTAATAACTAGTTAATTATGACAGTAGCACCCCCCTTCCTTCTGGAAATCACCATATTGTTGTCTGTGTCTATGCTTTTTTTCCCTTAATCCCTTCACCTTTTTCACCCATTACACAAAATATTTTGATACTAAGGGGATCTAGATTCTAATCATTACACAAAATATTTTGAAACCAAGGGCATCTAGATTCTAATTCCTTGGTATTATATAAAAAGAGAATTAGAGCACACTTTATATTTTGAACATTGAATTTAAACACTGGAAGATTCATGGTTGAAAACTTATAGTCAAGTCTTTGAAATTTAGTCAACCAAGAATTTTCCAAGGTCTAAATTATTGTAAAGCAAACTAGGTTTCTTTTCACTATCTTAAAAAATGCTGATGGCCATTATTGCAGCAAATGCTTATCTGCATAATAGTAGCTGTCATTATCCCTGATTCTCCCAACCTTCTGTGCAGGGCAATCAGACTGTGATGCTCTATCACCTGGCAGCTAAGGCTTGGCTCTGGAGTCAGGCAGGGCGGAGTTGGTATCCAGCCCCCATTCATTCATGTGCTAATTGTGTGACTTGGAGCTAACGACTTACTCTTCTCTGTCTCAGTTCCCTTATTTGTCAAAAGATAATAATAACTATATCATAGAGTACGGAGGAAGAAAATGATGGATCCTTTTACTGTTCCAATGACTGCTCTTAGCATTACACTATTCTGGTTTATGATGTCCAAGAGAAGAGTCTCAGAGGCTCTACTGGTATTTTCAAATTTGTATTTAAATTCATTTTATTTTTTTATTCACACATATTTAAGTTACCCGAGAAGTTTATTTTTCCTATTGACAGAACAAAATTGTATTATATTTCTGAAACTTACTTGTATTTTTCCTTAATGAATTTTTCCTTAATGAAGGAGACTTTCCCTTTCACATGAATATCAATACAATAAGGAGATATAGCCATGAACATTAACACTATCTGAAATGGTGTCACTCATGCCAGGAGGCCTCTTGTCCAGCTCCTGTCCTCAGCAGGGCTGTGCTGTGAGTGCCCGACAGGCCTCTCTTGGTATTTGTGCGGAAGTAGCACTGAGCTATTTTCTCTGTGCCTGGTTAGTTTGGCACCACTCACCACTGTCTACTGTAGTCTATGGTATATAAGTGTCACAATACTACCGATTGTGAAAATGAAAATAAGGAAAATTCCTATCAGCCTGTTTATTCATAACCATTCAAGTTCTAGTTTATTCTTTTCTTCTTCTCCTTCTCCTTCTCCTTCTCCTTCTCCTTCTCCTTCTCCTTCTCCTTCTCCTTCTCCTTCTCCTTCTCCTTCTCCTTCTCCTTCTCCTTCTCCTTCTCCTTCTCCTTCTCCTTCTCCTTCTCCTTCTCCTTCTCCTTCTCCTTCTCCTTCTCCTTCTCCTTCTCCTTCTCCTTCTCCTTCTCCTTCTCCTTCTCCTTCTCCTTCTCCTTCTCCTTCTCCTTCTCCTTCTCCTTCTCCTTCTCCTTCTCCTTCTCCTTCTCCTTCTCCTTCTCCTTCTTCTTCTTCTTCTTCTTCTTCTTCTTCTTCTTCTTTTTAAACATTCTCTCAAGAACTTAATTCGTTGGTGAAGAGTTGTTCAATGGAATTTGGAACTGGAGGCTTTGGTCAGACTCAACATTATCCATTCCCTTAACTGACATGTCCTTTTCAGAAAGTATATATACTTGATTTTGTCAGAATCATGGAAAATGACACAGTTAAAAACAGAACAAGAGAAGTCTTTAACTGCATTTGAATCAGAAGACCAGGTCTTAAGAAATAAACCCTACTTTGGTAGAATACAGGCCTTTTTAATTCGCTTCCATCAAAAGCCACCGAAAATAATTAGGAGTATTAGAAAGAGGAAAAAATACCCCTCTTGAATAAAACAAGGAAATGATCAGGACCCTTTAGGAAAGTAGGGGTTATCTTGGAGGGGATTCCATATTCACAGAATATAGAAAGAAAAGTTGAGTTAAAGGAGGAATGTATGCTACCAACAATATTATTATCTTGACCTCATCTTCGATAGATGGAGCTTTGTTGATGCAGAGCAAGGTTAATAAAAGAGAGGAGGAAATATTACCAAATCACAACTCGTGTAATCATAGAATGCTGTGATTAAGAGATTTGCCATGAACCTCACAAATATTGAATGCTACTAACTGAGGAGTGAGGGTGACATGTGTTTAGGACAAAGCAAGGGACATATTTTTGTGGAAAAGGCATTGATATCACAAACCAGAGATGCCTTGCTTGGCTCTTTCCTTTTGCAAGCTAGTTTTCAGTAGCTATCCATTCAAATGTTAGTTATAATAAAAAAGAGACAATAGGAGACTCATACTTAACACTGATATATCAATCAGGATAGTTTGATAATACTAATAAACCCTGTGGACTGCAGTAATTTCCTGTGTGACAAAAACATTTTAGAGAAGCTGTCCTTGCAATGACTTATTGATTCAGGATGCTTCCATTTTATAACAATGCCATCTTAACACAAGGATTACAGGTCACATGATAGGGAAAGAGAGAGATAGTGTTCTACATAAGCTCTTAACTATGTTAGCCAAGAAGTGGCATATGCCACTTTCCTTCATTGTAGCTCTTGGTTCTGGTACCTGCTGGGATGTTTGGTTTATTCAGATTTTAGCTGTGGAGTCTAGTTTAGGAAGGAAATACCACATTTACTTATATTAGCTCTCCCAAATGTAAGTAATGATTTCATCAACTTCATTGTACTAGTATATAACACTTTATACCTATCTATACAATAGTATATCACATTTATATAATATAAGTTAACCTACATTTATATCTTCATGTAATGACTTCATTTTGATGAATTTAATATATCACAAATATCCATCTATATTCATGGATATATGTATCCATGAAGCCTGGAAGGTGAGGCTAATAGAACTAAAGATCCCCTGGTAGACCTTTTAGCTAGGAGAGGACTTTAGCTATATGGGGGTCTGGATAAAAGACTAGTGTGTACAAAGGATAGTTTTTAAAAAATTATCCATGTTTTGTAAATAAATGCATACATAAATTTAAAATTTATGAATTACACTAAAGGGAAATAAACTCAACTAAGAATTTTTTTGAGAGCTATTAATCCTATATAACTAAAGCCTAATATGCTAAGTGTCTGGTCATCCAGTCATCTGTTCAACCAATCAAAGCATAATATGCTAATGATATGCTAAGGCCACTCAACTGCTCGCTATGACGTGCACTGACCACCAGGGGGCAGATCCTCCAACCAGTATGTTAGCTTGTTGCTGGGGTCCGGCCGATTGGGACTGAGCAAGAAGGGCTGCACAGGCCCTGGAGCCCTCCCATGATCCCTCCCAGGCTGGCTAACCTCTGTGTCTCTCCCCAGTCCAATTGTGCACTGGTGGGGTCCCTTGGCCTGACCTGGGCCCTCTCGCAATCCAGGACCCCTTGGGGAATGTCGGAGAGCTGGTTTCAGTCCAATCCCGCAGGCCAGGCTGAGGGACCCCACTGGTATGAATTCACTCACCATGCCTCCAGTTTCTTACAATCCAAAGGGGAAAATGATGAGAGTATAGCCATGTTTAGTAGCAAAAACCATTTAGCTGTTTTGAAGTAATGATTTTACAGATCAGCCTTTTACCTAAAGCTAAAAGGAAAAGGAAACGTTTTGGTAATTAACAAATATAATATAATGTATATGGAATAAATAACAATAGAAAGAGAGAAGAAATACCCTATATGGACTGCCATGAACATGGGGAATGTTAGATAAGTAATTATTCCTTTTTGTCAGCTACTATTTATAGTGGTGAAAAGGTAGAGAAAACTACAAGGAGAACATATTATTGGCATCATCTAAAATTGTGGGACCATTGCTCTTTACACATTACATGTTATTTCGTTTTCCCAACGGTCCTGTGGGGTAGGCACTATTATTAACTCTCCTTAACAAAATGGGACCCTGAGCACAGAGCACATAGACACTGTGTCCTATTGTTTGTGGAGACCTTGCTCTCAACCTACAGATTATATCCTCTCTAATCATCAGAGTCTAATGAGTGACAGAATCAAAAAACAGTCTGAAATGCTGAGGAAACAGAGAAGGAGCAGAATAGGGGACCAGCTTGCTTATGTCCACAAGTATAAAATGTGGTGGTGACCCTAGAATGATTGAAGTGCCCACGTCCTAATTACATTGGCCTTCAATAATTCAGGGAAGAAAAGGAACATGGCATTAAAGGAGCACTGGCATAAATAGTGGTAAGTCTCTGAGAAGATAAAAATTGAGAAAATTTATAAGTTATACATTTAGAAACTTGATATTAGTGTATATGTGAGTGAGTGTTTAATGAACTACTAGAGACCCATGGACAAAGAATAGGATAGGATTGAAACAATCAGTATAAAAATGTCTTCAGAATAATCTTGGCTATGTCTAAGGGCAATCAGAATGTCATCAGAAACAATAATCATCTAAATTTGGGTGTGATGAGAAACAATGGTTAAAAAAAAAAAAAGGCAGAAGGAGCAGTCTAATGCTTAACAGATGATGCTACTCAAGGGACCAGATGAAGGAGTTAGCTTGGAAATGTTTCCCAGAGGACTGATATTTTGAAATGCAACTTAAAGGGTGTTAGAAGTGCATTTTAGATTTTGAGTATTACATAATAGGACACATTGTACCAGGGATACAGCAATCAATAAAACTAAAGTCAAGGGGTTACGATTTTACTTGCAAAATTGACTTCAAGTTGACATTAATCATACAAGACAGACAAAAAGAGAAGAATCCTAAATGGTAATCATTCATAACACATGGCTCTTGATCTGTGGTTTAATTGGGTGCCACCAACCGCTGTGACAGCTTTCGTTTTAATTAGTGTTGTGGAAGAGCAAGACAACACATTTTGAGAACAGTGCTATATTAAGAAGAGCTTTGCAGAAAACCAAAATAAGATTCTCCTGGAAAACCTGCTAAAGAGTGCCCGGGAGTCGGTGGGAAAGTAAAGGGGTGTCAGGAACCGAGGGATAGCTGTGCAGAGGCAGTCGCCTGGAAAGGGGTAATCAGCAAAGCCTAGAGAAAATTGTCACCAAATGAGATGGAAATTTCAGTATTGAATCCAAAAGAGGCCAGTATGATGCAGCCCAGCACATTGATGCAGAACTCATATTGCAACTGTCTAACTTGTCCTTCCTCTCCTCACTCATCAGGCTCACTTCTTTACTATTATTCATCCTTTCTCCTGCAGGTGCTTTCTTGGACTAATTTAATCAAATGGTTTTGTTTTTGGGTTTTTTTTGTTTGTTTTTTGAATATATTTTATTGATTTTACACGGAGAGGAATTGAGAGGGATAGAGAGTTAGAAACATCGATGAGAGAGAAACATCGACCGGCTGCCTCCTGCACCTCCCCCACTGGGGATGTGCTCGCAACCAAGGTACATGCCCTTGACCGGAATCGAACCCGGGACCTTTCAGTCCGCAGGCCGACGCTCTATCCACTGAGCCAAACCGTTTTTGGCATGTTTTTTTTTTTTTTTTTTTTTTTTTTTAAATCAAGGATCTACACTGTGAGCTCAGCATTGGGCAGAGTACAAAATACCCGCCCTGCAAAGGATACCTGACTTTAGTGGGAAGAGTAGTGACTTCAGGGTTCCATGCAACTGGGTTTGTATATGCTAGGTCACTCAGTTATATGATTATAGACAGGCCAGTCAATTTCTCTGAGGTTTTTTTCTTAACCGTAGAGATGCGATAGACAACACTGTCATTCTGATACTTAGATGCAATATTTCTCCCCTATAATAGATGTTGACTGCATGCTAAAACTCTTGTTATTAAGGGGATGGCATTCGACTTGGGAAGTCAGATTCCATTTCTGTTAGGGCAGCATGAAACACTGTGCATTCTAAATTGCAATGATCTAGATCAGAATTTTGTAGAATTATATTCTGTAGAATCCTAGATCCCCAGGCTGTTAATTAGCTGTTTGGAGAGTAGGGAGAAAGTTCCTCATTTGGGGACATTCATGGTTAGCCCCAATGTAATGAATTCCTACATTACATGACTGCTCTAGCCTTTCTCCTCTCAGGGGGGATCCCTGGCAGCCATGACATCCCTCCTCACTCACAACTCCCACTCTTGGGAGTTGGACCAGCCCCTCTTTCAACCCATCTCAAGGTGGTTTCTGCCCTTTCTTATTAAAAAATCTCCTCTTAAACTAGTCCTCAGTAACCAATGTGATTATTCCTCAATTTAGTTTTTAAAAAAATATATTTTATTGATTTTTGTTTTTACAGAGATTAAGGGAGAGGGATAGAGAGTTAGAAACATCGATGAAAGAGAAACATTGATCAGTTGCCTCCTGTACACCCCCCCCCCCCCGGGGATGTGCCCCCAACCAAGGTACATGCCTTTGATCGGAATTGAACCTGGGACCTTTCATTCCACAGGCTGACACTCTATCCACTGAGCCAAACTCATTAGGGCCTCAATTTAGTTTTAATTCCATTTTGGTTCTGGAAGAGGTTTTAAGATGGCTACTTCACTGCCATCTTAAAACCTTCCTCAATGGATTTTCAGCAAAACTCTATACAGTAGTACCTTCCTTTTGAAACACTCTCAGATTTGTCTTCTCAAAGCCCCACTGAAGCACCCATCTCAGCATTTTTGTCTTATCAAGTCTGCCCTTTCTTCTTCCTTCTTCCATAACGAAGGTTTTCAGGCGGTTTGCTGCAAACCCTGCACACGTGTGAAGGTGAGTCGTGAAGCGTGTGTAATGTTGTGGGCCTATCAGATGGAACTTTGAACAGAAGCGTTGATTTGACAAAATGTAGACTGGGGTGCAGCACACACTACAGTTAAGAGGCTTCATGTCTGTCAGGCTTGCACCAATAAGTACTTCCGGGTTAATGGGATGTGTAAGGGCTCTGCTTCATGCGTACTCCCTGGGTTTATGGCTGGGAAGGCCTTGAATGCTACGCAAACAGCACCATGATGCTGAAAGGAGAGCAGGCTGCCGGTAGGGTACTACGGATGGTGATTGTACAGGAGAAATGAATGTGCTGTAATTACTGCTGACTGATTTTTATCTTTTGCATTCTTTGCCCTCCCTCCATCTCCCCAGACCCCTTCCTTTGTTCCTTCTTTCATTCCTTTCAACTGCCCAGAACATTCTTCTATACAAAAGTGTGAGGACCACTGCACTTCCAAGTCCAGCTTATATGCATCCCATTTCCGTGCTTCCTTCTCCCATTTCTTCATACAGCATCTGTTTTACTTCTGGTTAAGTACGAAGGAGTTTAGTGCCCCTATGAGCTGCTAGAGAGCGAATGTCTTGTTTGCACTCTCTGAGGCTTATCTTTTTTATTACATTTTTCAGCGAGTCAGTTTACATTTATCTTTTTCAGATTGTTGTTTACTTTTATCATAATTAATTGCTTTTTTCTAGTTGTTAAAGTTATATTTGTTGTCTTGTATTGTTTTTTTTAAATGAGCAGTATGTTTATTCATTTTGAGTTTTTATTGTTTGATAAGGAAGGCATTTAAGGGCATATTATTCCTGACTTCAGCTTGGGCTGTGCCTTCAATTTTATATGAAATATTTCCTGTTTCTTTGCTTTAAAGAAAGTTGACTCTTTTTGTTGTTGTTTTGATTTTTCTCTTGGAGTTCAGGGATGCTCAGCTACATTTCATTCCCAAGTAGTTGAGATTAGCATTATTTAGAATTTTTGGAATGTGATCAGAGTGAAGTCTGTATAATTCCTACTTCTCAGTTTGTTTAAGGACTTGTTGAAACTTTTTTTCTTATGAATTGTTAAGTACAAAATCAATGTTTGAAGGTTTCCATGAATATTCATAAAATTATCTATTTTATATGTATTTACATATGTAAGATTTGTTGTTTGTATTATTCATTTCTTTTCCCCTATTTTATTCTTTTAGTGCTATTCAGTTCTGAACAAAGTATAATAAAGTATATCTCTATAATTCTATTGTTTTCCTGGTCTTGCATTCCTAAGTATTTTTGCTTTATGGGTTTTTTGTTTGTTTGTTTGTTTGTTTTTTAGTTTATTTGTTATTTATTGCAAACAGTTTTATGGATGATCATTTCTTCTTCATAAATTATGGTGGGTTTTTGTTTTGTTTTTTACATTACCAAATGATCTCTTTTTAAAAAATATTTCTTAACTTTTAAAATACTAGTATTATCATTCTTGCTTTACTTTTGATTGCATTTTTTCTGGTACATTTAACCATTTATTCTCAATTGTTGTTTATTAAAATGGGTATGTTTATTAGAAACTACATATAATGTGGTTTTGATTTTTTTTAGCCCACTTTATTAGTCATTGTTTTTTAATGGGAGAATTCAATCCATTGATATCTACTGTAATAACCGATGAATTTGATTATATTCCTTCAACTTAATTTGACTGCAAGTATGTCTATTCTTCTTTATTAATTAAATACAGTCATGTGTAGGAAATACTAAACAATTACTTAAGTTTCAGTCTTGACAAGTTGAATTTGAAATGACAGTAGGTGCTTTAAGGGAAATGACTGCTAGGAAGCTGGATGTAGAAGAGGAATAGAACCTAAGCCAGAAAACATGACTGAACAGTTACATCTTGGTTTCTCAGGGTTTTCCAGAGAAACCGAACCAGTAGGTTAGAGAAGAGAGTGAGAGTGAGAATGAAGGAGAGGAAGAGAGAGTGGTTTAGTTTAAGGAATTGGCTCACACAATTGTAGGAACTGGCAAATCTGCAATCTGCAAAGCAGGCTAGCAAATTCAGGTAAGAGTTGATGTTGCAGCCTTGAGTCTAAGATCTGCAGGGTAAAAAGGTGGGGGGCGGTTGTATGTACAGTCTTGAGGCAGAATTTTTTTCTTTGGGAGCTTGAAGATTTTGCTGGTAAGGCCTTCGACTCATTGAACAAGGCTCACCCACATATGGATGGTAATCTGCTTGACTTATTATCAGCTGGCTTCGATATTAATCACATCTAAAAAATACCTTCACAGCAACATCCAAACTGGTGTTTGACAGGTAATTAACCATTACCTCAGCACCACGGAAAAAGTTGACTAAATGTGAATGGATAATTCCCAAAGGGAACAATAACTACAAATAAAAACACCCAAAGTTCAAGGACTCAGCATTAGGCAGTTAATTACCACAGTTAGTTTCCATTATTTCACTGCGATACTCCAGTGTTCCCATTCTTTTGATGATATATATATTTTTAAATATATTTTATTGATATTTTACAGAGAGGAAGGGAGAGAGATAGAGAGCCAGAAATGTCGATGAGAGAGAAACATCGACCAGCTGCCTCCTGCACACCCCCTACCAGGGAATGTGCCCGCAACCAAGGTACATGCCCCTGACCGGAATCGAACCTGGGACCTTTCAGTCCACAGACAGACGCTCTACCACTGAGCCAAACCGGTTTCGGCCTTTTGGTGATATTTGACCTACAAAAATGTATGCTTGTTTTTTTTTTTTTCTTTTTAGTATTTTGTCAGTTTTTCTTTAGATCAGAACTTCAGGTTGCAAACATTTCCTGAGTGTCTGCTGTTCCATTAGTCTTTTCTGTGTCCTAGCGATCTGCTTGTCCTGGGTTATGATTTGTAACATGTTACTCCTCCCCTGTGCCTCCTTGCAGGCCTCCACAGAGCTTAAGGCTACATAAATGCCACTGCTCTGCTGTTGCTGCTCTGCTGACAGACTATCCCCGTCCGGACTATTCCAGACCCCGTCCCGTCTGTTGACTTGGCATATCTGGGAGGATCTGCAAAGGTCTCGGTTTACCCTTTGCAATTTCATATGTACTTTCAGACTAGTTTACTAAATAAATTCTTCCAGCATGGCTTAGTTTAGTTAAGATTTTAGTATCTCCAATGATGAGCACTTTTATTAAACCAGGGTTAATTAAGCATATGTGTTTTGGGTTCAAATCTTGGGACTGCCTGAGTTCAAATCAATACTCCAACACTTAATAGCCATCTAAACTTATCCAACCACGTCCAAAATGGAAACCTTCCCCGCACACCATGATATTTTGAATTTAATTTTAAACAATACATTTGCAATGAATATTATAAAAATAAATGTATTACACACAGTTTGGGTGTTCTTGAATAGTTTCAGTTGAAAATTCTCACAAAAAATGATTTTAAAGTTGGTCAGGGCAGCCATTTAAGAAAAACTTTTTTTTTTTTTTTTTTTTTTTTTTGTAGACACGCCTGGCATGTGGGAAGGCGTGGGCATAATAGACTCTGTAAGGTCTATAGATGCTTGTGGCATACAGTGGGTCAAATTACCTAACTTCTGAGGCTCATTTTCTCCCTTTGTAACATGGGAGATATTAACTGTTCTTGCATCATACTATTTATTGTTGTGAGGCTTAAATAAAGTAAGGATTGGTTATTTTAATTATAAAAGGACTGCTTTTTTCTACTCAAAGCAGTATTTCTTTACTACATGACAACTTCTAACTCATGTGTTGTTTTGTTTTGTTTTGTTTTGTTTTGTTAATCCTCATCCAAAGACATTTTCCATTGTTTTTAGGGAGAGTAGCAGAGAGAGGGAAAGACAGAGAAAAACATTGATGTGAGAGCAGCACATTGATTGTTTGCCTTCGGCATGAACCCTGACTAGGGCCCAAGCCTAGGAGGAGCCTGCAACCTTGACCAGAATTGAACCCGGGACCCTTTGGTCTGCAGGCTGACACTCTATCCACTGAGCTAAACCGGCTAGGTCATAATTCATGTTTTTCAGAATTCATGCCATAAATTCATGCTATAAATGGTTAACTCCAACCTCTTTCACCAATTATTTGTATTCTTATATTTTCAAGGGTTTTTTTTCAGTGAACAGTTTTCTATGTTATAAACTAGGTTTGATGAAACAAATCCAAGAGAAAGAATCTTATCTGCTATCCAAGTCAAACAGAGATACCTCTGATGTTGCTAAATTTAGACATAAAAAACTGCAGCTACATGACTCATGGCTCTCCGATTTGGTTAGTGTGGCACTCAGTTGCTGTCAGGCAAATCACAGTGTTATTTATTAAAGCTAATTTATTAGCTTTATTAATTTCATTTAGGAAAAGTCATTACTGGTATAATCTTAGCATTTCTGCTTCTCCCTCCCCCACCCCCCATATGTGTTGTCCTATTTGCTGAGATGGTTGTTGTTTAAAAGTTTCCCCACTCTAAATGTTTCAAGATCCTCACATCACCACAATGATATCATCACTAGTTACAAATTACTCTGTAAGGCTTTACCTTTGCCTGCCTGCCCAGGAATGGGCTAATCGGTTGCTGTTACATCTGAGTTATCTCCCTGAATATCTCCACTTACCTGACATTAGGATTCTGACTCTTCCCAGTCTCTTTTCCAAACTTGAATTAATTAAGTAAAACCTAAGCTATTTCAGCTTCCTAAATAACCCACAGAAAAGCCCTGTGATTGGTAACCATTCTGACTGCTGAATCAACTTTGCAGACTCCTCTCTCTAGTGGAACTTTGAGGAATAAGTTGAATAGCGCTCCACCCCATTTTCGGATTCCAATGGAATAAAGCTTAGCTTTGGTTATATCTTGTTTGTTTCCCGTGGTAGTTGTGTGGGCTTCATCAAGATGTATTTCTTAGCTCACAGGGATAGTAATTGAATCTCTGACAATAGTCTTGCCTTGGAGGAGGGTTTCAACTCGGGGCTGCCAAATCAGGCTAGTTCTTGGTTTTCTTGGAAGGTAATAATGTCCCATCTGTTGGCTGTGAACTGTGGCTATGCGGAATTCCCAGGACAGACAGAGGAAGGGACCGGAAGCATCTACAATTCCTTCTATGGAAAGAGCCGTTCTGTTTTTACCTGGGGCCACTCTGCATGCACCTCGCCCTCTGCTCTCTGACTGAGGTTTGCAGCAGGTCTGTGGCAAGTTCAAGCAGCTCCTGGGACTTCGATGTAGTAGCAGATGCTGCTGGAGGCTGCCTTAAACTGCTTCCCAGCCCTGAGCAGCGTTTGCTAGCCATTGGATGACATTATAAACTCCCATGGGCTTGGAGCAAGTCCCATTCCAACCTTTCTGGTGCTTCCAGGTGAGCAGTCTTGGACGTGGGTGTGTCTGCGGCAAATTTAGAGGTGAGAGGAAGGGGGCTGAGCCCCAGGCTCACCAACAAGGGTTGGGCACACATTTGGTAGAAATGTGCCTAACACTTTATGCAGGCATCAGGGATTCTATCACATCCGGGACAGTGAAAAGTGAACAAAGGAAGGACTGGCTATCTTAGAGCCTGTTGACCATGTCCCAAGAAAAGTGAAGAACACTGGTTTTGATGTTATTCTCGTAATTTATGCAAACTGGGACAAACGTGCGAAAGATGTAAGCTAGGAAAGAGTTAAAAAATTTTCTAAACACCTTCTCCTCCTTACCTCTGCTAGCCAGAGGCTAAGGGAAAATGCACACACTCATTTCAGCAAGGAACCTGTTTTGCAAGTTTTACTGGTAAATGTAGGAAGGGGTTACTGGAGAGCCGAGTAGAAAACCTTAGGAGTATTGATTGAAGGTTTTTCAGAACCTACATTTTCAACGTAACTTTATCCTGCAGAGTGAGGCACATGTGCCACTGTAGGTTTTTCTTCAACCGATTAAGTGCATTGTTAGACAGGGAGGGGCAGATTAACGAATGCCTATAATTTTGATCATTGTTTTCTACAAAACAGCTCAGGCTTTGAAAATGAAGCCTTCATTCTTGGCTAAGTTTTTGCCGACAGCACAAATTATACCGTGCAGAGATCCAAAGCCCCTAAAAAGGTTTCATTAATGAACAATTTTCAGACGATTGTTTAAGTCTTTGCCTGACAGGTAACGTTGGCACATAGAAAAGTGGGGTTAGAGTTTCCATGGAGATTTGTGATGTCATGCTTGAAAGAGCATGTCAAGACAGCCAATTTAACAAGTAGCTACTCAAAAAGTCCTATAGGCTAGAAGTAGGTTTTATGCAAATGACCAGAGTTTCACTGGGGGGAAACTCTGGGCAAAAGAAAACAGTGGAGAGACATGGCGGGGGCTTTACCTGACAGCTCGGAAGGATGACCCCGGAATCCTTTAAGGACTTCCAGAAGAAGCATTAGCTTTTCTCCGGTAACTGCTGCCTCACCTGTGGAGCTCGGAGTACAGGTAAATATGCATTTTTCCTTCCGAGTTATTGCCAAAAATTGTTTGGACTGTTGAGGTCTTTTTCTCTGCATTGTTCTCTTGGCAGGAAGAGCGGAATCAATAGCACAGCTTTCCCACATGGAATAGTTGTGCTTCGGGCTGTTTTTTTCAGGGTTTTGTGTTGTGTTTTTTTTTTTTTTTTTTAATTGAAAGAACTGAGATTTTTGAATAGAGCTGAAAAACAAGTGGTGCATTATGCATTATGCTGATTATGCCCTGTAAATAATGCTATACAAAGTGCCTTCGATAAAGGTTAGAAGGGCGATCTGAGATTTGAGATCTGTGAAAATAATCCACAAAAAAAACATTTGTGGATTATTTTCAGATTTTTAAAAAGCTCTTAGAACAGACCTGAATTGAGACTTAGGTGATTTCTGTACTTTCAAGTTCTAAAATGCTAAAGATAAAACCCAGGCAATGTTACAAAAAACAGCCAGGTTTATGACCGCTGCACTTTTTTTTTGGTGTGTGCGTGAAAACTTTTCTCAGAGAAGCATTTTATATAGAAAAATATCCTGTTTGAGACATCAGTTTTTGGACTTGAGGGAAGCAGCATTTAAAAATTCTGAAAATGCAGATGAAGGTTTCTAGGGTGCCGACAATGGTTGGTAAATGTAGTTTTTGAAGCATTGCTTTAGAAAGGAACCCTCGCTTTGGTCGTGGTATGGGTTTTGTTTGCCTCGGTTACTAGTAAGACCGAGTAAACAGGGAAATAGATGTAATAAAAATCACTCACAGCACCTCTACACCTGCAGAGTTGACTGAAAGGGGTTAGTTTGGGGACATCAGGCTGTGATGTGAGGAGTTAGGCCCACCAAGCTTACAAAGAAACGAAACACATAAGGTATTTGCTTCTTTTCACACACCTGGTAAGGTTAAAGACAGGGTTAGGAAGCATTTAAAGGTACCTGCGAAAAGGGAATTTGGATTTTTGAAACCAAAACTACTTAGGAGCGAATAGGAAGGCAGTAAAATATTTTTAAAATGTTATAAAAAAGTAGGTAATACTGCGAACCTCCAGAAGGTTGTAGTCAGATGATGTGGATTAGTTGATACTCCTATTAGATTGTTGTGTTACCACAGTGATTGCAGCACAGATGAGTGACAATAGAACTGTCTTCCTCAATCAGAATGCCTGGGTTTTGAGTCCTGGCTTCACCACTTACTACCTGGATAACTTTGGGAAAGTAAAATAATGTCTTTAAGCCTCAGTTTTCTCCTCAAAAAATAGGAGTGACAGTAGTGGTGTTGTGAGGATGAAATGACATCTTTGTAGCGCAGGTCTCAGCATTCCTGCTCCATATGGTAACGATTGTTTTTATTCACTACTCATGTGGCACTGGACTATTTATAGTGTTCTCACATCCTTTACTTTTTCTTATCATTGCATCAGCCCAGTAAAATGAGCAGAACCGTTTTATTCCTCCTTTACGGATGAAAAAAAACGGTGGCTCAGAGAGATTCTGAACTATGCAACACAATACACAGCCCTTCTACATTTTCTTGTTATTTTATTTTTCCATTTTAGAGGACTAGAAAAAAAATCAACATGTTACTGAAATAACTCCCAGCAATAAAGATTATTTCTATAAATTAATTAAAAAGCAAGATATGAAGTGTTTCAAAGGAGCCGGGATAGTCGTGGTTTTACGTTAATTATGTCTGTGATACTTTCTCCGGGTAGCTGTGGCAGTGGGATTAATTTACATTTTACTGGCACCGACTGATAGGCGCTCCAGTTACTGTACAGACATACGATTTTAACTCTTACCTGCCTCTGATGCCTCTTGGTTCTGCAAGAAGAATCAGGTGTACCAGTTACAGGGATCCTGAGCAGGAAGGAAACCGAGCCACCAAGCGCTGTGGGACTCACCACAGGAAGCAAGGGGTTGGACACACTGCCTTTTTCCTTTTAATATTGGAGACCTTGACACCTCCCCTCCTTGTCTGCACCCCAGGCCCAAACAGCCTGTAATTATAGTCTAGGTCCATTGTATGTGAGAAAGAAATATGATTTTCATTGTGTTATTTTTAGTAGCAGTGTTTTTAGCCAGGGAAAAGTACTCTATTAATTCCAGGATTTTCCTGATGACTTTTTCAATTTTTCCAAGTTTTTCACATCAGACTTGGTCAGAATTGTTCAGATTCCACACTCCTGGTAGAAGGCTCTTAGCAGGAATACTGGGTAGGCTTATTGGGTGGGATTTTAAGACATTCTGATCTCCGAGCTGCTGAGGCTGACCTCACCCTGTGCCGGCCAGGTTCTGTGTACATTATTGCAGTGTGGTGAGTGTGTACATTATTGCAGTGCGGAGAGTGTGTACATTATTGCAGTGCGGAGAGTGTGTACATTATTGCAGTGCGGAGAGTGTGTACATTATTGCAGTGCGGAGAGTGTGTACATTATTGCAGTGCGGTGAGTGTGTACATTACTGCAGTGCGGTGAGTGTGTACATTATTGCAGTGCGGTGAGTGTGTACATTATCACAGTGCGGAGAGTGTGTACATTATTGCAGTGCAGAGAGTGTGTACATTATTGCAGTGCGGTGAGTGTGTACATTATTGCAGTGCGGAGAGTGTGTACATTATTGCAGTGCGGTGAGTGTGTACATTATTGCAGTGCGGAGAGTGTGTACATTATTGCAGTGCGGTGAGTGGCATCCGGCTGTGGTGGGGTCTCCAGTTCCCAGCCAGGTCTGGAGCACTGGAAAACGCTCTGGTTACCGCAAGGGCAAAATCTATTCACTCACAGTTTATATTCCAAATATGAACCACAAAGCAGCAAGTTTAAGGTAGAAAAGAGTAATGAAATCAAATAGCTGTAGGATGCCAGCATTCCAAATAGATCCAACATCGCCAATGAATGTTCTCACACATTTATTCCCTTGACCCACATACCATGTTTTAGAAGTCCAATAAAGCCTTTCATTACACTTAATTGTTGTATTGTTCAGAAATGATCTGTTGATTAAGAAGTGGTGGTTGCATCTAGAAATCTGCTCTGTGCCCAGCGGGGTTCAGTGAAGCTCGGCTGCGTCAAAGGCACGGGATGCACAGTGACCCAAGAGCCAGTCCTGCCTGCATCACTTACCAGTTGCACAGCTTTCCCAGTGAGGAATATATGTAGGTTTATTCAGATTCCAAATAAAATGTAGCATCGAAATTTGAAAAGCCTTTGAGCCACAGAATTAGTGGTCTCTAAATATTACATTTTTCTCTTTTAAAAGCTTTGGCATTCCCCTGGAAATTATTATTATTATTATTATTATTATTTTCAGAAGGAAAGGCACTGGAAATATGCTTCCACCTAGGCAGACAGGGCGGAGTTCCTCTGAGAGTGAGGGAAGCTCTTTCTTCTTCTTTTTAAAATTTAAAAAATTATTTTATCATATTTTTTACATGCAATGGGAAAGCTCTTCCTGGAAGTTGTTCACGACTCAGCTTTATCATTGCTATTTATCAATTTAATATGATCAGAAACACTCTTGTTTCAAAACTGATGGGAAATAGTTTGCAAAACTCTATTGAAAAAGAAAAAAAAAAGTCATCCTGGGAAATGGGGCCATCCCAGTCTACGTCCTCGCTCTTCTCTTCAGTGTGTGGCCTCTGAGAGTGCTTTCCCCCCTCCGGCAATCAAGCTTGGTACCACCCCTCCACTCCCACCCCCACCTATTTTTAAGCAGGTAAAGCCGGGATTTAGTGGAAGCTAAAATTCCCCAGGACGCCTGAGTTGGGGACTTGCTGTTATGAACCCTGAAGCACTATGACCCAACAGGCCTGCGAATCTGGCCATTTCGTATTTCAGGGCGGAATTTCCTCAGAAGTCATTCCGGTATCGAGATTACCTTTTCATTAACTTCCTAACTTTGTTTTTAACTTCTAACCACTCATGAGAGACAATATGGGGAGACAGAGTTTTGTTTTTTTCTGGAGGCATAATATCAAGGTAGGCAGGATTCTGGGGTTACTAAATCTATCTGCTATCAAACCTGTATGGCAAAACCCTTTGATTTCTGCTGACAGTTGTGCCATCTGGGCAGCTGGAGGCCTTGGGACCCTACGCTGTGGGGAAAGGGTGGACTCAGGACAATCTTATTCGGGAAGGGACCAGGGAAGGACAAAGGACGGAGACAGGGGTGAGCCTTATCCTAATGGCAGGAGCCCTCTCGCTTTGGCATCCGACCACAGACTTACAGGCTGAAAGAATTTGAATTCCTTATTTGTATGAATGACCCGGGCAGAGGGAAATATCTCACATTCGGAGAAATCTTCCCCTAGAGACCTCACAGGAAGGAACGTCCCGCCGACTTTGTGTGGTGGCCTGAGTGGTCAGTCCTGGGAAAGGCAGGTGGCAGCCTTAGTGCCGCTTACAGCCCTGGGTTCTGGATGGCGGTGCCGTTGCCCACCCCGTGTGCCAGTGCAGGGAACTGTTCACCTCCACCCCTGTCCACTTGCTCATGATCAAGCAACAGAGGTGATAATGGTGTTTCCTGCGAGCAGTTTTCCTAGGCTAGTAAGTGCAGATGATCACATTGCCCCCACAGACCCAATGGTGGACTGTCCTCAGAGCTGTGGGCCCACACTGCCTGGTTGCTCTGTGCTCCACCGGGATGGAGCAGGAAGGGAGGGAGCAAAGGCCCGCCTCAGAGGTATTGTGATGGGTCCGTCTGGTGGCACTGTTAGCTACCCAGACAGGACTTCCTTTGGCTTTGCTACTTGCCACTTAGAAGCAAAGCAGGCAGCTGCCCCGAATGTGTTTTGGAATGGCTGAGGGAACAGATTCAGGGGTTGGGTATGTTTGGTCTTTGCACTAAGAATGTTTGTAAATACCACTGAGAATGTCACGTGGATGTCAATGCATGTGGTTGTAGCAGTCTGTTCCAAAGGGACAATTATATATATGTATATATATATATATATATATATATATATATATATATATAATCATCTGTTTGAATTTTGCTCAAGGAAAGGTTTCATGGGCTCTCTTCATCTTTTTAAAAATATATAATTTTATTGATTTTTTTTTACAGAGTGGAAGAGAGAGGGATAGAGAGTTAGAAACATCGATGAGAGAGAAACATCGATTAGCTGCCTCTTGCACACCCCCTACTGGGAATGTGCCCACAACCAAGGTACATGCCCTTGACTGGAATCAAACCTGGGACCCTTCAGTCCGCAGGCCGATGCTCTATCCACTGAGCCAAACCGGTTTCGGCATCTTCCTCTTTACCTGTATCTTTATTTGAATCCTCTATCAGTTTTAAGCCTGCAGAAGAAATCAACTCCAGCAAATTGCCTCATTAAGGAAAATTTTCTGTTTCTCCTCCGTGGAGAGTGTGTGTGTGTGTGTGTGTGTGTGTGTGTGCGCGCGCGCATGTGCATGCATGTGTCTGTGTTTATGATGGTGAGGACAGCACAAACTGATTTAAAACTATTCTCCTTTCAGAGCAATTATAATTGTAGCCCCATTATATCTTAACTTGACCTCTTTTAATTGCTCTTTCGATTGCTTCTTTTTCTTCCCATTATAAACACAGCCGCAATGACCATCTGTGTGACTGTGCATGTGTTAACAAATCTGAAGGACAAATGTCTAGATGTTAAATTACTAGTCTATTACTACTAGTTTGCTAGGATTACTAGTGTTGAATGTTAGTGCCCAATTTTCTCTCAAAAAGCCTTACCAATTTATTCTGTCACTGTGAATGTTTGAGAGTATGTTATGGCACATTCAGAAACTATAGGTCTCTGCAGTTATGACAATATGTGAAATAGACACTATGTACAGGTATGGACACATAACCAAGTTATGTTAAATAAACAATACAAATTAGACAGCAGCATAGATAGTGATCCCTCTTATTTTAAAAAAGACTGTATTATAATTCAATGAAGAGCATATCTATTATTTTTCTGTGTCCTCATCTATACACTAAACATTTCTAGAATGATGCCTAATAAACTGGAGAGAAGGATTAATGAGCTAGTGAGGACAAAAGCTTTTATTTATTTTTTTTTACTTCTGGACTTCTCTCCTACTTCTATTTCTATCATGTATACTAGTAGCCCTGCACAGGAATCCATGCGCCAGCAGCTCTCTGCGGGGCTGGCCGCTGCCCAGAGGCCCTCCGGGGCCAGGGTGGAACGCTTGCCTCTTCGCTGCAACAAAGATGCAAGCATTTCACCAGGCTGCTCACACTACCCTCTCTCCGTGGCCGCCCACCCCTGTGACTGGAGGACCCGGGCGGTGCTGAAAGGACTGGGAGCCGCCATCTTGTGGCTATGGGCGCCACCATCTTTGTGATGGAGTGATGGTTAATTTGCATATTACCCTTTTATTAGATAGGATAATGCTTTAAAGTTCAGAAACTAGTTGTAAGAGAACAGTTGCCCTGGAATATAATGTGTATTCTTCCAAAGGAGGCCAGCAGTTGCCAGGTGGGTGGCGAACAGGACTTTGTTCATCTCACAACCAATCAGGAAGCATATTTGTGTGTCCACAGTTGTTTCTTGAGGAAGAAAGGGATTCTCTTTTTGTCTGTCTCCCCTGGAGCAGTCACTCTGATGACATTAGTAGTTTCATTTCCAGCCATGGAATCTTCCCTCAACCAGCTCATTCCAGTCAGGATCCACTTTTATAAATAAATGCTGTTCTGAGTACCAGGTGTGTTTTGAACAAATATATTTAAGCTGCCTGAAAATTTCAACAAAAGCAGTAAATTCACCTTCCCAGGTTGTTGGGTATCTTCTTCCCCATTGTATAAAACATTCATGTCAAGTTCAAGTTTACAGCAAAACTTCCTCCTTTACCAAGTTATGGGAATCAGTTGTGGATAAGGGGTACTTAGGCTTTCATATTAAGTATATAACTATATAACTATGATTCATTTTCCTAAATGAAAACAAACTTTAATACACAGAATATTTCTATTTGAAATACTTTTTATATTCTACAAGTCAAGAATAGAATCATAGGATGCCTTTTGAAAGAAAAGAAGCAATACCTTTATAATTCAGAATCACTGAAGACAGTTTCAGACATTATTTTAAACTCCAACTACTTTTTAATGCAGATGCACAGAATGCATCAGAACCACAAGTGAAGTAGATTTGATACATACATATTTCTTTTGCACCAATCAGTACATATTTTACTGTAATTAGACTTTTATTCCTTTCTCGTTCTCAACATGTTCTCCCCAGATACATTCTTTTTCTACTTCATATAGGAACTCAGTTCTGCAGTTCATTGAAAATAGTTGCAAAATGGAATACATGTAAAGTAAATGTCTCTGAATGTGGTATTTTGTGAATAATCACATGTATGCTTGACATTAGTTGGTAAACCTATAAAATAGTGATGAATAACTATGCTTAGAGGAAAATGGATAGAAGAGTGTCTGTGATATACAAAATGAGGAAGACCATAATTTAAGCTCAAGAAAATATAATTATAAGTACTAGATTGCCCCCGAGTATTATTACTTCCTATATGCCGGAAACTTTCGCACAGATTTTCTCATCCAGTCCTCTAATAAAACCATTCAAATGAATCCATATAAATAAGGAAACTAAGGCTAAGAGGTCTCCAGAGACTTGGTTCTCTGGGCAACCAGGGGATTTGGATGGGGCAGTTCTGTCGCAAGCCTGGGGCATTTTGACAGCCTGCCTGAGGTGTTTGCTTTGCAGTCTTGTTCATTTTATGAAAGTGGGTCTCCAAACAATGTAATCACTCAGGGAATGATTTTCTTCTTGCCTCTGTAGCCTCCCGCACTTTTTTTCCCCACAGTGCTTACCGTTTCTGCCATTCCAACGTTACCCCAGAGGGTGGACTTGAAGAAACTGAGGAGGTTGAAACAGCAGTCGGTTTTGCTACTTGTTTTCGGTACCTCTGAAGTCAAGCCTGGAGCTGGCCCGCCAGGAATGTGCTTATTAAGCAACCCTCTTCCTGGCACTAGAGGCGGAAAGCTGCGTGCCTCAGTCAAATTCCTTCCTCAGAAGCCTGCTCTCATGAGCAAACCTTTAGAATTCATCCCAGAGCAGGAATGAGCGGCGTTCATAGATCTGCAGTCATAGATCTCCGTTCACAAAATGGTGCTGCTCACATGTTTCGCGTGATAAACCCCAAACACCCTTAACTCCCTTACTTCTGTGGCCTGGATCTGTTGCCAACATTTTTATGTGCGATTGCAAAAGTTCTCACTGTACTTGAAGGGACGGATTGGGCAACTTTCTTAGGTGAATTCCTTGTGCCAGAAAAGCACAGATCCAAGACACCAGGCCGGGGGCCAGGTTTTCCAGAAAGGCCTGCCCAATGGTTTCTGCAAATTTTGATAAGCCACCAAAACCTTGTAGAATCAGAGTATTACATAAAAGTCGAATTTGTCACATTGTGAGGCAAGAAATCAGATGACCAGGAAACACTGGGTTCAAATTCCTTTGACAAAACTTGTGTTAGAGCAGCTGTCCCATTAAGAAGGGTGTACAGGTTCTCAGGTGTACCGTGGACCCCACACTCTCCATCTCACACCTGTCTTCTTTACCTGCCTGACACCTATCAAAGCTAGTCCTACTGTCTTTCATAGACCCGCTCCTGTGAAGTATGCTGGTGAGGTGGTGAGATGGGAGGAATCTGGCCTTTGTTTCAGACAGACATAATTTCAGGAATTCATTCTACCACTTCCTCTTTGTTGTAGGAACCCCTTTCGAATCCCATGTGGTTTAGGGTCTGGCTCTGGAGAAGGCCGCACACAAATGAAAAGAGACTAGAAAAGTATTCATTTGGGGGTATTGGGGGCCAGGTGGGAGCCCGCCTCTAGTGGGAGGACTACCCCCTGTTCTGGCCTTACCATCCCTTTTACTGAGAGTCTGGGAAACACCCACAGCCCTCGGGCAGGAAACTCCAATAACAGATTTACATACTGCAATAGGTGGAGACTGCTTCAGTTAAGGTTTCAACTATACAGTGACCAAACTAGCTCTGTTGACAATGCTCAGTTTCCAGCACTTTGTGTGACCTTGGAAAGTCACTGGACCTAAGGAAGCTTCCATTTCCTCAGCCGGGTGGTTTGCAGGTGGGAGAAAAAGTATGCGAGGTACCTCACCCAGTACCTGGCATGTACCAGATGCTCCACACATGGAAGCAACTACAGTGGGCCCTCGAACAACACAGGGCTCAGAGGCACCAGCCCCCTGAGCAGTTGAGAAATCCATATCCAAGTGTAGCTTTTGGGTCCCCCAAAACTTAACTTCTAGTAGCCTACTATTGCCTGGGTAACAGTTGATGAACACATATTTTTTTATGTTATATGTATTCTATACTGTATTCTTATAATAACGTAAGCTAAAGGAAAAGAATGCTATTTAAAAAAATCACAAGGAAGAGAAAATACATTTACAGTGTTTATTGAGAGAGAAAAAAATGACCTATACTAGTATAAGTGGACCCAGGCAGTTCAAACTTGTGTTGTTCAAGGATCAACTACTGTACAATGGAAACCTGTCACAAAACATTTTGTGAGAAAGAATCGGCATCTACCAATCAGAGTATTAAATAATATAGGTTGCTCAAGATGTGAGGAGCCTTACGGGTGCTACGGAAAACATCTGGCTTAAAAGGGAAGGGTTCTAGAGCCAGGGAGTTCACCCATCCACAATTACTCACTTCCGGGCAAACAGGTCCAGAGCCAGTGCTTTTCAAATAACCCAAGAAAAGGCCTCAGACTGTAGTTTGGAGAATCAAGTAAGCGAAACTGCTTCTTGAATTATTAAAATTGAAAATAAAGTAATTTCTCTTAGCGTGAAGTTGGTACAGCTAAATACTATCGTCTGATTTAGAATTAATGAACTATCATTCCTTCGTTCATTTGCTCAGTCACCGGTTTGGGCAGGCCCAGCGCATAGTGCCGGGAAGCAAGACTGACAGCTTAGCATCTGATGTGGGAGGCGGGGAGAAAACAGATATCCAGGCGATTTCAGATTGAGAGACATGCCGTAAAGGAAATAAAGAGGATGACAGGAACATGACCTGGTCCCCTGTTACACAGCCCAGGGAGCATGGAAGTGGGGGACCCCAACAGGAAGGGGCTGGTCTGTTTAAGGACCCAGGTGATGGAGGAGAGGTGGCTGGGCTTAGTAAGTCACTATAAGAAGTTTAGATTTTTTCTTAGTCTAGTGCAGAGGATTTTAGGCAGAAGAGTGTAGAATATTTTCAGCTTTTGTTTAAACACTAATTTTAAGCAAAAGCTTCTTTTGGCTGCGGAAGGGGGGCTTTTAACTAAGCTGGCTTTTCCCTCCCCTCTCAGTGACTGTCCCCAACGGGCCGTAGGCACACTGTGAAGACCCCACATGCAGGAAATGTACAGGCTCCTGAGGATCTGTGACCCACCCTGGGTCTTATGCCTGTTATCCAAACATGCAATCCTGCGTTCTTGTTATTAACCCAAAAGCTGAATGCTGGTATTTCTTTCCTTACTTGTCCTCAATTCTCAACACTTTCATTGGGTCTCATGTATTCAGAGTGTCCACCCTCTGGTCACTGAAATGTTTGCTCTCAACCACAGTAAAGGTTGTAAATTGATGGCAATAATATCTGAAATGGGATCCGCGTGTCATCGTGCCTGATTTGGGGTTTTCCTAGTGATGCTATGAGAAATCTAACCTTCGCCTTTTCATCCGTTTTCAACTAAAAAAATATATTATTTATAGTTGACTCCAACTCACTTTTTTTTTCGTTTTGTGGTAGTCAATCTGAGGTATGATATCAACAGTGGAATCCACCAGCCTCCACACTCAGCCCACTGGCAGCTCCTGGCTGCTCCTAGCTCAGGCCGGGCCTCAGAGCGCCCGCTGCTCAGGTTGGCTGAACACTACAGTGGGGGCCACGCAGATCCCCCCGGCACCTTTAATGCTGGGCGTTGCTCCTGTGGGCTTTTTGTATAAGCTATGGGCATGCTGGGAAGGCCACTCACTCATTTTATAGCTGAGGAAACTGAGCCTCGGAGGACTGATGTGACTTGGGCCAGCCTCAGAGGCTGTGGGCACCAGAGTGAGTCTGGGGCCCAGCACTGCTCTCTGGAGAGGGTTCTGAGACGGGCGGGGCGGGGTGGGTGGCACAGGTTGTGCTGTCAGGCAGTGGTGGCCTGTCCTCCAGAGGGGGTGGGGGCAGGGAAGGGCTCACAGGCATCTTGATGTCATGGTCTCTTTGTTCGGTTCCAGAGCGTCCAGCCTAGCGGGCTGTGAGGCAGATATGGCCACAGATGAAACATGCCATGACTGCACTGCCTGTCAGATGAAGCCACTGACTAGACACTGAGGTTGAGACTGTTGGCAGTTAGGACTTTGCCTCATGATGGTAGAGACACAATAATACATTTTGATATGAACTAAGCAAAGATCTGTCTCTTTTAACCATGAAAGTGCATCTGAATATGAGCTGCCCCCGTGTGTGCTGGTGAACTTTAGAAGGCCCGCCCCGCTCCATTTGACTTGCATTTTCTTTAACGAGTGGCGTGTGGCCTGAGCCCATTTGGCCACGTGAGGTATATGGGAAAGAGGCAATACACTCTTGCCCTCCTTTTTGGTGCCCACATCCGGATTTAGCTAAACCCCACCCTGGTTCATTTGCATAGCAATGAAAACCCGGAATTTTCTCTGTGAATCACACTTCAAACCCCGGGCCTCCTCTGCTGACGGGTGTGCCTGGCCGGCTCTGAGAAGGACGGATGGGGATGGGCTGCGCTGGAGGCCAGCGGAGCGCGTGGGGGGGCAGGTCCCGCAGCCCGGGGGCCAGGCAGTGACTGCTGATGTCCTCTGTGGGGATGCACATGGAGCCCCCCGTGTGTCCCCCCAGAAAGGAAGGCGGCTTCCTGAGTCTCTGCTGTCAGGGGCCCTGCAGCGCAGCAGACAGGAACGAGGTACAGAGGGGGGTGACCGGGGGCTGCTGCTCCTCCCTGGGGTCTCTCATCTGCTGTGCAATGCCCCCCTGACCACCTGGCAGGCAGCTCACCTGGGCTGAGCTGTTCCTGGCCCTTTATTGCCAACTGGAAGCAGGGGAGGGTTCTGGGTCACGTGGCTTCTTTTGAGTGAGATTGCGCTTCTGCACAGAGGATGATTGCCCACAGCAGTTAAGCCTGGTTTAGAGATAATGAAATTGTTTTTCTTTACCCTGGAAAATCTTATTTTCTGTACAAAGGCAGGAAGCATTTTTTAAACATTTCCCACTGAGGGTATATTTATTGATTTTAAAGAGAGAGGAAGGGGGAGAGAGAAATAGCGATCGGTTGGTGGCTTCCTGTGCTTGCCCCACAGGGATCGAACCTGCAGTCTGTTGGGGTACGGGGCAACACTCCAACCAACGGAGCCACCCGGCCCGGGCAGAAGCATTTTCTGTGACTGTACGGAATGGCTCCAGGTCAGGTGTGATCTGTCCTTATCTTGCTGGACTGTGAATTAAGCAGTATGTGGGATTCTAATCTGCAAATGCCACCAATATTAGAGTCTAAGTGCTTCCAGTTAAGAACTTTCTCTGAAACCAAACCAAAACAAAACCCCACAAACCTGCTTTCCCTCCTTGGGGAAAAATAAAAGCTTCCCCTCCCTCTGGTTCCGCCACAGCGCTTCGGCTGAGCCTCTTAAAACACGCACGGCTGCTTCTGAACCGGTCTGGATCGCCTTTTCAAAGCTTGAGGGAGGTGTAGCGTGTTCGCTCTTGTTCTTTCCTGCCTCCATCCCCGCTCACAGCATGGCTGGTCTGCCTCCGGAGCCCGCCCAGCTTGGGCAGGAGACACCTCAGCTCTTCCCAGGGCATGAGAAGTAGAGCAGCCTTCCTTCTGTGAGGAAACATTGCCGGACAGTGCAGGCTGCGGTTCCTAAGAAGAAAAGAGAAAAGCTTTGAAAATGAGAAGCCCCACTAGGGGAATGTATTCGATGAGTTTTATATCTGTGCCTGACTTCCCACTGCCAGAATTAAGATGTTCTGAAAAGAAACCTTAAGAAATGTATCAGTTACCAAGTTTGATGTGGGAACAGAGCAGATGGGGAAAGGGGGAGGGTAGTATTTTCCAGAAGGAACTGACTCAATAGTGCTTTATAAAGGCTTGAGTTTTAAATTTTTATATGAATGATTGGCGATAAGAGGATTTGGATGTGTGTGTGTGTGTGTGTGTGTGTGTGTGTGTGTGTGTGTTGGTGGTGGTGGTGGTGGTGGTGGTGGTGGTGGTGGTGTGTTTTAGCATTGCAGCATTCCAGCTCACACTCCTGCTGCTCTCAGCCACAGAGCTTGCCCGGTGGGCTTCCCTCAGACATCTTTGGGTTGAAGGGATACCGAGCTGGCAGCAGAAGGGCTAGGGGTTGAGGTATAGGAGTTGTGCCAGTGGAGAATAACTATAGGTCATAAGTAGGAAAAAACAGATGCTAGTCCTTTGTTTTTATTTATTTATTGATTTTAGAGAAAGGGAGGGAGAAAAAGAGAGTGAGAGAAACAAAAACCTCCATTTGTTGTTCTACTTATTCGTTGCATTCATTGGTTGATTATTGTATGTGCCCCTCGGGGGTGGGGGGAGGGTAATCGAACCCCCAACCTTGAGGAATGGGGATGATACTCTAACCATCTGAGTTATTGGCCAAGGATGCTTGTCCTCTAGAGAGGAGGAAAAAGGCCCAGGGACCAGGGACTGTAAAATTTGGACTGAACAGAGCAAAGGGGCTTGGGTACAGGTAGATATATTTAACCAAGATGGTCAGAAAAAAATGTTATTTCAAAGATGGTGTGAGTGGAGTGAGGTACGGGTGGCAGGAGAAGGAAGGACAGGGTAATGACCTCTGCGGAGACTGTAGCTCGGCCACAAGAGAGGATTTAAGGGCATGCTACTTCGGAGAGGCCATTTCAGTTTCTACCTGCTTCTCTAATAGCTTTTTGAAACGTGCATCAGCGAGGAAATGAAAAGGAGGCTCTCGTTCTTTAGAGAAGTGGCTGGCAAGAAGTGACAAGCCTGTTCTCAAAGGAAGATGGATCAGCACGGAGGGGAGGGGCCTTGGAACCACGCTCGGAATTCCCCGGCGCTGAGCAGAACGGGTTCCCGCAGGCCCCCAGACCTGGGAGTGTAGCCCAGATAGGGTACAGGCCCTTCTCCTTTCTCCTCGTCTTCCTCTCCCTTCAGAACCGGATCACACGGGGCCCCTGGTTCCCTCACACAGTCCCAAGACCCTGGTCTCACTGAGTTGCCATCTAGTCATGTCTTCTTAGTTTTAAGCTGAGAATTAAACCTGGTTCGGATCAAAACCTAACTGGAAAGAACATAGGAGCTGAAATATATACTCAGCCACCCCCAAATGACAGACGAGGTCAGGGTGGCTGGAAAGCTCAGGAGTGACTTGCTCAGGCTGCCTGAGAATAGCCCCCTCCCCCACCTCTAGTTTTGACCTTTCTTGAGGAGGGCGGACAACTTAGGAGTCTGGACAGGCGGCTTGGACGCGTACCCTAATGTCTCCCTGTGCCCTAGTATCCTGAGCTCTGCTATGCTCTCACCTGGTTCAGGCCCTGCTTCCTGGCTCCTTCTTGCTCTTCCTTCAGGGACCACACTGGGGGGGAGGGGGGGAAATAGCACAGAGAAGCTGAGCTCTGGTCCCACCCAGGGAGCGTGCTTCCCAGTGCCGGTGCATCACTCTCCCAAGAGCTCTGGCGGTAGCATAGCAGGCCTCCCCTTAGCCGTGGATTTGCTTTCTGTGGCCTCAGTTGCCCACGATCAACTGCGGTCTGAAAACATTAAGTGAAAAACAGCTTGCATATTGGAAATTGTGCCCCGCTCTGAGTCGGTCTCACCCAGGACTGAATCTCCCATGGTCCAGTGTCTCCACCTGCCGTGGCTCCCCACCGTCATTCACTCGGTGGCTGACCCCGGTGTCAGATCGACTGCCGAGGGATCGCAGTGCTTGTGATTAGGCCACCTTATTTTATTTAATAATGACGCCTGTTCACTCACATAACTTTGTTATAATTATTCTATTTTATTATTAGTTATTGTTAATCTCTTACTGCACCTAATTTATAAATTAAACTTTGTCCTAGGTGTATGTATAGGAAAAAGCATATATATATATACCGTATTTGCCGGCATATAAGACGACTTTTTGGCCCTGAAAAATATGCCTCCAAGTGGGAAGTAGTCTTATACGGCGAGTATATAACAAACTCTGTATTTTTTAGTGGAAATGTTAGGGGGTCGTCTTATACGCCCAGTCTCTTATACGCCAGCAAATACGTTTTTTTCAGGGCCAAAAAATCGTCTTATACGCCGGCAAATACGGTATATATATATATATATATATATATATATATATATATATATCTTAGATAGTACTAAACTATATATATATATAAGATATATATAAGTATATATACCTTAGATAGTACTAAACTATAGATATATAGTTTAGTACTATCTAAGATTTCAGGCACCCATGGAGGGTCTTGGAATGTATCCCCATAGGTAAGGGGGATGACTGGATTATCCCTGGTAAGTGCATCAGCCACACAGATTCTGACCAGGGAAAGAAAAGCAATTGTAGGTAAAGGGAGACTATCACATGGGCTATTTACTGTGTCCTCCAAACCCCACGCATACACATCCATACACAGTCACACAACGGGGTGGGATGTTTGAAATCCTGACCGACTTTGGTATCTGGGGCTCACAGTTGTACTCTGTGAAAGGTGAATATTTTTTTTTTAAAAAGCAGATTTGTGAAGATTCAGGCTGAGAACGGGGATCTGTGACATGGGATACAGTCTGTGGAAGTTAAGTATTAGGGGAACTAATACTAGAGCCACCACAGGGTGCAAACCGTGCTTCGAAGCAATTCCTGGCACCCAGGGGCTTATGCTTGAGCCTGTAGATGCCGTCAGCCCCGGGTCATCGCGGAGGAGGGAGCTTTTCCCACCAGAGCCATTTTCCTCTAAAGCCCAGGCTCAGCGGCAGCTCTTCCAAGACAGCACTGTCTGATTCTGGCGGGAAGTTAAGCTGCTTCTTCCCTGGTCAGCTGTGATGAGAGTCTAACTAAAGCCAGGAATCAGGGGGCTGTGTTTGCAGGGGACTCTGGTTAATTTTAAAACAGAGTGTTCTGTCTCTGTGTCTGAGTGGGTGAGCATTTCTTTCCATAGGAAAATAGGAGTGCAGGTTTTTCACACATTAAATGTTGGCAGTTTCTCATAGTCTTTCCTCACTGAAAATTTGGGATTCCTTGGAATTACCCTAATAGGAACTTTTTTGAAATACTTGGTGCTGAGAATTGGCCCTAAGTGGGGTCCCCCCCCCCAACTGGAAAGTCAGGGAGCCTTGAATGTGGCAGACGCACAGGGGAGCTTTGCAATGGGCCTGCTGCTAGGGTCCCACCTCTACCCGCCTGTGGAGGGGTCACTTGCAGGCTAATACTGAATGTATTCTTTCTCAGTGCTTCCCACTCCACTGGCCCCTTCTTTCCCAGAAGGAGAAAGAGGAGGGTGTGAGAGTAAAAGCAAACAATCTTCCACTTCTTCCACTTCCCAACACACACACACACACACACACACTCACACACGCCCCTCACACACGCACACCCTGAGGTTGAGATGCTTTCTCTGATGAAATTGGATTCTGAAAGGCCAAACCATTCCATCTGTGTTTTGACTCAGTTGCTCAAAAAAAGGTCAGGTATCTGAATTCGGAATTTCCCCATGATTTTAAGATTTTGTCTTGCAGATCTGTCCCCTGTAGGAAGCGGGGGGCCTTCCTTGGTTGTGTTTTTCTGACCCTGTAAAGAAACAAAGGTTTAGGCCTCATTGTGAAGGCCTAAGGAGGAAGAAAAGATCATTTAAATCCAAGTATTCTCATTGTAGAATCATAACCTGGATTTCGTGTGTGTGTGTGTGTGTGTGTGTGTGTGTGTGTGTGTGTGACCAGCTGGAAAAATGAAGAAGAGAGTCAGATCTCTGAAGAATTTAGGAAGAGCTTGCAAAAACAAGCAGCTATGCTTCAGGCCGCCTGCTTTCATACATCTTCCTTACAAAGACTCCCTAAAACTGGTCAGGGAGCCTCTGACTAGGTGAGACACCATGGAAAACACAGAGGACTTGTTAGCCCTGTTATGTTCGTTCATGCCACAACCAACATTTGAATTGTGTATTGCTACGCTATGAAGGGCACAAGCATATTTAAAAAGGTAATTTTGAGCCTCCTTGTGTTTGTGCTTTAATAGCGGAACATGTCTAGCTTCTAGCTTCCTGCAAACTCTGATGTGCTAGCTGTCAGGGATGGTTAGTGATGCTTTTCTGATCCTTTTGGACTTCTCCTTCCTCACCACCTCCCACAATTGTATAAAGCCTAATTCCTAGAATGAAATTCCTATTTTATAAAAATATAAATAAAAGTATTTTGATATAAAATAGTTCACAAATAGCGTTATCTAGACTACAACATTTTCTCTAGACTTGACAGAACTTTTATTTATTTATTTATTTATTTTCATTTTTTTTAAAATTTATTAAGGTATTATATGTGTACATAGCTTACCATTGCCCCCCTCCCCCACCTTCCATACATGCCCTCCCTCCCCAGAGTTGTGTGTTCCTTGGTTGTACTTATATGCATGCATACCAGTCCTTCAGTTGATCTCTTATCTCCCCAAGATCTCCCTCCCCTCCCCGCTGTCATTTGACAGTCTGCTTGTTTTACAGTGACTATCTCAGGACCACACGAATAGAATCCGCTCCTCCTCCAGTTCACAACCCCCCCTTCCCACTGCTTCCCGGGGCACACGGCTCTCCTGGGGCACATGGCTCTCCCGGGGCACATGGTCCCCCTGGGGCGCTGGGGTCTGGAATGGAAGGCTGCGGGCGCGGAGGCCAGGCTGAGATGGCTGCGGGCGGGGAGACCGCGCTCCAAGGCGTCTCGTTCCGGGCGGGAGCGGAATGGCTGTGGTCTCGGAGGCCAAGCTCCGAAGCAGCCCACTCCCTGGGCCCGGGGCTGAGTGAGCTCTGCTCTCAGTGGGCTTCCCTCACTTGCGGTGGAGGCGGAGGCGGTGGTTCTGGCCGCTCTGGCGGCTCCGGCGGCTCCGGTTCCACCGTAGTTTTAAACTGCACATGGCGGCAGCGGTGCATTTCTTTGTCTCTAGTTGTAGCCATCCCATTCTCCCAGCTTTCCTGTGGGTCTGATGTCGACAGAATTTTTATATGCTGAAATGTTATATTATTTCTCTTGCCTCACCTTGCTCTGTGGATAGGAATGTCCATTCTTTTCCTAGTCTGCAGGACCACCACGAGGGAAGGCGAAGTAATGATCCAGTCACAGCATTAGAGGTGGAGGGTCCACTGCCTCTTCATAAAGAGACCCAGCCATAGGGCCCTGTGACATAAGTGTTTAATGTCAGTTCGAGGGAGTGGTTCTCAATGCCACGGAAACATGTAGCAACACCTCACTGGGATTGTACATGTCATCCCCTAAATGACTGTTGCTAAAAAGTTTATCTTTTAAGCTAGTTGTGTGGAATTTGGCACCTCCCTTCCAAATAGTCCCACAGAAGTGCATTGAATGTGCAGTTTAGCTGAACTACTGAGGGGTGATTTTTCTGACTTAAAAAAAAATGAGAAATGGGTCTTGAGTCCTAATTCTGTATTTTTGACATAGTGAGCACTTCTCTCCCAGGCTGTGACAGTGGTGAGTGGGTGATTGGGGGGATGGTATGTGAGAGGGACCCACCCACTCCCCTGTGCTGTGGGTAGTGGAGCTGTGTTATTAGTAAGGGGCTTCCTTGGGGTGTGTAAGAGGGTTGGGAAGAAGAAACCTCTGCAGTGGTGTCTTCAGAGGGGTTGGGGGTGGGGGGGAGACTCTGTCTTTGAAGAGGAGTGGGTGGAGTTGAAGAGTGAGGCGGGGCTGCTGTGTAGAGGTTGGGAATGGGGTGGTGTCAGCTTGGTTACTTTAGCCAGGACCCTGCCCATAGACTTGGGGCAGCTGATGGCTGTGAAGAGTTGCAGGGCCTGTTGCCGTGTGTGTGTGTGTGTGTGTGTGTGTGTGTGTGTGTGTGTGTTGTCTGGCAAGGACATTTGCCTGAGCTATAAGCCATGAGAAAAATCTAAACTTAGAGACCTAAGCTCTTTCCAGCAACTGAGCCAAGACGCAGTAGACAGAATGGTGTTTGGCCTTTGAGAATTGAGTTTTGACATACAGAGATCCAGTTTCACAGGAGAAAGAACCTCCTCAACTCTGTGCGCATGTGGGGGAGAAAGTTGACATAAAAGGATCGTTTTAATGTATTGGATCCATATTTCAGTGTTTCATCCAATTTTAGCAATCTCAGAGGATTGGGAGGCAAAGGGAACAAATGGTGGAGGAAGGGAAAGGTGAAGGATTTGGGGATGCTGTGGGAAAGAAGGCTAGCGGTGATGTATTTGTTGTCCGGTGGCTCATGAGGGATTGCTCTGAAGAGGATTCAGATATCATTTTGCATGTCCATAGTGAGCCCCGCAGGAGAGAAGGCTTTAAGGTGAAATATTGCTGGATCAAGTTGTGAGAGTCAATATGATACAACATTGGCTTATGTTACCAATTGAGTAGGTAGGTTGCTGGTCATCTTAAAGACTGAATGATAGTCTGTCTTAAATATTTGTGGGAGTTCCAACTTAAGGTGCTAGAGAAAGAGGCGTTCCTCCTGAGGTTTCCTTAAGAAGAAAATCCCTTATTAAATACTGTTGAGTAACCTTAGCATCGTGGACGAGGGCCAAGGTCCACTCACATATAGCATGCGCCCAATGGGAAAGCTCTTCTGTCTGTGTCTTGGCACCTCCTCGGGCTGAGGTCATCTGTTTCTGTCTTCTCGCTTCTCGGTCCCAGATATACACGATACGTGGGTGGGTGTATGCATTCCAGGTCTTCACCCAGAGCCTGGCATGCTCAGTCAACCTCTTTCCCTCTCTCCTCCCTCTCTTTCTAAATATAAATACACAAGAAGATTAGCATCTATTTGTAAGCTTTCCAGTTGTGCTTCCTTAATAACAATACACTGCAACTCCTGTTTGCTGGTGGCCGTGAGGGAGGTGTCTGTATGAAGTTAGCTCAGCATTGACCGTGTGCAAATGCTGGGCCATTTTTCCGGGAAGGGGAGGGCTTGTAAAGGAAGGCTTGCTTCATTCCATTGTGCTTAGCTCTTGCAGAAGACGCCTGCCTGCCACACCAGGCTATTGTGTTACCTCCTTCCTGGTTTCAGCCCCTGCAGGAGAGGTCAGTAGTGTCTCTGAGGTCTTTCAGAAGGGAGTCTGCGTTCCTGAAGGCCAGGACTCTGAGTTCGCTTTCCCCTCCTGCCACTCCTGCCTTCGCTGACTCATCCTGACTCTCGAAAGGTGTTTTAACCTTTCCGTACCAAGCGAGGATAAATGAGCTGACTCCCAAGTGTGTCTGGGAGACTAACCACTAAGCACCGAGTGCTTTAGGTTTGAGGAGCAGTTTCTTTCTGAGGCCTGCACTGTTACTGACTGGCTTTACCCAGAGGAGCACAGTTATGTTTCTATTTCTTCTTGAGGGGTCCTCTAACATCTTTATTGGGGAAATAATTTTTTTTTGTTCTTTGAATAGTAGGTTTGGGAGTATTTTAGCATTTTCAGGGAATTATAGATGTAGTACTAGAAACACTATCAATTATACACCTCAGATGCATGTAACCAGCACAGAGTGATTTTTCTTTCTCTGCTCTGAGGAGAGCGGGCTGGGTAGAATATATATATAATAGTCAAGATTGTGTTAAGTGCTTGAAATTCAGCCTTTCCCCATTTCTGTTATATTTCTGAGACTTGGGGAGGGACAGAAAAAAAATTCCCTTTCAAAGTATCTACTAGTTACACACATACCCAAATGGTCATTTGGGAAGAGGGTGGGCAAGAAGGAACAAAAGCAGACAGGTTCCGATTTTATCAGGTTGACACAGTTGTGTAAGGAGATGAAAGGTGAAGTCTGTGATAATTCGTTGAACTAGTAATACCGCTTTAGAGTTTTTTAAAAAGAGGAAAGTAAGTTCACAAAGGGAGTTAGTTGCACAGAACATTCCAGGAAATCATTGAGCTGTGCATGATAGCATGTTTCCTTCTTTTCCTTCAAAGGATTGTTTCAGTGAATTGCTAGGGTAAGAACTTGCAGTATAAAACAATATGGGGAATTTGTAAAGGACAGGAAAGGAACTGTCTGACACGGGATTCATTATCACTAACGCTGTGTTGGTCTTGATAATGCAGACATTGGCCATGGCCTTTATAGCTTATCTGGACTTGAAGACTTTGTACCGTCATGAGTAATGCTTAAATTAAATTGGTCTTATACATGATTTCAGATCCACCAACATTTCACTCAAGTCAAATAATAATCACCTTGACAATGCCAGTATTGTGTGTGTGATCCTTTAGAAAACATGAAGAATGTTTTTGTAACTGACAGCTGCCACATTCACCCTCATATTTAGTGTACATTCCTTCCTCCCAGGACAACACATCCTGTCCCACACTCAGCTTCTTCTTAGTCTTTTTCCTTAAGTTAGTGTCTTTATGCCAAGACTTGTCTGAACAGACACTCTTGGGAGTTTTTAAATCTTTATTGTTGAAAGTTTTACAGAAGTCACATCCTCCTCCCCCTTTTGGTCCCCTTTCCCCTATCTCACCCCTCACACCCCATCCCCAGTCCTTCCCTGTACTATTGTTTGTCCATGGGCTATGCATTTATGTATATAAGTTCATTGGTTAATCTCTCCCCCACACACTTCCCTCTGAAATAATGTCAGTCTGTTGCATGTATGTGGGAATCTAACATTCTTCTTTCTGGAGGCAGCTGAGAGTTGAAAGAATGGAGGGTGAAGAGACTCCCCCTCCAGGCATACATGTCTGTTCTCCCTCTCAGTGTATTTTTATCTCTCTTATTTTCACGTGAAAGTTTTTCCTTCCCTTTCTTTTTCTTTTCTCTCCGTTCACCAAATGAAGAGATTGGGTAACTTTAAAATGCATTTAACCAAGATTTGCTTACAGTTAAATTAACAGGTTATTTTATGTTATTAATTCACTGCAATTTTTAACAAATTTTAGCAAATAGGCCATAGGTTTGGAGAAAACATCGCAGTAATTTTGCCCACATAAATAAGTATTACATATCTGCAACTATATTCTACGAATTCAAATTCAAGAGTCACTGCTCATAAACAATGTTCTGTGAATGATTAGCCTGTGATCATACGGCATCACCTGTAGTAATTGGTTCTGTTGTCCAATGGTGTGACTTTCTGCAGCAGTGTCAATGAGCGCTGGGGATGTTCCCAGGTGCACTAAGCCACCACTGCTATGTGCATTTGTTTATTCCTGGTGATTAGTGAATGCATGCATTTACTAGACTTATTCAGAATTCATTTAAAATTATAGCCCTAGCGGTTTGGCTTAATGGGTAGAGCATCAGCCTGCTGATTGAAGGGTCTGGCGTTCGATTCTGGTCAAGGGCATATGCCTGGGTTGCAGCCTGGATTCCCAGTGGGAGGTGTGCAGGAGGTAGCAAATCAATGATTTCCTCTCATCACTGATTTCTATCTCTCTCTTCCTCTGTCTTCCTTTTTGAAAATCAATGAAGACATATTTCTTTAAAAATTAGAGTAATACATATAGAAAACTTTTCGGTGAAATTAAACTTGTCCTCCATACTTAATTTTAGTTAAACAAACATGTCTGCGTAAGTAAAAACAGGTAAACTAACTAATTTGTCAAATTTTTAACATATGCATTAAAAAAAAGTACTTTATTATATAACAGACCTTCGGCTATGAAGGACATCCTATGGCCGGAATTAGTTTGTTTCATGGAGATTTTACTGTAGTAGCAAAATCTCCTTCCTGCTACACAGAGAGAGCTATGAGTGATGGAAACAGAACTCCAGTTTGATTGCTGAGCTCTTGGTGTAGGTCTACCCTACTCACTTGTCTGGTCTATTTCCCTAACAAGGGTGTTAGCAATGGACTTGATTTCCAAAAGAAAACAGTTGACTTTCATCATCTTTCTTAGTAAATCTTTTAAGTTTCCAATGATTATACTGGACGATTGCCCCAGATTGTTTTTGGTGTAAAGCGGAAGTTTGGGCACTGAGCACTGGCTCTGCTAGTTCTGAGACACTCGCTGAATTCTGTCCTTCACTCCCCCACTTACCAGGTTCCGAGGATGCTCTTCTCCCTGCTACAAGGGCGCTGTTAGATAAATACTCACAAGCCATCCCTCCATCATCATAAAGACAATTCATGTGCACACACGCCATTGAAATAGTCCATTTCAATGTCCAAATAGCCATTGCATGAAGAATGGCATCTTTTGTTAAACAATTTTCAACTTTTTTCCAGTTAGCAAGCATGAAAAGTAAAGGTGAGGAATTAAGTTACTGCATTGTGAAGTATAGCTTAGCTTTCTTTCTTCTGGTGATACTCAAGAGTAATCCTGGCATGTGCCCTCTGCCCCAGTTTCCATTTTAAAGCAATATTTCTTTGAACTACAGAACACAGCATATAGTTCTCTATTCTGCTGAGATGAAATGGGTGACATGGCTAGATTTCTATCAGAATTATAGGATTTTCAAATCATCATGGAGAAAATTGATGAGTTCCGTGTCATTTGGAAAAAGCATATTCTCAATTTGCCTGTAATTTTTTTAAAAAATAAATTGGTACTTTGGTATCTTTCTTTTCCAATTTGGCATCAGAATTATTTTTTTAAATGATGTTTAATTTCAGGATTATTTTCTATATTGATTGTCATAAAATATATTCTGAAGAGGAAAATGTTAACACATTTTGGGGTAAGAAACTCAGGTAAGTTGAGCTCGTAATTACTTCCCTCATAATGAACTTTAGTAGCTACAAATACTGTGAAATCTCTTACAATATAAACAACATCCTGAATCTTGGTTGAGATTTCAGATTATCTGTGCTAATTTTGGTTCTAACAATAGCAATTTCATTAGTTAATAACTTGCCTTTTACTAAGAGAATAGAAAATAGGAATAATGAAATTGTACACACACAGGTGTTTAACAATCTTTCCCCCTGTGCAATGCTCAGTCTTTCATATTTCTTGGAACTTTCTCTCTCTTCTTCTCTCCTCCCAACCTCTTCATATAAAAATTGCTTCATTCAAAAACATGACCCAGCCTCATGCAAGATAAAAACGTGCTCATTGTCAGGTTCATGCACAACTCGCCTTCACTGTAGGCTGGTCACAGGAAGCACAGAGACCGAGGCCCTTAGGGACGCCCGCAGGAGAGAGAAATGTGGTGGGATGGGCTCTGGGCTGGAGAAGCAACCTGTCCCCTCTGGCAACAATGACATCAGAAGGTCCCTCGGGCTCCTTCTCCCTTCTTTCTACGTGATCGGTGTCTCACTCCTGGAACAAATGGCACTGCGCTCAGCCAGTAAAATCAGATAAGGGAGAACTACCAGTAAACTCATGAGTCACTGCGGGATGCCAGTGATGCTCGCCGTGGATCCAGGTTAGAGGCAGGAGCCCCAGACCAGGAGGCAGGACTTCTATTTGTAATTGATCTGTGACCTCAGGCACTTTTTTTGGCCTCAGTAAACTTATGTATTGGGGGGGAAAAGTTCATAAAACAATGTCTTGAGTTTTCTTCTTTCCTTTAACACGTGACACATTGAGAAGGTTATGAATTCTAAAGGCCCCCTCTAGGGATCCCTACCTTCACCAAGCCACTCCGTCGTTGTTGAGTACACAGTATTGTGGTACTGTCACATTCTAGTCAAAGTGAATGTACACCCTCAAAATCTAGCCACTTGCCAGCCAAATTGAGATAGCTGTTAAAACAATAACAGATTTCTTTAATAGTTGTCTTTACATTTTTTTTTTTACTTATTTCTTTCACAGTAACCGTTAACAGCCATTCCAGAATTTCAGCTGAGATCTGTTTTCACACTCGTCAATGATCCCCATGAGATAAATCATATTGAAGGATTATTTTCCTCTTATGAATTATTTGCCCGGAGGAAGAATTCTTAACTTTCTTTTCCTTCTAAATGCATGTTAGAATAAAGTCTTCTTTGAAAAGTTTCAATGAAAAGAGAAAACATGGGAACAGCTTTCACCCCAATTCTTTCTTTGGTTTCTGGGCTCTGAGAATGGAGTCTCTGAGTGCCGGAGGAATGCCAGGGGCTCCCGCTGTGTAAAAGGGTGTACCCTTCTGTTTCTTAGACAGTTGGTCTATTGATTATTTCTGGAGATCAGTCTTTGGGAAGAGAAAAATATTAAAAACTAGTTCATTTTCTATGAGTTCTTTTAATGACACTAAATATATAAGCGGGAGAAGCTGGCATTTTCTGTGTGAGCTATCTCTTCCCTTTCACCAACTCAGGGGGGAGATGGAATTATGTTTAGAGACTGATTATTGTCCCTATGGTTGCTATCAAGAAATCAAACTCTCATTAACTTTTGCAAGTGTGAACAGGGAAAAACACTTCAAAAATAATTACCAAATTAAGTATTACTCTTTCGTTCATTCCTCTTTCTTTAGAGACAGTTTTAGAGAGTCCATGATAAGCATGAACAGTCTTCTTTGGAGCAAAATATACCCTTGCAACTTAGATTTCTTTGTTATTTTCAAGTTCTCCCTTTTGGAGTAGGTGAGGCAAATGACATGGCAGAACCTCTCACATCCAGCTTACCATCCCAAGTCAGGGAGGATCCATTTGAAGGCTCTTTGCGTTTCTCTGGGCACAGCTGTCCCACAGCGCATCCCTAATTAAGATCCAGGTTATCTTTGAGAGGGACATGGGGCAGCCCCTTCCCTACCTTAATTCTAGAACATAATTAATACTGTCAAACATAAAAATGCTAGATTGGGAACCCAACCAGAGCAGACATTTAGTGAAGCACATTTTCCCATTATAGTACCAGAGAATTAGAAATACACACTTTAAACCAAAAGATAACTCAAATCTTATAAATGATAAGATAATGGTTTGTGTTCTACATATTATCAGAGTCATATGAATTGATTTTATGCGTATAGATGGAAACCTTTGAGTTAGGGGAAGACCTGAGGTGACTGATTTTTATCTTCAGATTGGTGTGCTATTATAGGATAACTAGAGGCCCAGTGCATGAATTCGTGCAACAGTTGGGTCCCTCAGCCTGACTTGTGGGATTGGGCTGAAACCAGTTCTCCAACATCCCCTGAGGGGTCCTGGATTGCGAGTAGACACAAGCCAGGCTGAGGGACCCCACCAGTGCAGGATTGGGGCTGGTGAGGGATGTGAGAGGTTGGCCAGCCAGGGAGGTATCACAAGAGGGCTCCAGGGTGAGTCCCACCCATCTCACTCAGTCCAAAACTGCTGGATCCCAGCAGCAAACTAATCTACCAGTCAGAGTGTCTGCCCCCTGGTGGTCAGTGCACATCATAGCAAGTGGTTTATTGGCCTTAGCTTATCATTAGTGTATTATGCTTTGATTGGTTGAATGGACAATCGGACACTTAGAATATTAGGCTCTTATTATATAGGATTTGAGGGGATAATGAATATTTTCAAAGACTTGGAGATAAGAAAATCCAATTATGGCTTATTTTTAAAAAATTGGAAATAGATTTCACAAAGTGGCACCCAAGTGAGACAAAAGTAAATGGTTACAAAGGTGTTAACATTGTGTTAAGTAACTTTTACATATTCTATATTAAGATGATTTGTCTGTCTTTATTCTAGCCACCTAATTGTTGAAATTTAGCTCTCTATAAAAAATAGGTTATGGAGAGCAGTGGCAATGTGACCAAAATTGTATAACCACACCACTCTCATATAGACGCAGTGGCCTAAAGGTGAAAATATACATATGTTTAGGAATTAATGATAAAAATAATGACTAATTTCAAATACAGCATCACAATTTATAGAGGACCATGTAAATACAAGGTGGCTATGTTCTCCAATGCAAGCCAGTGATCAGAAATTGTAAAATTTCTGCAAAAAAGTAGAAATGATGAAGGTACTACCCCTATATATCCTTTGCTTTTCCCCCACCTCTGAGTCCTATTTTACATAGTTATGACACTTTTTGCTGTAGTTTGAAAACACAGACAGTTCTTGTTATTTGCTGCAGCAATGTTTTGGATAGTGGCTGCAAACACTGAATTAGTGAACACCGAATTTTCTAAATTTCCTAGGTGAAATATGGGGTTAACTTCCTGTGAGCCTCTGGTTATGTTTTTGTCAACCAGTCAACACAAAGCCTTGTTTTATGTGTGTTTCTGGTTAAAAACACCTAATATAATATATATATTGTGGATTCTTTAACATTGAACCATGGCCAACAGCTCTAACTTAAGCCTGAAGGAAGTTTTTCTAAGTCACATATTTTGTCCATAAAGCACATCACAGCCTTCTTGTGTTTAGGATCACTGGGCAGTACTTCAGCATACTTGGGGCCATTTTAAATACTAGTGAACTCACACACACAAACACACAAAAGGCAGAAAAATGCAAAAAATGTGGCACTGAGTAGCCTTGAAAAGGACACCTTTTTACAGTCTGAGAGCTGAAGGGAGAAGGCAGCACATCAACCTTGTCCGACTTCAGAGAGTGTTTTGTTTTCCCATTAAGCCTTTGCTTAAGATGCAACTGAGGTTGATGCTATTGGCTTTGTTGACTTTTTAGCAGCAGTGTAATTTGGTCCTCAATAGAATTTTCTAAAGTGGAGTCTACTTGCCATTATTATAAAACAGAGTGCAGAAGGAGTCCTGGCCGTCACTTCTATCTTCCTGGCTTCTTTGATATTTTTTTTCTAACCTGTCCTTCCAGACTCTGCCCTCTGGTGAACTTGGCAGTGTTGTCATGAATATGGTAGGGAAAGCAAGCTGCTGTTCCAGTCCTCTCTTTCTGCCCATGCCTGCTCAGATTGTGGAAAAGAAGTTGAATTTAATCTATAAATGCAATAGTATGAGTACTGTTGATCTTGTTCTTATTAAGCAAAACTGTGATTGAATTAGACTACAAGGTCATTGGAATCAGGTCATTTGTATCATTTCACATGTCACTCTAATAATAGTACAAATGGAGTTAGTTGCTGTTTGCCAATCATCCATCTTATTGATGTCACTGAACAGGATGCAGACACGCAAAGGGAATTATGTGGCATTTCAGCTTTGATGTCCTTTGAAAAAGGTCTTTCCAGAAATGTAAAAGACAAAGGACTTATGATTTCATCTAGTTCTGCCCGGTTTGTGAGCATCCTGTACAATCCCCAAGATAGCTCCTAGAGCCTGTGGAAATCTGGATTTGGATTTTTCAAAAACTTTTTAATTACACAAATGTAATTTGTGTAACCCAAATGTTTTATCCTCTTAAAATCCAATCCCTAGTTTTATAGATTGGAAATACTTGCTATGTTCAAACCATGTCTTACTTTTTAAAAAAATTAAAATTCTTTATTGTTTAAAGTATTCCATAAATCTCCTTTTCCCCCCATTGGCCTCTCCCTGGCTGCCCCCACCTCCGAGAACATGCCCTCTCCTGGCCCTCCCCCTCCTGCTGTCTGTGTCCATTGGTTATGCTCATCTGCATGCATACAAGTCCTTTGGTTGATCTCTTACCCTTTTACCCTCCATCTTCCCTCATAGTCTGTTTGATGCTTCTACAATTCTGGTTCTATTTTTGTTCACCAGTTTATGTTTTTCATTATATCCCACAATGATTGAGATGATGTGATATTTTCTTTCTCTGACTGGCTTATTTCACTTAGCATAATGCTCTCCAGTTCCATCCATGCTATTGCAAATGGTAAGAATTCCTTCTCTTTTACAGCAGCATAGTATTCCATTGTGTAGATATACCACAGTTTTCTAATCCACTCATCTGCTGATGGGCAGGCACTTAGGCTTTTAACAAATCCTAGCTATTGTAAATTGTGCCACTATGAACATAGGGGTGCATATATCCTTTCTGAGGTGTTTCTGTTTTCTTGGGATATATTTCTAGAAGTGGGATTACTGGGTCAAATGGGAGTTCCATTTTTAACTTTTTGAGGAAACTCCATAAAGTTCTCCACAGTGGCTGTACCAGTGTGCATTCCCACCAGCAGTGCATGAGGGTTCCATTTTCTCCGCATCCTCGCCAGCGCTTGTCGTTTGTTGATTTGTTGATGTAGACATTCTGCAAGTCTTAACTCTTACCTGTTTACAAGTGGGTGACTTTTCAAATACAGGCTATGTCAGCTGTCAGCCTGGGAGTGTTAGTTCCAGAGAGTGGTCTTTTCTGGATTGCCGAGTTTACTTCTAAGAATGCAGATGTTTCTGAGGTGGGAGCTGGAGTGGCTCCCACATGAAGTGGGGCCAGCCTGTCCGTGGCAGGTCTCCCTTCCAAAGGAGAGCTTCCCACTCAGAGTGGGGAGGTACTGCGTGGCCTCTGGATGGGAAGACACTGCCTGCCTGCTGTCTAGGGTTCCCCCAGGGTACCTACCTCTCTGACTCACACTCGCCTGAGGCAGACAAGAGCCACAGGACAGCGGCAGCACTTCTGGCTACCAGACGCCTGGAGCTGAGTGTTCCCTGTGCAAAGCAGTTTGTGCCGGCCTTTCTTCGCGAAGCTTCTGGATGGCAGCTGTGTGATTTGCCCCTTTGTCCTGTGGATGCCTGGTCTTGGCAGCTAGAGGAAGCTGCCGTGGATTAGATCACCCAGCTGGTGTGCTCAGTGGTTAGATATCGACCCATGAATCAACAGGTCACTGGTTCAATTCCCAGCCAGGGCACATGTCCAGGATTTGGGCTTGATCCCCAGAAGGGGGCATGCAGGAGGCAGCTATCCATGTTGATGTTTCTATCTCTCTATCCCTCTTCCTTCCCCTCTCTCTAAGACTCAGCAAACATGTAAAAAACAAAAGCATGGTGACATAGTCTCTAGGCTCCGTGTGAAAACAGCGAGGAGAAGCCAGGCCCTGATGAGTCACTGTGGGAAGGGCCTTAGGCTACAAAGAAGAGCATTCAAGCATAGCTGGGTGCAAAGGGTCAGCCTAACCACCAGCTTCTGGAAAGTCTTCATTTTTGAAAGCCTGCTGGGTAGAAGATGGATTAGAATTGCTCTGGGAGGCCCGACGCGTAGAGCTCTGGTCACTGTGCACGGGCCACAGGGAGAGCAGTGTTTGCAGTGAGATAAACAGGAATTTTGAAGCTACACAGACCTGGTTTTTAATTCACTTATGTGCTGTGTGCTTAGAGAAAGCTGTTTAATCCCACTGACTTTCCTTTGTAAAAATGTCCACAATGATACAGAGCTGCCAGAGTTGTGTGGATAAGAGCACCAGGCCGGGGGCAGCCGCTCAGGGGCACCAGGCCGGGGGCAGCTCCCTTATTCTGAGCCACGTTCACCGTTCAGTCAGTGTTTGGTGCTGACTCTGGTCTGGTGTCACGGTAGGGGAGACAAAAGGAACAAGAGGATAGCAAACAAACAGGTAGCTAAAATAGACTGAGAAGTTCCGTGATAAAAGAGGCAAGTGACATGAGAGCACACTGAGGGGGCTGCTAATTCTCACGTGTGGGGCCAGGAAATTTCCATGAGGAAGAGGTGTCTATATTGAGCTGTGAAATATGAGTTAGCCAGGCAAGCGGAGGGAGGGCTGGGCTTGTAGACACAGAGAAGCATACGCAAAGGCATGGAGGGAAGAGAGAGCTTGGATCTTTATGCATCTGAATAGAGATAAAGTGTAACGGCACCGGGAAGGGGGCAGAGAAAGGATGAGCAGAGCCAGGAGGCCAGGCCAGAGTCTAGTGAAGGGCAATAGAGAGCCATTGAAGGGTTGAAGGCACCAATTTGCTTTTAGAAAGGCCACTGGCTGCGGGGTGGAGCTGGGTTGGAAGGCTGGGTGGAGAGGGTGGCTGTAAGACAGCAGGTGGGGACATTTGGAGTTAGGCTGTTGCAGTAGCCATTTAAGGTATTTATATAGGCTGGTTCAGGTAGAGGTGGTGGCAGGAAGGATGGATGGAGGGAAGCGGATCAATTTATTTTGTCTCAGAATGTAGGATTTGAGCCTCTCACTTTGCAAACCAAGTAGAACAGAAGAGTTTTATCCTGCAGGTAAATACAGTTGTTCTTCATTGTATGAGTGGTCCCTTCACTGAGGTGGCGGACAATTTGATTTTAACTTCTGGATCTCTCCAGGTTCGTAGATGGGGTGCAGGAATAAAAATTAGCGCTTGAGGTACTTGGCATTTATGTTCACCTGTCTGTCTCGGGAAGATTTTCTGTCTGATTAGCAGTGAGGATACGTTCTTTGTGTGTACAAGAAAGGAGGCTTCTTCGTGTTCAAGGATGTTCAGTTTAACAACATCTTTCAAAGTCTGTGCTGCAGACCCTGGGCCAGGAAGGGCTCCACAAAACCATCCAGAATGCACGCTGGCCAAACAGTGTTCTGTCTTCAAAACACTCGTTCTTCTCTTATTATCTCTAAATTGCATTTCTACTTGAGGCCTTTTATTTAAAGTAATTTCTGCAGAGGAAATTGGCAGAGTTAATGATCTAGATCTTAGGGAAAGCTAAGAATATAAAGTGACTGCCATGTCCATTAGGCACTTTAATTTCTTAGCAAGGTAACTCAGACCACCAGCGCCCGCCTGTACCCTGCATCCGGACCCCCTACAGGGCTTCATCTTACAGATTAATGGCACCATGTCAGGATTTCATATCTTTTCTATTTACAATAAGTATGTTGGTGATATGACAGGAGATTAATAAACAAACTGGAGATGAGGTGGTACTATGTTCCTCATTTATGTTTGAGGTTCTGTTGACTAGGAAAGCCATGGAAACCATTTCTTTATAAAAAAATTTAAAAAAACATTTCTTTATTAAAAAAACTTTGAGTCTTAGAAAGTTTTTCTTGCATGGAGTTTTAGTTGTTTCAGGCAGCTTCTTGGACTTTTCTAGAAAAATTTCTGTCCATATATCATAGATGGGAGCAATTTCTGAGTAAAGGCTGTTTGGGCAGAGTACTGAAATGCTGTGGGCTTTTTCCAAAGCCATCAGTTATCTTGCCCAACATCTGCCTGTCATGTGGACACGATGGTTTGCATTTTGACTCTCCAGACCTAAAGGGTACCTCTCATGCTATATCCTTTCTATTCTGACCCCTCCTGCCCAACATTATATGCATCAAAGGGAATTAGTCTAAATCCCAAGATTCAGTTTTGTTAGGGTGGACATCACTAGGTTTTGTGGAATGGCATCAGTGCTGAATTTTAAGCTTTTCTTTATTCTGGATTAAAATGTTGGAAAAATATAAAAAATGAGAGGTCCTGTGCATGATTTCGCGCACAGGTGAGGTCCGGCCAACCTGTCCCAATCGAGGCCCATTAGGCTGGGCTGGCCAGGGGAGCGGAGGTGGGAGGTTGGCCAGCCGGCCCCACCCTGTTTGGGGTGGGGGAGGGGAGCTGATCAGAGGCAGGGCCAGCTGGGGGAAGGAGCCCCTGGTGGTTGGAGAGGCCAGCCCCACTACTCCCTGGTTGAACTCCCAGTTGAGGGGACAATTTGCATATTATCCTTTTATTATATAGGATACTCTCTCATTGTCTCACCCCCAAAAAGTAATGCTTGTTCACATTGTTTATAATTTTCAGTATTCTACCTATGCTTAGGTACTTTTAGACAAAAGTAGGATCTTTGGAACACTCCAATCTTTTAAAATTGACCACATCTCATGAGTATGTTCTCAAGTCATTAAAATAAGGAACATAAATTTTCAACTTCACTCCTATTCCTTAAAACTGAAAATTCAACCTATTTCAGTGCTCTGGTTCCTTGGCTGCTGTTCAGTAAACCTCAACCTTAGAGACTGTCTTCAAGTAATAAATGTAAAATTAGCTGTCATAATACCTTTAGGAAAAATTATCATTCTTTTGCCTCACTTATGCCAGGGATATCAGATTAATATGTGATGGACAACTGGAGTCCATTATTTATTTCATTCACTTGTAGAAAATCCCATTTGGATATGTAGCATGCTGTAACTGTCACTGTCTCTATTGCGAAGCATTAATTAATCACAGAATTAATAAAGTATTCCCTCCACCCCCAGACCAATAGAGCACTGCCCTGTACAATCCCTACTTTCAAGAATTTACCGCTGCGTATGAATGAACTGGTTTTAATCCCTTGAATATATATATGGCTTTGGCATAATAGGAGCCAGCATTGCCCCTGGCTCCATCACACACAGGTACACAGGTAGCGGTTGCCTTATGTCAACCCCTGATGCTAGCTAGCTCAAGCCATGAGTATGTTCTAGAAATCAGAATGGAACCCAAGCACAGTAGTTTTTTAGTCCAATAATTTCAATAGCCAGATACATTTGGCAAATGAATTGGGTGTGTTACCTACAACATGCTTTACACTGTCATGCTAGATAAAAATTTACCTCCATCATGTGGCCACCTCTCTCTTCGCTTTTATAATAAAGAAGTTGAAGATTGCTGACGGTAAAGACATCACATCATTGCTGACAATGAAGAGCTGAGGCGGTTGAATCTGCTGGAGGGGAGTGCAAATTAATGAGGATGATTGGTCATAAAACAGGCTAGGAATAGGGACTTATGCTTTCTCCTTCTAGTCCCTTAGATATGAGTTTTGTAAATATGACAAATATTTTTTAAATTAAAAATATGAAAGATTTGCTGGGTCCATTTTATGTTACTGTGCACCCTTGATTTCAAAGTTCTTTAGCCTGATGACATCTGACTCAGTCATAATTATATTTAATATATCACTATGAAATCTACAATATTATTCAAGTGGAGGTATTACCATAGAACAAGATGATATTACTGATTAATGAGTATGCACAAAATTTATCTAGAAAATAAACTCTGGGAAAAGGAAGGAAGGATTTTTGCAAGCAAACATGAGAAAAATATTATAAGCCAAAGATTTATGAATTCTAGAAATTAAATATAAATCTCTATAAAATATTTTATTACAATTTAAAAAATTATCTCAGATAGAGCTTATCATTAAGAACCCAGAATTTATGCAAAAACTTATTAAACTAATCTATAGTAAATCAAAAGTAAAAGATTTCACCAATTAACTCCAGTTAAAGCTTTTTGCTTCTTTTTGCAGTGCCAGAGAAGAGGAGGAGCAATGCATGTTAATATGTATTTTGCAGTGCCAGAAGGGAAAAATACATGTTATTATGATAAAAATGTGCAAATAGCATTGCTAGTGGACAGAAAACTAGTGAGAGGTATTGAGAGGTTAAGAGTTCATCTGAATGTTGCAGTTCTGGTGTTCTCAGGCAGTTCTCTGCCATCTGGTTCTCCAAGTTTAATGTTTGACTTTTTAAAAACTGCTTTGAAAATTGATGGTGTAGAGGGCTCAGTGAGGAGCCATCCTGTTGAAGAAAGGATTACGGGAAGAGTTTGGTGGAGGTACACGTTGCACCGGAGTTTGGTGGGGATATGCACTGCACTGTGCTTAGCTGTGCCTAATTCTACATTCTCATGATTCAAGTCAATTTCATCCTTCTCATTGATCCAAATAAATGCTATTTATAATGTAACTTTTATTTATATTTTATTATGAATAATTTTATTTTTCGTTTATTATTATTTTGTGTATGTACCAAAAAAAGAAAAAATAAATATATTTTTGATTGTTATTAAAATACATCCTTTTTTTTGGACGAGGGGTACTCAGCATTACGAAAATTATAGAAGGGGTACACATATGTTAAAAGTTTGGGAAACAGTGCTCTAAGGGAATATTAAAAATCCGAATTTTGAGTAATTTTGCTGTACTCAAGACTGAGGACTGAGAATCTGTTCTGCTGTTTCTTACTAAAGCATTCTGTCCCCATCCTGGAAGAAAAGCGTTGATACCCTCTTACTTCTACATAGTACCCATGGAAGGGCCACCTGGTCAGCCCAGTTATTTCACTTTAAATCATAAATAGGGGAATTATAATAATATCTGACTTAGTCAAATAATTTGGAATCACCCAGTCCATGCATATGGATTAGGATTTATGGCATTTTGCCCTTTACTTTTCAGAAGGTTTTCTCACTTGTTTTAGGGTGCTTAGGTCAGTGAGAACTTTTGGGTGACAAAATGATCACACTCATATTTGAGTAGGCTGAAATCAAGTTTTAATTACAGGAACTAATCACTAGCTACTGTAGATGCAATTAAATGCATTTTTCTTTAAGGGAAGCTTGTTTGTCTTTTATATCCCCCTCCCCAAGCTCATTATGAAAATACTACCTTCCTTCATGCTTATATTTTTAACTTTATAACTTTATGCTGTGAATATGGAAATCAGTTTTGTCTGAATCAAAGAATAATTAATAGGATTTTTAGCATGTTAGTAGAAGTGATTTAACATTTTTAAAGAAAACAGTTGTTTTGGTCATGATTTAAATTAACTAGATATCTGACCTCTGATATTTAGAAAGTCCCATAGTCCTCTTTCTGTGACCAACACATTGCTTTAAATTGTATGTTTTGAAAATTGATAAAATAAAAACATAATTCGATTCTCCAAACTGGTTAGAATTTTAATGTGTAGCTCACTTAATAACATGAGAGTTGTTTTTTTGTTTCATTTTTAAAGTTCACTCTGGCATTTAGTAGACACCAGAGGACCACATGGATTTGGAAGGACATCTTAGGTCATTTCTAAAAATCCCCAGATATAATCCTGCTGGTTGAAATGCAGCCAGCCTTTGAAATTCATTCTCATCCAAAAAGTTCTACAGGACTTTTTCATAAAATAGTAGACATGCTTCTTGGGAGCCTGCCCCCTAATGTTACTCTAATTTTTCATTTGCTAAGATGACTTATTTACTTGAAAGATTTGTTATGGAGATTGGACCACATGATTATTACCTCTTTTTTTCCTGGGTATTAGTTTAATTTGAAAATCTCTAAATACACAATTGAGCATTTTCTATTTCACAGATTAGTAAACAGAGAGATATGATTTTGATGGGTTTAAGCTCCTGGGGCTAGGTGTCCATTTAACTTTATCTTCTATTCATTGCATTCCATATAAGGCAATTACACTATAGAGCACTTTCTCAGAGCCTTAACTTTTCTGCCATTCCTTCAATGTCCAATATACATATATTGGACAGCAATCACATGCCAGGCAACTCAACTGCAAGTATGAACAGTGCTCAGCCTGTGCCCTCAAGTCTAGTGGGAGATAGGTCACAGGATTGCTTTATAAGATGTAGGTGCTAATCCAAGGGACAGAACAAGGAGTGAGACCTGAGGTGGGGCATTTAACCCTGGAGGGAGCAGGAGATGAGAGTCCGGCTCTGGATCAGAGAAGGTTGCTCAGAGGGGCTGACTCTGAAGCTGATTCTTGTCAGAGTTTTTGTGTCAGGCTTTTTCCAGACACAAAGGCTTCTGTTGGAAGTGAAGGGATTATGATGTGAATATGGAAATTAATTGTGTCTAAGAAGTGGCATGCAAGTGATTTAATGAGCCTGCAGCACAGCATGTGTGTGGGGTGGGAGGAGCTCGGGCATGCTGGGAAGAGAGAGCTGGGGCAGATCACTGAAGTACCTGGTATGTCTTGGGTTAAGAAGTCTACACTTCATCCTGCAAACAATGGAACACAACTGAAAGATTATAATTAGGGAAGTGGCATGATCACAAGTCCAATGAGAAGAGTGAGCTGTGTCTTTTTACAAAGCAATTACTAGATACCCTTCATGCTTAGATAGCTACCATGTATTTGAGCCCTACTATGTACCTAAGCATGCCCATGCACTTTTTCCTATATTCTTTACTCCTTTCTCTATATTGTTTTTCTCTGCCTCATCCCATTCCAATGACTAAGTCCAATACTATAAATAAAAGAATAATATTAAGACATTAAGGATATTGCCACCTCAGTTATATTCAGCAACTGAGAGGTCACTCAAACTTGGAAAGAGCCATTTAAGTTGAAGGACAAGGGCCAGGAATCAATTGGGAGATGAGAAAGATTGAGGAAGAGGTGTGCAATATAGACACTCTTTCTGGAAGCCTTATTGTGAAACCACAAAAGATTGTAAGTGTTTGGTCCCTAAGGGAGCCTGAGAGGAGAAAACCCGAAGGCATGGAGAGACTTGGTGGGTGGGTTTGCTTTCTATGGGGTCAAGAGTAGTAGGGAGGATGGAAAGATCTTTTTCTTTTTCTTTTCTCTCTCTTTTTAAAAAAAATATATTTTATTGATATTTTACAGAGAGGAAGGGAGAGAGATAGAGAGTTAGAAACGTCGATGAGAGAGAAACATCAACCAGCTGCCTCCTGCATACCCCCCACTGGGGATGTGCCTGCAACCAATGTACATGCCCTTGACCCGAATCGAACCTGGGACCCTTCAGTCCGCAGACCGACGCTCTGCCACTGAGCCAAACCGGTTTCGGCGGAAAGATCTTTTTCTGCTGTTGAAGAAGGAAAACTGGAGTTTGGGGCTGACTATACATGAGACTGTGGCAGCATAGGAAGTTGGAGAAGGCTTGTGGCACGCCTTTGATTTTCCAGTGAGACTCTCCCACTGGTAATGGTAGAAGGAACTGGTGAGGAAGGAGCCTGAGAGAAAAGTCAAGATTTGAGGCAGTATTTGTGTGGGAAGGAGAGGGGGATGTTGAGAAGATTATCATCACGGCCCTGTGAGAGCCCAGCGAGGTTAGATACCACTGGTAGGTAATGGCACCAACCAGCAAAGCTGTTCAGCAGAGTGCAGAGAAGGTCAATGATATTGGGACTGAGTGGAGAGGTTTGGTTGTGTGGGTGTAGGAGAGGATAAGTGGTTAAAATAGTTGAAGGTTTTGAGAGATGTGGTGCAAGTGATAGCTTCTCCTGGGCACCTCCAAGCCCAGGATAAGTAGCAGCCATCTGCAGATCACCCAGAGCCAGCGTACTTCGTGGACAACTTCAGACCACTTCCCAGCTCCAACAAACCACCTCCACAGTAACATACTCAAGGAGTAAACTCAGAGGGGACCAGAGTTTACTCATGAGCTTTTATCAGAAGTATGTTTTTGGTCAAACTGTACCATTTATTTCTATTATTACCAGGGAGTTGGCAAACAGTAGAACCATTTTCTACCCTGATTTGAAAAAGCATCCTACCAAAGAATATGTTTTCCTTGTAGATTTTTCAAGCTAAGAGCTATTATTTCAATATAAGAGACCCCAAAAGTCTAAGACTTTGAAGACTTTAGGTTCATCTATTACATATTAAGTTCTCATATGTGCTTGGTATCCTTTGAAAATGTATACACACTTTAAGAGCTGGTAGTTCAATTTTGAAAAGGAAGTGTATTATAATAAACACTGCCTTTATAATTATTCAAAATGCATGTATACATTTTTGGGGACACCCTATATATATGGCTTTAGCTAAAACATAGTTATATGTTGTCCTTGACTCTGTAGCATGCATAGAGTCTAATCCTAAAATCATCAGATGAAACAATATTGGAGAATTTTTATTTACTAGCTTAAAAATTGAATAATACTTATATCATTCTAACAGAGATGCTTGGATGAGTTTTCTGGCTCTTTTCTAATCAGGAAAGGCTTGCTGGACAATTAAAAGAGATATGAGTGAGAAAGTAAAACTGCCAAAACCATGCAAAGTTGCTAGAGATGATTATGATGGCATAAAAAAAAGGGTCCCCAAATTAGGTTGATACAGCGTGGGTTAGACCTAAGTTGCCCTAACAGTTTGCTGTGGAAGTGATTTAACTGAAGGAAACTCCAGGCGATGGGCCCTGGAACTGAATTGGACCAATTTGGACCAGTAACCTGGCTGGAGCTCAGTATCACTCATTTTATTCTTCAAACGCGGCCCGTCCAAATACCCATTCCTGTGTCCTGGCAGCTCACGTTGGTTGCACAAAACTTTCCCAGAGACCCTTTTGGCTCCGGCTGTAAAGGAAGTCCACTTGCCTCACTAGCCAGGAGTGAAAGGGGTTTATTCCGTGCAGCTGTAAGCAGATTAAGGAGAAGGGTGTGGAGGCACTGGGTGTTCTTACATCCCACTACAGTTAAATGTGTCCTATTAACTTCTCAAAATCCTGGCAGAATTTGCCCCCAGACTGTTCATGGTATATTTTTCATATCAACTGGAATTCATATCTACAAATTTGATTTGTAGCTAATGTGCTGAGTCCAAACATGGGAAAACTCATTTCTCTGTTCTGTTTTCTTGATAAGGAAAAGCTATCGGCTTGTGGTTGAGGGGGACTGTTGGAAGAGATCAAAGTCTGAGTTAAGGCTAAGCAGCCAGAGTGTGAGGCCGGCCCCACCCGGTGCGGCCATGGAGATGGGGATTACAGAACACTTCCCTTTTCCCAAACACACACACACACACACACACACACACACACACACACCATTGTCTATAATATTCTTATTAAGAAATCTCTGGAAATATACAGACATGTAGACTTTTGTTGCAGCATTCGTGAACCAGAACCTGCCTCCTACTTGCTGCATTTCAAATTGCAACTCACTGTATGCTCAGGAAGCCCTGTTTAATGGCAATAACTCAATGCATTCTGTCTTGCCTTTGCAGCCCCTGAACTCACTGCCTTCCTCCTCCACCCTTTATCTTCCTCTTCCCTCCCACTCACCAGCGGAAAGCACCTGGCATCTTGTATCTTTCATTCTACACCCAGGAAAGGACACAAGTGCTCAGGGACTTTTCTCTCACTTGTAACCACACATGTTGGGCTTGGCAGAGGCTGGAGGGGCTCATAGTAAAAGTTTCTGTGTTGATCTCTGCTCCAAGCATGTCCCATGTGTCTTAGAGGTCTTGGGAGCCCCTGTTGTCTGTTCTTCTGCATCAACCACTGTGTCTTCGATTAATAGCTTCTCTCTACTGGCAACTAGACCCGAGGTTTCTCAGTCCTGGGTGCCCATTAATGAAATTAACGCCTGGGACACAGAAATCCACGCAGGGTCTGTGTGGTCAGCCTTGCTGGCATCCTGGCATGACGAGTTCCCCACAGCTGCCCCAGTGACAGCCCCCTTCTGGGGGATCCCATCTTTGTCATCCTGGTTCAGGTAGTTTCTCTTATTTCATGTACATTTCACTCTTTCACATTTCACTAGGTTCCCTCAGTTCAATTCCCTCAATTCTTAATCTAATTGCCCACTCAGATATATACTTCTTTAGTGGTCAGTCATCTCAAGGCTCCAATTTTTTATGACATTGGGATGGAGACTGAACAGCAGGCATGGCACATTTCCCATCCATCCGGGGCGAGCCGTTTGCTGTGCCTGGTGCTGTTCCGTGAGGTAAGTTAATGGCAGGTACACACACTCACACCCACGAGAAAATAGGCTGCTGAATATGCATACCGGAAACAGAAAGGTATTTGGTGCATCTGTTTCCGCAGCAGAACACGGCTCTGCTGCACTGTGCAGCTCGAATAACTGCTTCACAGGACATTATTCTGAAGAAGAATTTTCACTTAATTAGGATTCAGAAAGAAACACTGCAACTTTAAGATCTGTCTGACCCACTGCATTCTTCAGGGGCTTCTGTGGTCCCCTGCTGAGATGGGAAAAGTCAGTGGTTTGAAACTTGAAGCATCACTTGAACATTGTCCACATTATGATGATATTAAATCCCATGGACTCAGCCTGGTAATGTGAGAATTGGGAATTCAAAATTACAATATTTCCCACCTTGCATTCTTCCACTCTATAAACTAACGTTTTGGAGGCAGTTTCTCTCATTCTATTTCAAAACCAGATGCTTTTTGTCTGGAAATACATCTCTTTCTGCGATGAGCTAAAGCAACATAGACCCAGACATTGGAGTAAGAGGAAATGTGGTTAATGACACCGAGACCTCTCTGAAAATGAAAAATGACCAAGTTAGGTGGGACATTATTCATTAATAGGCAACTTAAATCTTAAGTCTCTAAAAAAACACACACAACTGCATTTCTTAGTTATTTCCAATATAACCCAGGAGTACTCTGAGAGCATCATCTTATGACTTTTAATTAATGTATCAGTTTTCTCCAAACTTCTCTAAAAATGCTTGTAACTTTGCTTGTCTAATCAGGAGAAAGCAGATCCTTATTCAAAGTAAAACCCAGTATAGGAAATTCAGGTATAAATGGCTTGGCATTTTCTTTTCTTCTTATCAAAGATTTATGACTGTCTCTATTTCAGGCCTCCTCTATCTCTCTCCTGTACTATTTCAGTAGCCTCTTTATCGGGCTGTCAGCCCATTTGTCTTCCTACGACCCTTCATCTGTTCTTCCCACTCATCTGCGGAGCGCTGCCATCAGCTTCGCCCTAGTTTCCTGACTGGATGTCCGGGGCGCTTCCCGGGATTCTCTCAGGAAACTTCCCTCCCTCATCTTCCACCATTTTATCCGCTCCTCCTAGAGACATCACCTCCCAATGGGACCTCTCTCTTCACCTTGCCACATTGCACTTTTGTAGTTCTGTCCCTTTGTTGACACTGGTCCCTCTGCCAGGCCATGTTCTCCAGACCCTGAAAACCTCCCTGCGGTTACTGCCCAGGCCTAAGAAACCATCCCAAACCCTGCCTTCTTCATCATATCTTCCCAGACACCCAACCAGCCTGAGCCAGTGTTCTTCTTTCTCCTACAATAGCATCTTAACTGTTGTCTTGTTCTTACAGCATGGAGCTCTTCTGCCTCTTTGGAAGGTATAGCTCTTAGCTAACTGTAAGTTCTTGGAAAATAGAGTCCATGTCTAATTTAATTATTTTGTTCTATAAAATGCCTTGTTACTCAAAATATGGTTTGCTTGTCACTGGAAAGGGCCCGGGCCTGGAGTGGGTCTGCCTCCAGCTGGTCAGTAGGGTGTGTGTTCTTGACTTCCTGCAGGAAAGATTCCACAACACCAGTAGATTTGTGTGTGTGTTGTGTGTGTGTGTGTGTGTGTGTGTGTGTGTTAAATTTCTTTATTGATTATGGTATCATATAATTGTCCTCATCCCCCCATTCCCATCCCAAACCCCTCCCCACGTATGCCCACCCCCTGTTTGTTTATTAAGCTGGGGACAGCGAAGCAAAGGAAGGGCTTAGGGGAGAAGAAGCATCAGGGGGGCCTGGGCAGTGCTCTGCTCTGGCCCCTAGAAACACTATAGGAAAGAAGTGAGCTAGGCCGGGGCTGCTGTTAGCTCACTTGGAAGGAACCATCACAGTGAAATCACACTTGATTTCACTGCTAAGGCAGGACTGCTTCTAACTCACTGAAAAGTCATAGTTAAAGGGGCCTTGGAGACAGGTTGGTGGGGACCCTTAGAACTTAGGGAGAAAAGGTAAGCATACAGGCCTGGGGAAAAAAGAGTAGGCATGTTCCAGAGAGAGGCCGTCCTGGCTCTTTATCTTCAGGGTCATTATCTGTTTCATAAAGGCAGGAATTTTAGGGGAGGATCTCAGTAGAATATTCATCAGATTTACGCTGATGCGCTAAAATGAGATTTGTTGCCTAACTTCATCATTCCTTGGGTATGGTTGGCACAAATGGCACTAGTTGGATTTTGTCATCTATCTCCCCGAGAAGAGTGATTTTAGCTATTTACCCTGTAGTTGGGGAGGAGAAGGGTAAACCATTTACTCTGTGTCCTTGGTTAGGGAAGATAGTTTTGTGATTCACTAGATGGCTGTAAATTGCTTGGCCTGTTGGTTAACTGTCTCAGTTTCCCCATCTCATTTGACCTGGTTTACTAGCCTGTCTCATGCTGACCAACGGTATCAACATCAGCTGGGAGCGGGTTAGAAATCCAGAATCTCAGTTCCCATCTCAAATCTGGTGAATTAGAACCCACATTTTTATAAGGCCCCCTAGGTGATTACAATGTACATGAGAAGTTGAGATGCTCTGTTATGTTATATTGCACAGAACCTCCTGTGTAGCAGGTACCAATGGATAGCTGTTGAATTGATGAATGAATAACATTCAAAGCTAAGGTTATTCTCATTGATTTGTGGGAAAATAATCTCAAAATCAAAAGTAAAAAATGTGACCCAACACCCATCATTTTTCTGTGACCATTTTCAGTCTTAAATAGTGGAGGCCCATTTCTCCCTTTTAAAATCTTTGATCTGTTACTTCCAGGTCTTCTTTGGCAGTTATTTGGGTTTTTGTTTTGGGTACTCTTTTCCACCTCGTGGTTTTTTTTTACTGCCTTCACAGCATAGTATTGGCCTTAGGTGAATAAGTATAGAGAGAAAGTTTGCTAATTGGGTCTAAATATAGGTTTTGTGCAAAAAACAATTTCTAGTATGGAGTGTATCATTTTGTCATCTGAGCAGCTATGTTCTTAAGGACCAAGTAGATGGCAACTAGAGGCTGGGAAATTCGCTGTCACTGTGTCAAAAGCTGAGTGATCTAGTTCACACATACTTGCTAATAGCCAGAAGGTGCTGACAATATTCTGGGATTTTTAAAGCACTAAAGGCTTTGATATTAAAGTGTTCTCAGCTGTCTGGAAATAAAAAGAAGGTTGAGAGAAATATATAAAATAGGGAGGAGTATTGCCTACAAATTATAGCAGACAAAACAACCACCCACTGTGGCCTATTGTGGAACTTGTGGGGCCATCTTTGCCTAATTGGGAGGTGACATTTTCATGGGCGTGCTCTACAATGTGAAAGATTGTCTCACACTGTGAAGAATTGTCCCATCTGAGGCCACAACTTGAGAACATCTGGCCAGACATTTTGGGGGTGAAGAGTGGTTTCATTACTTAGAATATATATTACAAAGAGCATTTTAAACACATGCTGAATTTTCCAGGCATGCAATTACCATGTTAATTGAGAGCATATTGTCCTTTGTTTTGTTCAGATCTTTAGTATATGCTTATTTCAAAAAAAAATAACATCACTGTTCCTATCAGTCTGCATGTGTAGCTGTTGAATTCACAGGGATCCTACTTAGAAGTGAGTGCCAAGCCTTCTTGTGTCTTCTGTTGAAGTTGTATCTGAGCATTTATTATTGAAGTGTATCTTATTTGGTGCAAATTTCTCCTTTAGGTAATAGGACATTATATTGATTTTTTAAGTGTATGTGACTAGGTAAGGTTTTTCTTAATTTTATCCCAGGCTGCAAAAAGAGGTGTTGGGTCTGATAGATTTGAGAGTCTCTGTGGCACAGACAGCGTCATTAGTTCTTGTCTAAGGGTAACAGTAAAGGCTCAGGCTCAGATATACAAATAGAAACAGTCACATCCTGTTATTGGTGGGGTGCCTTCTCTGTCCTCACCTGTTACTGGTGAAAATGGAGCTCTTGGGGTGCCTCGGGAAGAAGAATTTCCTGAGGCCCCCACAGGAGGATGAGATATTGTGGAAAGCTTTATTGATGAGGTAACATTAAGGAAGTTTCGTTCCAGGGTGCCATCTCCCTCCGTCCTGCCATGAAAGAAGTCTAGCCTTGTTTTCAGAGGGCAAGGATGAAAGCCTTAATATGGAGGAGAGTCTTTGCTTCATATTAAAGCACATTCCAGTCCAGGATCTGGCTAGTTTAGCTTGTGTTCCCAGCTGCAGTCCATTGTGTGGGGGGTCCACATACCCATGGTCATGTGACTTCTAGTGCCACATGGTGGGCTACCAGGAGTCACAGTGAAAGTGAATGCAAGGGAACAGGAGCAAAGCAAGAGAAACAAGAGAGCGGGAACTCATTGTTTCTGGGTCATAACTGGGAGCTAACCCATCCACCCTTCAGGATTGTTCATGCCTTCAGTATCTTCTACCCACCCCTCCCCCTCCCCCCCCCCCCACACACAGCCATTAATCTTTGTTCCCAGGTTAGATTGACAGGCATGTACCTTTCTTACATCACCCTAGCTTCACTGCACACACACCCATCTCCTCTGTTTGATCCCTTTCCCCAGTGATTTGCGGGGACTCGACCAGCTATTCCCTGGGGAGTGTGAAGTTTGCAACTTTCTGGTGAAGCTACCCAGATGACTATGCTTACAATGTCTGGCCTTTCCTTTGCTCTTTTCCTATTATTAACAATAATTAGCTAATTACAATGGTAACAATCCCGCATGAGAGAAACAGAGAGAAGCATGATTATGGGGTTTCTGTGGTGGGGATGCATACAGTGGGCATCAGAGACAGAGCATGGAGCTTACAATACGTGAGTGCCTCGCTCTCCCCTGCCACTTCTTAGTGGTTGGCGCTGGTCGGCCTCCTGAGCTCTGGCTTTGGGGCATCTTTGCAGAGTCAGAGTGAATATTAGCAATAATGATCTTAAAACACTTGTCCCAGACTTGCAAAAAATGTTAATGAATGCATATATATTCATTTGTATATATCAAATTGTAAATGATATGTATGATTGCCTACTATCGGGTGACTCTTTGAAAATGAAAAATAAAGAAGCTATATTCCTCAAGGTAGGATTACTGGGTCAAATGGGAGTTCTAATTTTAATTTTTTGAGGAAACTCCATACTGTTTTCCACAGTGGCTGGGCCAGTCTGCATTCCCACCAGCAGTGCACAAGGGTTCCTTTTTCTCCACATTCTCACCAGCACTTGTCTTTTGTCTATTTGTTGATGATAGTCATTCTGACAGGGGAGAGATGATAACTCACTGTTGTTTTAATTTGCATCTCTCTGATGATTAGTGACTTTGACCATATTTTCATATGTCTTTTGGCCTTCTATATGTCCAACTTTGGAGAAGTGTCTATTTGGATCCTTTGCCCATTTTTTTTTTATTGGATTGTTTGTTTTCCTTTTGTTAAGTTGTAATGAGTTCCTTATATATTTTGGATATCAACCTTTTATCAGGTGTATCATTGCCAAATATGTTCTCCCATATGGTGGGCTCCCTTTTAATTTTGTTGATGATTTCTTTTGCTGTGCAGAAGCTTTTATTTTTATATAGTCCCATTTGTTTATTTTTTCCCTTAGTTTCCTTTGCTCTAGGAGATATGTCAATAAACTTATTGCTACAAGAGATGTCTGAGATTTTGCTGTCTATGGTTTCTTTCAGGATTTTTATGGTTTCACAACTTATATTTAAGCCTTTTGACCAATTTGAGTTTATTCTTGTGTATGGTATAAGTTGGTGGTCTAATTTAATTTTTTGCATATATCTGTCCAATTTTCCCAACACCATTTATTGAAGAGCCTGTCTTGACTCCATTGTATGCTTTTGCCAGTTTTGTCAAATATTAATTGAGCATAATAGCTTGGGCTGATTTCTGAGTTCTCTGTTCTGTTCCATTGATCTATATGCTTGTTCTAGTGCATAAGAAACCCAAAACATCAGTTAGAAAGAATTTCTGCACCCCTATGTTCATTGCAGCACAGTTTATAATAACTAAAATCTGGAAACAGCCCAAATGCCCATCAGTAGTTTAGTAGATAAAAAGTTGTGATACATTTACACCATGGAATACTTTGCAGAAGCAAAAAAGAAGGATCTCTTACTATTTGAGACAGCGTGGAGGGACCTGGAAAGTATTATGCTATGTGAAATAAGCCAGTCAGAGAAAGATGAGTATCACAAGATCTCACGCATATATGGGATCTAATGAACAAAATAAACTGGAAAAAAAATAGATTCAGAACAGACTGAGAATCTCAGAAGTATGGCGGGGGTCAGGGAAGTGGGTGGGAAGAGAATAACCAGGGAACATATATGCATGTATGGATAACCCATGGACTTTGTATATATGCACAGTAGTGAAAGCCTGAGAGGGGCAGCTGTGGGGTGGAGGGGGGGTCAATGGGGAAAAATGGGGACATTTGTAATACTTTCAACAATAAAGATAGAGAAATGGCCCAAGTTTTCTACTATTCCTCAGGGATGAACTGGATCGAGAATCCAAATTCCAGATACTTTACTTTATTATGACACTAACACCCAGTTGCAGGTAAAGCTCCTGACTTGAACCCCTCTCCCTCTAAATTCCCATAGACTCTTGTTTTGCTTATCTGAGACTCTTTCATCAAATTACACCAAACATCATACAATTGCTACAAGCCCGTGAGCAAACCTGTGACTTCCTTATGAAGGAAGAAGGGGTAAGAAAACGTATTTTCCCTACTGCTGCCCTGCCTCCTTCAATCAGGTCAGAACCCCCTGGGAATTTGACCCCAGTCTTGCAGCTCAGGGAGCTTTCTCTCTGGATTCCTGTCAGCTCCTTCTGCAATTTAACTGGCATGGCCTCTCCCTCCCACTCCAACTTCCCTCCCCCACCCCAACCTTTTCTGTTTCCCTCCTAGGCAAGCCTTGAGTCCAGCCAGCATCACCTTTTCTTACAGGTTCTTTACTAGTGTGTTTAACTTCAAATTCAAGAAGGGTGGACTTCAAAGTATTTTAGACCCTTTTAAGAATAGTTTTACTTTCACCATGGGGAGCCTCTCCAACTCTTCACTCTAATTCTGATGCTAAGGATGCTCTGCCTCCTTCCCATTCTTCCCAAGGACCAGCACGGAGAATCTTTGTAAGACAATGGGAGTTACTGTCTTGCATTAAAATTCTTTTTAAATGATAAAGAAGTGAAACCCTACTTTGTTGTGCAAAGGGGTCAATCCTTAAGTCAGTTTACTCCTGGCAGAATTATTTCAGATTTCTTTTGAAAGTTAAATGCTAGTCTTTAGAAAAGTGACCATGTGGCCATAGGAGTCAATTCTGACCTTTTTGTCCCTTCCCTTTCTCCTTTTCACCTCGTAAGTCACTTGTCTCAATATTTTCTCAGAAGCTCTTTTATCTTGTCTTTGGCCAGATTGTATTTAATTAAGTTTGGTATAAATATATCCCTCTCCTGTCCTATTGTAATGGCTTCTCTTTTAGCATTTCTTGAGTGGCTCCTTTAAATTGTTATGTGCATTTGAAGCGGCATCTGCCCTTCCTAATGCCGCCATTTTGGTAAAATCCAGTGCATCTGGGTGGGTGATGCCCTCTGTTTTGACAATTCTCTCTGGTCCTGGTGTGTTAAGGTTGGGCCCAGTTCATTATTTTTTATCAGTGACATTTCCGTGATGCACTCAATACTAAAGTGTTAAGAACACCAAAAGAAAAAGCCTTAAAAATGACTAGAATATTTTCTGAAGCATTTAATATTAAGGGTATTAACCTTTCACATCTCTTTAAATATAAATGGATTATTAAGCATATTGAGTTGACTTCAAATCTGATAGATTAAATAAAGAAGGTAGACCGGAGACCGGGATGGCAGGACACACACAGGCTTTATTGGAGGGAAGAGTACCCCTGCCGGCTGCTTCCATGGAGAGGAGCAGAAGAGAGCAAGGGCCAGCTAACAAGCACCTTTAAGGATAGGGGGCGGGGCTTAGGGCACACACTGATTGGTGATTAGGGATTGGGGGCCCAGGGTATTTGGCTGGTGTTGATTGGTGGTTCAGAGCTCAGGAATGTCTGGCCGCAGGTGGGGTTTACATATGTCCATCAATTGAAGGAAGGGAGGATCTATCAAAATCAAGGTAGTCAGTATCTGGAAAATTGAAATTGAATTGCAGCCTGCACCAGATCACCACAGTCCCATGTCCAGATTAGCCCTCAGTGCTACAAACACCTTCGGCTTCGATTCCCCCAGTAGGCTAGGCCTTCTCTCCCCACCTGCCCCAACGCCCAGCCCTCTTTACCAGTGACAATTGGGCCAAGTCCACAGTCACTCTAGTTGAAAGGGATTTGTCATTTTCTGAATTCCAAGACTTTTACTTGCAAAAATGGCAATGAAAGTTCCACATTTCTTTGTTTATATTCATTCTTACCTTCATCTATGTGATGCAATCTAGACCTCTTGAAGACAGGTGATGACTAGTTGAGCTTTCACGCTACAGTGTGTCCCAAGCTGTGTCTGCCTGCCACAGTTACTGCACAGCGTGTTTCAAATGAGTAATCAGATAGGCACCACTTCGTCAATAACTCTATGTAAAGTTGCATGTGAGTTTGAAACCAAAATGTAGGGTTGGAGTCTGAGTTTGTTGTCTCGGGAAATCGAAGAATGAAGTCATGGGCCAAAAAGGAAAGAAAAAGAAAAAGGTTAATGGAGGCAAAGTTTATTGAGAGAAGCCAGTCCTAGAAAAAGTGCAAATGGGGTTCCAGGAGCAGGCTAGTGACCAGAGCTTCTTTTCCATGTTACATTCGGGAGTAGTTCAGCACCCAAGCTAATTGAAGTTTATGAGCCCATGGGTGGAGGCCCCCATGGCCATAAGTCATGTGGGTGCAGGGGAGTGTGTCTCCTGCCATCAACCTAGTGCCCCAGGAGAGAGCAAAGAGGAAGTGCACACTTTTTTGTACCTTAGTTCCTGATTGGTCCTTTCAAAGAATTCTGCCTTACCATTCTTGGGATTGGTTATAGGCCGCACTGTTTTTTGATAGGTTATCAACAAGCTGCTTCCCTTAGCAACATTCACACATTTTAAAGCTCATGTCTCTCACCCACCTTTTCTTCTCTGCCTAGTTGGGGTACCTTAGTGACTCCACCTAGTTGGGTTCCGTGGTTTTATTCCTCCCATAGTCAGCTCCCCTACCCCCTCACTTCCCTCCACCCCACCTCCCGCTCACCATGGTCCAGTACCTCCTGTCTATCTAGTTTCCCTCTGTCTTTGCAAGTTGGCTTTTTAAAATGGAATGCTATTGGAATGTTTAAAAGAAACTTTCAGGGAAGGCAAAGGGTTCTTTTTTAAAGCATGAATAGTCTCCACAAAAATGAACGACCTTTGATCTGGCATTACAGTTATTCTGTACAAATTCCTCTTCTCTTTCATCCTTTCATTTATTCAGTGTATGTTTAACAAGGCCATATGATATCCCACTGTCCAGGTGTGAGCAGTCATGAACACGACAACAGGCCTGCCCTCTTAGTACTCTGTGAAGAGAGGCCGATGAAAACAAATAGAAGAACTAGCATGTGATGTGAGGACTGTAAAGAGAATAATATTGGATATGGGAAATGGAGAAAACTTGAGTGCAGTTTATAGAGAAGGCCTTTCAAATGAAAGGGCAATCAGAGCAGAGAACAGAGAACTGCAGGAGGGAGACGACTATGTGGATATCCGGCTACAGGAAGAGCCTGCAGAGCAGAGGAGCCAAAAAAGGCCTGGAGTTCTACCTTGCCCTGGGGTGTGTGAGGGATAGGACACCAGGAGGCTGCGTGGCTGGAGTGGACTGAGGACCGGTGTGGAGGCAGGTCTGGGGACAGAGCTGGGCAAGGTCAGGTTGTGCTAGTAGACCTGGGTAAAGAGTTGAGATTTTACCTTGAGTAAAAAGGAAAGTTGTGGGAGGGTTTTGAAGAGTTACATTAAACATATGTAAAAGGCTTGGGCTGCTGTGAAGAGTAGTCTGCATTGGGATAGGTCTGGGAGGGGTGGTAGGACCGGCACCAGGTGTTAGACAGGTGGTGTCATTCTGGACATGGGTTCAGCAAACTTTGGTTAGTGAGTTCTAAGAAAGAATTCAGAGCCAAGATTTCACCTATAAGAGAACAGAGAGGTAGAAGAAGTACTTGGTGAAAGAAATGGGCTTTGGAAACAAGTTATAGAGGTAAAGGAAGGGCCTTTGGACCTTAGAAGTGAGGAAGGAAAAGGTGATAAGACTAAGGGGAGGGGGTGAGAGAGAACACTGGGTCCTAATCATAACAGTTTTAGGGATAGAGACTTCAGGGGAGATGCCAGGTGAAGAACCCAATAGAATTTTCAGCAGCTTTCCAAGTGTGTTCTTTCAGGGTCAGAGTCTCCACTGATTGATGGGTCAGCACCAGGGCTGGGGCTATTATTTAATGCAGCTGGTCCTGAGATCAGCCTTGGCATTGCTTGTATGGTTTTGCTGCTTTTTGGGGCCTGGAGCTGAAACACAATTAAGCCTAGATATTGACTCTAGAGAGGAAACTTCAGGGGGTCTGAACCAAGTGACCAGGATATGCTAGGGGAGGAAACATCACCCTACAATTGTCCCTTGTTAGGCTTTCCACCACAGTGATCTTCTGTCCTTGGCCCAGGGTCTTTGCTCTACTCATGTTTGCCTAACTGCCTACCACAGTTCAGGTCTGGAAGCAGGAAGAGTCATGTGGAGGCTCTTGGATAGCTTGTGATTGGCAGCAGGCCCATGGCCAGCATGATGGCCTGAGGGGTGAGAATAGTTAGATCCTGGTTTAGAGTGTTGAAAGAGTTTGCTGCTGTTCTCACCATGGAGGCCTGTCAGAGAGGGAGGAGAATCAGGAATGGTTAAGAACAAGATTTGTGGACTCAGCAGATGTATGATTCATGATGTCATTGACTGAGATGCGAAGGTCTGAGAGAGGGTCAAGTACAGGAGACAACATGAGGCATTTAAATACCTGTTGGTTATGCAAGGCTGTTGGCTGTGAGTCTCCCATCCAGAATTGTGAGTCCTTGGATTCAAAGCCATGTCTTGGTCATCTTTGTATTCTCTAATTCATTTGCAGAAGTTCTTGCTCTCAGGACACCTAACACTTGTGGTCTAGTTAACAGGATTAAAATTTATGCATGCAAGATTTTCTGAAAGTTGCCTGTACTTTGACTTGCATCTTCATGTTTTTTCTCATCATAATTTGTAAAAACAGAGGAAAGACAATTGGAAAAAATGCTGGATGGAACTTTCTGAAAGTGGGTAGAACCACAAATGATGCTGACGGGAGGTTTAGAAGTGCAAAATAGAGAGTACACAGACCAAATATATATAAATTAGCATAAATCATCATTCTGTGATTTTCATGCTGATCTTATCCACGTTGGCTGACTCAGCAGCTGCTTCTATAACTACAGCTGTGTGATTCCTTCACATGTTCATTTAAAGAGGAAAAATGTTCCAGTTTCTCATTGCTTCATCGTATGCGATATTATATGAGGTTCTTTTTCCCCCCTGGCCATATGGTTAAGGAAAGTCTTGCAATTGACCCTTGTTCTTTTGAACCAACAACTTCATCTGTTTTCACTTGGGGTTTTGTTTCAGACCCACTTGAAGTTTTACTATTTGCCTTTGGGATCCTCCAGGAAGCTCTTCTTAGAGGTTCAAAAAGGTTTCTCTCGAGAAACTTCTTTATACGTGGTGACCCTTGAAGGATAGTGGTAGTTTCAGGTAGAGAAAGACTTCAAAGTGGGCAGGTGTCTAGTTTCGTGTGGCTGCGAACATGAGCTTCATGGGGAGCGTGAAGAGAACTCAGCCAGAAAAACAACAACAACAACAACAAAAAAAACAGTTGACATGAAGGTAATACAGACTATTATGAGCTATGCTAAGTAGTATAGAGTGGCAGAAGTTTAGAATCAGGTAGGTATTTGTAGGCAAAGCTATGACTGCCATAGGAAGAACAGATGGGAGGTGACTGGTAGGAAGATTCCTGGTGTTGAAGGCAAAAGATAATGAAGGCCTTACAAATTTCTTAGAACAGTAATTGGTGCAGTTTCAGTGCTATGTAAGTATTTATAAAATTGAATTAAATAAATGAAAGTAGAAACATGTATAATGGAGAGGAGAACACCAAATTAGAAAGACATCTTACATGTGGAATTCCAACATCTACGTGGATGAGTGATGACAGCATTGCAGCACTGGCAGCAGGTGGAGTGAGGCAGAGGTTGAAGAAGGGCCACAGTTCTGTCTGGACACGTCCTCTCTGTGGAGCCACAGAGCCTCCCGTGGGCAGCTGGAAATGCAGCTCTGAGGCTCCGCTGAGACCTTAGCCTGGAAGAACTTGTTTGGAACGTGTTTAAAAGTCCTCAACATCTAGATAGGAAAGAGAGAGATCACCCAAGATAGCAAGCAAAGGGAGAGCACGGTCAAAATTAGAGTCCTGAGGAAACCGTACATATGGGATTGAGTCTCTGTGGTACAAATGGCCCTACCACTGATGTTGGAATTAAAAAAAGAGGAGCAAAGAGGAGCAAATTATGTACACATTTTGGTTGATTTAATCTTCCATCAAGATTTTCTGGCTAACCAATTGGTAAATGTTACATTATTGTTGCTTTATTAAAAAAGAGACTAGCAGGTTTGACTCAATGGATAGAGAATTGGCCCGCAGACTGAAGGGTGCTGGGTTTGATTGTGGTCACGGGCATGTACCTTGGTTGCAGGCTCCTCCCAGGGTTTCGGTGCATGCTGGAGGCAACTAATTAATGTGCTTCTCTCACATCTGTGTTTCTCTCTGTCTTTCCCTCTCTCTGAAAATCAATGGGATAAAAAAATCCTCAGGTGAGGAGGAAAGGAAGGAAGGAAGGAAGGAAGGAAGGAAGGAAGGAAGGAAGGAAGGAAGGAAGGAGAGACTATATGCTATTTGATTCCCCTTCAGGCAGTGCCACCTGGTTTCAATAAAAACATCTTGATAAGGTAGGTGTTCTTGCTACTGTGAAGACCTACCACAACCAACTTTGAACCTCATTCTTCATAGAGGATTAACAACATGTTCTGGCTTCCCCAAAGCATTAGTAATTTATAACTTTGGGCAACACTCACTGGTACTTGAGATTTCAGGAATCATAAGGAGTTGAAGCAAAGCATCATTTTCACCCAAACCTAGATACCACAGTAAAAATTCGAACAGCTTCCTCTTACCAACAATATGGATTTCTGAAAAATATCATGGGATAATAAGTTTCCATATTGTGAATTCATTCCAAATCTCCAGGTCCTGAGCCAGGTATTTAAGGGCCTCTTTGGCCACTTGGTGTGTCTTAGTGACTTACAAGCAGCTGCCAGCCTTTAGAAGGGGTTATTCTCTGGAGCCATGGATTGCAGGAGGGAAGGCTGGTTGCATGTCACATACAGGCGTGGGAAATAGTGCTTTCAGCCGAAACATTTTCCGTGTGATAAAAATAACTGCTGTAGTCAGTAGCCCTGAAGCCAGGTGTCCCCTTTCACCTCCTGTTCTCTGTTGATATCCTGCAAAGGAACATCTTGTCTTCCACGGCTTGGATGGAATGTGATGTTTCTGGTCTCACCAATTTAACTGGCTAACATCTGTATGCTTGTCCTTTTGTCTAATACAGGGAGGATTTTCAACTCTTGAACACTTGCATTTTGCATTTCGCGTGTCTACCATTCACTTATACAGCAAGGGCTTGACAGAGATATGAATGACTAGGCAACAACTTTCATGTCAGTATTTCTCCTAAGTCTTGGTTATATTCCCCCATCACTGAAGGCTCTTTGAGATCCTACACTCTAATAATAGATGCACACATTCCTGCACAAAGGAGATCAGCTTTTATATTTTGACCTTTTCCCTCAGTCTCCTTCTGGAAATCTTAATTGACTAGTGCATGTAATTTCTTCCTTTCCAGTAGCTCCAGGTCAAGCTCCTTCTCAAGAGCCCTGACATTGGAAAGTCTACACCTGCTAGCACAGAGGGGTGGCTGGTGGGTGTTGTTAATCACTGAAAGATGTGGCTGCTATTGGGGTTCTTTCCTGTGTCAAGCTTCCCATTGTCAGACCTGGCAAAGAGCTCAAGCGCTGTGGAGATGGCCTCTGTGTAAACACGGCTCGACCCACAGTCTCTCCTTCCTGTGGTCAGAGCACAGCATACATCTCCCGCGGCACACTGGGGCAGGCAGGCTTTCTCAAACGCCCCATGTACCTGATGAAGTAACTGCGTAGTGGTTTATCCCTGAGGCACGCAATGGAATGTAAAACCCCTGAGTCATAGGATCACTTCGTCAGCCATATTTTTAAAGATATTTTTCATAAATACATATTGCTGGTAAGAGAAGGCTGTTTGATATTTTCACTGACCAAAATTGTAAAATAATAAATAAATAAATAAATAAATAAATAAATAAATAAATAAATCTCGCTACCATAATTGGATACAATAAACCAATTTATTTTATCTGTTAATACAAATAAAAATTATTGGTTGGGAACTATGTTCTTTGTTGCTAAGCAGTGTGAGGGCCTTTCTTTTGAATTCTCTTGTTCTTCTTCCCCATCTTTTCCTCAGCCATGCCCCCTCTCAGCCTCCTGAGCTAACTGATAGCACATGTGTTTCAGAATAGAACCTGGGAAAGGAATGTGTATGGCCCACGTATGAAAATACCTTTCCAAATTCCATACACCATTAGATAATACACTGGCTAGACTGTCAGAAGTCACCCTAGAAAGGGGGAATTTGGATTGGAAAGGAATCAAAGGCATTGTGGAGCTCATATAATTGACGGCAGTTAAGCAGTAATAGGGTGGTCTGGACAGCTGGACGAAGGCCAAGTTCAAAATCACAAGCAGTTCCCCCTGTCCTTTTAGAATGAGGTGAGTCCTATTGAATAGAGAATAGAACAAGTCATCAACTTTCATAGGTTTAATCCAAACATGGCCCTGAGCTTTGTTCTCTGAAAGGGACAAAGATATAAAATCCAACCAGAAAAACCTGTGCTGATCCATAACAATCCACACAATTACTTCTTTTATCCCCCTTGTCCTTCTCTCTCAGAAACAAGGCCTGAAATACTAGTTAAGTTCCCAGTTGTGTCTGATAGATATCAGTCAATGTCCCTGACTCCTTCATTTCCTTTGTCTCTGGCTAGCTTAACATATTGGTTGAGTGAGTGAATGGATGAGTGCTTAAATAAATAGCGATTTGTCAAAAAAGAGGAAAATGTTAGCGAGTGGAGAAAAAGATGAAAACAAGAAATCCTGCTTGTAAGGGTAAAGAGTGTGCCTTCAATGCCATATGGCAAGTGATATGAGTGTGAGGCTACCAAACTCTGAGTCCCTTGGAACAGTAGATCATTACAGATCACACACACACACACACACGCATGCAAGCACATGCACTTCTTTGATCCAACAAGTGTTGTACACCATATCACACTGTAGAGTCCACAGTGTACCTTTGTATGTTGAAGTCACTCACAACACCTGCAATGAAGATAACCAGATTAACCTTTATTTCACTCAGCTTTTCTCCTAATATATTTGACCATCAAACTCTGGTTTATATCTGTTTACATCCAGAATCTACTGAGCACACTTTTAAATTTTAAAAATTTATTATAGACTTGAGTTTGAATCCTGGTTTACAACTCACCCTGTATTTCTGAGTCAAATTAAGTAAGCTCTGCTTTCCTCTGCAAGATGAAGATAACATCCATTTTTTAAAATATGAAAATTAAACCAGGTCATCCATCTTCTGTGCACTTAGCACAGGATAATCTTGCAGGTTATTTATTTCCACACTGATAAACTGCATTTCTCTGTATCATACAGGTACCCACCAATAGGTTTGTTTGTTTGTTTTATGATTTTTTTAAAGTGTACAACCTTTTGTCCTTAATCTCTATGGCCAGTTTATTTGTTATTTGCACTTGTAAAATGTGGATAATTATAGCAGACCCTCCAATAATGTCTTTTCATTCCATGTTGATTGCTTATAGCAGTGTTTCTAGCTCTCTATCTCTCTCTCTTCCCCTTTGTAAAATATCAATAAAATATATTAAACATCTTGAAGGGCAGTAAGAGGGTCTTAGTTGAACTGGTCTTTGAGCTTCAGACTTGCCTTGCACACAGCAATCAAGTAGTAAATGCTGCCTAAACGACTCAGCAGATGTTTGGATATCTAATGTGTGCTCTATGTTTGCTGGGGAAGCAGTGATAAAGGCGGGAAAGACCTGAGGAGCGATAGGGAGCTGCTCTCTGAATGAATCAAAGATGCTGACTGTGTTCCTTTTCTTAGCCCACAGTTTCCGTGCTCTGTAATTTCTTCCTTCTAACTGATCCCACACTGGGTTATCCTGCAGTGAGGGCCTTTAGGTTTCAGTTAGGGTTCCTGATATCTCCTAAGAGACACCTGGGATCTAGGGTCAGAGTGTTACAAATCATTTGGGGATTTTTTTTTTTTTTTGTCATTTGGATAAAAAAGGTCTTCCAGGAAAAAAAGTCTCCGTTCGCTCTCCAAAGGTGGAAAAGAAGTGCAATTGGAACGGGCAGGGGCTCCTTGTAGACTAGAAAGGAAGGGGACTTGACAGGTGACACCTGAGCTTTGTTCAGCAGCGGAGACACGAGGAATTGGGCAGAAGCAGTTGCCTTCTAAGACTCACTGCCCCAGCCCCCGGTGAGCCGTGTCCCCCAAAGGGGCCGGGTGTCCCGGGTGAGCCATGTGTGTCCCAGGGGAAGCAGTGGGACCCAGGGGGAGTGGCGGTGAGAACCAGAGGAGGAGCGGACTCTATTCATGTGGTCCTGAGATAGTCATCATAAAACAAGCAGACTGCCAAATGAGGAGCAGATTTTATTCATGGGGTCCTGAGATGGTCACCATAAAACAAGCAGATTGTCAAATGACAGCAGGGAGGGGAAGGAGACCTGGGGGGAGATAAGAGAACCACCGAAGGACTGGTATGCATGAATATAAGTACAACCAACGAACACAGAACTCTGGGGAGGGAGGGCATGAATGGGAGGGGGAGGCAATCGTAAGCTATGTACACATATAATACCTTGATAAAATATAATAATTTAAAAACAAAACAAAAAAAAACATTGAAACCTGAAAGAAAAAAAAAAGACTCACTGCCCCAGTGCCCACACTGGACTCCCCTTACAGCGGGATTTCATTTCCCACCTGGGTCAGTGTTAGAGCCTCTGGATGCTGAGGCCTCAGGAGGAGACTGGGATGATGCCAACCCCACATGTTATTTGTGGAATCTGGGCCTCCTCCCCCAGGGCAGTGCTCTCCTCCCAGGGAGGGAGCACTTACAGTCGCCCAACATGCTGCTGGCTCGCTCCCCAAGTCTTTCAGTGCAGAGGCAAGGAGAGGAGTCCAGCTAATGGGGGCCAGTCCTCAAGTCATTTAAGAGAAAATGGATATAAATAGAAATGCCGGGAAGGCTGAATGTGTTTTCTGCTGTGGGAAGGTTCAAGTGGAACCCTAAATCACAGGTTTTCTGAAAATAGTGTTTAAGACTCTACTAGGTATGGAAACTGGAGGAAGATTTTTTTGGTTGAACAACATGCGAAGGGAAATCCATCATTAGCAGTGCTCTCATTCCCTCTTCCCCGTATCCGCCCCCCCCCCCCCCGGAACTCCTGATGAAAACCCACAGGAGAGGGGGGACATAATTTGCAGTTTTGTTGTTGACTTTTAGGGAACCTGAGCAGAGCTAACAATGACATGGTAGATGTTTGTTGACAAGCACTGACATAAATCAGGACAGCATGCTCTCATTAGGGGGCTGAAGAAGAATAGCCTGGTGATTATTACTGGTACATGTTCTTACTTCCAAATGAGCAGAGTGGTTGTTTTCAGAGGAGCCCATTGTATGAAGCACAGGCCCATCAACAATCTACTAGTAATTAAGAGGAAGGGAGGGTGGCTGTGGAAATATCAGTGGGTTGTGTTGTTAAAGCCTTTGGGCTTTGGAGACTCCTACAGAGGGGCTGGTTTTAGAGAGAATGACTGTTTTGCTTCTGCAGGATACCACCCGCAGGAATGTGTTTGTTTTGACTGTTTTGAGATCTGCAGAAAGCTGGTGCAACCCCCTTGTCAGAGAGGATCCTGTGGATAGGTGTTTTCCATCCAGTGACACTGCACAGCTTGGAACTGCTTGACAGGCTTAAGGTTATAGACATTAGAGCCGAGTGTCGATTTTTAGAACTGCTGGTCATGTGTTTAGTGCGTGTCCTTGGGAATGAGGGAGCCAACCTTATTCACTCTGAAAGACAACGGTCCTATTCAAGAGAGCTTCAAAGATGCCCATTATTTCATTTAAAAATAAATCCTTATTTTTCTTGATAGCCCTCATGCAATTCCTTCCGTCGTTCTATTTCCACATTATAAGATGAAGAGAGCCATTTGCATGGCTTTGCAGAGGACGAGCCCCGTTAATCTGTGGTGACATTTCTGCCACAAATCTAAGCATTTTGACAACACGGTGAAGACTCAGGTGGCGATGGCTGTAGACCATTTTGTGGAGGAATAACTCTTAGGCTCGGCAGAGCTGTATCATCTGCCCAGGGCAGTGTGTAAGCAGGTGCTGTGAACACAGACCTGTGTGTGCCTGTGTGTGGCATGAGGAGCCATCCTACAGCTGCCTTTAGGTCCCTTGGTGGTTGATGAAGGTTCAGGTGTGATATTTGATGAGCTCTACTAGGTACAAAATAGCGCCATTGTCCACCCAGGAACCCACGCCTTCCTCTGGCTCTGGAAGCTCTCCATCTAGTCTTGGTGCTGACCATCTCTAGCACGGCATGTCTTCCTGGGACACAGCAATGCCCCGAGGCATCCCTGGATGGCTGAGCAGAGAAAGGGGGGTCATAGGAAAAGGGGTGATAAACAGGAAACTTAACAAGAGGAGAAGGTGGTGCAAAGCAACCGGGAGCACCTCAGGTACTGATGTTAAAGATAACTGCGGAAAATCAATGCTACTTACCTTGAAAGAAAGGAGATGAAATTGGCGGCCCAGAGTGCATTTGTTTTCAAAGGTCAAAACTTGCTCGAGCATTTCACAGGCTCTCAGGACAAGCAGGAATTTTCTCTGTCTTTGCCACGTCTTCCGCTTCCTGGTTGTAGGAGATAGAAACTCAGGACAAAATGGATGCTGCTCTGTGAGAGCGATTCTGTGTTGGAGACCATCTGAAAGGAAGGAGGTGGAGCTTTGCCTACTCATGAAAACAGCTCTTTTCCTGTTTGCAAAGGGCAGACTCACTCCTGTGCCCAGGAGGCCTCGTTGGCACAAAGATCAGCCCATTCTGCCACAGGGCTCTGAGCCTTAGGAATGCTTGTAATCTTGTCTGTTGTCAGAATGGGACCTAAATATTTAAAAAAATGTGAACAAGGAAGCGGTATCAGCTTATCCTTGCCACGTTTTGTTATTTATGATGCTTTTAACTTACAATTGTTTAAACAGTAACTAGAAGGAAGCTTACCTTAGTATTATCTAATAGTGGGGGCATCTGATATGATTAAGATTATAAAAAAACAACAACTAGAGGTTCTATGCACAAATTCGTGCAAGGAGCTCAGCCCTCGCAGCCCCAGCTTCATCCGGAAGGTCATCTGGAAAGGGAAATACATCTGGAAGGTCGTTTGGCTATCCAGACTAATTAGCATATTATGCTTTTATTGTTATAGATAGTTACCAGCCAAACTGAAAACTCTTTTTTAAGCACTTTAGGTATTCTTTTCTAAGGACAAGTGTGGAGCCCAGTCCAGAGCACCTTCAGCTGTTGCTTTCCTAAGTTCACATACATCCTGATGGTGTGGGAGATGCCGGGTTCCTGTCCCCTGTGGGGTGCTGTGTTACCCCATCACTCCTCATCCCGGCTCAACATTGGTTGCTGGGTTACTGCCCTTTGAATCCCATCAGAGTGAGATCAGCTGCCAGCAGACGCTATTTAGTAGTGTGTGTTTGTGTGTGTGTGTGTGTGTGTGTGTGTGTGTGTGTGTGTGTGATGGGAAATGAATTGTCCTGTCCCAGTTTGCCAGCAAGGAGGGAGCTCCCGGGACATGGACTTTCAGCATTTAAAATGGAAAAATCCTGGTCAAACCAGAATGAATTCTCACTCTGTGTAGGTTAGTGGATTTGACCATAACCCTCAGGATTACATTTCAAATTATTAAGCAGTTGACAATTCAAAATGTTCTTGAACCTGACAGTGCAGAGTGGACTCCTTCCCCAACACCCTGTTTCCATGCCGAGCCAACTCCATACCTGCTCTCCATGGGAAGTAGCTCCAAAATGGCCTCGGAATGGTCCTCACCGGTTTTGGGGGCTCTGTCTTCTTGCAGACTGGTGCAGAGAACAAAAATAGGCGCTATATACCCCAAACTTCCCTGTTCCCCAGCTTCCCACCACTCCTTCTGCCAGAGTGTAGCTGCTTTCATCTGTCAGGCCTGCTCAAAATTTTAAAAAACAATATATGTCCAAGCCAGTGACTAGATGCCTACATAGCTCTTCTGGCTCCAGCATTCTGTGGGCTTCTAGGGAGAATTACTAATTTTCCTAAGGCTTTTGAATGGAATGAATTTAAAGAAAGTTGCCTGTTCAAATGACTTCTGTGATAATGAGAGATACTCACTGTGTGGTCCTTTTATTTTTAGTAATAGTGTTGGAAAAATCAGGTTATGTTTATTCTGAGTGTCTCGGGGGGCTGGTATGATTGTGTAGTCTAGCAAATGCTGGAATTATAAATTATTATAAACATTGACCGGGTGGGGAAATTCATATACAGAAATACTACAATATATAAGTCAGCCTATAGGTTTTCCACTTGTTCATTGCCCAAAAATGTATACATTGGCTGGAGAGAATAAACTGAGAAAGCACTTTTGCAGGGAAGTATAAATACATTTAACTGTGTTGTGCTTTTGTCAATGTGTTTTTATAGCACATTTCTTGGTTGTCCAAAAAGCCCCAATTTTTAATTTCTTTTTTGCTGCCTTCATTGTAAGTCTTGTAGTGTGGATTTGTTTTTCATTAGACAAATGCATTCAACGTATAATGCTTCCTAGTTTTTAGTATTAACCAGATATTTCCTGGGCTTTCTCTGAGCTGTCAATCATTTTTTTGTATCAGCTGTTTTGTTTTCAGAAGAATGCTGAGTGTTCTCCAGGTTGTGGACATCGGTAGGCATGTGAGGGCTGGTGATCGCGTTCCCTCAGTGGCCTAGGCCCCATTGGAATGAGCCCCATTTGGCTTCTTTTTATGGCAAATCAACTGTTCTCTGTGAATAAGAAGCTCCACTCTTTGAGAGGAAAATCACATTGCCTTGGTATCACAGGAGGGCAGTGCTATAAATATTATGATGTGTGGTGAAATGACATCTTTATTCAATAGAGCAGATATAGCTAAAACAAAACAAAACATGAAATAATAGAGAAAATAACTTCTTGTGGTGGTTTCCAGCTTTAATTATGAGAAACAAATGAAAAAAGAGTTTGCAAAGTTTTTTGCACGGTGGTAGTTGGTGGCTATCTTTTACTCTATGGTACATATGCTCTCAGGAGAAAATAGATAAAATGGATGTTTTTGTTCCCCCCCACATTTTCTATATTTGGTTTTCACTTTATAAGGCCAGATGTTACGCTGGCCTCTTAAGCCACCCACAGACTCAGCTATTTGGGCGAGGCTGGGCTCATCACTCGCTGGGACAGAGCCCGGCTCAAGGTTACTGTTAGAGGACGGCCTTGCCATGTCAGGATGCATTTTAATGACATTTCTGCCAACAAAATGTCTCATTAGAAGCAATGTATTCTCCTTCCTAAATCAAGGAGGAGTTTCCTTATAAAAACATTTTTATCACCAGGCTGTGTACTTTATCTATCTTGTCTTGACTGCTTTGTCTAAATGAGAAGATAAAAGAAGTTAAAACATTTCCTCTGAAAAATTATAAACCCACTAGAGGCCCAGTGCACTGGAGAGGGGGTCCCTTATCCCGGCCTGTCCCCTCTCACAGTCCAGGAACCCTCAGGGGCAGGAGGGGACCTGGTGATCCGGGGAACACTGCCCCATCACACCTCTGCTGCTGCCACTGCCGGCAACACAAGCCTCAGCGGGTCCTGGTTACCTGAGCTCAGGCAGCCCTGGGTGGCTGGGCAGTCACCATCTGAGGCTTGCCTGCGCCTAGAGCCAGCCCTAGCAGCTGGGGGGCTGAGAGGACTGGGGGACTCTAGAGGCAGGTGCTCGGAGCAGCCAGGCTTGCCTGGGGCTGGACCAGCCTTGCCACGTGCCTGCTGCCCCAGCAGGGCTGAGGTGACTGGGCACTGCCATCCTATGGCTGTGGGTGCCACCATCTTTGACAGCGGGGCAGTCAATTAGCATATTCCCTCCTTATTGGCTCTGGGCACTGCCATTTTTGAGAGTGAGGAAGTCAATTAGCATATTCCCTTTTTATTGGCTGCAGGCACTGCCATCTTTGTGATGACATGAGGATCAATTAGCATATTCCCTCTTTATTAGATAGGATAATTTGTGACAAAGGCTTTAATTTGTCTGTAGTTGATTTTATTTTTATAATATCACAGGTAAAAATCATTATATTATGCTTCAAGAGAGTTCCATGAAGGGGATGAATGGGAAGGAGGGGTGGCAAGGATTAGAAAAATATATTGCTGGAAGTCAAATTGACAATAGGTTTGGTGGAGGAGATAAGAAATTAAGTTTTGTAATATTGGAGGTGAGGTAACTTGGAATTCTTTTTGGAATGCGCTTGTATATTGACAAGCATTTAGAATATACATGTTTGCCCAGCTGGTGTGGCTCAATAGTTGAATATGGACTTATGAACCAGGAGGCCACGGTTCAATTCCTGGTGTAGGCACATTTCTAGTTGTGGGCTCAATCTCCAGTGCAGGAGGCAGCCCATCAATGATTCTCTCTCATCATTGATGTTTCTCTCTCCCCCTCTCCTTTCCTCTTTGAAATAAATTTTAAAAATATATATTTTTTAAAAAAGAATACGCATGTTTGGAATTTGCGGATACAGTCTGGGCTGCAGCCATAATGGGGAGGGCCTGAGTATAGCACAGGTGAGTGCAGTGGGGAGGAACTTCTGATGTGAGCCTTATTAACACAGCGCTTAGACAAGATCAGGATCTCTGCCGCTGGTCCTCTAAAGGGGCCTCAGCTGATGGTGGGAAGCCCTGCTTCAATTCAAAGCCATAGTCTTCCCAGTCTTAAAACGATGAGTCTTTGCCAAAGCCCTTTCAGTCTCTTGACATTCATTGAAATTAATTTACCTGTAAGAAGAGTCATATGTCCAGCTTTGTTAACTGTAGGTTCAGGTAAAATGTTTCTGTGTGATAACTAAAGTCCATATTTTGATACAGTAAGGTGACAAAACAAAAGGGTAGGGAAATTAAGTATATAAAACTCCAGGTTTTTGCAATTACTATCATCACTAGTTTTTTCATTAGGTACAGCTAGTGATTTCGAGAACCAGGTGGCTGGTATGAGATGAAACATTATTTGGCACTATTTTTATTATGAGGAAAAAATATAGGACAAGAAAACATTCTATTCTAAGTTTACAAGAAGTTTATGTCTTTAATTCTGCACCGCAGAAATGCAAACAAATTTGTAATTACACTTTACGCATGGAGATCTGCAAAGGAAAAATAAATTGGTACCCATCCACCCAAAAGCCATAAATCAGACATAGAGTTGGCTAGTTAATCACAGGTATAAATTGCATGCTCCATTGCTGATTATTTTCTCCTCAGTCTATTGTGTACAATTAAGAATGTAGATCTTAGGCTATTTTTTGAAGTATGACTCAAGAGCATAAAGTTAATTTTTTACATTCTCCTAATCCTGATTTATATTTGTTCCTTTTCCGTTAAAGTATTATCTTCAGGAGTTCTCATATTAAACTATACGTACTTCCTCAGGGCAGTTTTCATAGCACCACAGCATGGAACCATTTATCAGGATAACCAGAGCTGCCTGATGACAGAGAAAATACCACAATCTTTACTGTGTATAAACAAAACAGATTTCCGTAGCAGTCGTCATTAATTGATTTAATGGGATGGAGATGGTTCTAATGGGCTCAGCATTGGTTATTTACCTTCTCATTCTCATCAGAGTCACCTAGACTCATCTTAAAAACTACTGAGCAAACAGTACAGCCACTACTAGAAAACAGATGACAGACCCAGCAATTTCTCAGAATATACCAAAAAGAGTTGAACGTAGGGACTCAAAGACATCTTTGTACACCCATATTCATGGCAGGATTATTCATGATGGTGAAGAGTTTCAAGCTATCCATGGGCCTATCAATGGAGGAATAGATACATGGAGTATGGTATGTCCATGCAATGGAATAGTATTCAACCTAAGACAGAAGGAAATCCTGTCACATATTACAACTTGGAGGAATAGTGAGTATATTACTCAAAGTCTTATAAGTCAATCACAAAAGGACACATTCTGCAGGACTCCACCTCTCTGAGGTACCTAGATTAGTAGTCAAATTCATAGGCTAGAAGTAGAATGGTGGCCACCAGGGGCAGGGGTAGGGGGAGTAATTATTTAACAGGTATAGAGTTTTAGCTTTGCAACAGGGAAAGAATTCTGGAAATGGAATGGGGGGGGGGGGTCACAGTTGCACAACAGTGTGAATGTACTTTTGTACCACTGACCTGTACATTTACTAGTAAAGATGATTAGGATAGTAATTTTATATGTTTATTTTACTTCAATTAAAAAAATATATACCCACAAAAATAACAGAGGAGTGGGCTGCACCATAGACATTCCACCCCAGTTAGTATGCAGCAGGCGCCAAGCTGTGGTGATTCTGTCTAGTCTAGTCAACAGGGGTGATCTCTGGAGAAGTTGGACCCAAGTGGCACAACCAGCAGTGGGAGGCCCACGTTGCCAGGTGGCAGCAGGGGAGAGCTGAGCACCAGGAAGAGAGAGAATGGCAGGTGAACTCCCTCCAGCAGGGAAGAAGACTCTGACCACTGTCTTGGCCAAGGAGCTACGCCAGTGAGGCCAGTTCCAGGCAATAGGAATCATTTGTGCATGTGGGCCTGAAGGGTCTTTCAATCACGTCTAGGTTACTGTCCTTCTAAACACACAGAGGGGGTGATGTCTGTTGTAGAGACGAGACAGAGAATAAGCACCATCTGTCCTGGGTCTCACCTCGTTGGTTGCTCAAGAGAGTCTTGAAGATGGTGGACGCGCATCTTCTTCCTGCTTGGAGTGAAGCAGGGTTGGAAGGGAAGCGCAGAATGAGTAGACCACACACTTTTATCCAAGTGCTTGTGACTGAACATGACAATGTTCCTAGATGCTTAAGACTGTGATTTGGTGACGTGGCTTACAAGGGATTCTTCCTCTTTATTTGTGAGGAAGACATCAACCCTTTTGTTTCCCCATGAGCCCATACTTCTCCGGGATCAGAAACACCTATTGAACATTAGACTAATGAGTGACCTATGTTTCAATTCAATGTATACACATGCACAGAGAGTTTTATGCATGCTTCAGGGGCTCACCTAACAGGACACACCGAGCCCAATTGAGTCCATCTGTCTGTCTGTGCCATGAGAAATCCCTGACAATCCAGAGTTCTCCTTTATTAGAGAATTTTACGGGATCAATAATAGCTAGTAGCCCAGGTGTCTCTACCCATGCCCTTTATTGACTACAATTCATTTTGGGTGACCTTTACTTTTCAGTAATAGTTCTCTATTTGTGAAGTGCAGATCGCAAACAATCTAATCAGCCCCCCGGCTTTTGCTTATTAGAGTTCCATCTGCTTTATAATGCCACTTTACAACCAGCTGTGCTGGGAAGGGAAAAAGGACTGACTGACTGAATCTTTTCCTCCAGAAGAAAAATTTGTGTGGCATTAAGATTGTCAAATGACAATGTCTTCTTTTGTTTGTGTGTCTAATTAAAGTGTCATATTTCTTCCTTAGTATCTGAGAGTTCATGTGCCTTAGTTAATGTTAGAATTATAAATACAAATTCATAATTCCAAAAACCAGAACCAAAGAAGGAATAACTATTTTAATAATAAAATGTAAATAAATTTTATTAAACATAATAAAATACTATAAAGTTAAGCATTAGATCTTAGGTTCAGGAGCCACTATAAACATGAAGAAAATGTGGATAGAGGGTTGAGTTCAGGGGGGAGTGCTGTATTAGTAAGAGTTTTGGATTTTTCTTCCCAAGCTATGGCTCATTAGTTGGTTAGGTTGTAGTCATGTTTCTTCAGTAATCTTCATTCCATGTCTTAGACCATATTTTTTTTTAAAAAAAGGTGATGTCATTACTTGTTCGTATGCTGGTCTTGTCAAGTCTTGCAGACTTGTCCTAATGTAGTGTTAATATCTTGGATAGCTACCAGAGATTTTCATGTGTACATAATAATGCTTATGCTTGCTTTTATTCAGAGAATAAAAGCTTGAAAGAGCTTGCTTGCTTTCTGAGATGATCATGAGCTTGAGCCCTCAGATCCTGGCTATGCACAACTTGTACTGGGGAAGGTATAAGCAGGTGACCGTCCAAGTGCTGGTCTCTGGCCACCTTCTCAATGTGAAATAGTGCTAGGAATTCTCATTTTCATTTATCGAAGAACAATGCCAAAGCCACCTTGCAATAAGCAGTGAACTTAAATTGAAGCTCAGTGTTCTGACTTGCGTTCATTTTTTTTTCAACATCTCCTCATTAAAGAGATGTGGGACAATGATTTCAAAAGTTTTTTGAGCCCAGAAAGGAACTCACTACAGACTGATTCATCTGCCTCTCAGCATAACCAGTATGGCTTGTCGCAGTTTAGGTTCTTACAAGGGTATTTATTGGATCACATGATCTCATACACCTAGAGGAAATAATGAACAACATAAATGGATGAACAAAAACAGACCCAGAGAAAGAGAAGCAGCGATCATACTCTCAAACCTCAGAGGGAAAGTAGGGGAGGGGAGAGGAAAGGGGAAGAGATCAACCAAAGGATTTGTGTGATGCATATGGTCCTAGCCAGTGGCTATGGACAACAGGGGGGTAGGGGCATATGTAGGGAAGGGTTTGGGATGAGAATGGGGTGATGAGGACAATTATGTGATACTATAATCAATAAAATAAATTAATTTTAAAAAAGTTCTTTGAAGGCAGCGTTTTGTACTGGGGATTTTTTTCCTTCTGATTTGGAGCTTAACACTTTCAATTTCAAGGAGGAAAGCTCAGGCAGGTAGGGCATTTCAGCTAACTCTGCTGGCAGTAGACCCTGGAGTTATTATGGATAAATTGGGAAGTTTTAAGGGCAGTATATGGATGCAAGATTGGATGAGAGGTGAAGGATGTGTGGTTCCTGGGTGGGCACCTAAGAATGAGAGCAGGAAGTTCATCTTGGTCTCAGCCCTTCAAGCTATAGGTGAGGCCCCAGCGCTCCCAGCCAGCGCCTTCTATACTTAACAACAACTCAGCCTCCAGCCCCTTTATCAACTGACTTTTACACCACAGAATGGACGGATTCTCTTGAACCTCTCAGAAGAGGCTAATTACAAGCAGCCAGTTGATCCTATAATTCAGCAATTCGTTTGGTCTGGCTACAAGATTAAAGAAAATTGCCCTCGATGCAGAATCAGAGTAGCAAGTAATGGGGTGAAGGCTGCTTCGCACACGGGTTTGCATGGACATGCATGTTCACAGAGTGCTGAAGAGAAGAAAATGAAGACATAGGCCAATTTGCCAGTTTGTCCCCTAAGTTCAATTTCAGTATTTTATAATCTTTCTTCCCTGGGCCATTTTCTTGTATGAGTTTATGTTATTTGGCTTAGATTCTATAGGACTAAGTTTTACGCTCTTGCTCCTAAAATCAGGGCTCATAGAGTCATTTGAGCTTGCTAGTGGGAAAGTGTGCACTGGTCAAGGCACGTGCCCACTCTGATTGGTTGCGTTGCTGGATTTGCAATCCTGACTTCCTGTGACACGGGGCAGTTGCCTACTGCTTTCCCTGACTCTCTTTTGGACCTTTTATCAGTTCATAGCTCGAGAAAACCCCAGAAATATGTGGGTAGATAACAGGAGTTATTTGTATACTTTGTTATACAAAATTTACCCATTACTGAAAAATTTGTTCTAAATTTTAGCGATCCTTTTAGTAACAAAATTAATTTTTCCTGGCAGTGAACATTATTGCCTGAGAAGATGGCATACGAATTAATCTGAACTTCTTACTCTTATCCCCTGTTTGGAGAGTTGGTGTTTCTTTCTTTCTTTCATAAGTTGTGGGCTACTGCTTCAGTTTTCTTGTTATTCCCACTGTGAGTGCTAGCATCTTTCAGGACTACCTCTCTCCCAGGCAACCCCAGAGGGCAGGCAGGGACAGATCCCAGGCCTGTTCAAGAGGTTTCTAAGAAAACACCATTGTGCCTTCTTCCTAGTCCCATCTCCTCAAAATGAACAGAGGGTACCATTCCCAAGCCCCCCACCCCCACCCCCAGTGACTTATCCTGCCTCCTTCTCAGAAGATTCACCCATTATGGCATCCGTGCATTTGAGAGAGAAGCTACTCTCCCAAAATGATCATGCCTATGAATTTGTAAGGAAAAACCTCCTTTGTGAATACCAAATAATTAGACACAATTTTGTTTTAAATTTTGTTCATTCTGTATTCAATTTTGTTCCATTTATGTGTTACTTTGTTAAAGAAAAAACATATTCTCCAGCTAAGTAATTTCCTGAAAATTGCTTGGTTTTCATGTACTTAGAGCTACTAAGTTAAAGGAGCTAATAGGTCATTTTCATAACAGCTAGAACTTCTTGCTTTTACTTCATCTATTATATGTAGGTATATGTGTGGGATTGCATTATATAGTAAAAGGGAAACCTAAACATGAAACTGTCATTTTTGTTTTCAAGATCAGCAATATCAAGGCAAGCCAGTATGTTGTGAGAATGATTTAGAGAACAGAAAAGGACATGTGTAGGAGAGAAGACATTTAATGAGCCAAAGGACTAGGATTTAGCACACAGTGAAAGGGGCCTCAGGAAAGACAACTTTTCCATCCTGAGAGTAGGAAATGCATATGTGGGCACCTTAGTTTGGTGGATTTGAGAGTGAGTGAATGAGGTAGTTCCTGTGTACTGGTGACAATTGAAGGGAGGTGCGCAGCTGAGAGTAAGAAGGAAGAGGGAGTTGGAGAACAGAAGAAAATGTGAAATAGAATGTCATTCCAGAAAATTTTAAAAGGGAAATAATGAAGCAAATGTAGAAGAATCACTTAGCAGAGTTGAGTGCTGGTTTGAGATTCGTGGTAATGAATTTAAGATAAGACCATTAGGCAGAGTTGTGTAGGCTTTTCTCTTTCCAGCAATTTTAGCTGCTCATTGCAAATGGTTAGGCTGAACCTGTATTGATTGCCAAGTTGGCACAATGGCAGAAGAGAAGATCCAGGCCAATGAAAATATTTGCAAGGAATTGATCATAAAGCTGGACACGAAACCTGAGCTGGGTGTGGAGAACAGTGCACACATGTGGAAGGTGGATTGGGAATGAGGGCAAGGAAGCATTGGAAAGGGGATGCTGGGTAAGTGTTTTTGCTGGTTTAACCTTTAACCTTCAATTTGTCCATCGATGAAGCTGTGCCCTATGCAGAGAGCACATGGGTGTGGGGGAGGGGAGGCTGGCTGTCTATAGGTCTAATAGGTGAACTCTCATACCATGTGAAATGTGGGAGCATAGTGTTTATTTAATAGACTGTGTCAGAATTTGAAAGATTATAGAAGTTGGTTGTTGTTTATCAACCTTTATTAAATTTGAGGTTAATATAATTTTTTAAAAGCTCAGCTGTTTTTAAATAGATTTTCCAAAAGAAAAAAAAATTGTTCCTTTTAAAATTTTTCTTTCTTCCTTCCTTTTTAAATTTTATTTTTATTTTTTACTGAATAACAGTAAATCACAAGTAAAAGTAAGGATTAATATTGAATCTTCTAGAAATATATATTTTTAAAGTAAATCACAACCATTATGGAAAACTCAGAAAGCATTTTGAAAAATCATATCCTACAGATAGACTGAAATGTCTTCCCATTTCTTACCATATTTTAAAAGTTTCTATTTCTTAGTGTCTTGCTATTTTATATTTAATGGCTATAAGATCTTTGGGTTAATTTTTTAAACGTATAAAATTATTATTATGAGACATTTATGATATTATCTTTTCACATTTATGATATTATGAATAACTCAGCCCTGAGCCCCAGCAAGAGACTATTTTAAGTGGTAGGTATGCCAGTTGAAGGCACCACAACATGTCCTGTTCTTGCTGGGATTAGTGTTTCTATTTCAGCAAGTTCCAGGACTGTCTGTGAGAAAGTATCCTTATGAGGACTTCAGGGACCAGGGAAAGTAAAGGAACCTTACTTTATATTCAGTTTTTACTTTTTTATCTTTTTCGTCAAAGTCTTGTATCACTGGAGTACCTGTGTTGATGCTTTTCCATGTTCTAAGTTATAAAGATTCCTTCAGGTTATCATGTTACTCATCATATCTCCCAGGATCATTCATTTCACAGGAACTTAAAATTAACATCTTAGAGGAGAAAATTTTAAATCACAAAATGTATACTTTCTCCTTTACCCCCTCACCTCATAAGAATTAAAGAGAGTACTATTATTAAACTTTGATCACAGAATACTTTGGTCTAGCTCATGAATGACAAATACCTGTGGTAGCCTAGTTTGAGAAAAATGGACAAAAGTTCTTCATAACACAGGCATTGTAGTTATATAATTCATTTTTTCCCAGTGTGTTCTAACATTTTTCAAAGCTAAAGGTGTGAAGGGCATGGTTACCAAAATCAAATAGATGTGAACGGTGCTATGTTATTAAATGTCATGCTTCTTGATTTGTCATCATGTATTATCTCAAACTAAAATGGATTTTTCTACTTTTATGCTTTTGCATTTTCTCAATTGTGCTACCCACTAAAAGGATTGAGGCATTCAATGAAAAATGGAAATCTAAATTGCTTTTGGACCCTTTCACAATTATGTGAATTAATATTGGCCCTTAAAACTCTTATACTTAGGAAAGATACAATTGAAGTAGACGTGTTTTTATTGTAACTAAGACAGAGATTGATATAAAACAGCTGATTTGTAAATGATTCTTAATAATTTAAGCAGAGGAAGGTGGTAAATTGCATTGGAAATGTTTTATGCTTACTATTTTTAGTTTTTCTTTTATTGGATTATACTTGCTTCTTGGTATTTTAAAAAGACAACATAAAGTATTTGGTTTTTATCTGTTTTTTATTTTATTTATTTATTTTTAAGATAAGATAAAAAGACAAACTCATCACATTTTATTGGAATGAATGCAAATTAATTGTAGGCTCCCAAATTGGTATTGCTTCTCTTTTGGTGAGAACTAGCCCGGAAATTGTCAGCATTTTACAAAACTTTCCATGAGTGCTCTCTTCATAAGGCATGGTAAGATGCCAAATGCATATTCTTCAGAAATATTCGTTTAACAGTTTAGCATCACTGTGACATCCAGACCAATCTTGGCATATCATGTGAGATCTTTGGTTAGCTATGTGGTTTTTTAAGTGTTTTTACTAATTTTATTAGTTGCTGGAAACTCCCCTGTCTGTATAAATTTAAGGAATTGCTCATTGACTCCCATGTGCTTTACAAGTGTAATGCCTCTCAAATAACCTTTGAGATGTGTAGTGTTGTTTTTATTCCCATTCTGCTATTGAGGAAGTAGAGGCACAGAGGATTTATATGACTTGCCCAAATCTGAGCTAACAGCTGGCAGGGCCAGGATTCAAGCTCTCGTTCTGGAGAGTGTAGTCATAAATCTACATGCCCTTAATTCCTTCAATCCCCAGATTCTGTGAACCTGATGTTCTTCACCTGCCACATGTTATCATGGTGCACCCTATTCTGAAGGCTAAATGCTAATGACAGCTCTGTGTGTGACCTGGAGACTCTCTGATTGGGACTCCCTGATTGGGACTCCTAGCCTGGGCCAATGAGCAGTGACACAGCTCTATTAAGAGATGCCAGGGTATTTATATTTTAGTTACTAGGAGAAAGTTAGTAATTAGTATGCTATGTTTGATCATCAGTAGATTGCCATAAGGAACTTGACCAGTTTTGGAGAATCTATCGTGAACAAAGAAATCATAATGTTAAGAGGTTGTGCAAATGCACTAAGTGAGTACTGTTTTATTGGTTTCCATAAAATATAATAAATAAGGGAAAAACAAGCAGACTGCCAAATGAGGAGCAGATTCTATTCGTGTGGTCCTGAGATAGTCACTATAAAACAAGCAGACTGTCAAATGACAGCGGGGAGGGGAAGGAGACCTGGGGGGAGATAAGAGATCAACCGAAGGACTGGTATGCATGCATATAAGTACAACCAACGAACACAGAACTCTGGGGAGGGAGGGCATCAATGGGAGGGGGGGGGCATTGGTAAGCTATGCACACATATAAAACCTTAATAAATTTAATTAATAAATAAATAAATAAGGGAAAGTGGGGACAAATAAATTTCTCTTCCTGACTTAGACCTTGCTGGACATGTCTAATGTAAAATTTACTTAAGAATTTTAGCCAAAACCGGTTTGGCTCAGTGGAAAGAGCATTGGTCTGTGGACTGAAAGGTCCCAGATTCGATTCCGGTCAAAGGCATGTACATGGGTTGCGGGCACATCCCCAGTCGGGGTGTGCAGGAGGCAGCTGGTCGATGTTTCTCTCTTATCAATGTTTCTAGCTCTCTATCCCTCTCCCTTCCTCTCTGTAAAAAATCAATAAAATATATTTAAAAAATTTTTTTTAAATGTGGCCTGTTTAAGAATAGGTGGAAGCTTGAAAAGTAAGGCTATGTTATCATTTGCACAATTCTCTTTGCGATTTAAGGGGATAGAAAAGGAGATCCTCAGACAGAAAATTTGTTATTTCAGAAGGTAAACTTTAGAAAAGGCAGAGGGAATCTTTTCAGCGAGTTTTGACATAGACCTCTCATTTAAGAGAAGCCAGACACAGACTTTCTGAACTTCTGATCAACTTGAAGACCTGGGAGGTGTGAGGGATCTCCTGGCCCTCGTCTGCCTTATAAACCACACAAATCTACAGAGAAACAGCAGGATCCTTTTAGAGGAGAACGTGGAAGGATCAGTGAAGATGGCTGCCTTATTTGAAGTTAACTATTCCAAATGCAGAAATTAGATCAGTATTTAATTGTGAAAGATGCTAGCATTTCTTAGGTTCTTCACTGGCTAAACATCAGTAGTATTTCCCTAGCTGGTTTGGCTCAGTGGATACAGCATCAGCCTGCCGACTAAAGGATCCCAGGTTCGATTCCAGTTAAGGGCACGTGCCCGGGTTGCAGGCTCTATCTCCAGTAGGGGGTGTGCAAAAGGCAGCCAATCAATGGTTCTGTCTTATCATTGATGTTTCTATCTCTCTCTCCCTCTCTCTGAAATCAATAAAAATATATTTAAAAATAAATAAAAATCAGCAGTATTAAGAAAGTTGAATTTGTGAAAGTGAATTTCAGGTATTTAAGGGGAGTTATTACCACCACCACCATTGAATAGAAGACCTGAGAGTGCAGAGGTACTGCTTTAATGAAATTCCGTTAAAGGAAACAATGAGAGGCCATTCTAAGGTAGGGAAGGTAGGAGGGAACCCAGCAGCATGAACAAAGAACTACTTGGATAGCTGAGCCCGAACAAGAATGCTGCAACCGAGTAGGGGGTGGCAGAGGGCCAAGGAGGAGTACAAAGAAAGAGCCGCAGAGCAAAGTCAGGAAAGCTCGGGCAGGAAATGAGAAGCAACTTTCAAAATACATCAAGGGAAATATTCTCTAAATACATCAGACGCAGCAGGACGGGGAAATGTCGTTTCTCTGTTTAGTAGATGAGGGAGTTGGCTTTAAATGACAGCAATAGGTCAACTTGTCTATTTTTCCCCCCGAGAGCAAAACTTCTTTGTTTTAAAAGAGTCTGGGAGTAGGGGAAAGGAAGCGAGATTATTAGAAGAGCTGCCGAAAGGCTGTTTTCGCAGACTGCTTGTATTAACATCTGTGGGCACCAGTGGGTACCGAAGTACAAGAGACCATTGAACAAGGGCTTAAACTGCACGAGTCCACTTAAATGTGTGTGTGTTTTTCAATTAATACTGTAAATGCAGTTTTTCTTCCTTCTGATTTCCTTAATAACATTTTCTTTTCTCTAGCTTGCTTTATTATGAAATTCAGTACCTAATGCATAACATACAAAAGGTATGTGTGTTATCCATAAGGTCAGCAGTGACTATTAGTAGTTAAGTTTGCGGGGAGTCAAAAGTTACACCTTGCACAGGGATTTTTCCACGGTGCGAGGGTCGACGCCTCTAGCACCCATGTTGTGCCAGGGTTAACAGGAGTTGTTTAGAATGATGGCCTCACGGAACACCAGTCATAGTGAGAAGATGGAACTGGACATGAAGCACCATGCCATTTCTATGTAACATGGACCAAAGATGACAAATCTGAAAGTTGTTATGACCTGAAAGAAAATGGGGACGATGTGGGGAGAAGTGGCAGATATCACAAAACGGATACGAAGAACAACTTTCAGGCTGAAAGGTGGGCCCATAAGATTTGAAAAGGCAAGTTCTGTCAGACTCCGAGGTCTCTCTGTGACATAGTAAATTGAGGGAAAGTGGAAGAGGTGAACTAGTCTGATTTCAGGAAAGCTGGCAATGTTTCTCCAGGGAAGCTGACAACCATCTCAGGAAAGCTGAGGTCACACCATGGGACCTCAAGGAAGTGATTCCTTTTCACCATTGAACTCTTCCAGAGGTGACCTCTGGGGAGCACTTTGAAAGTGTGTTTAATTAAAAATTAATGTTCTTAGCGGAGTGGGTAAGATGGGTCTTACAAAAGGAATGTTCTAAAGTGATCGGTGCTAGATCCAGTGCTTATTCAAAATATTCCTGGAAGCCGTGCAGGAAACACAGAAAATGATGGGGATAGAGAGAAGGGAGGGATTTAGGTCAGAATAATTGTGGCCGTTTGGCGGCACCATTGAAAACAAGATAGTAGAAGGTAATGTCAAGGGCAGACAGATAGAGGATAAGAGAATACTTACATTGTTATATATAAGGTGCATGATCATAATTTGAATTCATGCTCAGAAGACATATGTTTTGAGTTTGCTTGATAATAGCATTTTTCCCCCCCAAAAAAACAGTATTGAGATGATTTCTTTCTGAACCATATAAGTTGGACCTCTCTGGATCAGATGCCCTCTAAATAGAGTTACAGGAAGGCCTTGTAGGTATAACGAACAGAACCAACCTACAAGGTCAAGTAGCAAAGTAGCTTGTATTTTTTCAGTTCTTAAGGCCTTAGGTAACCAAGGATCTAATCTTAGCTGTACAAATAAAAGTGTGACTGGAGACATTGAAAAGAGTCATAAAGATGGCTAATAGGTTGGGAAAAATAAGACTTCTGGGCATAACAAAAATGTGAAAAAACATTGTGATAAGTTATTAATGTTAAGTGAATTACTCCAAATACACATCTATATTTCTTTTTATGGCAAACGAAGAGGGCAAATACATATCTAAATAAAGGATTTGAAACAGATTAAAAACAACAACATTGTGCCCCTTATTCAATTCTGAGATAAGGTAGTGAAGAAAGAGGTGTGCTGCTTTTCTCGAGATCTTTAACATGATGTCTCAGGTTGTGCATTTTGTACATTTATCAAAGTGTTTGAGTTTGGACTTGAGGTAGACCGGGAAGGAGATGTGTCCTCTGATCTCTTTCACTATATGTCAAGATCTGAATTTGCTTTAAAGGACATGGTCTTTTATAAATAAAGCTTTCATTGGCACTTTCCTCTTCCCGTGACAACAGTATGTTCAGCCCTCTTTTAATTACCATGTAATTCCTTTATGGTAGTGTTTTTACGTTTTTTAAAAAAATGTGCTTCCTTAGTCTCCTTGGTGCCTCTCAGCTCGATTACAGTGTCTATCTTGTTCATTATTGTGCTTTCGGTTCTAACACATTATCTGGCACACGGTTATATTTGTAGAATGAATGGTAATACTGACAGAACTACGACATAGAAGTTGGAAAGCTTGGAAAATTGGCATTTTTAGAAAGATTTATTGGAGGCTAGAATATCATTGAAATGTGTTTCCCAATCTTGGGTATTTTGAAGTCCCAGTACTGGAATTGTGCATCATTTGAATCTAAGATCTTCCTCTCTACTCATCTTCTCTTAGTATACAAATGAAACCCACACCAAAACTTGTACATGAGTGTTGATAGCAACAATTTTTCATGATTACCAAGATACAGAAATAGCCCAAATATCCATCAACTTATGAATGGATGAACAAAATTTGGTACATCTATACAATGGCATATTTGGCAATAAAAAGGAGTAAGGTATTGCCTGACTGGTATTGCTCAGTGGTTGAGCATCACCTTATGAACCAGGAGGCCACAGGTTCAATTCCCCATCCCTAGTAGGCGAGTGTAGGTGGCAGCCAATCAATGATTCTCTCTCATCATTGATGTTCCTATCATTCACTCCCTCTGTCTTCCTCTCTGAAATGAATAAAAAATATTTTTTTAAAGAAGGAATAAGGTACTGATATATGCTACAGTGTGAATATATTTTGAAAACATTATGCTAATTGAAAAAAGCCAATCACAGAGGATCACATATGATTCCATTCATATGAAATGTCCCAAATAAGTCAATCTATAGTCTGGAAAGTAGACTGTTGGTTGCCTAGAGTTGAGCAAGTTAGAGAAAGATGGGAAGTGAGTGCTAATGGGCATAGAGTTTCATTGGAGATGATAAAATGTTCTATAATGGACTGTCATGATAGTTGTACAATCGTGTGAATACACTAAAAACCATTACATTGTACATTTTAACTGGTGCCTTCATGGGGCTTCTGGCTCCATGGTGATAGGGCTATAGCAAGAAAATGGTCAGAAAGAACATGGAGTTTAGACACAAATTCAAAATATTTTCTGCTGTCCAGTTTTGCCTCTGGCTAGCTATATTTAAAAATTATACTTGGGCCGAAACCGGTTTGGCTCAGTGGATAGAACGTGTGGACTGAAGGGTCCCGGGTTCGATTTTGGTCAGGAGCATGTACCTTGGTTGAGGGCATATCCCCAGTAGGGGGTGTGCAAGAGGCAGCTGATCGATGACTCTCTCTCATCGATGTTTCTAACTATCTCTCTTCCTTCCTCTCTGTAAACAAAAATCAATAAAATATATTTTAAAAAATTATACTTGGCAAACACCTTTTCTACCAAACCAGCTTTGCTGAGTGTTGCTGTTTCCCTTTAGACTGTGTGCAGACCTCCTAATCTTGTATTTAACCTGAAAGATCATAAGTGTGGATTCCTTGCTTGATTCACCCTGTACAACATAGACAATGAGTACCATGATCCCATCCTGTTTACCACCGAGTCCGTATTGATTTACCAAGAACCTGGCTCGTGGTAGGCGACCTCAGATATTTGCTGTGCTATCCATATTTAAATATAAAGGCCTAGGGAAATTTTGATTAAAAACAGGTCAGACTCTGTTATGACCTCAACAGAGTTGCTTGCTTAGAAAATGCTTTAAAAAATATTCAAATTTTTCAAAACCATAACCAGCTAGTACCTCACACTCATTAGGATGGCTGCTGGAAGGAAGGGAGGGAGTGCACGTGGGCAAGCTCAGCAGTGAAATGCTATGCCCATTAGCACTCACTTCCCATTTTCCCTGACTTGCTCAACTCTAGGCAACCAACAGGCTACTCTCCAGACTATAGATGAGGAGGTGGAGACATTGGAACCCTTGTGCATTGCCCATGGGAATGTAAAATGGTACAGTGCTGCAGAATATGATATCTAAATATCTAAAAAATTAAACATAATTACCTTATGATCTAGCAAATCTGCTTCTGGCTATATACCCCAGACAAGTGAAAGCAGGGACTCAGAGTTTTCTGTGCACCCGTGTTTATAGCAGCATTATTCACAATAGCTAAAAGATGGAAGCAACCTAAGTGTTCACCTGGGGTGTCTGGCTAAATAAAATATGACATATATAACTGTTTAATGAGATATTATTCAGCCTTAAAAAGGAAGGAAATTCTGACACATGCTACACAATAGGAAGAACCTTGAAGACGTTATTTCTAAGTGAAAAAACTCAGTCACAAAAGTCACAAAAATTATTGCATGATTCCACTTAATGAAGTTTCTAAAGTAGTTAAATTCATAGGTACAGAAAGCAGAATAGCAGTTGCTAGGGAGGAGGGGGAGATGGAAAGGGGGAATTATTGTTTAATGAGTACAAAATTTCATTTGGAAAAGATTAAAAATATGGTGGTTAAAGTTACACATTATTATAACTATTATTGAATGAATTTAATGTCAGCACTACATAATCAAAATGGTTAAAATGGTAAATTTTGTGTTAATATTTTACCACAATATAACATTTTTATTTTTAAATAATGGTTTTTACTTATATAAACAGGAGTCTGCCATAGAAGTCCCATGTCACCTGTCTCAGCATAAGTATCCTCAATGTAAGCACTACTGATCTTGATTCTTTCCTAGCTTTTACTTCAGAATATTATTGAATGACTAAGCAGTAAATGGTGATGTTGTCAAGAGTGCTTATACACTTGAAAAACTTGGGACTTATTGGTCATTATTTCTAAACCAAACTCTGGGAGATTTCATACATTTCAAGGTGGTGGTGGTGTTCTAATCATTTTTCATACTGATTCATTTGATTTGGTAATTTAAAAATATATTTACAAATAATGTATTTCTGAAAGATTTATTACTAAGATTTATGAGACATTTCTTAGTAGAAACCAAGGACTCTAATACCGATGGAATGCAGTACTGATGAGTGGGAGGGTTCTGTAACAGTGATGCTGTGTGCACATTATTTCTCTCAAGACCTAGGGCTCAGCACCTTGGATTGGAGGCCCATGTGCACCTCACTTTGTGAAAGCATGACACAGCAATTTGTTAATCTGCAGGCTTAACATTTTTGCATTTGCCTTTTTCTTAGACGTTTTGCCATTTTCAGCAATAGATGGCACATTGTAATCTCTCAACATGTATTCTAAATTCTAAATTTAGCTTAAGTGAATTTGTAGTCTGGAAGGCAACCAGCAAATGCCCTGTCCTTCATAAGAGTCTCAGTGTCCTATCCGCCTCACTGAATTTCAGAGTCCTTTTGTCACCAAAAATCAGCAGTAGTCTGTCCCACTGTATGAAATTTTCCATCAAGACTTCCTTCAGGGTGCCTTCCAGGCTAGTCCGACCTTTGAAGTACAGAGTCTTTGTCTGTACCGCTCCGAATACTTAACACCCCATTCTGGAGGATCTGGACCTTCCTCTTCAGCCCAAGTCCCCAGCCCTAGAAAGTCACACCTTAATGGCACTGAAACAAATGACATCAATGGCCCCTTCCTTTTAGAGGACTGACAGATACTCTTCAAGTCCTACAGAATGTGGACATGCTGGAAAGCCCTCGTGGAATTATTCATGCTTTTGAGTTGGACTAAATCTAATCCTTCAAACAGAGGCAGCTGTCAAGTTTTTGAGATGTTGAATGTATTTTATAATTTGACCTTGAGGTTCAAGATATTCTTCTCTACCTAACATCAAATTTGTTTAAAATGGATTTTATTTTTATATAATATAAACTTATGTTTTCTCCAGATTCTAGAACTAATATTCTAGAAGTTTTTTTTTTTTTAAGCTGTCTCAATTTAAGGCATTTTAAGCTTAATTTATTTTTCTTTGTTGTGGTTGTGGAATTTAAACAGAATTGATCCTTATAATACAGATGACTCTTAAGAAAGGATAATTTCATCTTAACAGAGTCATGTTGAAACGGTCTTATAGAAGGACATATAGAATGTCCTAGAATGTTTAGCAGCATTATTATATAGACATATATGGGGCATATAGAATGTCCCATAATGTTTCTAGAATAAATTTCATTTGCATGGAGAAGGAAACTGAGTCCAAGTGACTCACATTTAGATAACAGATATATGCTGAACAAGCCTTTTTTATGTTATTCTTTTTTTTATTTTTTATTAATTTTAGAGAAAGGAAGGGAGAGGGGAAAAAAGTGAGAAACATTGATACAAGAGAGAAAAACCAATTGATTGCCTTCCATGCAAGCCCCAATCTGGGATTGAACCTGCAACCTGGGTATATGCCCTCACTGGGATTCAAAGCTGCAACCTTTTGCTGCAACCAACTGAGCCACACTGGCCAGGGCTGAACCAGATTTTTAAAGCAGGTTTTGAAGCTTGGTTTTCTTATCTGTAAAATTGAAGATAGCATATTTTTCTTAGTGTTAATATGTGGATTGAATAAAATGTGCATGAAAGAACCTGACACCCCTCTCCCTTCTTTTCTCTAAAATTCAATTTAAAAAATCACAAAATACCACATATCCTCAAGTGAGGATTAATTAAAAAAAAAACTATACTTTTTTAAATTAAGGAATTAACATTTTCTCATAGTTGTTATAAATATTTGTTCAGCATGTCTTGGATTTTGTGGAGGTTTTTCACTAGAAATTTATATTGATCAAATTTAGAATCTTTCCTTTTATATTTCTGCCTTTAGAGTCCTGTTTTCAGGAAAGTCTTCCCCATTTGAATATTACATATTAAAAAGTTGTTTGTGTTTTATTCTAGTACACTCAGAGCTTAACTGGCTTGGACTGTAATATTTGATCCGTCTGAAGTTTATTTTGAAGTTTAATCTAAGAGGGACCCAGCTTTAGTTCTCCTCCCAAGTGGCTCATCAGCACTGCCACCACCACTGACTGAATAGCTAATCTTTTCCCCACTGACTGTGAGATCCAAATTTCTGCTTGGATTTGGGTTTCTTTCTGAACTCCATGTTTGTTTCCATTGAACTACTTCTTTTCTCTGAGTCCAGTATGTTTGGGTTACTGTGTTCTTAGATATGAGTCAAGCAAGGAGAACTTAGCCATGGTTCTGCTCAGTTCCGAGGCACACTATTTTGAGGCTACTGAATAAAGGGACCCCTGTTTTCAATTTTTCTCCATTAACATCAGAACTAATGTTCATGATGATATTGTATCATCTAAAAAGCATGAACTTTTGCCCTTACACTTAGCTATAAAGATTGAATGTATGCCAAATTAAAATTAAATAAGATAATTCTTAAAATAGCACCCAAAATATATTTTAAATTTCTTTCTCTGGAAATCACACTTCTGTGACAGTGTTCCATAAATAAAACATTACAGGCACACCTTGGAGATATTGCAGGTTTCATGCCAGACTACATCAATAAAGTGAATATCACAATAAGGCAAGTCATGTGAACTTTTTGTTTCCAGTGTATATAAAACTAATGTTTATACTATACTTAGCCTATTTAGTGTACAATAGCATTATATCTAAAAATATGCATAAATTCATTTAAAAATACTTTCTAAAACTGGTAATCATCACCTGAGCCTTCAGTGAGTCATAATTATTTTGCTGGCGAAAGATTTTGCCTCACTGTTGATGGCTGCTGTCTGATCCGTGTGGTGATTGCTGAAGGTTGGGGTGGCAATTTCTTAAAATAAGACGACATTAATGTTTGCTGCTTCAAATGACTCTTCCTTTCAGGAGCAATTTCTCTGTAGCAAGTGATAGGGTTTGATAGCATTTTACCCACAGAGCATCTTTGAAAATTGGAATCAATCTTCTCAAAACCTGCATCTACCTTATTGACTAAATTTATGTACTCTTCTAAATCCTTTGTTGGTATTTCAACAATCCTCACAGCATCTTCAGCAGGTGTAGATGGCATCTAAAAAAAAAGTCATTTTTTTTGCTCATCCATAAAAAGCAACTCCTCATCTGTTTAAGTGTTTTGTTTGTTTTAAAATAGATTTTTATTGATTTCAAAGAGGAAAGGTTGAGAGATAGAACCATCAATGATGAGAGAGAATCATTGATTGGCTGCCTCCTGCATGCCCCACACTGGGGATCTAGCCTGCAACCTAGGCTCTGCCCTGACCAGGAATCAAACTGTGACCTCCTGGTTCATAGGTCGAAGCTCAACCACTGAGCCATGCCAGCTGGGTCCATTTAAGTTTTATTATGAAATTACAGCAATTTAGTCACAACTCCAGCTTTATTTTTATTTTATTTTTAAATATATTTTATTGATATTTTACAGAGAGGAAGGGAGAGAGATAGAGAGCTAGAAACGTCGATGAGAGAGAAACATCGACCAGCTGCCTCTTGCACACTCCCTACTGGGGATGTGCCCACAACCAGTGTACATGCCCTTGACCGGAATCGAACCTGGCACCTTTCAGTCTGAAGACCGACGCTCTACGACTGAGCCAAACCGGTTTCGGCCAGCTTTATTTTTAATTCTAGTTCTCTTGTTATTTCTGCAGTTACTTCCTCCCCTGAAGTCTTGAACCCCTCAAAGCCATCCATGAGGATTGGAATCACCTTCCTTCCAATGTCTGTTATGTTGATCATTTGACTTGCTCCCATGAATCACAAATGTTCTTAATGGCATCTAGAATGGGGAATCCTTTCCAGAAGGTTTTCATTATACTTTGCCCAAGTCCATCAGAGGAATCACCACCTATGGCAGCTATACCCTTACAAAATATATTCTTAAATAGACACAAGAGTCAAAATTACCCCTTGATCCATGGGATGCAGAATGGATGTTGTGTTAATAGACATGAAAACAACATTAACATCATACATCTTTACCACAGCATTTGGGTGACCCGGTGGTTGTCAATGAACAGTTATATTTTGGAAGGAAACTTTTTTCCTGAGCAGTAGTTCTCAACAGTGTGTTTAAAATGTTCAGTAAAACATGTGGTAAACATTTGTTCTCTCATCCAGGCTTTGTTGTTCCATTTATAGACCACGGGCAAAGTAGACTTAGCATAATTCTTAAGGGTCTTGGGATTTTTGCTATGGTACCTGAGCATTGGCCTCAACTCAAAGTCACCAGCTGCATTAGCCCCTATCGGGAGAGTTAGCCTGTTGTTGTTTTTTGTTGTTGTTGTTGTTTTTTTAAATATATTTTATTGATTTTTTACAGAGAGGGATAGAGAGTTAGAAACATCAATGAGAGAGAATCATATATCAGCTGCCTCTTGCACACCCCTACTGGGGATGTGCCTGCAACCAAGGTACATGCCCTTGACCGGAATCAAACCTGGGACCTTTCAGTCCGCAGGCTGACGTTCTATCCACTGAGCCAAACCGGTTTCGGCTAGCCTGTTTTTTTGAAGCTAGGAAGCCAGCATTGACTTCTCCTTTCTAGCTATGAAAGCCCTAGGTGCCATCTTGTTCCGATGTAAGGCTGTTTCATCCACATTATTGCGTGTAGCCACCTTCATGAATGACCTTAGCTAACTCTTCTGGATAATTTGCTGCAGCTTCTACATCAGCACTTGCTGCTGCACCTTGAATCTTTATGTTATGGGGACGGCTTCTCCCCTTAAACATCGGGAACCAACTTCTTCTAGTTTAAACTTTTCTTCTGCAGCTTCCCTACCTCTCCTGGCCTTTATAGAATTGAAGATAGCTAGGGCCTTGCTCGGGATTAGGCTTCGACTTAGGGGAATGTTATAGCTGTTTTGATCTTCTATCCAGAACAATAAAACTTTCTCCATATCAGCAACAAGGCTGTTTCACTTTCTTATCATTTGTGTTCACTGGAGTAGCACTTTTAATTTCCCTCAATAACTTTTCCTTTGCATCCATAACTTGGCTGACTGTTTGGCATAAGAGGCCTGGCTTTTGGGCTAGCTCACCTTTCAACATGCCTTCCTCATTAAACTTAAGTATTTTTAGCATTTGATTTAAAGAGAGAGACCTGTGACTCCTCCTTTCACTTAGAGGCCATTGTAGTTATTAATTGGCTTAATTTTAATATCATTGTGTCTCAGGGAATAGGGGGCATGAAGAGAGGGAAAGAGGTGGGGACATCTGGCTGATGATGCAGCCAAAACACACATATTTATTGAGCAAGTTTGTTAAGCTATATGGGTGTGGCTTAATGATACCCCAAAACAATTAAAATAGAAACATCAAAAAACACTGATCACAGGTCACCATAACCAATATAATTATAACAAACAGCTTTGAAATATTGTAAGAATTACCAAAATGCAACACAGAGACAAGAAGTCAGCAAATGTTGGACAAATGATGCCAATAGACTTGCATGATACAGGGCTGCCACAGACCTTAAATTTGTAAAAACAAAAACAAAAACAAAACAAACAAAAAACCCATACTATCCACAAAGCACAATGAGATGAGGTATGCCTGTTCTGAGTGCATTGGTAGGAGATCAGCCAGAAAAGTATTAATATTTCTTGTGTTGCATCTTTTACTATGTGGCACATCAAATAGAGTTATGGGTTGCCCAGATCTGATTGATTTCATACAAAGACCTTTGCTTTGGCAGCAGTTAGGACTTATTCACTCTCCGAGGTAAATCTTCTTACAGAGCAGGAAATTGAGGTTTTGGGGTAGATTCCAAGAGTCAGTTTTTATCTTAACTGTGAGGAATGTGAAAACCAAAAGCCTTTCTTTAGTTAATAATGTGAAAAGTAAAGAATCTTTTCACCCATGCTAATAAAGTATCTTCTAAGAAGAGGAAATAATTTTACACAGTTCTGTGCTTACACATGGTCAGAGAACCGTCTCTGCTTATAAAATTTCCTTATTTGTACATGTTATAGTGTGAAGGAGAAACCTTACTATTTATGTGGAGAGAAAATAAAAGAAATTTCTTTCTCTCTTCCACATTTTTAATGGTAGGACTGTCTTTTGGATCATATTTTGAGTTAAAACAGATTGTGTGTATTCAGTGAGTTGCTATATTAATAACAGAATCAACTCTGCAGACTATCTCAGAGAACTGAATATCAATTGTCCTGACAGTATGTCATCTTAAGGTGAACGAGCAGTTTGCCGATTGAAAAAACATAGATGCTCATTAGTCCCAGACTGCAGTCAGAGAAGCAGTGTGGGTGTGTGCTAAAAGGTATGTATTATCTATTGTCCTGTCTTCAAATATGAAAAAAAAATTTGCAGTCCAACTGATTTGAGGCACCATGCGTAGTGATTTCATGAACAACTGCATCTTCCAACTCATAAGAAGAGGCTGTGAACAGCTTTAACATATGGCAATTGGAGGACAGCTGTCAGGATTGGTTTGAGTTCTCCAGTATCCTGGCTGAAACTGCCCATGTGGTACAGATACTGTGATATTTGCCTACACTCTCCCCAAATAGGGAGGGTAGCATATACTAACTGCAGCCTATCTCAGTGAGCCTCTCCAAAGGGCTTTTGTATATAGTCCAGCTTTTGAGGTTAAGAGCATGGTTAAATACTTCAAGGAATCAGAAGAGTGGGAAAACAACAAAAGAGCATTAGGTGAAATAATATATTGCTGAAATCTTTATTCAAACTTGATTGAGTACAGAGCCGTTCCCTTCTGGAGAGAACCATTAAAAATAAGGGTTTTGACTAAATACACAAGCAAGTAATTACCCCCACATCTCAAATGATATACTCAGAATAATTTGCCATTTGAGCCCTCCTTATATATTTAGATACTTTGTAGAGAATCCAGGCCAGACATTTTTTCTTGTCCTTTTTTTTTTATTTTGCTCTCTTATGGTATTAATATTTTTTGAACATCAACAGTATTTTTTTTAATTTTTATTGTGGCAAAACGCATGTTAAAAAACACAACATTTTACCATCTCAACTATTTTAAGTGTACAGTTCAGGAGAGTGAAGTATATCTACACTGCTAAGCAAGTAAACTTCAGAGCTTTTTCATCTTGTAACTGAAATTCTATCCCCATTAAACAATTAACTCCCCAATTCCCCTTCTGTCAGCACTGGCATCTGCCATCCTACTTTCTATCTCTAGGAATTGACTATGTAAGTACCTCACATAAGTGGAATCATATGGTCTTTGTCCTTTTGTGACAGCTTTATCATTTCACTTAGCATAGTGTCCTCAGGTTCATCCATGCTATAGCATGCATCAGAAATTCCTTTCTTTTTAAGATTAAATAGTATTTTATTATGTGTATAAACCACATTTTACTTGTCCATTTATCTGTCAAAGGACATTTGGGTTTTGTTCACTTTGAATCAGTAAAATACACACACCCTACCATCATCCATGTGACTATGTCCCAACAAAGAAGAGTCTGAAGATAACTTCCTGCTTGGTCTTATACTGTTGTCCGTAACTGTGAGCTGGCTTAGTGAGTATTAAGACACACGTTAGTCGTCCAAATGCTTGCTTAAAAATAAATGACAGCACCCAGCTGGTGTGGCTCAGTGGTTGACTGTCATTCCATGAACCAGGAAGTCAGGGTCTAAATCCCAGTTAGGGCCCATGCTCGGGTTGTGGGCTCAACCCCCAGTAGGGAGGCATTCAGGAGGCAGATGATCAATGTTCCTCTCTCATCGATGTTTTTCTCTCTTTTCTCTTTCTCTCTCTCCCTTTTCCTGCCTCTCTCTGAAATATATGAAAAATAAAATAAACTACAGCAATTAATCACTAGTCTTAAAACCTCAACTCTTCCCTACTTGAAGTTCAGGCAGCCATAGGATCCATGTAAAAACCAAAGGACAAAGGCAGTAGCCACTCGATGCAAGATGTGTGCTTTCTTGAATTGAGTTCCCTTTACCTGGCATCCAGAAAGGTGTGTTTTTCATGGACATGTTCAGACCTCTAAGCTTGAGATGTGGGTTTATTTCCTCAAAGACATACCTTGTTTCCCCGAAAATAAGACAATGTCTTTTATTAATTTTTGCTCCCAAAGATGTGCTAGGTCTTATTTTCAGGGGATGTCTTATTTTTCCATGAAGAAGAATTCGGTACACATTTATTGTTAAATGAAAATAAAGGAAATTTATTACCTGTATATAGTACGGTAGTTGTCAACACAAACCAGACAAACTGTGAATTCTACAGTATCAAGAATTTACTCATTTATTCAATGACAATCATGTCGTCATCTTCTGGAACATCATCATAACAATCCAATTCCTGAATTTCCTGGTGAATTTCTTGTGACTCCATTTCTTTCAGAATCAGTGGACCAAACCTCTCATGTTTAGCAATAGCACTGTCTTTAAATGAGTACTTTTTGTCAAGGTAGCCTGCTCGCAGTGCATTTGCAATGCAACTGTCAGTGATGTGATTTTCTCCCATTAATTCTTCACCCAAGTCACAACTTCTTGCAGTTTAGGTTTCACAAAGTTTCCACACTGATTTCTCTCCATTCTATTTTCAATGTAGTCATTAATTTCCATGCGCAAATTGTCTTTGAATGGCTTGTTTATTGCAATATCAAGAGTCTGGAGATAGGCCATCATTCCTGCGGGAATCATTATCTGATCTATTTTTCTTTCGTGAAGAAATGTCTTCATGTCTTTAGCACGGAGAGTGCTGGCTGCATCCCAGACTAGCAGACCTCTTTGGCTCCCTCGCATAACAAGTGGCAGCATTAAATCAACCTACTTCCTTATAGCTGCTTGTGTGGCCCAGGCCTTTTCAGTTTCAAGAATAAAAACGCCCAAAACACTTTCAATCTTTTCCTTCTTGCCCTTAGAAATGATTAAAGGTGGGATTTTAGTGCCATCCAGACGAATTGCCAATTTACAGGAAACATGTGCACTTTCGTAAGCAGTGGAGGGAATGTACACTAAGGAGGCACCCTGCTGTTCAATTGTTGTTTGAGATGATTGGCCCATAAACACTGCAGTTTCATCCATAGCAGTTATGTTGGAAATATTGTATTTAGAGAAGTCAGCATCATCAATAAAGGACTTGAATGCAAGTGCTCGCTTAAGAACTTGAGTATCTTCCAACCTAAACAATGTTGTAGATCTTCTTAAAGACAGTTCACTTCGCTGAAGGAAATTATCCAGCCAGTGTTGTGATGCTTTGAAGTCTTCGAGGGCTATGTCAAACTGTGGTGCCATTGCAAGGGCAAATTTTTGAATCTGAGTCCTATTCACAAGCAAAGCCTTTGCTCTCCTGTCAACAACCTATTCACAGATCAGGTCTTCCAGCTCAGGAAATAATGGTTGCCGACTTGATCCACACTTGCGCTTTTTAGCATTTCCCTTGTTCACTTGTTCAATGAGGTTACCGTACTCTGCTCGCCATTTTCGGACCAATGGGTTACTCAACATCTTCTCTTTGCAGAAAGCAGTAAGATTTTGGCCCCAAGAGTCTTCCATGATTCCTTTCTTGTACTCCACAGAGTAGCTTTTTCTTTTTGCACTCATTTCTAGGGGTAAAAAAAAAAGGAATTGGGGTATCAAGGTGGGGGGAGGGGGATTACTTAAAATGACATAGGGGGGATCAGAGGAGGGAATCAAAATGGCACAGGAGAATCAAAGGGGGGATTACCCTTTTAGTAACCCCTTTTGATCCTCCTGTGTCATTTTGATTGCCCCCTCTGATCCTCCTGTGTCATTTTGATTGCCCCCTCTGATCCTCCTGTGTCATTTTAAGTGATTCCCCTCCCCCAACCCCTGTGCCACTGAACACCTTCACCAGACATCCCCTCTACCCCTTTATCAGACATTTACCCCCTGGGGCCTGCCTGGGGACTGTCACTGGGCTTGCTGTGGTCTGGATCTGGGCTGGAGCAGGGTCTGCCACTGACTGAGAACCTTCAGTCATCATGAAGGCGGCTGCGAGCATCAGGTAGTGTCACCAGAGCCAGACCAGCACTCACCACCTTCACCGTGTCCCATCCGCTCTAATCCTTCTGTTCTTCTACACGCATCTGCGAAAGTCTCCTCCTCTCCCACCCCGTGCTCACTGCTCACTCCGACCTCGGCTCCGCCTCCACACAGCAGTGACGTCAGGACTCCCATAATGTCACTGGTTGCTAAACGCCAGTCGGGGCAGCCCTAGTGACCAGTTTATGGTAAATTAATTTTAATTATGAGACAGAGCCTGGGGGCCTTATTTTCAGAGGTATGCCTTATATTTCACTCAGAAGGAAACCTATAAGTAGGTCTTATTTTCGGAGGATGTTTTATTTTTGGGGAAACACAGTAGTACGTGATCTTTCTCACCAGACTCTCTCAAAGGCTCCACTTGATCAACACTCAGAGGTCTGGAAAATGGGCCTGAGGACACATTTACATAATTTCACATCCTCTTGCCTGACTCAAGAAAATTGTACTATAAGAGGTAATTACTGACCCATTGAACTTAGGGTATGATTATTCTTATCCAGAAAGGACTCTTCTTTTATTCTACTCCATTAGAATCTCTCTCACTCTATTCCATCAGGCCAATAAATTTACTTCTAAAATAGAAGTTTCTGTAGTTCAATGATACTCAACACTTTCCTCTCATTTCTCAGATGAAGAAAGAAATGGAAACGCATTCCATTTATTTTTCACATGTGTGCCAGATTTGACCACTTTTGGCACTGGGTGAGCAGGAGATTAATGACTGGGGTTATGCCATGAAACAAGCCAGAAAGCTTTATATCACAATTTTTGTCTTTAAAATATTTTGTTTTCATAGCTGGGGATTACTCTTGGCATGAGTAGGAGGAAGAATGAAATTTGGTAGAAAGTAATTTTGTAGTAAGTATACCTAGGACAGTCTAATGGAGTAGAATAAAAGAGAAAGTACTGATTTTTAAAAAATGTGAACCACACATAAAAAACACCCATCCACAAATTGCATGTCAATTTTGTGAAGAAATACTTTGAGTTTTGAAATGAATAAGCAAGATAGTATCTCTATGCATTTGCATATCATTTCTTGCCTTAAGAAAATTGTACTAGAAGAGGTAATTACTGACCCATTGAACTTAGGGTATGATTATTCTTATCCTGAAAGGATTCTCTCTTTTATTCTACTCCATTAGACTCTCTTTTATTCTACTCCATCAGGCCAATACATTTACTTCTAAAATAGAAGTTTCTGTAGTTCATTCCAATATGCACATAATAGAATCAACTTATTTTATTACTATACATTAAATGATAAAATTTTAAGTTTGACTTATTATGTCTTTTTGGGAACATACTTGCTATGTAACCTAATACACAAATAACTGGAAAAGTGTAAGTGCATGCCCATTAGTATTTTTAGTGGATACAGTGGCTTTGGGATAGTGTACTTAGCATAGTAGAACAAATGGATGTAATTTTTTAGTAAAAAAAGCAAATACTCTTTCCTTTTTACTCTATGTTTGTGGTATGAGATTTTTTTGTTTGTTTTTTTATTAATCCCCACTCGAGAATATTTTTTTCCATTGATTTTTAGAGAGAGTGGAAGTCAGGGAGAGAGGGGGAGAGAGAAAAACATCTTTGTGAAAGAGACACATGGATTGGTTGCCTCCTGCTCACTCCCTGACCGGGTCTGGGGATCAAACCTGTAACTCAAATAGGTGCCCTTGACCAGGAATCAAACCTGAGATCCCTCAGTACACAAGCCAACGCCCTAACCACTGAGCATACCAGCCAGGGAGGTATGATATCTCTTAAAAATCATTTTGTATTTTTGTAAAAATTACTTAAAGGTAAAGGGAAGTTATTAATTTTTTAAAATTCGAAGTTAGTAAGGTCTTAGGGGGAAAAAACGATGAAATATTGTATACATATATCAAAAAGCCTCCTCCTGTACATCCCATAAGATCTTATAGATAATGGAGAACAGAAAAATCTAAGTTAAGAGTATATCTCAAGAATAAGCAGGTTAGCCGAAACCAGTTTGGCTCAGTGGTAGAGCGTTGGTCTGCGGACTGAAAGGTCCCTGGTTCGATTCCGGTCAAGGGCATGTACATTGGTTGCAGGCACATCCCCAGTAGGGGGTGTGCAAGAGGCAGCTGGTCAGTGTTTCTCTCTCATCGACGTTTCTAGCTGTCTATCTCTCTCCCTTCCTCTCTGTAAAATATCAATAAAATATATATTTTTTAAAAAGAATAAGCAGGTTAAATGCTAATATCATTTCCTAAAAATGAGTTCAGTGAAAAGCAATGACTTGGGGGTGAAGTATGGGGCCCCAGCAAAGAGTAGATACTGCTCTGAAGACGCTACTAATCAGGTAGTGTAACCTAAGTATGCTGGGATCCAGTGTTTCTATAGGAGGTTATTTTGATCATCAATAAATGTATATTAACGGAATGATTTTATGAAGAACATGTAACCCTGATCATTTGAAAGGAAAAGAAAGAAAGAAAGAAAGAAAGAAAGAAAGAAAGAAAGAAAGAAAGGAAAACTACCAGAATCAGCTAATGTGTACTATAGAAAACAATTTCCCTCATCTGATGATCTCCTACCATCTGTGTGTATTTTAGCAACATTTTCAAAGAGAGATTGGAGAAGGAGCAAAAGTAAAATGTGAGTTGAATATGGGCTATGTGCCAGGCACTGATGTTATTTCACTTACTCTTCACTGAACCTCTGGATCATCTACTTGGTGGTATTTCCATTTTATAGATAAGGAGACTGAGGCTCTGTCAGGCTAAGTACTTTGGTGGAAAGTATATCTAGGACAGTCTGGTTCCAACCCTGCGCCTCCTGCTCCCTGGCTAGCTTGTTCTACCAGACACACTTATATGGCACCTCCCTCATATAATCATATATAGCCTTGGGTAACATATAACCCCATCTTACCTATTCTGCTTTGGATGCTGGAGATGGAAATGCTGGGATGTGCATGCCAGTATCTGAAAGACATTAAGGAAAATGAGTCACCTGCTGAATGCATTGAACATCTTTGTATTATAAGAGCCGCATGGAGAAATAAAACCCAATGATTTTTCTTCTTAAAAAGAATTGAATCTCTCTCCTGAGTAGAGATTGTTGGCAAGTTGATATGCAATCATGGTCAGCAGAAAAGAAATTTAAGCAATAATGAAAAGCGTGTGTACTAGGAATGCCTTTAGCTCCGGAGGTGAAGAGCGGACCTTTGGGTAATGGTGCTAAAATGAGGTAGATTTCAGGCATGGAAAAAAATCTGGAACGTTACAAAAAAATGAGGAGATTAAAAGCAGGCATGATAAAGAGTTACTCTTCAACTCTTTTGTAAGGTGGTGCAAATTGCTTTTGTTTCACCCTATTTCTCCAAAATAATTTTTTTAAAGAAAGTGAAGAAACTATTTTTGAGGTTACTCATCACCTTTTGGCTTTAGGCCCCGAAGTCTCAGAAGTTGAAAGGAATGTTGTATGTTGCAGATGCTCCCTGGATTTAGAGCTGTGACCTGACTCCCAAACAATGATGACATCAATGCTGAAGGATACTGTTCTCCCATGTCATGTAATTCCAACTGCACCATGGGCAGTATTTACGAAAGTAGGGGGAGAGAAAGCAGTCTGACCTGTATTGTGAACTAACCAAAGGAAGGTTATTTCGTGTGCCTTGTATGTAAAGATTTTTAAAAATTTATTATTCTAGTTCTGAAACAACTGTAGATAAACCTGTTTTGCCTGTGTGTATTTTTAAAAGGTCTTTGTATTGATTACATACTTTTGAAGTGTCTTCCTGATCAGTTTGGACTCCCTAGACCAAAATATACCAGTGATTAAAAAAAAGCTGTTCTTGCCGAAACCGGTTTGGCTCTGTGGACTGAAGGGTCCCAGGTTCGATTCCGGTCAGGGGCATGTACCGTATTTGCCGGTGTATAAGACGACTTTTTGGCCCTGAAAAATATGCCTCCAAGTGGGGGGTAGTCTTATACGGCGAGTATATAACAAACTCTGTATTTTTTAGTGGAAATGTTAGGGGGTCGTCTTATACGCCCAGTCTCTTATACGCCGGCAAATACGTATTTTTCAGGGCCAAAAAATCGTCTTATATGCCGGCAAATACGGTACATTGGTTGCGGGCACATTCCCAGTAGGGGGTGTGCAGGAGGCAACTGGTCAGTGTTTCTCTCTCATTGACATTTCTAACTCTCTATCTCTCTCCCTTCCTCTCTGTAAAATATCAACAAAATATATATATTTAAAAAAAAGCTGTCCTTCACAGAAGAATCAAGAAAATTTTGATCCTATTGTTTAATGTTTGACATGTCTAGAGAGACACAGCAAATTTCTTTTACTAGTTGACCTTGAAATAGGATATGTTTTCCCCCTGTACTGTGCTACTGAGTCTCAATTTTATTCTTGTTAGCATGAACAGAACCATGAAAATTCCATAAAACAGATTGTACCCAAATGCTGTCCACCTACATTCACCGGAGCTCGCTGACAGTAGATTTTGATTTTTATGATTAATCCTACCCAGTGGGCCATGCATTTCATTAGTTACTCTTTGTAAGAGAATCTATTCAAAATTTCCAGTAGGCCTCCTTTCTTGCCCTCTGTCTTCATTTTCTTCCCTGCCCTGGGCTGCATGATTTTCTAGAGCTACTGCCAGTCCCTATGGCCATGCCCTTCACAGCACAATCCAAGGCCAGCATTTATTCGTGACTCCATTTGGTTAGTGTAGGTGGAGGTAGCAGTCTCTCCCAAGGCTGGCCAGAGAGAGACGCTGAAAGTCTCAGCCACACCCTGAGCCTGTGGCCCATTATGAAAGGCTCTTCTTAGAGGAGAGGGGAAGCCGGGGAGCCAGTGAGCGTACAGGACTTTCCCCCACCTTGTGTGTAGGCAGAACTCGTGAAAAACAATGAGTAAACAATAGTTGCCTTTGCCACAGTTATTTCATTTCTGGGCTCCCTTTCCTACCTCTTATCAAAATACCCTCTCAAGAAAGGCTCTACTAAACTTGCTGATACTGAGTCTAACTGCCCAGTGAGGCTTCTGTTTATTCTCCCGCATTTAACGATGCTGTCCAGAGATCCTTCTTGGTGCACCAAGCAGCTATGAATTTGTAAGTTTCAACTAGCCAGTTGGTGAGGCATTCCTGAATCAAGATCGCTTCTTAGTTCCTATGAAATCACCCTCCCCACCTCGCAGCCCATCCACAAGCTACTGCCCTGCCTGTCAGGGGTCTGATCCTTTCCCTGTGGTTGACAGACAGGACAAGAGTCTGCACACGCTGGTGACTGCTAACACAAGGGGGAAGCTCTGCATTATGCTGCCTGAGGGTGTAACAGCCCAGGGCCAGCAATGGGCCTTCGGGATGGACCATTTGTCCAGCTGGGCTCCTTTCCCTTACCCCTGGTTAGTGAGGGCTGACCATCAGCGTAGCCTGCCTTCCCCCTCTGCCGCACTGGAAAGAGGTCAGTAGACAAATCCCTAACAAGCTAAACATTGAATTATACTTTCACCATAAGTCTTCCCAGCTGACCTAAGACCTGCATTATAAATGGGGAGGAGGGTAGCTCACTGAGAAACTCCTTTAAAGAGAGATTGGGCTCCTAGGAAGTCTGCCTTCTCCCAGTGCTCAGTATGGCCACATGATTGTTTTGCATTTTTATGCAATTAATTGCAAGTTATGTGTGTATACTTTTCATATAAACTTAAAAAAAAAAAAACATCTACAGAGTTTCACCCTTCTCCATATCAGCCACTGATCTGCCCATTGTAGATTATGGTGCCCAGGGCACCACCATTCCACTGAACACATATTCTTTTCTTGTGTCAACTGATGAAATGCTCTATATCAACTGTTCTTTGCTTGGATTATTAAGCTCTTCGGTAACACCTCAAAGTAGCCCTATATTGAAAATGTTGGTGTCAAACTGGGGGTAGGTGGAGAGTCAGGGTATCCTTGCTTGGCAATCTGGCCCTGAAAGAGTGGGTTTCTGTTCGCAGAGGCAAAGGAACTGTTGCTGTGCCTGGGTGGTGATATGCAGGCGGATTTATTAGCGACGTGCAGGACGTAGACGGTCATCAGGATACTTGGTAAATTATGAGAGGGGCTGGGGGTTAAGAAGAAGAAGATTCCATGTCAGACACCTTGGCTAAGAGTTGAAATACAATGCAGCAATTAGTTTGGAAATTATGAGTGACCTTCTCAACTTTGTCATAATCCCTCATGTCTGGAGGTGCAGACCAAAGGAGGGAATTGGGGGTGAGGATTCTCTAAGGGAATTCTGTGGACTTCTCTAAGGTGTGGCGAGTGGTGCTGAGATCTCCACTGGGAACCCAGAATGACGTTGTGTGCCTGCACTGCAGCCTCAGACCGCAGGGCCTCCTGGGTCTTCCAGGCAGAAGAGCAGAAAGGTGTTTCCTGAAGGCTACGTTCAGACCAGCAAAGAGCACCCATCTCATTGATGCTGTTTCCTCTTTACTCCCTGAAGGCAGGTCCCCCTGCCCCTCACTCTACCCCAGTCCTGCTGACCCAGACTTCCTTTAGAGGAGGGACAAGAAGCCATTCCGCCCCAAAGTGGTAACATTCCAATAGGGTGACTTCCCCATGTTCTAGGACAGGTGATGCGGCGACACAGGCAGATGGTCCAGATGGAAATGCCGGCGAAATAATACCCAGTTGGTAAAAAAAACAAACAAAAATGCCTTTACAATAACAATATGTTTTGTTTGTGAGTAACAATTTCTGTTTTTATTTCTCTCCCAAACATATTTCTCATTAGATTTGTTCCTTCGGGTATTTTCAACTTATTTATGTGCTTTGATGGAAGCAGTGGCAAGGAAGTTCTCAATTAACTTTTTAGTGTCCTTCTGTGGGAAGGGCAGTTGGTAATTTTCTTAAATGTGCTTTTGAACGCCTTGTAATGGCACCACCCAGAGTCCTGATGATCATTTGTGAACTGTGGTTGCCCCCAGGTCCAAAAGTTCCATATTTATGATGATAGACAGGAGCCATAGGACTTCTAGTTTTGCTAAGGGGTGATTTTTCCCTCTCATCTCACTCTCTCGGCTTCTCAGTGCAGGGCCAGAGGCTGTTTGTGTTCCCACTGACTACTTTCAGCCTTTTGCTTCCGCTATTTCCAGGCAATTAGAAAAGTCTGTTTAGAGTTGAATTGTTATGTGCAGGCATTCTATTTTAATGCGTTGTAATTAGAGGGACACATGTTAAACTTCTCCAAGAACTACTAGAATCCAGACTTCTGATTCCAAAACATTGGAATCTTTACCTATTTTAGAAACAAAGCATTAAGACTGGAATATTTAAAATGACAACTAGTAGTATTCACCCGGCTAGGAGAATGTATGCATTCTACCGCAGTAACTTCAGAATCATGCTGGAGAGCTATAGCTCTTTTTCTCCCCTTTTACTTCTTCAGAAATTATTTCCCTTAATTGCAGTGTTAAAAATACTAATTTGAATTGGGCCCCACTTAGGTTGTATTTATTATAGCGCTGATGTTAGATCATCACAAACTAGCCACAGATGGTGGCCCATGTTTTCCTTGTCTGTTTAATAATACCAGTCTGTCTTAGAGCTTAAGAAATGGGTTCCATCTCTTACTTGATTGCTATTAGCAGTGAAGTGGGATTGTCAAAGATAGTACTTGAATAAGAAGGTAGTTTTTCCCCAATAAAGCTTACCAGCTTTCCCAATAATTTTTACTAGTTCCAAAATAATATGGCTGTTTCTGGTGACGAATAGGCTCAAAGCTGGGAAATGAGGCCAGGGCCCAGCCTTGAGCTGTCGGGCTCGCCTCCCTATGAAAACGCTGACCTTTCACGGGGTCCTACGTGTGAGAAGGCTGCTTCTTAAAACAAGGCCTGGTCAGCTCGTGGCGAGGCTGGTGTTAACTGGCACCTGTTATCCGGGAGGAAGGTAATTCCCCTGTGGCAGCTACGGGCCTGCAGCTGTTGGAACAGGGATGGAATATATGACAAAGCTTTGGTAATAATGAGGAAGAAAAGAAACCTGGATTTTCAAAGCTCTTTTTCTTGTTCTTGAGGGGTCGGAGTATTTTTGTTTCACTTGAGTTTAGTGTTCCAGAGGAGGAGGGTTCTAGTGAAACAGGAATCCCATATCAGGTGGAGATCTTTCTCCTTTGAAGAAGGTGTGAGTGCAGCCAAGAAGCACTGAAGCCCTGGGAGCCGGGGTGACAGGTTGGAATGCCATGGAGAGCCCTGAGTGCTGGCTGGAGGGGTGTCTGCAGGCTGGCTGGGGAGACTGATGTGAGTGTTGGTGAGCTTGCTGGCCCGCTCCCAGTGTAGGCACGGCTGCCGGGAGCACATGTCAGAATTCGTCAGACCCAACAGTGCAGTACACGATCAAGAGGTAAATCCTCAAGTCAGGCGGGCTGACAGAGCCAAGGCTACCCAAAGCCAGTGCCTCCTTTCTGTCTTTCATTCATTCTAGAAGTGAAATCTGAATCCAGGAGAGATTCCTGCCTTCCTGGAGCTTATATACTGGGGGGTGGGAGTAGGCAAGAAATAAGCAAGTACGCAAAATATCTAATGTGCCCAGTGGTGTTAAATACTGTGGACAGATAATGAGTTCTCGGGGGAATGGCCATCCTGATGTCCTTAGACTACATCTGGTTGGGGCAGCTCTGAGAATATCTGTCACTCTTGTGGAGATGACCTGCTTATGTGTTTTATAAGACCCTGACATTTCCAAGTCAGCTCACTTGCATTTCCCTTTGTTAAGCCAGAATGTGGAAGCTCAGGAAAGAACTCTGAGACCTGTTAGTGAGACATCAGCCATCCCATAAATGGTTATATAATTAGATAGCCAATGTATTTGTTTCTCTTAATGCCACCTTTTTTCACCCCCAGGGATCTAACTTTTTCAAAACTCTCATAGAGATTTATTGATTGCATCATTTTAGTCTCATACTCTATGGATGAGAGTAGGAAAGGTGGATGTTGAAACACAGAACTTAAGATACATGGCCAGGATTAATACCTGCAATATTTAACCGCTGCTATGCTATGGGCTGCCCACGGCTATGGCCCAGTGGTCATGAACAATGGGGCGGCTATAGGGAGAACTGGCTGAATGTCCACCTTGTATATGCCAGGTTGTCTTGCTTCCTTTGTAGTCTGATTTTGCAGACATGGGTAGGGTGATAGAAATAATGGGACCACTCCACTGCTTTGAAAGGCAGCACTCTGTTGTAGGCACAAATGAAGTATTTGATTTTTATTTTTTGTTTTAAAATCAAACTCCTTACCTCCACTCAACTCATGAGAATACAAGAACAGAAGGCTTCAAATGCTGGCACAGGATCTGTGGCAGCCTTAATATTTATTGGGCTTTTATTAAGCAGCGAACTGTGTTACTGTATGTTAGGCACTGGGTTTAGCAGTTTTCATAAGTTATCTCATTTCATACAACAAACTGTAATATAAGCAATATTATTACTATATGTATTATCTTTTTGATAAGAAAACTGCACATGAAACATGACCAAAGCAGCATTCCCAAGGTAATGTGCTCAAGATCTCACAGATATTACATTGCAATTGGTCCAAGCCCAATTCTGTCTCTTTCTAGAAGTTATACCTCCCAGTTACCATCCTAAATTCACTGTAGAATTACTTAGGATTCCTAGGAAATTACATCTTCTGCTAGATGCTGCAGTCTTTTATGTTTGTTCATTACCCTAGAAAGTTCCTCAGACTTATCATATATAGATATACACTGAGTGGCCAGATTATTATGATCTCTGGACACATAATAATCTGGCCACTCTATACATTAGAGGTCCGGTGCATGAATTCATACATGGGAAGGGTCTGGTCAGCCTGGCCAGCGGGAGGAGACATGGGCAGTTGGCTGGCCTGTATGCTGGTTGAACTCCTGGTTGAGGGGACAATTTGTATATTAGCCTTTTATTATATAAGATATACACTGAGTGACCAGATTATTATGCATTCAGAGGTCTATATAGATAGATATTCTAATCCTCACCTGAGGACATGTTTGTATTGATTTGAGAGAGACAGGAAAGGAAAAAGAGAGAGAGACATAGATGTGAGAAAGAAACATCTGTTGGTTGCCTCTATAAGCACTTCACCAGGGATGGAACCCAATCTAGGTAGGTGCCCTGTCCTCTTGCACACCCCCTACTGGAGATGTGCCCGCAACTAAGGTACATGCCCTTGACCGGAATCAAACCCGGGACCTTTCAGTCTGCAGGTCGACGCTCTATCCACTGAGCCAAACTGGTTTCGGTAGGGCTACCTAATTTTATGCCATCTTTAATATTTTGAACATTTTTAGAAATGAAATTATATTACAATTGGGTTTCTTAATGGAAAACCTTCTTTTTACCCCATAATAACCTGATACTGCTTTGCTCCCCAAGTTACTGATAATTCTGTCTTTAGGATAGAATTAATTCTAAAACTATTTTCCCAATATCTTCTGTTGTGTTTAGTTTTATGTCACAGGGGCGACTACTAATTTTTGTTCCTCCAATGGTATTTTATTAAATCTATTAGACTTGAGAAATCAATGCTCTTCCTTCTATCATTGATAGTAGCTATACAAGCAGTGCAATTTTTTTCAGACTGGTTATGTACAGCCAAGGTGGGTTTGTAGAAGGCACCCTGTGAGGCATATTGTAGAGGAACTGTGACAGAGCAATCAATGTGGAATGTTCCTAAATTTGGGATTTCAGCTGCTTCCTCCCATCATGATAAATTGTACAGGATGGGACAAAAGTAGGTTTACAGTTGTTTGTATGGAAAATAATACAATAGTTAATAAAAATAGTAGTACAAAAATAAACTTTCAGATACTCACAACTGTAAACCTACTTTTGCCCCCTCCCTGTATTATTGTACTTGCTTAATTCAATGCGCCCCCTGGTGGTGCAACTAATACATAATCAATGTGAGAAAAAATGATGGCAAAATTATAAGTATCAAGAGGCTATGAATCTAGATATGATTTTATTACCATTTGTAAGGCCCCCAGATGGACAGAATATTGTCTTCCCATCTTGTTTTATATTCATCTGTAGCTATTTATATCATATTTGGGGAGGAAGGCATAAATAATTTGATACTAAACCTCCAGGTGACTTTTAAAAATAAGTTATTTTTTTATGACAAAAGTAATACATGTATATTCTAGAGATATTAGAAATACTGAATAAAGAGTGAATGAATAGTTGACAATCTAATGACCCACATGGATTTACATTTTGGTGTATTGCCTATTTTTTTGATATATGTAGACTGAAAGAAAGCCTAACATATACCATTTTCTCTAACATTTTTCTCACTTAACTATATGTGTGAATTTAATTCTGCATTGTTAGAGTTGGATCCTTCATTTTTAGTGATGGCTTAGTTGGATTGGTTCTATTGTGTACAACTTTGAAGATCATTGTAGATTATTTTCTTAAAGTTAATTGCTGGAAATAGAATGGCTGAATAAAAAAGATAGGCAGAATTTTAAGGCATTTTATATTTATTGCTTGTTTTTTTTTGTTAGAGTAAAGCATCTTTTTATTAGTCAATTTTTTGTTAAAATTTGGAGTTCCTAACATTTGTATTCTTAGTCTGTGGCAGAAATTGTGCATTGTGTTTGACATGCCTCACTCTTCTTTAGTTTTCACAACAACCTCGTGAAGTAAAAACTTTGTCCCCAGCCCTAACTGGTTTGGCTCGGTGGATAGAGCATCAGCCTGCAGACTGAAGGGTCTCAGGTTCGATTCCGATCAAGGGCATGTACCTTGGTTGCAGGCACATCCCCAGTAGGGAGTGTGCAGGAGGCTGCTGATTGATGTTTCTCTCTCATCAATGTTTCTAACTCTCTATTCCTCTCCCTTCCTCTCTGTAAAAAATCAATAAAATATATATTTTTTAAACCAACTTTGTCCCCCATTTTACAGAGAAGGAAAGTCAGGATTAAAAATTAAATACCTGTTATGTGACTTCAAAAGCAGGGAGATGATAGGTGTTAAGAAAGTTGATAAAATGGTGCTTTCCATTCCTTGATTCTTGAACTCAGCAGAAACTGATACTGACAATTCTCCATAGAACAAAGAAGTTGGAGTGTCAACTGACGGTCATTGGCACAAATTCAAACGCCAACAGAAATCCCCAATTTGGAGTGCAATGAAGAAAGAACTTTTACTTAGTGAACACAGCTCAACTGTAATACAGCATGGCAGTGAAACAGCACGGCCTGTACCTGCTCGGTGGTGCTGCAGCAGGCCCTTTTCACTGCTGTGAGGCTGCCCCGAGCCCGGCAGCCCTGTCCTCTCCCTCTCCCGCCCTCTCCCAAAGTGCACAGGGCAGCCGGAGGGGACCTGGCTCATACAGACAGAAGTCCCCGTCCCTGCTTGCTAATTGGTCAGAATAGAGCAGATCGGCTTGGTCAGAGCTGTGCAGCTCAGCGCCAATTGGATGGGAAAGCCTCAGCCTTATTGTTGATGTAGGACCCCAATAACGCCTTTATAAGGGTTGGCTCAGATGGTAAAAACACAGTGCAGGAAGGCAGTTCAGTGCGGAGGCTTCTCTGTGAATACAGTTTGCGTGAGAGGTCCATGTGCAGAAATGGCTGCCAGGCTTCTGCTTTTTTATTTTATTTTATTTTTCAATTTGAGCCCAATTAGTTTCCAGGATCCCTTCTTCATCTCTCTCCTCCTCCTCCTCCTCCTCCTTCTCCTTCTTCTTCTTTTGGGTGGGGGGAGGTGAGGACTGGGTTTCACAATGGTAAATAGAGGAGGAAAAGGAAATAAATTTGGAAACATGAATAAAAATCTACGTTTAGTTTCTGTCAATTAGGGCTTTATGTTAGAAGAAGAAATGCTAGACAACCAATGATTATTGTGTAATTATAGACTTTATGGGACTCCTAATATAAACATGATTTCATTAGATATTATAATTTTTTCATGAATATATTTTCTTTAACCAAAATTAGTCTCAAACCTGGTTAAATTGCTCCAAAGTAGTCAAAAGTTGACTAGAAGTAAAGCGATATTAGAAAATCTTCAATTTGTAAACAAAACAAAACCTTTTGTGAGTTTTTAAATTTTAACAATCTTCAGCATTCCTTAAAATTGATTTATCATTGTTGCTTACCAGAGACCTACATCTCACATTTACCACCTTTATATATTTTTACATCATGACTAGTGGCCCGGTGCACAAAATCGTGTGTGTGGTTGGGGGTGGGTAGTGGTAGCCTGGCTGTGCCCTCTCGCAATCCAGTATCTCTTGGGGTATGTCCGATGGCCAGTTTAGAGGTTAGAAAAATACCTTGTGAGAGAAAAACAACAACAAAACAAAACAAAACAGAGGCCACTCCAGCACGGGTGGGTTCTGAGGAGCTAGGGTTAACTTTCTGGTTTCTAGGGTTAACTAAATGGTGTGAAAATTCACCATTCCAGAGAAGAGAGTAGGAAGGAGCGACTGTGTGAGTGTGTATGTGTGTGTGTGTGTGTGTGTGTGTGAGAGAGAGAGAGAGAGAGAACCCCCCCTCCCAAAAAAAAGACTACAGACTCTTTTGTTCTAAATCACAGAACTTTGCTTCCCCCGCATTTATCACATGTCTAAACACAAACCATCATCTACTTCAAGCAACATGTGTCAGGGAAGGAGAACGCAGCCTTAAAGTAAAGGGTGAGGGTATAAGGAGTGAGTAACTCCTCTCCTCCCCCCCAGCTGGAGCTCCTTGGGGGCCTGCCTCTTTGGGAATCCACATTTATCTCTTGACGAGTGAGAAGTTAGGGAGCGCAGCATTATCCTGAGAGGGGAAAGTCACGGGGACTGCACCTGTGGTGTTGCCCCAAGTTTCATTTCCTCACCCTTCTGGGTTGCTTTCTACCCCACCACTGATCCAGTTACAGGGGTCGGAGGTCTGCAGCTGGATGCCTCCAGGTGGAGAGTGCGCTGGGGGCTGGGTGGTCCAGCTCTGAGGCTGCCTGTGGGCAGCGGCTCAAAGTATTCTGCCCCACCACGCCAGTGAAGGGGGGGAGGGGCAATAAAAGCCTCCCCAGAAAGAGGCTTTTTAAAAGCCTTTAGGGGCCAGGAGGTTGGCTGGCCAGGGCCATCCTTCCCCTGGCTGCCAGCTGCCACCCACCCCCGATTCCCCTTCGGGAGGGATCAAGAGGTTGGCTAGCAGGCCCTGATCAGGCGATTGGGGTGGTCAGTGTGAGTCATAGCAAACAGCCATTCCGGTCGTTCGGTCTTTCAGCCTTAACAGTTGCTTAGGCTTTTATATATATAGATTGGTGGCCCAGTGCATGGATTCCTGCTCCATGGCTGAAGGTGCAATCGAACTGCCTCCTGATGAATCGGGCTCCCTCCTCTCTGGTTCTGGGGTGCATCACCCGAGAACTGCCGCCGCCAAGTCACTGTGCCGAGCGCATCTGCCCCCTGGTGGTCAGTACGGGTCATATGTACCCGATAGTTAGGTGGTCACTTATCCTTTTATATATATATATAAAATTATATATATATAATTATTTTCAAAATAATTTAAAACTCAGAAACAGATGTAGCAAAAGAAAGAATATAAGTACCTAAGTATCACTCATCATTCACAGTTACAACTGCTGTATACTTATTGTTCATTTTTGCTTCTCCCTGCCTCACCTGTACATTAGACATTTACCCCATATTTGCTGTTTTCAATCAGCTCTTCTCAGGCTCATCAGCATTATCTTTATTCTTAAGAAAGAAACTTGTGAAAACCCCCCTTTCCTTAATGCCACACTGAGCCTGTCAAAGAAATCGCAAATAACCTTCAGTATAACCCCAGCATCTGTAGTTTCTCTTTGCCATTTTCTTCCTATAATAGTAATTGGATTTATTAGGAGCCTGTGAAATAATCAAAGTGTCCTTCCATTTAATTTTTATGGCATTATTACTTTTGACACTCCAGCCGTTTCCTTAAGCCGGTGAGTCTTGTATTTTCCCTGATCTCGATGTAACCTTGTTATGTGGATAAAGTACTCGGTCATCATTACAATTCTCTGAAATGGCTTGAAAATGCGTAGCTCCTTTCCCACCCGCTCTTAGTTTTTTATTGTTTTTTTTAGGAACAATTTTCTAGTTTATAGTCAAACCCATAAATCAGGCTTCTAAGTTCAACACACCTGATTTAACAAGAGTATGTGAGTGGCCTAATAAAATCCAGGGTTGGTTTTTTCTCTCTCTCTTTCTCTCTCTGCTTTCTTACTCTAGAACTCAAAACCTATAGGACTCAAAGCATTTCCACACAGATGAAGCCTGCTGAGAAGTGGAAAAGGTTTTCTGTGAGTTTAATCTTATAATCCTGAGAAAATCTATCCGTCATTATGGAGGCTGCCACTCCAGAGGCCTCCGGTTCTGGAGCTTTCTCTCCGTTGTGTCTCCTGACAGTGACCGTCGGCCTCTGTCCAGCACCCCCGGATCCTTGCGGCTCCGAAGCCCGGGGACTGTTCCTGCTTCTGCGTCCTTGATCTCGGTCAGCAAAGGCAGGAAAAGATGCAGCCACTGGAGTTGGGATTTGCTCCAAAGTTGGAAGCTTTTCACCTCTTGCCCCTACTTTCTTGAGTTTCAGATGATTCTGATCCGGAGTACTTCAGTGACTTTCCTTGTCCCCTGAGCCCAGGAATTCTCTTCCTGTCGCAGGTTCCTCAGCTGCCCATGGCTGCAGAAGGAGGTTGGGGGTCTCTGGCCCACTGGCAGCCTCCTTGTCAGCAGGGCGCTGGTCCCCTCCGCCCGCTCCCATCTCCACATCTCCGCATCTCTGTGCTGGGCTGCGTCTCCCCCTGGGTTCTCTACCCTCAGCCCATTTCACTCCCCGCCTCCCTGTGATTTTCTGTTCCCTTTTTTCGCTTGCCTGTCCATAGCAGCTCTTCACATCTATCGCCCTGTTTTCATCTTACACTTTTACTTCTCATGCACCTCCTTGGGGCTTTATTATTTGTACGTTGGGGTACTCCTTTCATAGTTGATGAAGCCTGTAAATTTCGGGGCCGGAGAACCAGAGGACCCTACAGCAACCCTCGCCTTTCCATCAGGAACATATTCACCTGGAAAAGGGCTCTTCTGGGGTCAGGTTAAGCTAATCGTTCTTCCAGTGTTGTCCCTCCTCTCTTCCCTTGTGTTGTCACTCCTCTCTTCTCTTAAAAGTTCCTTTGAGGTCTTTCCCCTTCTTTAACCTCTAAGTGCATTCTGGGTAGAGTATTTTAGATCAGTTCTTGTCTGGAGACCTGTCTTTGTGCTTTTTGTCTTTTGGATATGATCACTTTTATTCAGAAGTTCTCTTTGTCACGGATAGTTGTGACCTAATATCTGTGAGACTACGTTGCAAATAATATAAAATATTCAGAAATACACATATATGTGTACATGTATACATTAATGGAATGGATCATGGATATTATGTAATTCAATTAAGCTGGTATTTAGAGGCTTCATATATCTTAGTTATCCATATGGATATAGGCATCCCTCATTTTAGTGTGCTTTGCTTTATTGCGCTTCATAGATACCATTGTTGTTTTTTTTGCAAATTGAAGGTTTGTGGCAGCCCTGTGATTTTTAGCACTTACGTTTTAATGTTAAAAGTACTTTCTAATTAAGGTGTTACATTTTTTTAGACATAACATTATTGCACACAACATTGTATGAGCATAACTTTTATATGCACTGAGAAACCAAAAAGTTTGTGTGACTCACTGCATTTCAATATTCGCCTTACCATGGTGGTCTGGACCACACCCACAGTATCTCCGAGGGGTGCCTGCACACCTCTGTGCATGTGCAGTGATACATGACGTGAGCTGCCAAACCAGGACACCTCACTGGCTGAGTGTTTTCTCTTTCTTTTTAATTGTGGTAGAATACACATGACATAAAATTTACCATCTTAACATTTTTTTAGGTGTATACAGTTCATTGGGGTTAGGTACGTTTACATTGTTTTTCCAGAATTCTTCTTATTTTGCTATATTGAAACTATGTACATTAAACAACAATGCCCCATCCCCTCCCTCTTCACCCCCAGCTTCTGGCATCATCCTTTCTATTTTCTAGCACTATGAATTGTCTACTGGAGGTACCTCATTCAGTCTTTGTCTTTTTATGACTGCTTATTTCACTTCATGTTGTAACATGTTACTGGTTGGATTCCTTTTTAAGGAATTCCTTTTTAAGAATTTTCTTGAGGCTGAATAATACTCCATTATGTGTATACGAGAGGCCCAATGCATGAAATTCGTGCGAGGATAGGCCTTCCTCCCCCCAGCAGCTGGCACCCGGGACCCCGGCTTCATCCAGAAGGTCGTCTAGTGTAATTAGCAGATTACCCTTTATACCACGCTTTTTTATCCTCTCATCTGCTGAGTTGCTTCTACCTTTGACTGCTGTGAATAATGTTTAAATGCTGACATAATAAACATGGTGAACTGACAGCACACCGCAGAGCCAGGCAGGTTCAGGCGTCAGAATACGCCCCTGGAGTCCTACTGCTGATCTCTGTTCCTGGAAGTATTAACAGGGGGTCTGGTTGTGGAAAAATTGTCATCCTGCATGGCCAGCCACAGCACAGAGCGCCGGCCTGCCTTTGGAGGACCAGCCCAGCGGCCAGCGCCAGTCAGGCCGGCCCCCGTTAGGCCTGGTACTTCATTCTGGCTTTGGCAATCCCCCTGCAGCCAGGGGAACAGCCTCAGGGCAATAGGCCAATCCTGTGGCATGTTCTGAAATGACGAGTTGAATTTAGATGGGCTTGTGGCAGAATTTTTTTTTAAATATATATTTTTATTGATATTTTACAGAGAGGAAGGGAGAGAGATAGAGAGCTAGAAATGTCGATGAGAGAGAAACATCGACCAGCTACCTCTTGCACACCCTCTACCGGGGATGTGCCCGCAACCAATGTACATGCCCCTGACCAGAATCGAACCCAGGACCCCTCAGTATGCAGACCGACGCTCTACCACTGAGCCAAACAGGTTTCGGCTTGTGACAGAAATTTTAGGGAAAACTCATTGCCAGCCAAGCCTTTTATCGTTTCTCTTTAAAACCCAAAGATGGAACTGTCACCATTCTTTCTTTCTTTAGGGGGGAGAAGGGGTTAACTGCGCTACATCTTCATCAGGAACAAATAGATGGTCCCTTTGGTCAACCTGTTCTTTTTCTCTTCATGTTTTCACCCTTTCTCTTTTCTATTTTTTTTTTCTCTTTCTCCTGATGCACAGGCCTTGCAGTGCATGCTGATCTCTCTCCAGGCAGAACTTGACATTCAAAGGTACTTGATGAAAATTGAATCATCTCAGCGAGTTAGTACTTTTCTTTTCTCTGCATTGAGTCGCATCTCACCCCCTGCCTTTTCACTCAACCGTGTGTGGCATTCTAATCCGTGTGGGCCACTCTACCGAGAGCCTGCATTTTGCCTGGTCTGCCCCGAGTGCTGATTTAAACCTCTCGAAGCCAAATGCTTGCAGCATTCTGAAGTGTGCATTTTAAAATTGTGAGAGTTATTATTGGAATGAACACTAATTGCATGCTTGCTTTGAAATATTTTATTTTCCACAAGCTGAGCTGTGAATCAGCAGTAATGCAACAGCAGTTCGGAGATCGGGGCTCTCTAACCTGAATCACCTGAAAAGCGGGCTCTCTAACAGGAGACTCCTCCGTCCTCAGCAGCTACTCCGGGCAGCGCAGTCATGGGAGTGAAGCAGAAACCTGCATCGTCCTAAGTCTCAGAGCTCTACAACTCTTCCTTTGCTCAGCTCCCGTACATTCAGTCTGGGGTCCAGTTCATATTACTGACATATATCTTAATATTAAAAATGGCAGGAACAGACACACCTATATAGAACTTACTGTGTACAAGGTACTTTCCGAGGATTAACTTCTCACAGCAACTCCATGGGGTAGGCACAGTATGGTCCCCCTTTTACAAGGGAGGAAACTGAGGCACACATAAGTTAAGTACCTTGACCAACGCCACAAAGCTCTGTCAGTAACAGAATTGGGAATTAACTCTAGGCACTCTGTGGCCTCATATTTTTTCAGCATATCACTTACTTCCTCAAAGTCCTCAATGTTCTCTGCTTCATCCCAGGTGAGTTTAGAGCATTAAAACTGGAGTGAGTGGGGAGAGTTTCCAATGCCTGGATGCCTGGCTTGGTATTGGATCCCTGTGCCAATGTAGCACATAGCCTCCCACATCCTCCTTGTCCCCAAGCATGGCTGTTACTTTACTGTCTCCTGAGCACACACGGGGCAGAGCTGTGTGGTCTGGACTGGGAGGCCTGAAACGCACTGTGCTTAGGAAGGTGCCAGCAGTCCAGCTGTGGTTAGTCTTTAGTGACCCCACTGACCCTTTTTCCTCCCCTTTTCTTAAAGCTCAGTCTCTCTAATTTTTGTAGGGTAAGAAGCTCAAATTAGAAAGCTCAAACAAAGAGGCATAGAAGTAAAAGTTGGGCTGGAAGAAATACAGAGCATCATTGTCATACCCCACGCCATCTCAGTTCGGATGGTTCGGTTACCTTTTATTTTTTCCACGAATCTTAATTGTTCTCACATTTCCATAACTCACGCAAACTGGAAGCATCTTTACGATGGCCGCACACACTGTGCACTCGGTGGAAATGCAGAGGGGGAACGAAGCCGTGCTCTTCTCTATCACGGGGGACATGGCCACACAGTCTTCCTTTCTGCTATCAGGACAAGATTTGACATCTTGATGTGGGGTTTTCCATTTAGTGTGAGAAATACCCAGTTTGGATATTGTTTTCTTATGCTTAAAACAAATAAATTGTAAGTGCCGACTCTTTACTTTTCGATGATAAATTTGACAGCAAACTTGGCAGTAAGCAATGAGGTATTAGAGAATTTTTTCAAGGTTTTTTTTTTAAGCATTTGCATACAAGTTACAATTAGCACCAGGTATATTACTTTGCTAACACCTAGCATTTTTATTTTGTATTTATTGAGAGTATGTTAACTTACTTTCACTTATACATTTATCAAATCGCTCTTGTGATTCCATAATATGAGCAGACAAAAATGGTGGGAGTCGTTCCTAGCACTTGAACATGATGTAGACTTGGAGGAGGAGTGGGGTGAAAGTTAAGGGGGACACGGAAGGAGCTCCTCCTCCCCTCCGGTAAAGGAGTAACTCTTAGAGCCTCTGCATGTGTCAAATTTTCTATTTTGAAGATGGAAGTAACCATTTACCGACTTCACAAGACCACGAAAAAGGCAAGGTGAGCTCCGTGAGAGACTGGTTGGTATCCCCCCTCTCACCTGGGACCCCGCGGGCCCTGGGGCGCCACCTGGAACTGCTTGCGGAGCAGAGCACCAGCACCTCCTGCAGAGAGTGCTGTCAGTCAGGGAGCTAAGTGTCAGTTTACAGCTGACAAGTTCCTGTGCGCATTTGCAGTTACCGCTCACAACTGCTCAAGTAAATATTATGATTCCTCTATAAAAGTGAGAACCGGAGTTCAAAATTAGGCCAATGCATGTCAGGATTGGAGTCTGCATTTGTGAGAATACAGTGAGTAAGAGTCAAATCTTTTCATTCTAAATCCTGCCTTCTTTCCATCTCTCCAAACGCTGGAATTATTTCCTCTAGCAGGACTAGAGGAAAAAAGACCCTTACCTGAGAAGCCAGTCAGAACTTTCACAGGTGATTGTTCATTGTAAAACCCTTCCAATGAAATGGCTGCTGCTGCTGGTGGTGGTGGTGGTGGTGGTGGTGGTCGTGTGTGTGTGTGTGTGGGGGGGCTGTTTGGAAATGTGAGTGGAAAGTAACAGCAAACTCTACTCCCAAGATGTCTGGAGAGGGTCTGGCCACAAGCACTTGGGGGCCTCGGCGTGGTGGCCTTGGGCACTGGGTGTCCCCTCTGACAGCTCCATGTGGCCCTCTTCATGTGGGGCTGGAGAGGACATCTTTAGCTCTGCCGCCACAGGCTGAGGGAGGTCGCTTTGCCGTCAGGGAAAACCTCTTTGGTTTCACAACAAGGCAGTTAAGCTCTGGGGGCCCCACCCCTGGCCTTGGGGCCCCACATCCTCTCCGCAAAGAACAAAGCCCAGGCTGCAGGGATGAGCTTAATGATGGCTTTTGTCAGGAGGCCTTCTGAGGTGCACATTTTGCACTCTGTGTTCTGTTGGTTGTATTTGACTTGAGATTTCAAAGCCTGCAAGCAGGTCGCTTTGCTTTCATCGCTGTAATAACAGCAATCCTCACATGGCCACCTTTTATCCCGAAGCCTTTTAAGTGCATTCCTGGCTCTGGGACTGGCAGAGGCATCTGCTGCTTTGCTCCGGCCTCTCCCGGTGAGCACTGTGGGAGCCAAAGCCTGAGGAACCGCTCCTTTGTTTATCATGCACACCTTCTTGTTTCAAAAATAAACAGAGACTGGCTGAGTCAAAGCAGCTGGCCAAAAAGCGACCCTATCTGAAGGTGGATAAACTAAAAATCAAGAGGCCCAGGAGACAAATTTGTGAAGGTAAACTGTGATTGGCGTGAGCATTGAATTTAGCTTCCACCTTCCCAGTGTACATGACATTTTGTGCGCTTCTCATGGTAGGTCAGAGTGACACTTATTACTCCTTCATGAGGCAAAGTTATTTTCCTGTTTCAAATTCTGAAAGAAACATGGTTTGCTCATGCCTTCCTGAAAGGGACTTTGGTGTATTGGCATACCAGGTCAGCAAGAAAACAGTAGTATTCTTCATCAAGTCTTTTATTTTGTTCCTTCAAGAGGAAACACAACACTAAATAGTAACTGCAGGAAGGCGTACCTGAAAGGGCTGGGGCAGGGGGGTGCGTTAATGAGATTTTTATTCGGAATTGCTCTGGGTGTAACTTTCTAACTTGACGGAAGGATGCTAAATGGAGATGATGGTGAGCTAGGCCTTTAAGTAGCCTAAATAGCCTTATCTTATTATGGCTTTAGGGGAAAGTCAGAGAGCAGCCAAATTCATGGTGCTATGGAGTCTCTGTCATGTTACAGGTAGGACACCAGGTGGGCAGGTAGCAGGTTGACATCTAATCCCAGAAGTGGAGGAGGCTTCAACACCTGTCTCCCGCCCCCCTCCACCCCGCTCCCGCCCCCCCCCCATCCCCGGGAAGAGCCCAGGCCCCATCTGCAGGCCAGCTGCTTTTGTTGCCCCTCCACGCACAGCCAAACCTCTTAAAGAAAAACGAAGGCAAATCCTACCATCTACGAAGGGGTTGAAAATTTGAAACTATTCAAGGAATTATATAGAAAATTGTTAAAAATTTTTTCTGGAGTCAAATTTTTATGAACCTTACCTTTACCGCAGTGATGTCAGAACTACAGAGGTGAGAGTTGTCTTTTTAAAAGGTTGATGTTATCTGCGTGTCCAGAATTTATCTGACAGCTTTTGGCTCTTCTCTCTTAACTGGATCTTTTTTGAAATTGGAGGCCCATGCAATTCTAGATTCCTGCCACACTGTGGAATACTATACAGTATTGTGTATGGCATGGAATGAAACTGTGTCTCTGTGCCCGGGGTTCCCCATACATTTGTGCCCTCACTTCAGGGGCCACCTACAAGAGGCCTCCTATCCCCTGGGACCTAGTCGTGCACATGCCCAGGAGAAGACAGGGACAGCCGGAGCACCTGCAGGTCACCACAGACAAGAATCCCCCTGGTTTCTCGGTGCTCCCTGTTATATTTAGCCTGCCTGCTCAGTAATTCTCTGAATTATCAAAACAATCTGTTCTCATTTTGGAGCTACAAGGAAAAATGTTTATTACTCAGAATACTGCCACATAAAGAAAACCAATGCTCATATTTGGTATTGTTTCCATTTCTTGGTATTTAAAAATAAAATCCTTAAAAAAAACAAATACCTTGATTGTGACTGTATAGTATTCCATAGCATATCTGTCCACATTGTGATTTGTTAACCAGCCTTCTAAGTTGTTTCTACATTTATTTGTTCTGTTGAAGATGTAATGTGTGAAGGCTTTCCCCTGTCACTCTAGAACAGGAAGTATGGCTTTTCTTAATTTGTACAATTCTAATTAAACCGGCTTGTCTTCCGAAATCATTGGTATTTGCATCACATTGGGCCATAAAGAAGTCTTAGGGAGCACTAATAAAACCAGGTGAGGCCTCTGAGCCTCTGGTTCTGGAGGTTCCGCTCCAGGTTCATTTCCCAGAAGCCTTTACTTTCTAAGCCGGACTGCGGACAGGGACCTCGGGGTGGCCTCTGTGGCAGAGAGACCCTGTTAGCCCTTTCCCGGGGGCGACCTTGGAACACACAGAATTGGCAGTTTTCCCAGGAACTTGGGGAGAAGCGCAGATACTCCATAATTTTTGTTTGTTTGTTTGATGCTGACAACTACAAGGACAAGATAAAATTAAGAATATCTCAAAAAGATTAATCTGGCACAACTGGAGAGCGTAGCTGTGCTGTGTGGCGCCCCTTTAAATAATGAGCAGGCCTCCTTGCCTGCGCAGGTGCCCTTGTCATCTGTTCCCTGGCATGTGCGGGAGGGGCTTGCATGGCAGTGAGGGGAGGGATGGGGGGGACAAGGGGGCCTGCTTGGCTCCGTGCAGGGCCTGCCTTGCCGCCTGAATGCCCGTGGCCGGCTCCAGACGGGAAGGCAGTGGGCAGTGCCCGCTGGGCATCACCGCCCACCCAGAGTCCTGACCTGATAGTGGAGCGGCAGGCCCCGGGAAGGAAACGTGGAAACCAAAGGCACAGTCGCACTTTGCTCAACTGCTGAATCATCTGATTTTACTCCAGACCAAACAATCTTTCTGTTTTCACAGGTGAACATCGTGAAAAATGGCAGGGCACTCTTTTCGTGGAAAGGAGGGAGGGAAGAGCTGAAATATTACCCTTGTAGAAACCGGGTGTAAGCTGAGTTTATCGAGGATAATTTATCAGAATAAATCTTGGAGGAAATGCTTCCCATTTATCCAAGCTGGGGAAGGGAAATCATGTTCAGAGCTAAATGTATGACAGGAGAGATTGTGAGAACCTCAGCTACACACAGTGGGATGTGGGCTTTCAGGCGGGAGGTTGTGTAGATCCGTCCCCACAGTGTTAGGCCCCGGAGTGCCTGGTTACCAGTCAGCTCGGCACGTGCCCACAGGTTGCTTGCATGAAGCGCCCAGGAATATTCTGAACGCTCAGCTGTAGCAGGGCGCCCTAGTGCTTGCACCAAGTTTTCTATAAAATGCAAAAGCTGACTTCTTCTCCTCTACGTCTCTAGTGCCAGGCCCTCCCGAGTTTCATAATTGTGCTGCGGCTCAGTACGGCTCTCTCTTACAGTGGTCTTGTTCCCACACCCATCTGCCGTCTTCTAGAGCTGCGGATGTCATCAGTCTGTTCCCCGGTGGGCCGTCACCTGAGATGGGCACGGAGGAGATATTGGCTCCGGTTGCGTTTTTCTGGCCACCCGCCATAGACGTGTGGGAAGCAGCCAAAGAGCCACGTGGAGAATGGGGCCCAGGTCGCTGCTCCAGAAGCGCACCTGGCCCCGACCTCAGAGCCCGGCAGGTGGCCGGCCTGAAGGGAGGGGCTCTCAGCTGGTCCAGCTCCCTGGGCTGCGCTTCTGTAAGGTGGCTGCGGAGACAGGAGGCAGGTTGGAAGCCTGGGATGGCTTCTGGGAGCTCTTTGTCTTTCTTCCCATCCCCAGACCCAAACCTAGCAGAGGCCTTAGACTTCGAAAACAAGGAAAGGCCAAGAAGGGAGGAAAGTGACTCCTCTGTGGTTCTAGAGAAGACTCTGTATGCAACGTTAGAAGCTTAAACCTTCCATCGTGACACTTTGTTTTTCCGGGGCTAGAGGGTTGTGGAGCAGGAATGGTGGAGAAACCTACAGTCTGGGATGACCCATTGTTGGCTAACTTCTAGCATTCTGCTTCTTGGATCCTTTCATCAGAGTGCCGAGTAACTAGGAAGTTCTCTTAGTTCAACTCAGAATGTTGACGAGGATTGAGCTGAAAGCTTCGCAAGTGCAAGCAATGGGGCGAAAGAGTCTGAATGTCTGACTAAATTAACCGTGTGAGTTAATGAGTGTTGGGATAATGAGTCATCCCGAATACATTTCCGTGGGGGACGCTTCATTATATTTCCTAATACTCTGTGGCAAATTGGGCATTAATTAGGATAAAGTGAAACTTCGGTAAGGCGATGTTGAGTTTTCCTCTCTAAATATAACCTCAAGTGAGTGGGCTCACCAGACACCCCATTGTTCCCCACAGTTAACACATTACATAAAGCTATGTTTGCAGGTTTCATTTTCTGGACCTCAGTATTTCAATTTAAAGTTTGAAAGGTCTGGAAAATGGAAATGAAAAGAAAAAAAAACACACCATCAATGCTTCTAGCTCTTTCTTCAACGCTGCAAAGAATAAGAATAAATGTGATCTAGCATAGCATAATGCTCATGGTGAGCAATCCAGCAAATATTTGTTCATGATGATAAAAATGCAAGGATGGCAGCCCTTTAAAAAGTAGTGTTGTGCAACTCTGTGGCATGCACTTGAACAAATTCGGAAACTAGATCCTAGCGCTAGCTTGCTGCATATTTCTTTATAAAATAATATGTTTTTATTGATTTTTAGGTAGAGAGGAAGGGAGAGGGAGAGAGAGATAGAAACATCAATGAGAGAGACATACCAAATTGACTGCCTTCTGCACACTCCCTACTGGGGATCGTGCCCTGACCAGAAATTGAACCCAGGACCTATTGATCCATGTAATGACACTCAACCCTCTGAGCCACACCAGTGGGGCACTCACTGCATATTTCTATAGGGCAAGAGCTATAGGGTAAATAATTGGAAGAAAATCTCAGTAAACAAAAGTTTTCTGAGTGACATGATTTCTTCTTTGTGTGGTGTATATCTTTGAGTTAGGAAATTTTAGTCCTGAAAGGACTAACTTCCAATGAATTTAACTTTTCCTTACAGATGAAAACAGTGACTTAGTGAGGTTATATGTTGTCCAGTTTTTGTAGAAACAGAACTAAAGCCAACATCTTTAGATTCTGGGTTAAATGTCAGCTCTGGAAGTCTACAGATTTGATCCCAGTGCCCACACTTGCTAGAATTTCAGGCTTCAACTCTAGTTTTCTCAATGAAGTTTCATTGAGGTTAAAATGGGATTACCACATGTCAGTCAGCCAGCACAGTGCAGCAGATACTCTGTTAATTTCTTTCTCCCTTCAACCCTTCATGAAGCAGAGAAGATTTCTAGAGTCTGTGCAGGCTGCAGAGGAAGCAGAGAGGAGACCTGCGTGACACCTGTTACCCCCGAGTCTCCCAGTAACAGAAAGCCATCCTTGTAGAAGACAAGAGGCAAACGGACACGTGGGGTCCCGGTAGCCTGGCTACACAGACCACACTTTTCTGTGACTCCCAATGGCTTCCCAGTTGGGTTTGTAGGCTTAGGGTTGTCTGATGGTTTGGGGAAAATGCTAGAAGATTGTGATGGAAACAAGATTGCTTGATACCAATGGTCCCCATGAAGCACAGAGCCTTATGGACCCAAAGCCCTGCTCAGGTGACTTGGAGGGCATTTCTGCCATCAGATGCTTCGCACTTCTCTCCACGTAGGGGCAGCCCTGCACTCAGCAGCTCAGGGTGGAAGCTCCCCGTGCAGCTTGACCGAGCAAAGGCTGCGCCTGAGCCACAGTGGGATCCGTAACTCCCACCAGAAGGACTTCCTAATTAGGCCAAATCTGAAGTCACATGAACATCACCTTCTCCCCTTTTTTGAAGGAAAAATGTCTTTCTTTTCTTATAATAATGATACCATGCAGAGTGATACTTCCCATAGAAAGAGAATGTTTGTATGTCCCTGACTCCACAAAATAAAAATCGTGGTAACCCTATATTATACCCTCCCCTATATATTTTTTAAAGAAAGTTTAATCCTTGAAATACAAAATAATGGACATTATTGCTCCAGATTCACTTTCGTCATGGTTACTACTAATATTATAGATGGGTGAGCATCGTAGCAGCCTGGGCAAGTGAGCTGCTAGAATTGGTCTCTGTCAGTGATGGCTTCTTTGCAAGGCACAGAGTCATCTTAAGGAGGCAAGCGCATACAATGGAGTAAAGACAGACTCTTCAATAAATGATGTGGGGGAAATTGGACAGGTACATGCAAAAAAAATTAAACTAGACCACCAACTTATACTATACAGAAGAATAAACTCAAAGTGGATAAAAGACTAAAATATAAGTTGTGAAACCATAAAAATCCTATAAGAAAATGTAAGCACGAAAATCTCAGACATCTCATGTAGCAGAATTTTTGCCGATATATCTCCTAGGACATGAGAAGCAAAGGAAAAAATAAACAAATAGGGTTACATCAAAGTGAAAAGCTTTTGTGCAGCAAAAGAAACCACCATCATAATAAAAAGGGAACCACTGTATGGGAGAACTTCTGATAAGGGGCTAATTTTCAAAAATATATAAAGAACTCATATACCTCAACAAAAGGAAGACAAGCAATCCAATTAAAAAATTGGTAAAGGACCTAAAGAGACACTTCTCCAAAGTGGGCATAGAGAAGGTCAAGAGACATGAAAAAAATGCTCAAAGTCACTAATCATTTGAGAGATGCCAAATAAAATGACAATAAGCTATCATTTCACACCTGTCAAAATGGCTACACCAGTAAATCAATAAACAACAAATGCTGGAGAGGATGCCAAGAAAAGGAAACCCTAATACACTGGTGGTGGAAATGTAGATTGGTGCAGCCACTATTGAAAGCAGTATGAAGTTTCCTCAAAAACTTATTAGTAAAAAGGGAACTGCCATTTGACTTAGCAATTCCACTTCTGAGAATATATCCTAAGAATCCCAAAACACCAATCAGAAAGAATATATACACCCCTATGTTCATAGCGGTATCATTTACAATAGCCCATGAGCTGTGCATATATGCATACACGTTCCTCAGTTAAAATCTTCCTGCCCCCCTCTTCCCTCTGAGGTCTGTCAGTATGTTCCATGCTTCCATGTCTCTGGATCTATTTTGTTCATTAGATTTCACATATGAGTGAGATCATGTGATATTTGTCTTTCTCTGACTGGCATAACAATCTCAAGGTCCCTTCATGCTGTCTCAAAGAGTAAGAGATCTGTCTTTTTTTTACAGCTGCATAGTATTCCAGGGTGTAAATGTGCCCCAGCTTTTTTACCCACTCATCTACTGATGAGCACTGGGGCTATTTGAGCATGTATGCATATATGCACAGCTCATGGGCACAGGAAATAGTACAGTGAATGAAGGCGGGGAGGGGGGGGGAATAGGAGCCAGGTGTGTGTGTGGGGGGGAAAGGGGGCGTTTGTAACACTCTAAACAATAAAAATAAATTTAGTAAAAACATACATTGCTATTTTTAAAAACTAGTTTAAGCACAACACATGGAAGAGCCTCACTGTGTCCCGGAGTCAGGAACTGCATCTCTTGGGGGGCCCAGGTAGCTCTTTTTTTCATCTTTCAGGCTCTTCACCTGGGGCCAGGGCCTCCTCTCCATTTTCCTATACAGATCTGCTCCACCCTTTCCTTCTATTTTTGTTTTTCTGTTTCATGTTCCCTGCCCATTTCAGCCGCAGCTTCATAGTATCTCACACTTCAAGTTTTTGATAGACACTGACCAATAGCTCCTCTGTCCCAGGTCTGCATTCCGGGGGAGAGAGAAGGATTAGTGTGTAGGCAAGAGCAGGTGGCCATGGCTTGGGCCTGGCAGCTGAGTTGGGGCTGGGTGTGGTGTGCATATACTTTTATTGTTCAAACCAGCGCATGTTTGAGAGGGAAAGGGGGTTACTACTATTAGGTACTTAGAACAACAGGTGCAAAGCAGAGCTGTGTGGGGAAGCTGCAGTGTGCTTACTAGGTACCAAACACTGGGCTTCAGGGGCTTGCTGGTGTGGGCAGGGAAGTAGTCCTGAGAGAAGGGGAACGTGGGTTAGGGGCAGGAACCCTTTAAAACAGGGCTGTCAACAACAGAAGTGGAACTTTTAAAAATATATATATTTTATTGATTTTTTACAGAGAGGAAGAGAGAGAGATAGAGAGTGGGAAACATCAATGAGAGAGAGTCATCGACCAGCTGGCTCTTGCACACCCCCTACTGGGGATGTGCCCGCAATCAAGATACATGCCCTTGACCGGAATCAAACCCAGGACCCTTCAGTCCGCAGGCCGACGCTCTGTCCACTGAACGAAACCGGTTCCAGCAGAAGTGGAACTTTTTAACATATTCAGTATTACTGGAGAGTCTGTGGGAGGCGTCTTCCCGCCAAGAGGCTGCCTGTGGAAAAGACCAACTTGGGACTCGACTGCGATTGGATGATGTGCACCCGTTGGCTTAGATGGGAGAGCAGAGAAAGTCCTCAGGGTGCACATGGTGGGGGAAGCTTGGCCTCCCCACCCTCTCCTCTCATCAGCACCTTGAGTGCACGAAGGTGTGAGAAGGCGAGCCTGCGACTTTGCTCAGGGCACCCCTTAGCACTCCCTCCCCCACGTTCTTCCTCCTCACCCAGCCTACCCAGCTTTCCCCCCAAACCCGTTCTGCACTTACAGTGACACAGCTCTGAGTTCTTCTTGTCCAGCTGTTGCCTGTATATTGTCCTTGTCCCCAAACTATCACTTAAATGCATCATGAGCTCAAGAGCCATGCACGGCACTTCTAACCCTTGAGGGCTAACCCTGTGCTGAGTAGTGAGTCGCTGCTCCAAATGCTTTTTGACTCTTCAAAAATCACAGGGCATTTGACGCTGAAGTCAGCCATTTCCATTTTCCTTTCTCTGCCCTAAGTGATGTCTCAGCAGTGAGCTGACATCCGAGGGGAGGTACTGTGTGAGGAGATTGCCAATATGCAAGATAGTTTGCAGTGAGAAAGTGAATGACATAGAACAAGAGAAGGAGTTTATATTTGGAACTGAGTGGCTGTGTACAGGAAGTTAAAAATAAAGATTTAGCCCTTGCATCTTTATTTTTATACATATACCACCATGAGGACCCTGCACAAGAAGTGAAATTTAATTCTGATGTTCTTCAAGTATTATTGCCTCTTGCGATGGAAAATGACAATTCATGGATGTCTCCCACAGGTTGCGAGGGTGACCAAATGGCAGAGGCTGTACATGAAGCCATGCTGCATCAAGTCATATTATTCCTCAGCTATTTTGCTAAACTGATATATTTTTTTTAAGTCAGGGATGAGGACATCTGAGCTTGATATTCTGCTGAGCAGAGTGACCAGGTTCATTGCTCAGCATACTTGATTGAAGACCATATAAATTTATGCAAATTTTGGTACACAGTGATGTATGGTTGGCTTTTCCTATCAAATGATCCTCTTCGAGTGCCACAGCCAGATCTTAATCTCCAGAGCAGAAGCTAACTTTATAAGACATAAACCTGGCAATAAACCACTTTGGAGGCTTGCACAGAAAAATTAACCCAAAGACGCAATTTAACTGTTAACGGGTGTCCTTTCTGGCCCTGTTCTCGGCATGTCATCTGAGCTGAGAGTTTTCTATGGAGCTCCCAGGTTGGCCACATCCCGCACTTGAGAGGTGCGGGTGCTGTGTGCCAACCTCATTCCTGTGTCCCCCATGGAAAGGTCCTTAGAGTGCAGCCAGATGCAAGCATCTACATAACACAATAGCACTCCTGCCAAGAGGGGAGTCCTTGTACTCTTAGGAAGAGAGATGGGAAAGAAGCTGATCATCGACCCTCAAAGGTTCTCCTGAGCAGGAGGCACATCTGGGCATCCCTGAGAGAGCTTGGTAGCAGAAGCTCTGAGGCAGCTCCGGCTATGTAATCCGTCAGTGCACCTTGTTGACATTTATGAGCTTCAGGACAGCCAAAGTAGAGAATGAAAGCAATCACAGAACCCTTTCGAGGACAGGGTCCCGTGTGATCACTCAGCCTGTACATTCACAAGCTGGTCCTGCCTTGAGAGTTAAGTGCCCTTGGTGCCTCACTTCAGAATGCATTGACCTTCTCAGGAAGACGAAGGAATGCAAAGAAACAAACAAAAAAAAATGGCTACCAGGGACACTGACCAAGTATGTATATAATGCCTAGATCCCACCACCAGCCCATCAGTACCATTGGCATCTCGTGAAGTGAAAACTCATGTACCTGATTCGCACAGATCAGTTTGCCTCCTGGAAGGTGCCTGGAGTCACGAAATGCAAGTCAGGCAGTGGGAGGGGAAAGCCGAGGTAACACATTCATTCAGCCTACTCCTATTTCACTGCCTTCCTTTCTCTGGCTTTCTACATGGACTATATAATCTGCAACCTCTACACAATAGCAGAGTGATCTTCTAAAAAGAGAATCTGTCTTGGCCCCGTGCCCCCTTTCCCTGCCTAAAGTATCTACATGATGATCTGGTACCTTAGAATCCAGTTGAGAATTCTCACTCAGATTCCAGGCTATGTGCGTTCTGGTCAGCCGAACTTCAGCCACACTAAGCTTCCAGCGCTTGCCACTTCTTTCTGCCTCAGGCATTTTGCACATACCATTCCCTTCACCTGGAATGGCTTTTCTGCTTTTAATCCTTTCCCTTCCCTGGTTTCTCCATTCTCCTCAACTTCCCTCTTTCTTGAGATCAGTTTACATGCTTTCCCAACCCTCCGCCCATATACGTTCCCCAACCCAACACCACTGGCAGTTTTAATTATACACTCTCATTGCATCTTTAATTTGTGTTAATGCCTGTCACGTGACTAGTCTGTGAGCACCATGAGGGTGGATTCATGTCTGATCTGTGCATCATTCTGTCCCCGGACCTGGCATAGCTCCTGGAACATGGTGGGCCCTCAATAGGTGTCTATTGAAAGTATGAGTGGATGGTCCACACAATTCACAGTTTACACTTAATTATATAGTATCTTGAGTTATTTGTTTGTCCTTCACTAATTTCACTGATTAGTTTTAAAACTCTGACATCAGGCCACATTTCTGTTTCTCCGCCTCTTCCACATTGCTCAACCAGTAGTAATGGTCAAGAAATGTTTTTGACTAAAACTTTTAAGCATTTTACATATTCAATTTCAACTTCCTGCAATCATAGTATAGATTAGATGCCTGGTGCATGAAATTTGTTCTTAGGGTGCGAGGGGTGGGGGGGCGGACGAATATCCCTTAGCCTAGCCTGCACCCTCTCCAATCTGGGACCCCTCGAGGAATGTCTGATGGGCAGTCAGACATCTCTCTCACAATCCAGGACTGCTGGCTCCCAACTGCTCATCTGCCTGCCTTCATGATTGCCCCTAACCACTTCTGCCTGCCAGCCAGCCACATCACCCTCTAACCACTTCCCTCCAGCCTGATTGATGCCTAACTGCTCCCCTGCCAGCCTGTTTGCCCCTAACTGCCTTCCCCTGCAGGCCTGGTCACCCCCAACTGCCCTTCCCTGCCAGCCTAATCGTCCCTAACTGTCTCTGTCTGCCTGATCACCCCTAACTGCCCTCCCCTACAGGCCTGATCTCAACCCCAACTGCCTTCCTCTGCCACCCAATTTGGTTCTGATTTATCGGTTTCTATGCCAGTCAGTATCTCTGGGCCTATCAATGGGGCCTGATCAGAAAGTCAGGGCTGATCAGAAGCCCCAGTGGAGGTTTGGAGAGAATTGGAGGCACTGCTGCTGACCAGGCACAAAAAGAAAGAGAGAGAGAGAGGCAAGTGCTGATCAACAGCTGCCACAGAGGCTACAGATCAGATCCTGCTTCTCTCTTCAGGCCTCCCTCTGGGACTGATTCACAGCCCCCTCAGCAGTCAGTGCTGGGTCACTGTGCCTGCAGAGGCAGCAGTCAGTTCTGGGTTGCCATGGCGACCTAGCACTGACTGCAGAACTGACTTCCAGTTGTGGATGTGTCAGACCCAGGATTTTTATATATTAGGATACTTCTGCTGATTGGTGAAGTAATCACCAAAGCTAGACATAATCTTATTTATTGGATTTGTGCCTCAAAAGAAAAATTCAACTGTGATATAAATCTCTCTCTCACAATCTTAGGTTATTGATTTTGGAAATGGTCTTGACATAAGGACTGGTTGTGTTCAGTGTACTCTGGGGTAAATGTATCATCCATTCAAGTATGCAGTCATGACTCTCCAATGACAGGGATGTGCTCTGAGACATGTGTCATTAGGCACTTTTGTCCTTGTGTGAATATCGTAGAGTGCACTTACACAAACCTGCATAGTGTAGCCTCCTACACACTACACTCTCGTGTATGCAGTCCATCATTGACCAAAATGTTACATAGGGCATGTGGCCGTATATAAGTGTACGCATTTCCATGTGTTTTGATAACAACTGGCAAAAAGGAGTTGATTCTTTTCTAAGATGTGGCTTGTCCTCAGCTCCTTGTCCAAAATGGAATTTGTAAGGTGGATGTTCACTGATAAAAATCTTAATGGGATGCTGAGGGGCAATATGTTTTTCTCAGTAACGTTTTACAACTGGAGCTTTGACCCTCTGGGTCTTTAGTCCTATCCAGTCTTTCTGATGGACTTCTTCCTCTTGCTATGTTGTTTTTGTAGATTGAAGGCCTTGATAGCATTGAACATATTTTTAGTATAACTAATAATAATTTATTTTCCCACTTTCTTTCAAATGCCTTTTGTAGACAAGAAGCCCCAAACTGTCTCACAGCCCTCAGCCTCCCAGCCTGGGCGACGCGGTGGAGCATTTATCTGAGACTTCTGCTGACTCTCTGGAAGCCATGTCTGAGAGCGAAGCTCCAAGTCCTTTCTCCAGAGGCAGCCGAACCAGAGCGAGCCTTCCGGTGGTGAGATCGACCAACCAGACGAAAGAAAGATCTCTGGGTGAGCCTCAAAAAGCAGTTTCTGATGTCTCTTTATTATGGCGTGTGTCTTGTTTATATATTTCTGAATGCATACTCCTGCAATGGAACGTTAATGTGATCTCGATTTGTAAAAACACGAGTCCTGAGAAACTTCACTGGTTGAACACCACGCGTGAGCATTTGCCTGCTAGGGAAACAGCGAGTCTAAGATGTCTTTGGGAATGGGCACATTTAGACCTGGCTGCTTAGCCACTCGAGCCAGCGTGTTGGCAGTACTGAGTCCCTGGTACAGGGAACAGTGGGGGCATAGACTGCAGAATGAGTGTTGTTTCTCAGGAACCTCCTTCCCGTCTCAGAAGCCTGGAGAGTTGAGGTCTGGGAGGTGGTTTGCACCAGCCCCACACTGCTGTCTGGCAGTCCATAGGAGGGTGTGAACGGCTCCAGGAAAAGAGATGCGATGTGTGCAATGTGGCCTGACTGTTAGTGACAGCTGTAAACTCGGAGCTGTTCATCCCACTGCCACAGGAAAGGATGGAGGGGCAGGCACACATTTGCCAAAGCTTTTCCTCCTAAGAAAAATAGGAGGCTTCTCTCTTTCTGCCTTACCACTGATGGTTTGCCTTTTGAATTGGACATTTCACTTCCTATCTTGCTCCACTTCCTGAGCAAGCCTTTTTTTTTTTTTTCTGGCGCTTTAACAAAATGTACAGGTATGAGGACTTAGACCTCTGCCAGCTGTGCTGGTGTTTCATATGCTTAACTTGCCATTTCAAGTTTTCCACTCAGTACCTGTGTTTGCAGACAGATGGGGATCAGGGGAAAGGGAGGACAGGAACTGGGTTCACTAGAAAAAAGCTTCAGGGTTTGGCCCCTAGAATTTATCATGAGACAGCTAAATTTTATGTAAAACCTAGCAAATGCTTTTCATGAAGAAAAAAAGAAAAGTGTGAGGAAATACCCTGAATTTGTTCCTCACCTGCAGATGATGAGAGCAGACTGGATTCAGACGTCCTAGCTGTCCAAAAAAGACCAAAACAAAATTTTTAAAAACCATATTATTATTTGCATCATTAATATTAATTTTCACATTAAATTTGTATACTTCATTTTAGCTTGTAATCCAGGTTCCTCATTTCACAAATCAGAGAAAAAGCACACAGACAATCTGCTTTTTAAAAACATGTTTGAAGGTTACATAGTTAATTAAATGGCAGAAGCAGTTAGCCAGGCTTCCTGCAGCCTCCTTTACAAATGAAAGCGAGGGACCTGAAGGGGCGAGATACACCCAAGGAGCTTAGTGGGCCAGGGCAGGGTCAGGATGACACAGGCTGCCACACTGGTACAGGCTGGGCTTTCCAGCTGGATTATGGAGCATCGTGCTCTCTTAAACCCTCCAAGCTTGAGGCAAGAGCACCAGGAACCAGCCGAGGAGTGGAATTTCTCCTTTGTGCTCTGCAGGAAATGAGTGAGGTTCAATTCTCTGTACAGACAGCCTGTGCTTTGCAAAATGAAATGAAGATAAGAATAAATGCGCCTGTGCCTTCCCCATACCTGGGGAACATTGAGCCTGTTGGATAATGGGCCCTTTGTCTTGGCAGCCAAGCGCGTTGGCAGTGCAGGTGGATAGATACTCGCTTCAGGAAGCAAGCCTCCGGGCGGAGGGGCTGCGGGAGCCAGGGCGGCCTAGCGCTAGGGAGTGCTGAGGGTGGCTGGTGTTTCCTCTCGCCCTTCTGCAAAACGCCGGGATTGACTCTGAGCCCACCTTGCTGTAACGTTCCTGCAAGGGCAGAGTCACAGCTGATTAAAAATGCATCCGAGATGTTTATTCTTCCAGCTCTATGAGGGGCTTTAGGCCTGCCTAAATTTTTACAACTCCTGGGTAGAAACAGGAACACAGTGAGAGGAGAGGAATGATAAGTTTGCCCAAGCAAGGGGAACGGTGGCTTCAGAAAATGAACTGACATTGGGCCAGCGGGGTGGACGCTGCCCTGGTCACCTCTTGGTGGCCTGTTTGGGAATGCCCTCCCAGCCGCACCTGGCCCTGTGGAGTCATTCAGTGGAGCCTGGATGGGAAGTAAACAGGAAAGTGAGTCAGAGAGAGTCTAAACACAGTCTCCCTGGCAGGGGCCTTGTTCAGCTCTATGTTCAGGAAACCCCGTGTGCCTGGCTTTCTTTCACACTCAGACCTGGGCTCCTGGGAAGGGCAGGCGCAGCGGGTGTCTCCCATCTTTGATGGCTCCAGGTGTGGGATCCTTTATCACACACTGTGTGGTTCAGGGTTCCTCTTCAGGGTTCCTTGTTCTGGATAAGGCTGCACACAAATGAAGAGACTGGAAAAGAGTTAATTTGGGAAAATGGGGGGCCAGGCGGGAGTCCACCTCTAGGGGGAGGACTACCCACTGCTCTGGCCATTTGCCTTCCCTTTTATTAAGGTTCTGAGATACACCCACATCCTTTAGGCAGGAAATTCCAACAATAGAAAATCAGCAAGAAATTACATGATTAACCGGTTAAAGTTGCTTCAACTAAACAATGAGTTAATAGCTCCGACCATTCAGAGCCATTAAGGTTGACCAGCCTTCCGGATTCCCTTTTCACATCTAACCACCAGTGACAATGTTCGGTTTCCGGCATCCAGGTCTCAGAGGCTGCGGGTGGATGCTGAGCTGGGACCTCCAGAAACCCACCGTGGGGGCCATTTGGACACCCGGTATCTTTTCAGATCTGTACATTGCCATCTTACCTTAATGCACAGAATTTTACCATCTCTCCCAAAGCCCTGTTGGCTCTGCCTTTATTTAAAGTTTTCATAGTTTGTTGATCTTGGATTTTTTGCATGAATTTTCATTTTTAAAACATCACGTTAAATTAGTTACTGATCTTGATCACTCTTTGGGGCCTCCTTCTGTTTGCACTGGTGGAGAGTGCCTCGCACTCCTCACGCCAGTGGCTGCCCCTTGGGTCACCCCGGAGCACCGCATCCCATTGCCGTGGCCTCAAAGCCACAGTCCGGGAGGAGGCTGAGTCAAGCCCCATTCCTCGGCTGCTCTTTCGCACATGCGCAGTGTGTCGCTCGGGCTGCACGGGAGGGAGACCTGGGGACCTGGAGGGCGGAGCCTGTACCAGGCAGATAGATCCTCAATTCCCTCCGGCTCCCTGGGGGAGGAAACTTCCCCTCACTTCAGCAGCCTGTGCCCAGAGATAAACCTTCCTGCTTAATCATTTTCCCACTTGGCTGATTCTCCCTTTCTGTTACTTGAGAGTATTTAGGGGATGGGAGGAGCGAGGGAGGCGGGGTGCATTTCACAGAGGCTTTAGGCAGACGTGGAGGAGAGAGAAGGGACAGAGAGAGAGAGACCTTGGCCATCGCTGGGTCTGTTTCCATGGTCTCCCTGGATGGGTCCTGCAGGCAGGATGTCAGCTCCGCTTTTAGGAGGGGCGCCGAGGGCCTGCAGGCAGGACACAGGCCCTTTCTGATGCCGAGGACAAGCTGGTCATTCTTAGCGATTAACCGAGCAGGAAAGTAACGGAAGCATGGTGCTCAGCGGCTCTGATTTTATAACCTGAGCAGGGTCCTGGGGTGGACACCTGTAGATCTCCACCTCTGCAGGGCGCCGGGGTCCCTGTCCGCTATACCCAGACCTCATGTCAGCGGAGCCCCACCGAAATGCTTCCTTGGGGCATTTTCACCATTTCTTCCCCACCCTCTCCCCCGCCCCTCTTCAGGGAAAATGGAGAAGAGGAGGAGAAAGGAAGTCTGCAGAAGAAAGTAAAAACCGCTTTGCAGTCGAATTTGGTTTTAGAAATAATTTCCATGAAAAGCTGCCCGCTGACATTAGGTCTGGGTCTCAGGGATGGGGTCCTCCGCTGCCCTTTGATCAGCGCTGCCTGATAGATGCCTGTCTGCAGTGTGGCCAGGGCAGGGCCCGGGTCTGGCCGCTGTGGGGAGAGGGCAGCCGCCAGACACCCCCACCCCTCTGTGCGCGCTCAGGAATTTAAAAGTAAAACTCATGTGAAAACGAGGCGGGCAGCAGCACCTCCTGCTCCCTGGGCCAGATGCCTGTGTTGGCCGTATTCTGAACGGTTCGCTTGTCTTCCTCTGCAACGGGTCTTTTTTTAATTTTTTTTCTTTTATGGATTGTGGTTTCGGTGTTATGTCAAAGAACTCATCACAAAGGTCTAGGTCCTCACTGATAGCTCATTTTTTTCCTGTAATTTTATATTTATTAGTATGTGTTGTGCATTTAAGCCCATGATCTGTTTTGCGTTAATTTTTTTTTCACGTCTGACTCTTACCAGCTTGCCAGCCAGACAGATTGCTGTTTCTGTAACAAATTGTCTTTTGAACCCTCAGACTCCGCAAGCAAGAATGATTTTAAATGGCTCAAGAAGATTTTAGACTTATTTGAGAGGTTTTTTTTGTTTGTTTGTTTTGGGGTTTTTTTCTCCCACACATGAGAATTGTTGAGTATCCATGTGGTTGTTCTTTTATTCCAACGTGGTAACAGTGATGGTGACCACTCCTGGGGATGTGTCAATTTAAGGAACAGAGGGGTCAGAGTTGCCAGAATTTTCCCTCCTGCGCATAAGAGTAGGTAGGAAGTTAGAGCAAAGGAATGAGGAAACCTCCATCTACCAAGTGGGAAGCCAAGAAGGGTGATGAGCAAAGGCCGTGAGACTCAGGTTATTTACGGGTGAACGTGATCCCTTGCATGGTTAAAACAGAAATAAATTTCAGACGAATGGAAAGTCATGTTGATCTAGAGAGTAAGTGAAACATTTATGAAATTTTTTTCTGAGTGCAAGTAATGATTGAAATGTAATATTATAAAAACAAACATCTAAGGAAGAGGGTTCATAGCAAGTCAATAGGTTTGCGGCACATTCCTGACCTTTTTAGAGTGCTATCAAAGAAAAGGTCTAAGTATTTTCTCTAGTATGGAACTAAGCAGATGGGGTAGGTGGATATGGCAACTTGCTGGCGTGGTCCGCTCCTGCCTCCTCCTGGTTTGCCTTTCTTTACTTTGGAGGCAGGAAGCAGGCCAATTCTGGAAGATCAAATGTGTGGGTTCCAGAAGTGGGAACCAAGGCATTTGCAGAGCCTTTTAGGTTTTTTTTCAGCATCGTTTGCCAAGGTCCCAGTGCAGTGCTATTTGATGGCAATGAAAGTCCAGTGCAGAGCATCCCTTTTCCTAGTACTAAGGGCGCAGGTGGGGCCTGGCTTTCCAGGACCTGCTAGGTTCCCGCCTTTGGAGTCACAGTTGTCCGGGTGATGGGAAGCTTCCTCTTAGTGAAATGGGCTCTGCTGTACCCAGTTCTACAGTTAAAATCATCCCAATGATTCATAAAACTGCACAAGAACCCACATTTGGTTAAATTCGCTCAGTTCTCTGCAACTGAACCATGATTGATACAAGAGGTCCGATTTGCTGATTTGTAGAACTTGTAGTGCTGCCTATTTTGGGTGTTTCAGAAAGTATGACAAATACCTGTAGGCTCGGAGAATAACTTCTAGAGACTTAGCAGTGAACTGGAGAATGAATTGGAGGTGTAGTTTTCAAATTGTGTTCTCAGGGAGTTTTCTCTGCTATAAATATTATAGTTTAAAATAAGATTTCATTGAAAAAAGCTATGCTGAACTACTAACACACAACACACACACACACACACACACACACACACACACACACACAGCAAAAATAAACCAGGGGCATGGGAAAAGAAAGGAAAAAGGAGTGGAAGCAAGGAAGAAAGGGAGGAAGATCTCAATAAATTTTCTCTTTACAACAAGAGGTATTTAGGATTTTAATTTGGCTAACTTGGGTGAGTCAAAAAGATTACCTCTTAGCTTTCTTGCACTTGAGATAATGAATGTCTTGAAAGGTAGTTTTTATAAACTGAATCAATCTTTAAATTAAGTAAGCAAATGTATTTGGGACTGGGAATTAACCACCAAAAGGACTATTTCAAGAACCCTTTTAGTATAGTGAGACAGTTGTGATAAAAGTAATCATCCCTAATTTTCCTTTATGAGTTTTGATTTTTATATATGAGGTTTTCTAAGAGAAGGGAGTACTTATTCAAGTTTACCCACTTGGTTCTCAATTCTCCCATATAAAGAATGTTCTCATAAAAGATTTGTAGGCTCAAGATGTGTTTGTGCTTACGTTAAAAAATAAAGTTAGTCAGATGTCTTTTGAAGTCTCTCACTGTTACAATTTCTGGGTTGAAACTCTGGAATGATCTCTAAGACTTTGCAGGAATTGTTTAGTTGTAATAAGGGACGCGAGAAGGTCAATGGTCTTTACCACTATCTCTAGGATTACTTTATAGATAGGGCACAGGAAGGAAAAGCATCAACAGAGGTGAATAGGTTTGACCGAGCTCTCCTAGAGTCAGCATTATTTTATAGGGTCTGTTGCTGGGTAGGTGGTTACAATGAAGAGTCTTGGAGAAGACTGGGGTCTGCTGTTTCTCTTTCCTTCTTTATAACTGGGGTGTTCCTAAACCTGGACTACAGGTCATCTTTTCATAACATCAATATAAACCATTTCAATAATGTAGGTGGAGCTATGAGGTTTAGTAGCTGGTTATGGAGTTATGAATTTAATTTTCACAGCCATTTCAGAAAACCAATCTGCCAATAAGCCAGTGTAAAATATTTCTTTTTCTCTCTGTCCTAGCTGCAATGCCCTATCCTAACCGAGACACCTAGATAGCTTGTTTTACTTTTGTTTATTGCATAAAAAATTTTCTTACACAAAAATAACTCTTCATCAAGTGTCATAAGACAGCATGAGAGAAGGGAAGTTTTATCTGTTATTTATATCTCTCTACATCCAAAATAGATTTTATTTGGGTTTATTCAACAATAATAAAAGTATATAAGAACCATTAAAACAATTAATACGATAGCAGTTGGGCACAGCATGTGTGCCAGAGAAACTCAGATAAGGATAATTGCTGGAATTGCAGCCAAGACCAAAAAATAAAAAATAAAATAAAAGGAGAAATGTACATGAATCAAATACATTACATTATCTAAGAAGAGGTTTATATTAGCTCATTAGAAAAAAATGTTTTCAAGAATTATAATCGAAGAACTTGTATAGGTTAATGTTGTTGACATTGGATTATGTAACAGACATACTTAACAGTTCTTTATGGAAAGGGTTTCATATGGCTACGTCATTATATAAAACCCAAAACCCAAGAGCATGGTGTGAAGCCATGTCTTCTGAATTTAAACAGATTTCTGGTGATCTAATCTGATGCATGGAAAACATTGGTTTAGTCTTGATAATCCGCCTGGTCCTCAGATGACTTTCCCTGGGTATTCTTTGCCGTAACGGGGTGGGTACCTTCAGACTGAGAAGACAGTTTGAGGGGCAGGTCGTTGTGGAAAGCTTTGAATGGCAAAACGTTAGAGAGGAATCTCCCATGCTGATAAAATTCCAAATTTTTTATATGTCCTAATAACAGGAGCTGTTACTCTCCACTCTCTTCAGAAATGAGATCAGAAGCATCTGGATTCAGAGGACGTACTCTGTCTGACGTGCTCTGTTTTGTTTGTTTAGAACATGAGGCATTAACAACATGAGGCCTAAACCACTTACAAGGAACAGATTTAGTTTGTCCGACTCTTGTTGTCCTTTGCTATGAAAACTGTACCTAAAATCTCTTGACTAACTCTTGCTTTTTTTTTTTTTTGTAAATGCAAGATTCATTGCACACTCAAAAGTTTTTGCCAAGTTAATTTGTTTGTTAAAATCTGATTTTAAAATATAATCCTTTATGCTCATCAAATCTGTAAGAGTTCCCACATCTTTTTTTGTGCCACTTTTATGCCATACACCCATGTAGAACGCCATCCGTGGTGCTCTCATCCTAGCAGTGGCCTTTAGAGAGCTGCCTGCTGACATTGGAAACTGATATTTGGGGTAGCTGCTTATATTTGGGGAGGAAGGAACACCTTCTGCGTTGTTAGAGGGCAGGTGTATATCTTCTGAGGCGAAGGCTTTGGTGAAAGGTCCGGGTCACCATTCAGATTTCTCAGGTCAGCTCTGTGATATGGGATTCCAATTAAGCCTCCTTGGGGTTTGGGCACGAGGTCCTGTCTGGACCACCATCCAAAAGCTGCTTTTGAGCAGGAGAGCAGACAAGCGCTCCAAGTACCGCCATGATGGTGACATCTCAGTTCTTGTCAGTGAGAACCACTCCTTTAGGGGCTTTTATTGGTTCAGTTGCACACCCCCCCCAAAGTTCCTAACCCCCAGTACTTCAGAATGGACTGTATTTAGAGTAAAGGCCTTTAAAGAGGTAATTAATTTAACACGAGGTCAGTAGAGGGGGCCCTAGTCCTTGTGAGAGAGGAGGAAAGGACACAGACACACACAGAGGAGACAAAAGGAGGAGCTGGCATCTACAAGCCAGGGAGAGAGGCCCCAGAAGGAACGGATCCTGCTGACACCTTGATCTCAAACTTCTAGCCCCCAGAACTGTGAGGAGATAAATCTCCGTTGTTGAAGCCACCCGGCCTTGGCTCTTTGTTACAGCAGCCCAAGCAGAATAATGCGGGGACTTAGGACACTCTTCTCCTTTCTCCTTTTCTCATTTGAGGAGACAGTCGGGCCTATGGCAGTTGTCTCAAACTTAAAGCGTCTCTTCAGGACAGTGAGATTAGATTTGTCAGGTTTTCTGTTTATTTAATTTGGTTTTATTCCAGCAGCTTCAACCTTCTCACAGTGTATCCGCCTGGTTTCTTAGGCATTGGGAAGGGAAATTCAAAACCCCTTGGTACAGATTCAACTTCCAGTACCACCTTTCACTTTGGCACCTCCCAAGCCCCAACCTTAAACTTAGCAAATGAAAGTTGTTTGGCATCTGACGGGTTTAACTGTACCCCATCAAGAAAAGCTCCCATTCCATCATGCTGAGTTGGAGTTCTCCAAGGTTTGGAAATGTCATGAAAAATGATATTCCCACCAACTTCTCATTTTTTAGAATTTTCCAGGGTGTTAATTGGCTTTCAGACCTCTCAGGCTGAGTGTCTCCCAGTAATACAAAGCTAAACAGGATAAAAATAAATCCTCCATTCCCACATCCTCTCTCTCTCTCTCTCTCTCTCTCACACACACACACACACACACACACACACACACGTTTTTCCCACGACTCAATTTTTCTTCCATGTATTTGTGCATTTATTAAGAATCTATTTCATTTCTGGCACTGTTAACAGTGCCATGGAGAGTTATTTTAAAAATATATGAAATCTGGTTCTTGTATTTAAGGAATTTTCTGTGTAACTAAAGGCACATGGTAACCATGTAAGGATTTTAAAATATACATAAATCAACAACTACAAAGAAGAACTGTGCATACACACAGACGTGCTGGCCTCCTGGCTGTTGCAGCAGCTCCCCGTCAGGAGCTCTGCTTATGCTGCTCTCTCTGCCTGGGTCCATCACCCCGGTTCCCGGCCCCCATCTCTGCACGGCCCCCTCTGCTCAGATGGTGCTCACCAAAGAGCTCTCCGATGATGAGATAGCACCCACCCTGTCAGTTTCTATCCAGTTACCGGCTTCATTCTTATCATGACACTTCTCATTTAGAAATGTGGTTCTCAAACTTTTTCCAGCTCTACTTCTTGAATTCTGGGGAATCACTGATGTAAGGTAATATTATGCCCTGGGGAAGATTTAAAAGTGTTATTACAGTGCAGCACCACATGAGGGCATTTCACTCAGCTCCCCATAGGGGTTGGAAAGTAGTCATACTTTGGCAGGAAAGCAAAGAGAGCTTAAAGGGTCTGGCCTTCGTCATATCCTTGAACTAGAGTATTTAATCCTAGCACACGTGACTAGCAGGGCGCTCACAAGAACTGTGGGAATATGTGCTTTTTCCCCAGTGAGCTGTAGAGCCTTCCTGCTCACCTCAGTCTGTTTGGCCTTCTACATTGTGCTGGTTTTACTTCTTCTTATTTAAAAAAAATATATTTTATTGATTTTTTTACAGAGAGGAAGGGAGAGGGATAGAGAGCTAGAAACATCTATGAGAGAGAAACATCGACCAGCTGCCTCCTGCACACCCCCTACCGGGGATGTGCCCATAACCAATGTACATGCCCTGGACCAGAATCGAACCTGGGACCTCTCAGTCCACAGACTGATGATCTATTCACTGAGCCAAACCGGTTTGGGCTGGTTTTACTTGTGATCTCTGCTTGATTTTAAGTTATCTGCCGCCTCCCCTTCCAGTTGGACGCACTCAATAAGGTACGCAGACTTATCACTAAAAAGGTGGCTGACTTTCCATATGACTTCACACCTCTCTACATATACATCCCAATTTCCTAGGAATTTTAAATCTTCTCCAGGGCATAATACTACCTTACATCAGTGATTCCCACCAGCAGCCTGCCCTGTCTGCCTTAGGGAACTCTACCACACCCAGGGCCAGTTAGCAGCCAGACACTGACATTCCTCCTGGTGCTGACAGGGAGAGGCATCCACACCAGGACGGTATAGCTGAAGGTTTCCCTGGGGAGAAAGTTCCCCTGGGACACGATGTGCTTTGATTTAGTGATTGGTTCTGTATGCTTCTAGGGTTATGTACTTTCTGATGCTTCCATGTGCCTGCATAAGAGCCAAGTAATGCAGGAACCTTTTTAAGAGTAAAGAGCTCAAGAGTAAAGAGCTCAATTTAACAAATATGTGTTAAATACTTACAATGCACATGGTGCTATGTCAGGTGGAAAGAAAGAAATTCATTCTTTTAACAAATACTGAGTTTTCACTAAAGCAATCTTGGGTACAATGGGGGGGGGGGGAAGAGTCATGACCTGATCATCTGGAGCTTCTATTCTGTTTGCGTAGCAGATGATAAATAAAATAAAATAATAGCTGGCATAAGCACAGTAGAGAAACGTTAAGCAGAGGAAGGGGTACACAGAAGAAGGTCGAAGACCTGCCATTTTGAAAAGAATGGGGAGCAACACTGAGAAAGTGGCATTTGAGCCGCAATCTGGGGCATGTGAAGACATAAGCCATGTAGATATCCAGGAGAATTCCAGGCAGAGGGAATAGCCAGTGCAAAGTCTCTGAGCAAGAGTATGCATGGCGCCCTGACCAGTTTGGCTCAGTGTATAGAGTGTCAGCCTGCGGATCGAAAGGTCCCAGGTTTGATTCAGGTCAAGGGCATGTACCTTGGTTGTGGGCACATTCCCAGTAGGGGGTGTGTAGGAGGAGGCTGATCGATGTTTCTCTCTCATCAATGTTTCTAACTCTATCTCTCTCCCATCCTCTCTGTAAAAATATCAATAATATATATATTTTTTAAAAAGAATATGCAAGGCAAGGAGACCACTGTGAGTAGGACTGAGGTTGGAGAGGCCTTGGGAACTGCATTATTGTAGGGCTACTAGTATTACAACAGCAAAGACGTGGGCTATGCTGGCCTCATCAGGATGGAAATGGCTCTGGCACAGCTATGAGCAGTGGCATCGCTTCAGGTATGAAGACTCTATTCTGGCTGCCGGGTTTAATCATAGACTGAAGGGGCCTGGGCAGAAGTCAGGAGGCCAGTAGGAGTCTCACGAGAATCTCAAGAGATGAGAGTGTTAGCATGGACCCAGAGAGAAGAACTTGGATTCTATAGATGTTTTGAAATTATTGTAAGATTGGCCCCTAATTCACTAATGGAGGAGGCACATATATAAGAAAGTGCAAATGCCATCATGGTAGCTAACGTTTACTAAGCACTCACTCTATGCCAGGAAGTACCTAGCACACAAAGCAGCAAAGGCAGGATTTGAACCCAGCATGCTGTGTCAAGAGCCCATGTGCTTTTCTACGGTGTACTGAACAGAGAAAGAAATTCCAATTTGGAAAACCTTGAAGGTTTTTAATGAAAAAGTAGCATTTGTATTGGATTTTGAGGGATGAATAGCGGTTTGACAGTGTGAAAAGGAGGCAGATCTTGTATGAGGGCAAAAAAACAGAATAATATTGATCTCTTGAACCTCTCCAGAAGTTGATGTAAGCCACAGTGGGGTACTTCTCTTTCCAGTAATTATTCATCGCTTTCCCATGCCTTTCACACTGGGAGCTACAGTGCCCACACCCACAAAGGGGACTGAGTGTGACAGAAGCAGCAGTGTAGTGATTATGGCCACCTCTTCTGGACTTCATTACTTACCAACTGTGTGACTTTGGACAAGTTATTTATGAATGCCTACCTCCACACTAATTGTAAAGAGCAGTTGAAATCATCATATAGATAATGTTCTTAATATGATGCCTAATGCATAGTACTAGTTAGTATTGTACCAATTAACTGATGTTCACAATGATAACCTGAGTTATAAATAAAAGTATCAATTGTATCAAATATTTACATCAAAAGTTAAAATCAAAACATTTCTCAATTGATATTTATTAGCTTCTAACTTACTCTGTTTATCTGCAGAGTCCATTCAACCATAGCACCTCAATATAAAATAAATTTTCCATCATTGCCCTTTCACATTATTATATTTTATTTGCTAAGTAAGAATGATCTTAGGGAGATTTCTAGCAGAGTGATGGAACGTAGAATGCCTACAGACCCCTCCTTACTGCAAATGCGTAGAAGGAAAGCTGAAATACAATAACGACAACAACAAATGAATACATGGCTGGGTTTGAAAGAAAGGAAAGGAAATCTCCAGATTCCCGAAGGAAAGAAGGAAATGACAGTGAATATGGGTATTTCAGAAGTGGGTATTGGCCCCAGGCCTTTAGGCTAGGCCTCTGATACTTAATAGGAACAGGAGAATGAACTAAAAGACTAATGGCCCCTGAAAAAAAAAAAAAAAGGCCTACAGATCATTTAATAGAATGGGATGGGAGCAGAAGAACTTACAATCAAGTGAAGCAGCAAATAAGTTTGCCTTCTGGCTTAGGCATTGGGAGGAAAAGAAAAAAATCATCTGCTCTGAACCAAAAGTTCTGAATTTACAATACCTGCCTTTTAGAGGAATGGAGCCTGAACTTACAATACCTGTCTTTAGGGGGGGTGGGGAGGCGGAGATGGATATCTCCAAGTAAATCAGTCAGCATCGGTTGAGTAATGCTGCCGTAATAAACAATCCTCAATCTCAGTGACACTTACCACAACTTAACCTCTGTTTCTTGCTCAAATTGTATATCTGGTGCAGGTTGGCAGGTGTGTCTGACTAGCACAGCCACTCGGAAACACATGCTCCTAGAGGCTCCATTTCAGCATGTTATTGAAGCGGGATAAAGGAAGCTTGACAAATTCTGTTCTGGCTCTTAAAGCATCTGCAATCAGCGATATTTCCGTTAAAGTAAGTGGCAAGGCCATGTTCCACTTCAAAGGGGACAAGGAAGTGCATGCCAGCATGCCTAGGGAAAAACTGGAATACTTGGGGACCCATACATTCACATGGACTTGATCAGGACCTCCAACACTGCTAGAACAGGTTATTCAACCGCAGAGAGAAATAATCAATGAGAAATAAATCTTAGGAAACCTCACCATCTGAGGAGAAATTTAAAAAACCATGGCCCTGGCCGGGTAGCTCAGTTGATTAGAGCATCATCCCATAAACCAAAATGTGGGTTTCATTCTCTGCCAGGGTACATAACTGGGGTGTGGGTTTAAAACCCAAGTTGGAGTGCATACGGGAGACAACCAGTGTTCCTCTCCCACATCAATGCTTCTCTCTCTCTCTCTCTCTCTCTCTCTCTCTCTCTGTGTGTGTGTGTGTGTGTGTGTGTGTCTTACTTCCTCTCCCTTTCCCTTTCTCTCTCCCTCTCCTTCTCCCTCTCTCGTCCTTCCTCTCTCTAAACATATACTCAAGTGAGGGAAGAAAATAAATATGAAAGGGCATTTGTACAGAGACAGGATAAAATGACCAGCACTGCCTATGTCTAAAAGGAATTCCAGAAGACAAGCCTAAAAATAACTGGGAAACATAATAGTGGAAGATACAATTGATGAGACATTTTCTGGAACTGAAAATGGAGCTGAGTCTTATGATTGAAACACAACACAAAATCCCAAGCAAAATTTTAAAATATACCCACATATAAGCTCGCTTTGGGGAAACTTCAAACCATCAAATATTTAAAATAAAAAGTTAAAAATATATATTTTTTATTAAGAAGTGTAATAAACCTAGGAGGGAGAAGTAATGTGTGTGAACTGATAGTGACAAACTAAATGTTTTCCAGAAAATCTAAATAAAGGCGATATAAAATAAACATACCAGGTGGTTACAATGTAAGATCAGAGAGGGTGATCAGGGAAAATACATTCTAAAACTCTCCCGTTTTCGTCTGGCCAGTGTGCCTTGGTGGTTGAGCCTCTAGTCAGGGGGCGTGCCTGAGCTGTGGGCTTGATCCCCTGTAGGATGTAGCCTCTCTCCCTTCCTCTCTCTGAAATCAATTTAAAAACATTAAAATTCTCCCATTGTCCAGGAGGGGGATGGAAAACCATATGTTGGAGATATATTTATGATAAAAAGTTGAAATAGCATCTAAACCAATTAGTATTTCTTTAATTCATATTAAAATCATATACTGAACATCTATCTGCTCTGTGTCTGGAAACTTACTGACATCATAAATTCCTATCAAAATCCTGAAAATATGTGATAAACTCCTTTTCATTGATGAATAGACAGAGGCCAAGTGGGGGTGAATAACATAATGGTCGAGGCCAATGTGTGTGTGTGTGTGTGTGTGTGTGTGTGTGTGTGTGTGTGTGTGGTGTGTTTTAACTCAACTATGCCTCCCTGGGCATAATTGATATTTAAATAAATTAATTTTGTAATTGGAATGCCTGCACTGTTTTTTGGGTTTGTTTTTTTTTTTACTCTTTTTAATATATATATATATATATATATATATATATATATATATATATATATATATATATATAATTTTTTATTGATTTTTTTACAGAAAGGAAGGGAGAGAGATAGTTAGAAACATCGATGAGAGAGAGTCATTGATCAGCCGCCTCTTGCATGTCCTCCACTGGGGATGTGTCTGAAACCAAGGCACATGCCCCTGACCGGAATCAAACCCGGGACCCTTCAGTCCACAGGCCAATGCTCTATCCACTGAGCCAAACCGATTTCGGCATGCCTGCACTGTTTTGAAGATGAAATACTTTTATCTTTTAGGAAGTGAAATATGAATCATCATCAAAGTATGGGTAAAACAAAAAGCTTTTTCATACGTACCCTTTACCTTTTATTTCATTGATCAAACAAGAGCAAAACTTACTCCAATACAGACAGCTTTCATAGCTTCTCATTTACTTTATCAGCTGTAAACTGTCAGGGCGAAGCTGTTTCCCAGTAGCCCATCATCCAGCTACTGTGTTACCTAGAAGAATGAAGAGCATCCATTAACATTCAAATTTAGTGTTTGTTCAGCAGACCAAAGAACATAAAAGAAAAATATTTTATATCATCCTGTGTGGAGGAGAAAAAGAAGGTGATATGTGGAACTATTGTTTAATTTCTATATGTTGAACTATTGGATAATTTCCCATTTGTAAATCTGTTTATCCTGATCCCAAAAGGATTTTGAAACCCAAGTATGTTAGTATGTTAAGATACATACTCACAGAGCTTGCAGGAGAACTCACATACATTGATAATGGGTTCATAGGGAAGAGGTGTTATGGCTTAGCTGCTCATGTTTGACAGGATGGAATTTAAAAAACCTAAAGATTTGTCTCTGGTTTATCAGGCTTTATTTTCTTTTATCCTGGAACACATGACTAAAGCTCTCCATTTCACAGGATTGCAAAGAAGGAGTACTTTTATCTTGAAACATTGTACGGCAGAAGCTTCTGTTTACTGGCTCATAAAAGATTTTATGCCTCATCTGTTGTGCTTAGGGCGACTGTAGCAAATGTACTAGAAAAAGATTTGAAATGTGTTGCCTCCTGAAGTTAGAATTATAATCAGGTGTATTCTTGAACAATCCAAGTTTCCTTAATGTGTAGAGATGGCTGCATTGGCAGGAAGTATTGAAGTACACCCAAACAGAGCATCAAGCAAAATGTAGCCTCAAACTCTACGTACACGTGTGATTGCCCTCCCCTTGTGTATAGACTTCAGAATGTGTTTGCCCAGCTATTTCCCAATAGTTTCATCTGGTGAAACAACAGAAGCACCTGTCACAGGCTGAACTCACAGCCTTCTATAAAAACATCAGGAACATTCTGATCCTGGCATTTCCATCCCAGCTCTGCCTGGGAGTAACTTGGAGACCCTGGGAAAATGTTTTCTTTTTTTGTAGTCCTCAATTTCCTCATCCATTTCCAAGAGATCTAAGAGAAAGACTGGTATTAGAGAAATGGTGATGAAAAGAAGGCTGTCTTCTAGAAATTCTTTTATTTTCAATTACAGTTGATGTACAACATTATATTAGTTTTGGCTGGACAGGATTTATACAACTTACAAAGCGATCACTTCAATAAATCTAGTACCAATCAAACACCATACATAGTTATTACAATGTTAGTAACTATATTCCCTGTGCTGTACTTTACATCCTATGACTACTATGTAACTGCCAATTTGTACTTTTTAATTCCTTGCTGATTTCACTCATCCCCTCCCATTTGGCAACCATCAAAATGTTCTATGAATCTATTTCTGTTCTGCTTGTTCATTTGTTGTTCTTATTGTTTTAGATTCCACGTATAAGTGAAATTATATGGCATTTGTCTTGCCCTGTCTCACTTATTTCACTTAGCACGATACACTCTAGGTCCATCCATGTTGATGAAGATGGCAAGATTTCACCCTTTTTTATGGCCGAGTCATATTCCATTGTATGTGTGCCCCACTTCTTCATCTATTCATCTATTAATGTACAGTTAGATTGGGTCCATATCTTTGTTTTAAATTGAATTTATTGGGGTGACATTATTCGACATGATCATATGGGTTTCTGGTGTGTGTTTTTATCTTAGAAGATGTGTATATTGCACCGTGTGCCCGCCACCCGAATCTTCTCCTGTCACCATATATTAGGACCTTCTTTTCTCCCTACCCCCTTCCCTCTGGCAATCACCACTTTGCTGTTTATGTTCATGAGTTTCAGTTTTATATCCTACGTATGAGTGCAATCATATGGTTCTTGGCCTTTTCTGACTGACTTATTATATCACTTAGCATAATATTCTCAAGGTCTATCTATGTTGTTGCAAATGGCACTATTTCATCCTTTCTTACGGTTGGGTAGTCTTCTCTTGTGCATCTATACCACTTCTTTATCCAGTCCTCTATCACAGGACACTTTGCTTGTTTCCATGTCTTGGCCACCATGAATAATGCTTCAATGAACATAGGGGTGCATACATCTTTATGAATAAATGTTTTAGAGTTTTCCAGGAAGATACCCAGAAAAGGGATTGCTGGGTCATAAGGTAACTTAACTTTTAGTTTTTTGAGGAAGTGCCATACTGTTTTCCATAGTGGTTATACCAGTTTACATTCCCATCAGCAGTGGATAAGAGTTCCTTTTTCTCTCCAACACTTGTGATTACCTGTCTTGTTGATAATAGCCATTCTATCTGTAGTGAGATGATATCTCATTGTAGTTTTGATTTGCATTTCCCTAATAGCTAGTGAGGTTGAATATATTTCCATATAGCTGATGGCTGTTTGTATTGACTCCCCATTCCTTTCTCCCTCTTTCATCCTCCAGAATGCCTAAAATTCTAATGTTGCTTTCCTGATGGAGTCTGATAGGTGTCATGGAGCTTTCATTTTTCTTTATGTTCAGATCTCTCTCTGTTCCCTTGTGTGTCATTTCTAGATTCCTATTTTCATTATTAATTCTTTCCTCCATCTGGTTGGTTCCATTTTCTATGCTCAGTAGTTTATTCTTAATCTCTTTAGTTGCATGCTTCATTTCCAAGATTTCTGATTGGTTCTTTTTACAGTTTCAATCTCTTTGGTAAAGTATTCATTTTGTTAATTGATTTGTTATCCGAGTGCATTGAATTGCCTGTCTGTGTTTTCTCGCATCTCACTATTTTCAGAACTACAATCTTTTATATCACATATTTCCATGTGGTCCAGCTTGATTTCTGAGGCTTTTTTTATTTTTTTCCGAACATCCTTGTTACCATGATTATTCATGATATTTGCTGTTCTCCTTTGCCTAGGCATTTGTATTAATCTCTGTCTATATTAATGGCCAATAGCAGCTTCCTCTGAAGAGGTCTTTCTACTGTTTTCCAGTAGATGGCACTGAATCATAAGATTTTTTTTAGATTTGTGATGTCCCAGACTTGATATACACAGCTTCCATAAGACAATAAAGACACACTGCTTGGGAGTGGGTTTTGTTTTGCCTTCACTGTAATGGCTGCCCTGACCTCCATGGGGTCCTGCCCTAAGCACTCCACCTGGGGATCAGTCACAGAAGGAAACAGCCCTTCTACTGTAATAGCTCTTTGTTTACAGGTAATATAATCCTTGACCTGACTGCAGGAGCAAGTTTTGGGAATCCAAGCAGCAACAGGGCTCTGTGGTTCCATTTCTTTGTCTGAAGCACCACTGTTTGTCCTGACAGTCTGGAGCCACATGGCAGAACCCTATGCTCTGTCAGCCATCTGTCTGGCTGAGTCACTGTGCACTCCCCTGGCTGCTCACCCTGATGGACTGCCTCTGTATTGAGCAGGGAATGTTTTGTTGAATTATAGTTGGTAAAGTTGTTGAAATTTCAGAGGAGAGGCCAGGAGGCTTTCTCATGCTGCCATTCCTCTGATGTCTCTCCCATATCTTGACTATTATAAATAATTAGAGTAAGTAGAGGCCTGGTGCACAAAATTCGTGCACTTAGGTGGGGGGGCCTTTCCCCAGCCTGGCCTGTGCCCTCTCACAGTGTGGGAGCTCTGCTATGGATCGCCCCATAGAAGTAGGCCCCGCCCACCCATCTGGGGCTCCTCAATGGATTGCTCCAAAGAGGTAGGCTGGAGCCAGGGGTCCCACCTCTGTGCTATGTGGAGCCACCAGGACCCGCCTCCGCACTGCATACGCAGTGTCAAGTCCCTGCCCACATGTGCTTGCCTGCTGCGCACACAGCCTCCTGGTGATAGATTGTTAACGGTGTGAGGACATCACGGCATGAGGGTGTGATGACCACATAGGCTTTTATTAGTATAGATGCTGCAATGAGTATATGGATGCATATGTCTTTTAATTTAGTATTTTGGGTTTCTTCAGATAAATACCCAGAAATGGAGTTGTGGGATCCTTCTTTGTCTCTTGTTATATAGCCTTCCTTTTAAAGTCTATTTTGTCTGATATTGCGGCCTCAGGTTTTTTATTGTTTCCATTTCATGAAATAGCTTTTCCCATCTCTTTCTTTTCAGTCTATGTGTGTGTCTTTTTATCTTAAGTGAGTGGCTTGCAGATAGCATATAGGGGTAGACAAAAATAGGTTTAGAGTTGTAATACAAATAAATAATATAATGACTAGCAAATAATAATACAGAAATAAGCTGTTTCATGTACTCACAACTTTAAATCTACTTTTGCAAATGCCTGTATGTCAGATTCTTACTTTATTATCCATTCAGTCACCATGTTTTTTAATTGGAGCAATTAACCCATTTGTATTTAAAGTAATTATTGATATATATGTATTTATTTCCATTTTATTATTTGTTTTTATTTTTTCTCCTCTTTCTTTTTCTTAAAGAAGAATGATTTGCATTTCTTGTAATATTAGTTTGATGGTGATGAACTCCTTTAGGTTTTTCTTGTTTAGAAAGTTTTTTATCTCTTCTTTTATTTTAAATGATAGCTTTGATGCATAGAGTAATCTTGGTCATAGGTCTTTGTTTTTCATCACTTTGACTATTTCTTGACATTCCCTTCTGGCCTTCAAAGCTTCTGTTGAGCAAATAGCTAATAGTTTTATGGGAGCTTCTTTGTAGGTAACTATCTGCTTTTCTTTTGCTGCTTTTAAGAGTCTCTCTTTGTCTTTGACCTTTGGCATTTTAATTATAATGTGTCTTGATGTGGGCTTCTTAGAATTCATCTTGTTTGAGATTTTCTGTGCTTCCTGGACAGGTATGTCCATTTCTTTCACCAAATTAGGGAAGTTTTCCTTAGTTATTTTTAAAATAGGTTTTTAATTTCTTGCTCTCTTTTATCCTTCCATCACTCCCATGAGGTGAATGTTGGTGCCCTTGAAATTGTCTCAGAGTATCCTTAAACTATCCTTATATTTTTTTTCTTTCTGTTCTGATTAGTTGCAATCTTGGTGTGGTTGTAAAAGGATGGAAGTGCTGCCATTATGACTGAAGCTCCCATAAATTCTTAGTGACAATAAGGAATTTTTTGCTTCCTTGTCTTCCAAATAACCAATTTGATCCTTTATTTAACTTCTGTATTGATTCTCTGTAATGTATTCTTAATTTCTGATGGCTTCTTTTTATATTTTCTATCTCCATTTTTATCTTTCTTATCTTTTTGAAGTTCTCTCTACACCTCCTCTAAAGTTCATTGAGCATCTTTGTTACCAGGGTTTTGAACTCTGTATCTGATAGATTGCTTCACTCTATTTTATTTAGTTCTTTTTCTAGTGTTTTGTTCTGTTCTGTCATTTGGGACCAATTTTTTTTTGTCTCCCCAGTTTGGCTGCTTCCCAGTGTTTGTTTCTGTAGATTAGGTAGAGCTGCCCTGTCTCCCATTCTTGGTAGATTGGCCTTATATGGTAAGTGTCTTGCTGGGCCCAATGGCACAGCCTCCCTGGTCACCAGAGCTGGCTGCTTCGGATGCACCTCTGTGCACCCTCCTAATGTAGTTGCATCTCAATTGCTGTTGGCACATCAGTGGGAGGTTATTTACCCCCCAGGCCAATTGACTTCAAGAACTGGCTGCAAGTGTAGGATCCGCTTTGCAGGGGTCAATCCCAGGGAGCAGGACTTGCTTCAGTGTAGCTCTGGTGCCCTCTCAATATTTCCCTTAAATATATCACTTGTGGAGGTGGTTGGGTGGTACTTCAACAAAGTCTGAAGCTGTCCACCAGGTGCACTGTCTCTGGAACCTCCCAAGAGGTGCTGGCCAAGGTCAGCCTCCACCTGTGCCTACTTGAGGCCACCAACCATGAGTTTCAGAGTGATCTACAGATGGTTGCTACTCATACTGGACTTGGAGGTGTCCAGGAGAAGCCAAGCAGTGAACTGAGGATGGCTGCCACAACTGCCAGGCCTAGGGCCACTTAGCAAGATGTACAAAGTACACAGAGGCCAGATGATGTTTGCTTCGGAGATTTTTGTAAAGTCCAAAGCATGAGCCAAGACTGGCTATTTGTATGCAAAAGCCCCTGGAAATGGTTTGTATGAGTCCACAATTTGGGCAGGGTTTCAGGGAACCACCAGGGCAGAGCTAACAATGATAGTCAGTTTGATAGAGTCTCAGATGTAGAGTTCACCGGATAGCTCTGTGTGGGGAGGGCTCAGCAAAGAAACTGTGGCCACTGTCAGCACTTCTGTCTGGGAGAAAGCTGCTCCTCCAGCTCCTGCCTTGATGCAGACCACTCAGTTCCTCCCTTTATGTCCCTGGTGCCCCAGGGCTGTAGCCTCGAGTGAGTGAATTTCAGTCCATGCACAGCCCTTTAAGGGGAACTAGGACTCCAGCAGCCACAGTCCCTGATGGTTTTCACAACCAGAACTTAAGGGACTTCTGTTCCTGGCATTGGAACATTGGTCTGGCTGTGAAACTCAGGCTTGGTGTGGGGCTGGGTCCCCTCGTTCCTCAGGGACAACCTACACAGATGAGCTATCCCTCCCAATTTTTAACCACCAGTGCCCTCCTATTTGTCTCAGCGTGGCTTTTTTCTTTTTATCCTTAGTTATAGGATTCTGTTCAGGTAGATTTTCAGTGGTTCTCAATGAACGTTGCTCTGTAGTTTAGTTGCTATCTTGGTATACCGTAGTTGTAAGAGGATGCAGCTACTGCATTACCTATGTTGCCATCATGACTAAAGCTCCCGTAAATTCTTAGTGACAATAAAATAGGGAACCATTGATTCATTTTGTACCTTTAATAATGAGAAGAGGTCTACATTTTAACGAGGAAAACCAAAAGGAAAATGCCAGAAAGAAAGCATTTACCAACAGGCAGACAATCATGACCATACTGCTCTGAATTCTTCATTCCCAGCCCCATTTTGCATTGAGCATTTTTTCCAAAAAGTCATCTCCCCTCTAGTCCTTCTTAGCACTCACCATTGACACAGTCATGTTGTGAACAGTGGCCAGGTAGTAGCTTTAATAGTTTAATATTTATTTGGAGAAAAATAGTTACTATTTCTCCTATTCAATCATCTTGAGTTATCATATAGCATTATGGGTAAAGCATAAACTTTACACCCAGACCACCTGAATGGAATCAAAGCTCTATCATCTATCACTATGTAATGTTGGTCAAATTACTTAACTACATTTTGCCTTAATTTTCCTCTCAGTAAGTGGGTATAAATGTAGAACCTACTTTATAGTGTCCTGAGATTTAAATTAGCTTATTTATGTTAATTGTTCAGTATTTTGCCTGAACCCTATAGTAAGCAATACTTAAGTTGAAGTGTTATTGTTAAGCATTTTGGAAAACCACTGTGGAAAAATAAATCATGAGTGATCAGCTCACCTGCAAAATGCACCTAGAACTTGACCACTTCTTACCTCTTCTAATTCTGTCCTATCACTACTTTTGCAGTAGCTTCCTAACTGTCCCCCTGCTTCCCTGCTTGCAACCAACAGTCTCCATAGAGCAGCCTGAATGGTCATTTCTGCCACTAGGTCACATCACACCAGTCTTCTGTCCCAAATACTTCATGGCCCGTCATCTCATTCAAAGTACAAGGCTGAGATACAGCCTATTTGCCATCTGGCCTCATCTCCAGCTGCCCTCCCCGCCTCCCCTCTACTCGAGCTACTAGCATCTTGGTAGTTCCTTTAACAGCTTGGCTTATTGCTACTCAAAACCTTTATAATTTATGTTCTGCTTGCCTGAAAACTTTTTTCCTAGCCATCTGTGAGAAGGGTGGTCTCTCATTCAGCCTGTATTCAAATGTCATATTACCTGAAGTGGACTTCTCTGAAATGTCTTTTCCTTTCCTGTTAGGCTTAGCCTATTTCCATACAGTGGGCTAATTATCACCCAACATAGTATATGCTCTCCCCTAATAGCATAAAAGGCCCAAGAGAACAGGTATCTTGTTTTATTCACTGCTGTTTTACAAGCTTTTAACATGGTGCCTACATATGGTAGATGCTCAATAAATAATAGGTGTAAAATCAATTAATTAACTGAGATAGATGATATAGTGGTTAAATTTGTCAAAGCATTTCTACATACACTAATTTATTTAATCCCACAAAGTAGATTTCACAGAGACAAATTTCATGTAGTCACACCTATAAAGAATGAGTCAGATCCTCTCAAAATTTCTTTTTTTTTTTTTAATAAATCTTTATTGTTCATAGTATTACAAATGTTCCTCATTCCCCCTCCCCCATTGCTCCCCTACACCAAGTTTCCATTCAATTCTCTGCCCTTTCCCCATCCCCCATTGTCCTCATCCATAGGTGCAGTTTATGTTCAGTCTCTTCCCGCCCCGCTCCACGCCCCATTTCCCCAAGAATCATCAGTCCACTCCCCTCCCATACCTCTGATTCTATTATATTCACCAGTTAATATTGTTCATCATTTTTACTTCCCTTGGTTTTTAGACTCACTTGTTGATAGTTACGTGTTTGTTCATAATTTTTATCTTTATTTTCTTCCTCTTCCTAAAGAACCCCTTTTAGCAATTCATATAATTCTGGCTTGGCAGTGATGAATTCCTTTAGCTTAAATTTATTTGTGAAGCTCTTTATCTGGCCTTCGATTCTGAGTGATAGCTTTGCTGGGTAGAGTATTTTTGGCTGTAGGTTCTTGTTATTCATCACCTTGAATATTTCTTGCCATTCCCGTCTGGCCTGCATGGTTTCTGTTGAGAAATCAGCTGACAGTCGTATGGGTGCCCCTTTATAGGTAACTACCTGCTTTTGTCTTGCTGCTTTTAATATTCTCTCTTTGTCTTTAGCTCTTGGAATTTTAATTATGATGTGTCTTGGTGTGGTTCTTTTTGGATTCCTTTTGTTTGGGGTTCTGTGTGCTTCCTGGACGTGTAAGTCTATTTCTTTCACCAGGTGGGGGAAGTTTTCTGTCACTATTTCTTTCAATATGTTTTCGGTATCTTGCTCTCTGTCCTCTTCTGGGATGCCCATAATTCTGATGTTGGTTCGCTTGAAGTTGTCCCAGAGGTTTCTTACATTATCTTCAACTTTCTGGATTCTCTTGTCTTCTTGCTTCTGTGGAGGAGTGTCCTCTGGCTCTTTGTGTTGCAAATCTTGGACTTGATTCTTACAATCTTCCATTCTGTTTTTAGGACTCTGTATAATATTATTTATTTCAGAGATTGTATTCTTTATTTCTAGTTGACCTTTTATTATTTCTTGTTGACCCTTTATTATTTCTTGTTGATCCTTTATTATTTCTTGTTGATCTTTTTTCATATCCTCATAGGTCTCATTTATTTTATCGGCCTTTTCTAGGAGATTGTTGAACAACCTTATAAGCGTGGTTTTGAACTCTATATCCCGTCGCTTTTTGTCCTCCATTTCTTTCGTTTGTGATCTGTTTCCTCGTTTCGACATTTTCGCTGCTTCCCTGAGTTGGTAGGTTGGGAGGATCAGCTGTGTCTATGCCAGGAGATAACCTTATTCCACTAGACTTGGAAACCTGCAAAAGCCTCTCTGAGTTCAGCTTGGATGGGGCAGAGTTTCAGGGTGGAGCCTACAGCCTTGGCTTCCGGTTAGCCCCGCCCTCGGAGGTTCCTGAGTCTCAGTGTACCTCAGTGTCCTTTGGTACTCGCTGCAAGCACCTCTGAGAGAAAGGCGCCCTGGAGCTTCGCCCGCTTCCAGACAGTGTAGTCTCTCCCCCAACAAGCCCACAACTGGGGTTCAGAGCAGTTGGAAGTGGGGTTAAGAACAGTCCGGAGCTTATGTCTCCTTCCCGCTAGGGCGATCTCGCGGCCCAAACAACAGTCTGTCCTCTGTGCGCGCAATGTGCGCGACTCAGGGGATCTGCTTTTCGCCGTTCCCCTAAGCTTCTGTCTTACAGCCCAGATTCCCCCTGTATGAGGCTGGGGCCCGAGGGTCTTGCCCAGGACTGGGGTTCAGTGCAGTCAGAACTGGGGCTCAGCACATTCCTGAGCTTTTGAGTCCTTCCCGCTGGGGCAATCCAGCAGCTCAGCGAACAGTCCCTCCTCTGCGCGCAATGTGCGCGACTCAGGGGCTCTGCCTTTCGCCGCCGCTCCGCTGAGCTTCCGCCTTACAGCCCAGATTCCCCCTGTATGAGCCTGGGACCCCCGGGGTCTCGCCCAGAACTGGGGTTCAGTGCAGTCAGAGTTGGGGTTCAGCACAGTCCGGGGCTTTTATCTCCTTCCCGCTAGGGAAGGCCAGCCAGGCACTCAGCGGCCCCTCCTCTCCGGCTCCGTCCTCTCCCCGCGCGCACCGTGCCTCCGTACCTTAGGCTTTTACAGCTCCTCTGGTTTTCCTTCTGGTTTTCTCTTTCCTTCTAGTTGTAGAATGTCCAGTCAGTCAACTTTCCTGTAGTTCTGGATAGTGTCCACTCTATATTTTAGTTGTATTTTTTTAAATTGTTGAGGGCGGCTGCAGTTAGGCTTTTACCTCTGCCGCCATCTTGTTGTGTCTCCTCTCAAAATTTCTATAGTGACAGAAAACAGGTCATTACCTTCATTTTGGTGATATTTTAATGGGTATATACATATACCAAAACTCATCAAATTTGTACATTTTAAACATGTAGAACTTATTGGATGTTATTTTATCTCAATAAAGCTGTTTTGAAAAAAAAAGTTAAATAACTTGCTCAAGGTCACACAATATTTTTGTGGCAGATTTTGACTAGAGCCCACATCCACATACTCCTTTTATTTTCTCCCAGGTCCCTGAATTGCCCACCAAGGTGATGAATGAGGCTATGTAACAGTAATTACCCCCAGTTTACAATAACATTTACATGTGTCTTCTTTAGTGTTGAAAAGGGAACTTTGATTTTTACAATTTGGAGGTGTTCTCTAGCATTTATGAAAGGTTCCATCCTTTAAATTAAATGAAAATCAGATAGCCAAAAGAATTGGATAGTATTTGAGAAATTTTGGGTTTATAGAACTCTTAGATGAGCAAACAGAGAGAAATAATGATTTGACCGAGGTCATCTACCACAGCAGCTTTGGCACAGTAATTAGAAATTGGATCAACTCTGAATTTTGTTTTCCAGCATAAAAGTCACATCTCTCTTCCTTCTGCTCTTTTTCTAAGACACTGAGAATGTTTCTCAAGCCCTCTGTGCATGTTTTCTTTTTCTTTCTTGTGAATGAGGCATTCTAAATGTTGTCTGGCATATACATGACACACTGTTATGCTCTTTTTATTTTAACTTACCATGTAAGAGAGCAGCCATCTATTGAAAACAATATCAATGGAACTAAAGTCAGTAAAAATATCAGCAAGGTGTGCATGTCAGATTAAGTTAAGGTCGAAATTCCACCTATTGTGGTCAAATGGGCCACACTTTAATTAATAAATAGGTTCCTATCAAAGCATTTGCTCTAAAGTTAATCAATATATTTCTATTCAAACAGATATATTTTAATTTTTTTCCTCCTGCATATGACTGATTACTTATTTAATACCCATTGACACAAAGAGACAGAGAAAGACAACATAGAACAAACATGAGTTATTTTGTAATACAAGGATAGCATATTGTTTTTGAGAACTCTGAAATTATTAGTTTTCATGTTGTGAATTATTATAAAATCTTTGCCTTTTAACTTTACTTTTATTGGTATACCCTTTATTGCACTTATATTCCCAAGACCCTTGTTCAAATAATGTTTAATTGTGATTTTAAGTGCATTTGGATACTAACTACCAAAAGATGTGTTGGTGAATTCTTTCACAATGGTAATAATTACTCCTTGGGCCCTAACTACTTTGGCTCAGTGGATGGAGTGTCGTCCTGCAGACTGAAGGGTCCCAGGTTCGATTCTGGTCAAGGGTATGTATACCTTGGTTGTGGGCACATCACCAATAGGGGGCATGCAGGAGGCAGCTGATTGATGTTTCTCATCAATGTTTCTAACTATCCCTCTTCCTTCCTCTCTGTAAAAAAAAAAAAAAAAAAAAAATCAATAAAATATATTAAAAATAATTACTCTTTGGTTTATCTATTATGATAAATTGTATGTGTTCATGTGTGTGTGCCTTACTATATCACACATGCAAACACCTATAAAAATTAACATGCATATATACATAAACACATGATTTCCTTAGATTTGGAGATCCTTTTCCATTATATTTGCAGCCATCACTAAGTGATCCATGACAAGCATATTCTGGCAGAGAGAAAAGAAACAATAAAAAACTGAAACCACTGATTTTTTGTTTTATTTCATTTGCATCACTCCTTGCATCTAAATAGACACTAGTATTTTTTCTTGAGCCAAGCTCTGAACATTGAACATTTTTAGTTTTTCTTTGGAATTTGGAGACTAGATACTATCAGTAGAAATGGAAATTGACGCTTTTGCTTTTGGCCAAGCATATCACAAAGATCTTGGATAACCCCACCTTGTGTACAAAACATGCCTTATAAAACCAGAGAGATCATTGCCAAGGGCAGATTAGTAGGAATGAGCTCTTGTTGGATTGCCAGATATCACTGTGACGAAAAGTTGTTTGTGTCTGCAAAATTCTAAAAAGAAAGATCCTGTGCAATTTTCATGTTTTGTTACAATTTTCCATGATGACTGTAACAATACCATAAAAATTGTTTGGTTAAAAAAAGAAATCGGAATCTTATATAAAAATGATGGCATTTGAGCTGTGTCTCATCTGACTTGCTTGTCAGTCTTCAGCAATCATTTGGGATTATTCTGAGATTGGATTGCCCATCTCTTTAGCTTACCCTCCCCAGATTTTTATGAAATCCCCTCCCAGGTACTGTTGCAGTAGGATAAAATGACTTGACAGAGATTTCCATAAGCACTGTCTCCAGTCCCTCTCCTATGGTTTCTCTTGAACGTATCCATTAACCTTCAGTCCCACCACTCCATTGGAACAGCTCTGGTCAAGATTACTAGTTATCTCCACATGTTAATCAGCCCTTATTGTACTTGACTTGCCAGAACTTGACTCACTAGACCATGTCTGTCCTTAGGACACATAATTCTCTGAGCTTCCTGGACACCTCTGCCTTTAGGTTCTCTTCCTACTGCGCTGTCCTCCGCTCCGGACCTTATCTGTTTTCAACTATGCCAACACCCTACGTGATGTAATCTAGTCCCACAGTGCCAAATGTCACCTCTATGTGATTGCATTAGTGTGGGCAGTGATAACAAAATATCATAGACTTGGTAGCTTAAACCACAGAAATTTAATTCCTTATACCTCTGGAGGCTGGAAGTCTAAGATCAGGATGTCAGCATGATCAGCTTCTAGTGAGGCCTCTTCCTGGCTTGCAGATTGCCATCCTCTCACTGTATGCTTACTCGGCCTTTCCTTGGTGTGTGCTCACGAAGAAAGAAAGAGCAAATTCTCTGGTGTGTCTTCTTATAAGGGCTATAATCTATCTCTTTTCTTTTTTTTAATTTTTTAAAGTATTATATGTGTACATAGCTTACCAATGCCCCCCCCCCCACCTCCCATTCATGCTCTCCCTCCCCAGAGTTCTATGTTCGTTGGTTGTACTTATATGCATGCAAACCAGTCCTTTGGTTGTTCTCTTATCTCCCCCCAGGTCTCCTTCCCCTCCCCGCTGCCATTTGGCAGTCTGCTTGTTTTATGGTGACTATCTCAGGACCACATGAATAGAATCCACTCCTCCTCTGGTTCACACCACCCCTCCCCCCGGGTCCCACTGCTTCCCCGGGGCACACGGCTCTCCTGGGACACAAGGTCCATTCTATCTCATCCTGAGGCCTTCACCCACAAGATTTCATCTAAACTTAATCACCCCCCAAGGGCTGCCCCTCCAAATACCATCACATTGGGAGTTAGGCCTTCAACATAGAATTTTTCAGGAAAGGCACAAGCATTCAGTCTAATAATAACGATGATGCCACTGGCTGGCACCTTCCCCTTAAAGTTCAGATTAGTATCTCAGATTACCTACTTGATATCTCACCCTTAACAGGTTCAAAAGTGAACTTTTTATTCCCCCAACAAAATCTATTCCTTCCAGTGTCTTCCCCATCTCAGCCAACGGCACCCCCATCCTGCCAGTTGGCTCCTGCCATTTGCCTAACTCTTCTTTTGTTCTTGTCTCATATCCAATCTGTCAGGAACTCCTATTCACTCTACTTTCAAAATATATCCAGAAATCTAACTACTGCTCATCATATCCAGCACTCTGCACAGGTCCAACCTACCATAATCTCTTTCTTAGATTATTGCCATGGTCCCTAAGGTCTTCCCGTTTTAGTCCTGTCCCCTATGGTAAGTTCTTAGCAGAGCAGCCCTGGTAAATAGATCTCGTTTTGTAACACCTCTGCACATCACCCTTTGCTGGCCTCCAGCTCATTATGAGTACAAGAAACTACATGGTATGACCACTCGCTAACTTTACCGTGTTCACCACCTCACTCACCTTCCTCCAAATACACTGGCCCCTTGCTGTTCCTGGAGCACAACAGGCACCCTCCTGCCTCAAGAAAACTTGCCACTCCCTCTCCCTGGGTCGTTCCTCACCCAGATATCTTTGAGCCTTGCTCCCACACTTCTTTCGAATATCTTATCAGCAGGACATCCAACACTCTGAATAAAATAGCAATCCACCCACTCCTACCCCATGCGGTCCAGCCCCCACACCCTGCCCTGTTTTGTTCCCTTTTATCTGGCACACTCTTACACTTCCTTATCTGTGAGTTTATTGTCCATTGTACATCAGGAAAAGTGAAGACCTCTGAGCTTACCATTGTATCCCCATCCTTTAAAAGAGTGTGCGGCACCCGCAGATCCGCAACTATTCCTAAATGAAAGAAATTCATCTTCTATGCTGTTAATTCTGCATGAGTAAATGCAGAGCCGCGGCTCCGTAAATCTAAAACAGCCCTGCGTGTCATCGACATTTCTCTCTTCCTATAGTTTTCACTTAAGGATTAAAATAACAGTTCAATCTGCTTTGCATAAGCACAGTGTGAAGGTTGTACTTGTCCTGTGGAAAGGGGACCCGATGCATTCTTCGCCCTTTTATTACGCTCGCTATAAAGCATAGTGTTGGTCTACCTGTTGAAGCGATATTATAGATTAAAGTCAAGAGAGCGCAGAGATGCTTCTAGTCGTAGTGGTTTGTGCTGGGTCTTGTTTTTCCAGGTTTCTGCCAGCCTGGGGTAGCTGCCCAGCCTGTTCAGTGGGTGAGACGATGAGGGCACCCAAAATAACAACTTTGCCTGATTTATTCCTTAGCTAATACGACGGCTGGACACTGCCATGCTTATTGCTTTTCCCCAGTGCTCTTAGTAGGAATGCTAACAATTGTAATTTTGAACTCGAGGCATATAGAGGGGACTCTTACCTATGAAAGCCATGAGAAAGGTTATTTGTGGTGAATCTGGACCCAGGAGTTATCTTTTCCAGGTTGTGACAGAGGAGACCTGGGGACATGGATCTGAGCAGGGACTTTGTCGTTGCAGCCCCTCCCCACACACCACTCCTAGAACTGTGTCAGCACCTCAGACGTTTGTTCTTGACTGTGATCTCGTGGCTGAGAACAGAAGCTACTCCTGAAAGGGAAATGGGGAGAAGGCAGCGGCCACGTGTGATGTCTCTTAAAGGCCACTCAGGAAGTACCTTTAGGGGAACAGGAAGTGAAGGTTCATTGGAAAGTCTTTCTGGGTGTTTCGAGGGCAGATTTGAAAGGTCAGCTTGTCAAGCCCAGCCCTTCCTTAGGGTCCGGGGTGCCGGATGGAGCTGGGCAGTTGGGGGAGAGACTGTGGGCCTGATAGCTGGCTACCCTCCTGCGCCTAGAGGTCCACTAGCAAACCTGGCTTTCCCACTTGCTGTAAAGCAAGAAATGGCATATAAGAATACGCTGTATAAACATTAGATAAGCCCCCTTACCCACCAGGACAAGTGCCACCAAATAACCCAGATCAGAAGACTTGGCCAACAGATAGGTCTCAATCGCCATTCTCTCTTCTCTCCTGCTCACCCACAAAGCAATCCTGTGCACCTACCCCAAATCTTCCAGAACTTTCCATGGCCATCTCTCTGGATCCTCCTAGACAATAGCTGTCCTGGGACCCCTGTATTCTGGCCAGGGCTGAAAGAAGGACATTCCTGTTCTCTCCACAGGGGCAGGGTGTGGAGAGAGGCAAAGGCAAGAGACACAGAGGAGGCTTCCAGAAGATCCACACCCCTGGCATGGGCCCGAGGACACAGGAAGAGAGACACGAGCAACAGGGAAGACACAGGGAGGGGAAGTAGGCGGGAAGCCAGGGACAAGCCTGGGAACAGACTCACCCTGCCTCCTGCTCCCACTGCCCATGTCAGGTTGGAGTCTGGCTGGATTTGCCCCGGGAGTGTCCACTTGGCAGCTGTGGCCTGCCATGGCAGTGGGAACTTTTATAGCAACCCAAGGAAAGTCTCTTGAAAGCTCCAAGGAATCAGATAGTGAATAAATAACAATAATTAGCATATACTAGTAATAGGACATTTTTAAATTAGTTCCAAGAGCAGTTCTCTATTATATAAAACGTGGAGACACTAAAAGCAGCTCAGCATGACTCAGCCTTTCCCACTCAGAAAACCAAAAATAGGGTAACCAAATCTCGGAGAAGTTGAGGACACTCGGGGACCCGTCTCCATTAGTACTACTCAAAAATAGACCCCAAATCACCTGTTGATGGAGTGGACATCGCAGCAGCTCAGATAAAGGAGGTGAGGAAGGTTCTATTCCCGGCTTTGACGCCAGTGCTGGGGGGACAGTCCTCGCCTCTCTGTGTCTCACACAAGCTCGCCTGGGGCAGGAGCACAGGGGCTCATCTGCTGGCTGGCTGAATAGCTTTAAAGCTGTACATCAAGCTGACAGACTTAGATAAAATATGTTCTGTCCTCGTCCTTTGACAAATACACCTTTATAAAACTACCTAGAAAGCCAGGTTTGATTTCAGAAGTCTCCCTCATAATTCTGTGCTGGATGCTAAGATAAAGAAGGGTCCCCCAACATCATCCCCACCCAATAGCAGACGTTCCCTCTCTTCATTCTACCTCCAGCTTCCTTCTTGTTGCATCCACAAGTGGTTGCCTACCCAGAGGGGCAGGTGCCCATCACACACTCTGCAAGCAGCCGTGTCTTGACCATTCTCAATACTTGGGGTGCATGCGCTGGAGTAAGGGGATCTTAAGTGTAGTGCCTGAGGCAGGACCCTTTCCCATGCTCCTCCTGCATCCTGCAACTCGACCTTTATTCCATCGGACTTAACACTGTAAGCCCTGCATCTCCATCAAGTCACCTCACAGACGTTAAGAAAAGCTGATCATCCCTGTGAGGGCTGCCTCAGGTGGATCCGTTAACTTTATGTTTTGGGTCACATGGAAGATATGAATTCCCCGAACTGCCCACACCCTCTTTCTCACCACTGCCTGGAAAAAGTTCTGAGCCTCCCCCTCAGACACCTAAGAAAAAGCTGAGAAAAAACAGCCTGAAGAGAAACAGGTGCTGGCCAGCACGGACCTCGCCCTCCCTGCTGGCCACATCTCCCTCAGTGGCCTTCTTCTTTGGAACAGAACAGCAAAGAGTAAAATGTGAGTGCTCCTGAAATATCCCTCAGTGGCTGCCTGTGGCCAGAGTGTCACCCTTCAACTGAAACCCCTTAATACGAGCGGGTGAACCTCTAAGTCTAAGGGTGGCAAAGACCAGTTGTTCACAGAAGAATGGTCATCCCCCCCCAAATATTTTCCTGGGGTGCTAGAGAGTGGACGAATCCCATGAGAGTTACAGAATGAGAGGGATTAGAACTGCTGGGGATGAGCACCCCTACAAAAGGCAGGGTACAGAGGTAGGAGGCAGGGGTGGCCCCCAGGAATGAGGGCGAGAGGGGACGAGGTGTGGAAAGAGGTGCAGAATGGGCAAAGCTCTTTAGCATCCAAACATCCACCTTTTGCTACTTTTTAAACATGAGCTTGAAAAGGAAGGGGTTCTTTGCTATAAAATGGAATCCCATAGATCTGGGTCTACTGGCACTTATTTATAACTAGAGATCTGGTGCACAAAATTCATGCATGGGTAGAGTCCCTAGGCTTGGCTGGCAATCAGGGTCAATCTGGGCCTTCTGGCTGCCAGCCTGGCCTTCCATCACTCCACACTGCCCCCTGGTGATCAGTACTATCATAGCAAGTGATCAAACTCCCAGTCTCCCAGTGGAAATCTCAAGGGGACACTTTGCATATTAGCCATATATATATATAGAGAGAGAGACTAGAGGCTTGGTGCACGAATTCGTGCATGGGTGGGATCCATCGGGGTGGTCTGTGGTGGCCTGTGATATTGGGCTGAAACCCACAGTCCAACACTGCCTGCAACTCCTACCTGCTGCTCCCACTCATCCTGGCCTCACTGCACCTGCTGCAGGCTTGCGCCCAATCAGTCCCGAGGGGAGTAGACTGCAGGATCGGGCCAAAACTGGCTCTCTGACATCCCCCAAAGGGTCCTGGATTGCGAGAGTGTGCAGGCCAGGCCAAGGGACCCTACCAGTGTACAATTAGGGCTGGGGAGGGACCTTGGGAGGGTCCTAGGGTGTGTCCAGTCCAGTCTCGTCTAGTCCTGATTAGGACTGATCGAGGCCGGCTGGCCAGGGAGGGACATGGGAGATTGGCCAACCAGGGAGGGACCACAAGAGGGCTCCCAGGTGTGTGTGGCCCATCTCACTCAGTCCCAATCAGCTGGACCCCAGCAGCAAGCTAACCTACCGGTCAGAGCATCTACCCCCTGGTAGTCATTGCACATCATAGAAAGAAGTTGAGTGGCCTTAGCATATCAACCCTTTGATTGGTTGCACAGTCAACTGGTCACTGGAAGATCAGACACTTAGCATATTAGGCTTTTATTATATAGGACTAGAGGCCTGGTGCATGAAATTCATGTACAAGGGGTGTCCCCTCAGAGCAGCCTGCACCCTCTCCAATCTGGAACCCCTTGGGGGATGTCCAACTGCAGGTTTAGGCCCAATCTCTGGGATCAGGCCTAAACTTGAAGTCGAACATCCCACTCACAATCCAGGACCGCTGGCTCCTAACTGCTCACCTGCCTGCCTGATCACCCCTAACTGCCCCCCTACCAGCCTGATCACCCCTAACTGCCTCCCCTGCCAAACTGGTCACCCTCAACTTTCCCCACACAGACAGCTGTTAGGTTGTTTGGTCATCTCTCACTACCTCCTCTCCTCTCCCTCTCCCCCCCTCCACCGCCACTGGCCTGGTCGCCCCACACAGCCTGTTCAGTTGTTACTGTTACTGTGACAGTGTCCTGGATAATTTGCATATTCCTCTCTTATTAGTATAGATGCTTATCATCAAGGATAGCTTTTATTTATTTATTTTTTGTTATTAGCATGACTGATGGTATAAAAGTATAAAGAAGCACCTGTGTTCCCATTTACCATGCAAGTTCCCCCTGGAAATTTTGGTTATCCTGAGATTTATTTACCAGAGGGGGGAAAAAAAAAAAGCTCATTCTATGGACACCTCCCCATGTCTTCTCCCAGCTTGAGAACCAAATAGGTTGTATCTTTTTAAGTAGAATAATTTCCACATAATATAGAAAATGGAAGAAATTCTGAACAATAAAATTCATAACACTGAATATCAGTGTGTTGTTTAAAATCCCTATGTAATTATATAAAAACTAAGATTTCATACTGAAAACTCTTCTAAAGATGTATTTATTCATCCATAATAATTACTAGTTATTATTATTTAAAATACTAAAAATTTAGCAAAGAAGAAAATAAATTTCAGATTAACTCAGACGGTTTCTCATTAATATTTATAATCTCTGAACCTAAATCTGCTAATAAGTATGATTGAGAATATGCAGGATATATAATCTCCTAGTGGGGGTGGTTATGGAGTTTGTTTGACTTAGAGCCAATCTTTCTGATTCTTTGAAAATTGTAAAAGACTTTTCATATCATTTAGAGGCCAGTTAATTTTTTTTCTGGAACCATAATTATTGTACTTTTATACTTTTGTTCTTATCTTATCTTTCTTTTGTAGTCTTTACTCTTTGCTTTGTATGATAGAATTTCTATACCAACTCTTATATCAAAAGCCAAGGAAGCCAAAACCCATTTGGCTCAGTGGATAGAGAGTGTGCACGCCAGGTTTGGGGACTGAAAGGTCCCAGGTTTGATTCCGGTCAAGGGCATGTACCTTGGTTGCGAGCATATCCCCAGTAGGGGGTGTGCAAGAGGCAGCTGATCGATGATTCTCTCTCATCGATGTTTCTAACTCTCTATCCCTCTCTCTTCCTCTTTGTAAAAAATCAATAAAATATATATTTAAAAACCCTGGGGAGGCAGTGGGACCTGGGGGAGCCATGTGCCCCAGGGGAGCAGTGGGACCTGGGGGAGCTGTGTGCCCTGGGAGAACCGTGTGCCCCAGGAGAACTGTGTGTCCCAAGGGAGCGGTGGGACCCGGGGGAGCCGTGGGACCCGGGGGAGCCGTGTTCCCCCAGGGAGTGGTGGGACCTAGGAGAGCAGTGGGACCCGGGGGAGCTGTGTGCCCTGGGAGAGCCATGTGCCCCACGGGAGCGGTGGGACCCAGGGAAACCGTGTGCCCCAGTGGAGCTGGGTGACCGGGAGGAGCAGGATGACCCGGAGGAGCCGTGTGTCCCGGAGGTGTGGTGTGAACCCGAGGAGGAGCGGATTCTATTCGTGTGGCCCTGAGACATTTGGAAAGTCTGCAACCATTTGGGACAGAACACTTTGTTGTATTTCCCTACAAAAACAAATGGGAGAGAGTGTCCCACTTGAAATTCATATTTGGAAAAAAAGGAAAAGAGAAGAAAAAAAATCTGAGGAACAGAATAAAGTGGTGAATATAGTAGAATCAGGGGCAAAGAAAGGGAGTGGACTGATAATTATCAGGGGGATAAGGGGGTGGGGGAGCAGTGAGAGACTGGATTGAAATCGTATAACTAATGGATGAAGACAATGGGGGGAGAGGGGGTAAGGGCAGAGGGTGGGATAGGAACTGGGTGGTAGGGAGCTTTGGGGGAGAAAAGGAGAAACAATTGTAATAATCTGAGTAATAAAGATTTATAAAAAGTAAAGTGAAAAAATGAAAAAATAAAATAAAAATATATAAATATATATATTTTTTAAAAAGCCAAGGAAAAATTTTCAGATTTCCATAGCTACCTCCAGATTTTAAGCACCTGGGAAAGAGTTAGGTGGTCTGTGAAAGGAATGTTTTTTAAACAGCATTATTTTGGCCTTCATTCTTTTAAAATGATTTTTTATTCAATTTTTTTTAATGAAAAAGGTACAGAAAACATCATATAATAGACATTACCAAAATTAAACAGACATTTTCATCTGTTTAACATCTGAGAGGTAGCATAGCATAATGGTTAAGATCATTAGCTGGGTATGTCACAAATTCTCTTTGCCTCAGAGTTTCTCATCAGTAAAATGGGGATACTTATAGTAGCAACCTCATAAATAAGATTAAATGCGTTAATATTTGGAAAGGGTTTAGATAGTGCCTGGCACATAGCAAGGGCTATATAAGTTGTTGTCAAATTTTATAAAATGTATGTTTCTATAATTTCTTTGGACTTCTTACATTTTTAAAGAAAGAAAATGCTATAGAAACGCATCTTCCTCCTCTTTCTCAGAGCTAAGCACAGGCCGAAGTTGGAGGGTGTGATTATCATGCACATGTTGATGCTTCTACTATATTTGCTGTATTCATAAAGAATATATATTACTGTCTTGTGTGTCATAAAACTTTACATAAATGGGGTCATACTGCATATATCCTTTTGTAGCCTTCTGCGTTCACTTAACTTTAATGCTTGAGGTTTATCTACGTTGATGGATGTAGTTCTACTCCATTCATTTGAACTGCTGTTTACTATTCCATTATATGAATAAACCACTGAGAGCAAATCAATGAGAAATGGAGTTGCAATGAGCATCCAGGGACAAGTGCCCGCACATGGCATTTTTATCTGTGATGGATAATCTAAAAGAAGTAGCCAGGATGCACATCTTCAGCTTTTCCCGGGGTCCCAAAGTGATTGTGCAAATTTCACTCCTACCAGCAACGAATATCAGACTACATTATTCCAAGACCACATCAATACTTGAAGATATTAGATTTACTCATATTTGCCTATCTGATGGGTATAAATAGCATGTCATTGTTTCCATTTTTTATTCCAGTAATTACTAATGAAATTGGGCATTTAACATTTATTGGCTGCTGAGATTTCTTCCCTGTATCAGTTGCCTGTTTATATCCATTTTTTGGTTATTCATTATCGCTTATTTTCCATGTCCTTATTGATTTATAAGTGTTCTTTAATTATTCTGAACACTAATCCTTAATAGAGCATGTGAGCTATAAATATCTTCTCTCAAACTGTAGTTTTCTTCTTTACTATGCTTACAATGTCTTATGCAGTACAAAATATTCATTTTAATGTGGTATAAATATTTTGTCTATAGTTTATGATTTTTGTTCTTTTCAAAGTCTTGCCCTATACCAATATACTAAGAGACAGCACCATATTTTGTTTTTAAAGTTTCATAATTTTGCTTGTCCCATATAGGTATTTAGCCCATCAGAAATTTATTTTACTTACGGTGTAAGAGAAAGGATATATTTTTTACTTTTTTAATATGGAAAGCAATTTTCCTGGCACAATTTATTGAACAGTCATTTCTCCCAGGATGTGTACCACCACTTTCATCATATATCAAGCTTTCATAAAACCCATTGTTTTTTTCCTAGGTTCTCTATTTTGTTTCATAGTCATTGTTTTGTTATATCTCTTTGCCAAACCTATACTCTTTTAATAGTGTTGGTATTTGGTAGAGCAAGTACTCCCTTCTAAATAGCCATATTATTGTTATAAGTGGTATTTTTATTACATTATATTTTGTATTTTTTTCCCAGGACTTGGAGTTACTGTTGAATCTATATATTGATTTTAAATTATTCAGTTGTATTGAATCCTTATTAACTCTAGTAGTGTGTCTGCTGATATCCTTGGATTCTTTTATATCATCAGAGGATAATCACTATTTTGATTATCCCTTAAAAATCCATACTAGAGGCCCGGTGTAGGAAATTCGTGCAAAAGTAGGTCTTCCTTCCCCCGGCTGCCAACACCAGCTTCCCTCTGACACCCAGGACCTGGGCTTCCCCTGCAGCCTCGACCTGGAAAGTCTTCCAGAAGGACATCCAGTCTAATTAGCTTATTACAGTTTTATTATTATAGATGCCTTTTACTTCTTTTTCTTGCATTAACTATGCTGGCTAGGACTTCAGATGCAGTGATAACAAAAATTATGTGTAGGAGAATGCTTCTAATATTGCATCATTTAGCATTATGCTTTTTTGAGAGTTTTGATGGATTCATTTTTCAAGTTAAGAAAGTTCTCTTTAATTTTTAAATGATTGTGTGTTTTTTAATTTATTTTTTAATTTTTTATTAAGGTATTATATGTGTACATATCTTACCATTGTCCACACACACACACACACACACACACACACACACCTTGCCACCAGTGCATGAATTCCATGTACTGGGCCTCTAGTAAATAAATAATTAACTTTCATAATGAATTTTATATTTCCAACTTGATATTTTGCTATTTAAAGAGGTCCCTCAAAATGGTATAAGCTTCAGGCCACAAAACCTGGATTCCTCACTGCCATCAAGGTGATTAATTTTTTTAAAATTTGGTCCCTTTTTGTTTTATAACATGCTTTGTCACTTAACAAATGTATATTTTTCATTGCCATGTTCTTTTAGAATTCCTTTTAATAATATTATAATGTTCCAGTGAATATGTTTATGAAATGAGTTGATTCATTAAATGAATCCCTTAATATTAAAACTCCCCCATATTGTTCTTATAAATTATGCTTTAGTAAGCATCCTAGTAAGTACATCTTTGTGCATAAATATGTAGATCTAGAATTACTGGTTCACACCATATGTATATTTTGGGAACATTTGACACATATTGACAAATAGCCCTTTGGAGAAATTGTATGAATTTACTTTCCCAACAATGGTATGTGAGAGGACTCATTTCCCCAACCCTTGTCAGCACTGTATATTATTTTAAAAATATATTTTATTGATTTTTTTACAGAGAGGAAGGGAAAGGGATAGAGAGTTAGAAACATCAATAAGAGAGAAACATCTATCAGCTGCCTCCTGCACACTCCCTACTGGGGTTGTGCCCGCAACTAAGGTACATGCCCTTGACAGGAATCGAACCTGGGACCCTTAAGTTCACAGGCGGATGCTCTATCCATTGAGCCAACCTGGTTAGGGTAGCACTCTGTATTTTATTGTAAAAACTTTTGCAATTTCATAGGTGCAAAAAAACTATCTTATTTTAATATTTATATTTTTCTTATTAAGTTGAAAACTGTTAGCTTCCATCAGAAAGTATTATAAGAGCTCTTTATATTTTTAGACATTAGCCACTTGCCATAATTGTAATATAAGTATTGATTTATATGATCTTACATTGGATTTGGAGAAACTGAGGAATTTATGTCATTTGGAATTGTCACCATCATCTGCCTATGGAAATGCTGTTTAGCGGGGATTATAGAACGCATCCCAGGAGGCAAGCACATGTCAATTACCATGGCTGTATTACATGGAGAATTGAATTTATTTCAAGGAAAAGATATTTGAGCATCTTAACTCTGTATCCAGTACTCTACTACATAATACCATCTGGTGAATACAACTAATAATAATTCAGAATTAAAAGCTATGCTTTCAATTTCAGTAAAACACAATGTAAGCACATGTGAGAAAAATTAATTCCTCAAATCTTAATAAAAAGTTGATGGAGAAGTGGTAGGGGAAGATCGCTCAGAGTAGGGAATGGGGGTGCCACACAAAGAAGTGGTGGGAAAGCCACCTGAGCCAGTGAGAGGTCTGGAACAACTACCAGTGCTCTGGGAAGGAGGCATGATAGGAGTGACAAGGCTGGAACGGGAGGTTGAGGTCTGTATTAGTCCATTCAGGCTGCTATGACAAATTACCATAGATTACCAACAGTGTATTCCTCACAGTTCCAGAGGCTGGGAAGTTCAACATCAAGGTGCCAACAGATCTGGCATCTGGGGAGAATATGGTCTGCAAATGGCTATCTTCTTATTGCATCTCAGATAGAAAGAAAAAGAGAGCCCTGTGCCTCTTCCTATGAGGGCACTAATCCCATCACAGGGGCTCTACCCTCCTGGCCTAATTACTTCCGAGAGCCCACCTTGAAATACAATCACATTGCGGATTCAGGTTTGTTTGTTTTTTAAATATATTTTATTGATATTTTACAGAGAGGAAGGGAGAGAGATAGAGAGCTAGAAACGTCGATGAGAGAGAAACATTGACCAGCTGCCTCTTGCACACCCCCTACCGGGGATGTGCCCGCAACCAATGTACATGCCCTTGGCCAGAATCGAACCCATGATCTTTCAGTCCGCAGACCGATGCTCTACCACTGAGCCAAACTGGTTTCGGCCGGATTCAGGTTTTAACGTGAATTCTGGAGAAACAAAAACATTCAGTGCACTGCAAGATCACACTGTGAAAATCCTTGCATGTCATATTACGATAAAGAATATTTTGGAACATGTCCCACATTCTGGAACTGTTCTGAGATTCAAATGATTGTGAGGATGTGTGATGCAAGCATGACCTGCCAAGTGCACTTTGTTTTCTGTGAAATTGTGACCAAATGCTCTGGGTAAAAAAATGCACATCGCCTCTGCAGAGCCATGGGGCTGGAGCACCCTTGAGTGTCCAGGCTTCTCAGAAGGGCTCCACATGTTGTGAGGTTCATTCATTTCAACTCTCTTGCTTTCCGAGCTCTGTGCCTCCTCACTTATCCCAGCATGTGTATTCTTTCTGTCTGACTGTGTGGCAGTGTTTACTCCCAGTTGACTTTAAGGAATCTTGTTCCAAGCTGCCCCCATCGCATCTCAATATCTTCAAGCAGTTGGCCAAACGAAAATGTGAGGGCAGCTAAGGTCACCCAGACGGAAAGGTCAGAGGAAATGGTGTGACTAAATGCAGAAGTTTATTTAGGCTGTATGCTTCAAGAGAGAGATCGTGGTCCTAACGGTTCGGACCTAACCGAAACATAAAAAGGCCCTTCAAAGTGAGAGGCAAACAATTGTTTACTTGAGATCCATAAGAATAGCTATGCTGGAATTATTAATTCAGGCAAAAGGCCAAATAATATTCCAATCAGGAGACACAGGCCATGGCCATTTATGAGAAAGGGAATGGGAATAATTACATCCATAGAAGGAAGGCCTTTGTATTGGTGTGGATAACATATACTAATTCTAAACAATGTTCTAAATTTTCAGTCCAGCAGTCATCATGATTGCTTTCTTATTATCTTAGAACACAATGAGGCCGTAGATCCAGTCCAATGGTTATTTTGCCCTGTTTTAGCATTCCAAGAGCTGAGTTGGAAGACGTGTAAGGTAGTTCCTGTGGCATAGCAGCTCCGGCTCCATTTTTAAAAGTGGCTCCATTTATATTATTGTTTATAATTGATTCTGTGGATGGATGCAGTTGGACATATAAATTAGTTAAGTCATTTACTAGCTGTAACTTTAGGTAAGGGACTGAGACCTTCTGAGCTTCCTTTTCCCAATCTGCGAAGTGGGGCTAGAACATCGACCTGGAGAGAAGCTATGCTGATGAAATGAAATATAGGAAGTCCTCTCTTAACATCATTCATCGGTTCTGCAACTTGAAGCAGAACGAGATATAATGAAACCAATTGAAGTAAACAAGAGTTAAGTTCCTAGGGCATCTCAGCAGTGTTGTTCCCTAATGTTATTGAGAACCTGCTGAATATGCATGCTGTTTCTGACACTTAGCAGGCATCCTACTAATTCATTTCCCTGTCTTCTTTCCTTCTTCGTAAAGAAATAGTTCATGACCCACAGTCCTTCAGACTTTCTCTGTGAATCTGGAGCAGCCAGCACGAACTCAGCGCTGGGGAAGTATGCCAGCATGTGCTAGCTCTCATCACTGTGCCAGTAAAACGCCATCATATATTAAGAGCATTCCTTCTGATTTAAGCATTTCTAAATCCCTTTCCTGAAGTGAGACACCGAGCTGAATCAAGTGTAAAAAGACTGTTCTGTTTATAAAGGCCTCGTTTCCCCGTCTTTTCCGGATTGCCATGGTCTGTAACCGGGCCTGTGTACCCAGCTGGCAGCTGCGCCAGCCAGACCCTGAGGTAACCTTAGTGTAGGCCCAATTTTTTTTTTTTCATTCAGAGCCTACAAAGTCTATTTAAAGCACACGCACGTACAGATTGCAGATGTGGGAATGAAAGCCAGGCTCTTTGGGGAGGAGAGGCCATGATATTTGACTGCAGAGAGGCCATAAGTGGCCCGTGGGCAGGGGCCTCGCCCAGGCATGGTTGGGGCCCGACCTCAGGAATGGTTTCGGCCTTTTGACATGGCACTTAGCAATCACGTGGGCAGCCACCACATCTCCCTTTTGGGACAAAAACGTTGCACGATCTGAGATCAGACAGGCTTGCAAGTTTTGTGTGTGTTTTTTTCTGCACTCTGAAGAATGTGTAACAGCATGGATATTCTGGAAAACTAACCCCTTGCTGAAGCTGAGGATCAAAACTATGATGGGCAGTGAGGGGAAGTTGGGCCGCTTACACTGAAGGGAAAGAACTGCTCCAGTCAAGGAAAGAGCCTCTTCAGATTGTAGTTCTAATGTGTATACCAAGTGGGCAGGAGATCACTGGGCTGTTTACTTCATGTAGCCAAAGCTCTTATAGTTCAGCTAGACTCCCAATGAACATTCCTTTTGGATGACTAATGAACCATTCTTTCATCCATCCATCCATCCATCCATCCATTCATTTACTTAGAACCTATTATGTAATAAGTCATATTAGAGGTACTAAGAATACAACGGTGAATAATAACATTTTTTTAAATTCCTGACTTTATGTAGCTTACATTTTAAAGGGAGAGACTGAAGATAAACAATAACAATAATTAAAATATGAATTATATAGTTGAACCTTGAACAACCTTTGAATTGGGTGAGTCCACTTATATGCATATTTTTTTTCAATAAATTCTGTAAATGTATTTTTCCCTATGACTTTCTTAAAAACATTTTTCTCTAGCTTAGTTTAGCATATCAATATAGAATGTAATATTTATAGTAATATGTGTTAATCAACTGTGTAGACAGGGTGAGGCAAAAGTAGGTTTACAAATGTTCAGATGGAAAATATAATTAAATAAACTCTGTGTTTGGCATACTCACAATTGTAAAACCACTTTTGCCCACTCTATTATCAGTAAGGCTTCTGGTCAACAGGAAGTTAGCAGTAGCTACACTTTGAAGGAGATAAAAGTTACACTCAGATTTTCATCTGTGTAGGCATCAACCCCCTTGCCCTGTGTTGTTCAAGCATCGACTGTAGAGTGAAAAATGCTTAAGAACAGAAATGAAGCAGGGATGGGGGAAAGAGCTGTTGGGGGGGGGGGTGCTGAAATAATGAATAAGGTGCTCAGGAAGGCCTCACTGAGAAGCTGACGTTAGTAAATATCCAGTGGATGGTTTGGAAGGATACAAGCCTAATCTAACGTGTTTCCTGCCAGATTTCCCAGGCTGTTCCCCACAGTGTTTGATTTCTGGTAGCTGTGGAGAAAGCTCTAGTGCCTTTCTGAGTCCTGGCCCTTCTCTTATGACTGCTCTCCCCACCCTCTGGGCTGGTGGGAACCGCTGTTTACCCTCCCACGTGGAGTGTCTCAGTGACCGAGTATGCTGAGCATTTCATGAATATTTTCTTTAAAAAAAATATTTTTTAATTGATTTTTTACAGAAAGGAAGGAAGAGAGAGAGAGAGCCAGAAACATCAATGAGAGAGATGTTGCCTCCTGCACCCCCCCTACTGGGGATGTGCCCTTATGCAAGGTACATGCCCTTGACCAGAATCAGACCCGGGATCTTTCAGTTTGCAGGCCGATGCTCTATCCACTGAGCCAAACTGGTTTCAGCTCATGAATATTTTCTATCTCCGGTCACAAGTCCTTCAGTTGGGGGTGGGGGAGATCTAATAATACTTTCTGTAAAACATCTATTTTTCCTGATCTCTTTTTATCCCAGTCTCCATTATTCGGTATCGGGATGCACTGAAGTAATTCTCTATTTTTCTTATTGGTTTTCACCTTTTCCCCATCTTTTGGTCTTCTTACTACACTTTTAAGGTTTTTGTCAACTTTTTTTTTTTTCAATGAATGTGTTTAATTTCTGCTGCCATGGTTCCCATTTGCTCTCCAAATATTCCCCCTTTCTTGGATTGTCTCATCCCTTCTGAGTTTCTGTTTTCCGTTTATTTCCACATTTTCTTTCTCATTAGAGGCTTTTATGAAATGTCTGTTAACCGCTGGTAGTCTGCTAATCTCTGAGCGAGGCTGGGTGCCCTACCTGGAAGCTCTTAACACCATGGCGACCAGGCAGATCCTGCACAGTCACCCTCACAGTTCTGTTAGTCTCTTCCCACCGGCCAGCCAGCATTCCTGGAGGGCTCCTCCAGTTCCTGGCTGTGTCCCTTTGCCAGGATGCTGCCGAGGCACTTCACCCACTGCCCCTGCGCCCGTGAGCACAATATGGTTCAACCTCTTCAGTCTTGTGTGGATACCGGGAGTCGTTGGCTAAGTGGGGGAAAAGGGAGCTATGAGCAGGTTGCTGTGCCATTTAAAAGAGGAGGTCCAGTCAGGGCTCATGCTTTCCTGTCACTGCGTTCCTGCCCTCGGGGTCTGGTGTTCATGTCCAGAGCTCCCCTGGGCCTGCGTCCTAGGTGGAGTTGTCTCCTTGAGGACTTGGTTGTCTGCTTTCTCTTGTCTGCTATTGCTTCCTGATCTCTTGATTCTTTAATGTATGCTTTTTTATTTCTCATTGTCATTTTAATAGAATTTCAGGAGGAGATAGAGATAAATGCGTAACTCGAACTGCCATAGGTAACCAGAAGCCATGTTCTATTTTCTTGTAAACCTCCCCTGCCAAGGATTATTCTAGTAGTAGTGGTCCCTCCTCCGTAGATTCTCACCATAAGATACAAATTGGATGTCAGGATCTCTGATTCCCTCGTTCGGTTATCTATCCCTGAGTAACACATGACCCTAAACATAGTGACTTGAAACAAACACAGTTATTTGCTCATGATTTTGCAACTTGGGCCAGGCTCTCGATTCTGTTTCATATGACCTCTGTTTCATGTGATGGGGGCAGTTCTCCTGGGAGGGAGGGATACCCCTACCAAAAGGGTTCACCCTCATGACTGGCCAGTCCTGGCTGGAGAATGGATGCTTAGTGGTGCCACCAGTCAGGGCTCCCATTCTTCTCCATGTGGCCTCCACATGTTTGCCTGGTCTCCACAGAAGTATGGTTCTGTGAGGGAACCCATGACCATGGTCAGCAATAGGATAAGCTCTAGTGTGCGAGGACTTAGCTAGCCTCCGTTTTACATCACACTTGCTAATGTCCCATTGGCCAAAGAGAGTCACGTGTCAAAGCTCAGCTGGGATCTTGGAAGAACCTACACTTTATAAGAGGATGACTACTCTTTTTTATTATTATTTTACTAGAGGCCCAGTGCACAAAATTCGTGCACGGGATTGGGGGGGGGTGTCCCTCAGCCCAGCCTGCACCCTCTCCAATCTGGGACCCCTCGAGGGATGTTCAACTGCCTATTTAGACCCAATTCCACTAGGATCGGGTCTAAACAGGCAGTCAGATATCCCTCTCACAATCCAGGACTGCTGGCTCCCAACTGCTCACCTACCTGCCTTCCTGATTGCCCCTAACCGCTTCTGCCTGCCAGCCTGATCATCCCCTAACCATTCCCATGCCAGCCTGATTTATTTAATGAGGCTAACTGTTTCCCTGATAGCCTGTTTGCCCCCAACTTCTCTCCTCTGCTGGCCTGGTCACCCCTAACTGCCCTCCCCTACAGGGTTGATTGCCTCCAATTGCCCTCCCCTGCTGGCCATCTTGTTGTGGCCAACTTGTGTCCACATGGAGGCAGCCATCTTGTGTGTTGGAGTGATGGTCAATCTGCATATTACTCTATTAGATAGGATAGAGGCCTGATGCATGGGTGGGGGTTAGCTGGTTTGCCCTGAAGGGTGTCCCGGATCAGGGTGAGTGTTCCCTTTGGGTGTGAGGCAGCCTGGGCGAGGGACCTGTGGTGGTTTGCAGGCCAGCCATGAACCCCAGCAACCCAAGTAGGGGCCCTGGTATCTGGAATTTATTTACCTTTTACAATTGAAACTTTGTAGCCTGGAGTGGAGCCAAGCCCCCTGCTTGCTAGGTGGCCAGCACCTATTTCTGTTTGGTTTTATGTATCTTCTATAATTGAAACTTTATAGCCTTGAGTGGAGGCCTAGGCCATCCAGGGCAGGTGGAAAACTTGGCTTCCTCTATTGCCAGGGGCAACTTAGCCTGCTCTCTCCTGCTCTGTGGCAACTGCCATTTTTCTTGGGATTTATCTTCTATAATTGAAACTTTGTATCCTTGAGTGCAGGCCTAGGCTGGCCAGGGTGTGTGGAAAGCTTGGCTTCCTCTATTGCCAGGGAAACCCAAGCCTTTCAACTGCTCTCTGTGGCTGCAGCCATCTTGGTTGGGGTTAATTTGCATACTTGCTCTGATGGGCTAGTGGGCGTGGCTTGTAGGTATAGTGGAATGATGGTTAATTTGCATATTACTCTTTTATTAGGTAGGATTGATTTTTTACAGAGAAGAAGGGAGAGGGATAGAGAGTTAGAAACATCGATGAGAGAGAAACATCAATCAGCTGCTTCCTGCACACCCCCTACCAGGGATGTTCTTGCAACCAAGGTACATGCCCTTGACTGGAATCAAACCTGGGACCCTGGAGTCCGCAGGCTGATGCTCTATCCACTGAGCCAAATCAGTTAGGCCAGAGCATGACTACTCTTAAAGGCATGGTACATTGGGAGCCAAGCACTCTCTGGAACTCGGGAATTCTGTGATCCTGTGCTTGTTTTCATTTGTGCAACTGGCTTGTTCCAGTTTCTCTCTGAGATATCAGGGTGCCACATTTTTCTTGTAGTTTCACATGGTATGAACATTAAATCAATATGTGTTAGATCACAGAAATATTGTAACACTGCCACTTAAAATGTTTCTGAATGGACTATAAAGACTTGAACTATATATCTTACACATGGCCATACTAAATGTGTTTTTAGTTATTGAAAGACATGGAGAGGTGGAAGTCACCCTATGCGGTTAAATTCCTAAGCGGAATCCCCTTTCAAGGGGGTTTAGTATTGGCTTTTGCTTTAGGCTGCCAGAGGTTCGCTTTTTGTCCTTTTGGTTTTAAAAAAGTTGAAAATTAGCCTCTTTAACACCTGCCTGGACTCCAAAAGAATAAAAATGGGTACTTTTGAGATAACCAGAGAGTGCATTCCTTGGAAATTCTGAACATATATCTCTTGTTGCATGCTTTCAAGCTTGTCCAGAACATTTCCTGCACGTGGCCAGACAGAGTGGTTTGGCCTGTGCTGCGCGTCCTGTGAGTCTTGGTCTGAGAGTGACCGCTGTGCTCGTTTTGCACGCAGGGGTTCTCTATCTCCAGTATGGAGACGAAACCAAGCAGCTCAGGATGCCCAACGAAATCACAAGTGCAGACACGATCCGGGCTCTCTTCGTAAGTGCCTTCCCACAGCAGCTCACCATGAAAATGCTGGAGTCGCCCAGTGTCGCCATTTACATCAAAGATGAAAGCAGAAACGTCTATTATGAATTAAATGATGTAAGGTAAGTAGTCACGCCCCGTGTGTGTGTGTGTGTGTGTGTGTGTGTGTGTGTGTGTGTGTGTCTACCATATTGCATTTAGCATTGCTACAGTTTGTATTGAGTCCTAATTTCTTTATGCAATGGACCCAGCACCCTCTACCTTAGGGCATGTGTCAATTTTTGAAAGCCCTAAGTTGCTCATACAACTTGGCACTTGCCTAAATATGTCATTGCTATCATTGTTAGATATTTATCAGTTTACATTTATTATGCATTGCAGGCATATATTTAAAAAGTGGTTTCCACTAATTCCATAATGAAGAAACAGGCCAGCCTGCTACTCCCACAGGGCAAGCACCCAGAAACTTAAGTTGTGGCCCCGATGAGCTGAGCAGGGAATAAACATTCTGAGGGAATAAAAAAATTCTTGACCAAGAATGTTGACAATCAGGTTTTGATTGGGCGTGGCAATGAACTGGCTGCAGGATCTTGAGTAAGACCATTAACTTTTATGCATCTGAATGTCTTTGCATGTTATCTTTGCATGTTACCTCTGAAAAGAACTTGGGGAATGGTCCAGTCCGGCAGGTATCTAAGAGCTGTGGAAACTGAGCCCCAGGTGGAGAGACCTGATTAAGGTCATAAGAGTGGAAGACACTACTTCTGACGGGAACCTTTCCAACTTCTCAGCTGCTCTGTCCCTCACAGACAAGCCTGGGGACATCGTAAGCAGTGATCCCACTGAGTCATTCTTCAGATAGCCAGTCAGAATAAAAGCAGTGGCATCTGCTGCTGTCCACGGGAAAAGAGGCTGAGAAGTATTCTCCCTTCCCAGTTGTTTCTTAAATAGTTGGGCCTTTTCCAATGGATCTCCCTCCAGGTGGGCTTCTCCAGGGCACCCAGAAGAATATGCTCTAAAGTGCGGCTCCATGGACGCCTGCTACTGCAGTCGATGAAAGCGTCTTTATCGACTGAGGTGGTGTTGTGTATAGAGCGAAAGGGACCCATCTAATCTGTCCCAGACAAACTGCCTGAGAAACGGGACTTAAATCAACACCAACAAACAGATACTAGTATAGCCTCTAAGCATTTTAGTGATTAAAAAAAATCATTCAGTGACTATTCCAGCCTTTTTATGTTATGGTACCAGACATTCAGATGCATAAAAGTTAATGGACTTACTCAAGATCCTGCAGCCAGTTCATTGCCACGCCCAATCAAAACCTGACTGTCCACATTCTTGGTCAAGAATTTTTTTGTTCCCTCAGAATGTTTATTCCCTGCTCAGCTCATCGGGGCCACAACTTAAGTTTCTGGGTGCTTGCCCTGTGGGAGTAGCAGGCTGGCCTGTTTCTTCATTATGGAATTAGTGGAAACCACTTTTTAAATATATGCCTGCAATGCATAATAAATGTAAACTGATAAATATCTAACAATGATAGCAATGACATATTTAGGCAAGTGCCAAGTTGTATGAGCAATTTAGGGCTTTCAAAAATTGACACATGCCCTAAGGTAGAGGGTGCTGGGTCCATTGCATAACCTTCCTGTTTTGTTTTGTTGTTTTTTTAAAAACATGTTTAAATATTCATGGGTAACAGAAAAGTCATGTTTGTTTTTTGAAATAAATTATTAATCAGGCTGTCACCAATAAAAGGAAATTTAGAAAGCATAAACTTAAGCATGAAGTAATCATGTTATGTTTAAAGAGTATGTTTGCAGTAATATAATTCTTATAGAGTTTTTACATGGACGTGACATTTTACAACACTCCTCTTGAATTTCTGCATTTTGCAGATGGAGGAATTGAGAGATATGGTAATAATAAATAAGCATGAAACTAGGCAAAGCCACTTTTGATTATGGAGCTCAAGGCTGATGAGGTTATTATGAACAATTGGACCCACTGCCTCACAGCTCGTGCAAGAATTTTTATATTACAACTAGAGGCCCCGGTGCACGGATTCATGGATTGGTGGGGTCCCTCAGCCTGGCCTGTGGAAATCAGGCTGAAACTGACTCTCCAACATCCCCCGAGGGATCCTGGATTGTGAGAAGGTGCAGGCCAGGCTTCAGGGACTCCATTGGTGCACGATTGGGGCCTGGGAGGGACTGCAGGAGGGCTCCAGAGTGTGTCCTGCCCATCTCACCCAGTCATGATCAGCTGGATACCAGCAGCAAGCTAACCTGCCCATCAGCGTGTCTGCCCCTGGTGGTCAGTGTGCATCATAGCAACTGGCCAGATGGTCAGACAGCATATTAGGCTTTTATTATATAGGATGAGGCCCAATATTCTAGGCCATTTCCCAAGCCTTGGAGTATTACTAATACTTCCTTTATGCGTTCTGAGGGAATGCCATCTCATAGTCACAAAGAGGGAAGCGAGAGGGAAGACAAAAAGGAAAGGTCCCCCAAACTTCCAAATTAAGATGATCCTTTTTCAGGCAAATTCAGTTGATAAAATAGATTAAAACAAGTGCTTGAGAGAAGTGATCATTTCTAACATAGATAATTTTTAGTCAATATGTTTAATTTTCAAAAATGATTATCTTATTGATCCTCATGCTGCAGTGTTAATAGCCTGATTTTTTAAAATCTCATTTTAAAATGTTTAATTGGGAAAGTCATTGATTTATAAATTTTTCTAGAATTTTACTTTTTAGTGTTTTGATTTACTTATAAAATGGATCTAAAAATGTGGAAAAAAAGTTTTTATATATATCCTTTCCAACAAATTATACTATTTCTTTGCTTTTATGCATAAAATGCTTCAACTATATATTATTTGAATGATCGAATAAATTCTCAACATTTCCATTATATAAAACCTCCCTCCCCAAAAATGTACCATGTGGATTTTAAATCCAGACAATGGCTTTAATCTGAACCCAGGGACAAATTTCATTTTACATTCTTCAGTATTTTTTGAAGTGAGAATATACTTGTTACAAGTTTGGCTATCTCATCATTGTGTTGGGTTCTCCATATTTTCCTGAGGGAAATGCCACAGAGAGTTCAGGTTCAAATGCTGTGTTGTAAATGTTGCCATGGTAAATGCAATCTGGGCCTTTGGTGTTGGTTCATCTTGGATGAACATGTTTCTAAATTAATTATAAACCAGGGTATTTTAAATACCTTTAGAATCACATCAGGTTTTTGTTTTGTTTTGTTTTTGTGGCTCAAGTATGTTTTTTTTTGGTTTCTCCACATCATTATTGTGACTTTGCCCGAAGCTACAGTGTGAATTCCTTTAGTGAATCCCCACATTCTCACCTTCTGTGAACTCCTCCTTCCCAGTAACCTAGCCCCTTAATAACAATGACTGCACACTCCCCCTAAGCTGACTTCTAATGAGCTACCTGAAATCTGGAGCCATGGTGCAAGCTTGGGCTAGTTGCTGCTTCAAAGCAATTACTGATGGGTATTTAAAAGAGGGAAGAAGACTAGTCCAAGAATTCTCCACTCCGTTTAAAACAAAAGCATAACCGAGTAATCCCACTGATTGGGATCAGCCCACAAAACGTGTGGCTGCACCTGGAGGAAAGGAATGCGTCCTCCTGCACACATTCTCTCCCCTGCCTCCCGCCCCACTCCCCTGCGCTGGCCCTGGAAGGAATCGCCACCGTGCAGGCAAGGCTGAGAGGGCCTTGGGTGGCCCTTCTGCTGATGAAGGGAAAAGGACTTCGTAGTCACTCATATGGTCTTGAATAATGTTAAGGTAGGAACTGGGAAACGGTGTGGGGCTTCTGTTCTTTGCTGGGGTCTAACTGACTCCCCATCTCTAATTGCTGGGTTCAGCAGGAGAGAGAGAGAGAGAGAGAGAGAGAGAGAGAGAGAGAGAGAGGTGGAAGAATTAATCTGCTGCTGTACCTTCTAAATACCTGTACATCCATCCACTCATTCAACTTGAATGTAGAAAAGCATTTTTTAAAACCCGCTGTGGGAGGGATAAAGGCATTGTAAAGATACTAGTTTTTATCTTTGTGGCACTTTTTTTTTTGTCTGTTGCAAATAGATACTTTTTTCCTTGCTGAAACTGTTTGAAGGGGAAAAAGCATTTTTTGTTTGTGTGCATTCATGTGATAAGCAGAAAATGGGTGTTTGGGTAAAGTAAGCATTCAAATATTTAAATACTAACCAAATCTTTTGGAACATATTATAGATATTGGAGCTTTCTTGTTTCCTTAAGAAACCTCTCTTAGATCAACATCTTAAAAGAAAGTTCATGCCACCCTCTATCTATGGGTGGAAAACTACACAGAAAGAACAAAAAAGGGGGGGGGAAGAAAAACTGAAGTCATTTTCCTTTTTCTTATTTATTTTTGCCTACTCTATGGTAAAAGAACTTCTGTCTGGTCGCTTGTGGACAACAGCTGGATTGTCTGCCGCTGTCTTTTACCTGATTCTTATGGGCAGACAAAGAAAATGGCCAAAGTAGGTCTCCTTTCGTCTGCCATAGTAATGGATGTTTTTTATTCCAGGAACATTCAGGACAGATCGCTCCTCAAAGTGTACAACAAGGATCCTGCACACGCGTTCAATCACACGCCAAAAACTGTGAACGGAGACATGAGGGTGAGTGTTCCTGTTCTGTTTTCAATTTTATTTGGTGGGTCAAACCATCTCTTCTGGTATGTGCTCCTGATGAAATCACACCCACCACCAGGTTTTGGGTGTTCTCGCTGCACATTTGGTCTGAGGACTCATGTGTTTTCTCGGTAGAGAAAGATTTTCCGGTCGTCTGGGGCAAAGGGACTGAAGTTGGGCCTCACCCAGCCTCATTCTCTTAGGCACGGAGTTTAGTTATGTCCTCACTCTAAGAGGATCCTGAAAAATCTTTACATAAATGGGTTCTTGACCCATAGTACCTTAACTTACTCAGAGGATCTCTTGCTATTTTTCCCCTCAATTAAAATAAAGCTAGCATATAAGCAGCAATTTAAAAAAGGACACCCCACCAAAACCGGTTTGGCTCAGTGGATAGAGCGTCGGCCTGGGAACTGAAGGGTCCCGGGTTCAATTCCGGTCGAGGGCTTGTGCCTTGGTTGTGGGCACATCCCCGGTAGGGGGTGTGCAGGAGGCGACTGATCGATGATTCTTTCTCATCGATGTTTCTAACTCTCTGTCTCTCTCTCTTCCTCTCTGTAAAAAAATCAATAAAATATATTTTAAAATAAATAAATAAATAAGGACATCCCATAAATAATTGAATGTAAAATCTTTTAATATTCTCACCTCAGCTATTCCAAGTCTTAGCATGCTAATTAAATTATTCACCTTCTCATTCAGGACTGTTTGCTGTTGCTGTGTATTAAATATTCTCAAATCCTATCTGAATTGATTGAGGGCATAGTACGAAAATCTGCATGGTTTGGGACCTAAAATTCTTTCCATTTAGATCATCTCAGATTATCTAAACATTCACAGCACACAGAGATGTTTTGGAGGAGAGGAAAAAAAAAAGAGCAGAGAAACTGAAAAGGCAGATTTTCAAACCACATTAATGCAGGTCCACTAGAAAGGGATTGTGTTTCTAACAATAGTGTTACATCTCTGAAAGAAAATGGGAGGAAAAAAAGAAAGATTAACTTCTCCCACTGTACCTCCTTCCTCCTCACGCCCCCACGCTCAAGTTTAGAAGAGGCTGTGCTATTATATATCATTTTTCTGAGGATTAGCACTCTGCTGGAATCTGACGTTTAACCAGAAGAAAAGGAAACGAACTGGTTTTATTGCCAAGGGAAGCCAGGCACGGTCCCCAGCCCTGGAGGGGCGGGCCTGAGGTGAGGCATCCCCGCTTCCTGCAGCGTTGCTCGTTTCTTGCTGCCGCCATTGAAGGACCACACAGTCAGGGGCTTCAAACAACCCCAACTCACTTTGTTACAGTCCTATAGGCCAGACACCCAGTGTGGGTGGACTCACATCTAGGGATCATCGGCAGGATGTTGGCTTTTCTTTCCTTTCATTCCCAGTTTTTAGGCGCCACCACATTCCTCAGCGTGCAGCCCTCATCCTCGGTTGTCAAATCCAGTGACATAGCATCATCACACCGCTAACCCTGGTCCCTTTGTAATCACATCGAACCTCCCTGACGCCCCAGAATAGTCTCCCTGCTCTAAAGGCACAGGTTCCAGGGTTGAGGATGTAGCCATCATTGCTCTGTCTACCGCACAGGGTAGTGAGTTCAGGATCAAGAGGCCAGGAGGTCCAATAGGAAGTGCCGGGAGGATTTCCAGGTAACCCTGGCCTGGAATGAGAGCGGTGGCATTGTGGTGACATCAGAACCTACACTTCTGGGGGAAGAGGCCTCTCACGTACTCAGCTGCTCCCTTTCTGTGTGTGTCAGAAATGGTGTGCGATTTGAAGCGAAGGCTGTGTGGCTACTTCAGACCATCTAGGATTTGAGGTTTATTTTTAACCAGTTCCACTCTAAATGCAAACCAGCACCAGGTGAAGACAGATCGAGGCCTGCCAACCAGGAGGCACGGACTGAATATCACAAAACCCTTTGCCTTTTATTGCTTCGTTATTCTCTTTCTCGGTGACATTTTTAAGAATCTTTGCTCCCTGGGAAATCTGTGTGTTTGATATGTCTAGCCTTTGAACTGGAGTCTCATGGTGTTCAGAGTTCTGTTTCCATTACAAAGAGCCCACACAGGGGTCCCAGAATCGCCTCTGAAAATCTTGTTTATGGCTGGGGAGGACACTTGCTATAACTCTTAAGCAGATGTGGTACCTGCGTGAGGGGCCATCTGTGAGCACGGGGAGAATCAAATAGTAACCTTACGGACAGAGCCCATCAGAATTCAGAACGTATCGGTGAGGTTGCTCTGTTTTACACTTTCAGACGAGACCCTAAGCGATCACTTTTCTGAGTCACCCACAGCCTCCTTTCGACAGTAATTTTTTGTGGGTGAGAAAATCAAGTTGTCCCCAGCTGAGGAGACAACAAATGCGCACCATCCGACCCACGGAAAAGCTTTTCAGGTTCAGTGAAGATGAGTTGGAAATGAGAACTAGAACGCAGTTTAAAAGCCAATGCGGTGTGATTGTGCCTGCAGTTTGCAACTTGGTCTCATGACAGATTCCAGAAATGAAAAGACGCGGGATTCCGTCAGCCTCACCTCTTGGCTCTGCAGTGGTTGGAATTCCCGCTCCTTCCCGATGCATGTAACGGCCTTTCCATTAAAGGAAAGAACGCTTTGTTGAGCCCTGTCTGGAGCGCAGCTGCACAGCCCCCTTGTTGGTGTGAAGAGCGGAAACAGAGACCAGAGCAGGGATGAGCTGTTGTAGACTAAACTGAGCCGCGTGGTGGGCTGAGTGGCGCTCCATCCTCCGTATGTCTGCGATGTGTGCGTGGCCGGGGAGGGATTTGAAAACTGCTCGCAGGTGTCAGGCAGGCAGCCCTGCCCCGCCTGTCACTCACCTTCCCCCACCAGCCCCCAGGGGCAGCCGGTGGGCCTCCAGCTGCCCACACATGACCGGTGTGCACACGTGTCATGAAAAAACACTGGCTGGACCATGCAGAGGCGCCACCCCGGCAATGCCAGCACTTTGCCGTGACCTCTGACACTTTCCTTACACCGTGAAGTGCATGTCTTGCCTGGGAAGGAAAAGATGTAAGGCTCTGGGTCTCATACAGTCCTTCTCCAGAGCAGGGCTCTGATGGTAGCGGTTTTCCTCAGGAAGCATGCCAGACAGAAATACTAGCTCTGGGTTGGTGGCCGAGCGTGGCATATGTGCTTGGTGAGGAAGGCATGTCTAGGCTTTCACTCTGCACTCAGGGAGCATTTCTGAGGCCAGCCCCCTCCAGGCGACCTGTGGTTCTGTGCTGGAATGAGCGCACCCGGCTCCTGAATCTTTCCGTCCCTATTTTGTTACATTAAATAGTAGCTTTGATAATTCAGTTCCCATGTAGTCATCGTCTGGAACAGGCCCTTCTGCAAAGAAATCATATGTGTTCTCCAGGGTTTGTGTTCACAAATGTGCAACTCGAAGATGAGCCATCCTGCTCCGCTCTGTGCGTGGCTCTTCACGGGAACCACGGCCACTTCCTGCCCACCCAGCCAGTGGCTTTCCCAGGCTTTCCCACCTTCTCGTGTACTTTGAGGTTACTTCCCGACATTCACTTTTCTCCCTCTTGTATGTCCTTAATTTTTACTTGTGTATGCAGAGTTTCCAGATTTGCATTTAGAGCACAGACCCCAGCATCGGCCCTGCGTCTGAAATTAGTTGCTCACACCCAGTTCAGCCGCTGCCGCCCAGGCCTCTCCTATTTGCACTCTGCATTTGGCACCGACGTGCAGGCTCCTTACAAACCTGGGTTTCCATTACACTGCCGCCATTTCTAAACCCCTGCCTACACTCAAACACACCCGGTCTATGCACTAACTCTTTCTTCCTCTTGCCCTCTCTTGTCTTCAGTGTGTCCAGGCGGGCTTCCACTTTCTGTGTGTTTTAATTTGCTTTTTTTTTTTTTATCTTCACCTTTTCACTTGTGATTTTTTTCTTACTACCGATTTAACCATGCCAGTGTGGATAATCCTTGAAACTATATCCCTGGCTCTACCATTTCTTAAGAGTTCAAGACCCAGATGCTCAATTTCCAAGTGGTTGTCTCTACATGGACAGTCTTCCAATGTTTCCAGTGTATCGTGTTGCTGAAGACACACACACACACACAAATCATAATCTTTTCTTTTTTCTTCCAAGCTATTTCCTTCTGTTTTTCCCTTTGTGAGAGATGGTGTGTGTGTGTGTGTGTGTGTGTGTGTGTGTGTGTGTGTGTGTGTTGAGGGTTGGGGAGAAGAGATTTAAACAGTGGACTTACCAGTGAGTCCTCAGTGGCCCAACTCCTGTTTCCAGCACATCCTATTGTCACCGGAACCATCCCGCTGTGCGAGGCCTCTGACAGATGACCCTTCGCCATTGCCTGCACAGCTACTCTTACAATAGCTAACTTTTTTTGAGCACTAACTAACCACTTTTCTGGGTAATTTTATTTAATCTTCAAGACAACATTTGAAACAGGTATTGCCCCGTGTTTATAACGCAGGAAACATTTGTTTAGGTATGTTAAGAGATTTGCCCAAGGCCGCACAACTGCGGGTAGAGCATGGCGGAGCTGAGATGTGAACCGGGCCTCTGCACTCCACATTGCAGGCTGTTAGCAACTGCGGCCCAGCCGTAGGTCAGCGTTCACTGTTTTTCTACCGGTCAGTTAGGCAGCAGCCTTTAACCAGTCTCCCCATCTCTTCCTACTTCACTCTAACAACTGCTTCGGAAGCCACCTCCCTGAGGCCACCTTCCCATGGTGCAAAGAATAGCACAGGCCAATGATCAGTGTCCTCTCCGCCCCAACACCCAGCAGAGCTGCCTCACAGTACTAGTTCCAAGTGTATGACATGCACTCTCCCACCTCACATAACTGCCTTTCAGAGGTCCATTCAGCATAAGACTGGACAATTGCCCCATTCCAGTGACAGAATGCTGGCATGGGGAAAAAATGGTGGGAGGGAACACTACTGTGTTTCTAGGTATCTTCTGTAAAATAACCCAAAATGCCAGGTTTGAATCCCTAATTAGAACAAATCAACTGTAAAAGATATCTTTGAAACTCTTTGGAAAATTTGAACATGTTTTGGGAATCAGATGATAGTAAGGGATAACCGGTAATTCTGATGGCTGTAATGATGACTTGCTGGTTGTGTTTTTTAAAATGAGGCATACGGTACTAAAGTATTTACAGGCCAAATGGCACAATTAATGGGATTTCCCTTAAAACACTCCAGCAAAGCAAATAAAAATTTTGCTTTGGAAATATAGGAAACAAAATTGGTAAAATATTGAAAAATGTCAAAGCTGGATGATGCTAGTCCGTTATATTATTTTCTCTACTTTTTATGGTTGAAAATTTCCATAATAAAGTGTAAAAAAATTAAACTAGTGCTTTTAGAGGTCAAATAAAAGACTGCCCATGAAGCTTTCCCTAATGCTCTGTCGGAATTCATCTTTCTTTTAGGAGGACATGTTGCACATTCTCTTGGTACCATAATCATTTAAATGCATGTTCATCTCACCCTTACTCTGTAAGTTCTCCAAAGGCATAACCATTCTCATGCTCATCTTTGTATCCCTCTGAGAGCCAGTTTCAGTGTCTTATGAGTGGTGTTGTAAACACTTGTCAAACACGATGCCTTGAGTAACAACATAGTGGCAGTGCTACAAATGCTGCATTATTCATTTTCTGTCATTAATGAGAAGCCACTGTTAAAATATCTTCCTGTTCTCATCACCAGAAATAGTTGTTCTTCTCCCAGTTTATTTTTATCATATGGACACTCTGAGTGTTGGAAGTGATCATTTTCCCTCTTTGTGTTGCTACTTTAAAGCTTAGAATTAAATTTGTGGCCCACCCACAGCAAGTGTATAGGCATTCTGCAGTGTGTATTTTGTGTACTGGCTTTGTTCCTGGATTCTCTTTTTAATTTTCCCTCCTCTCATGTTCTTTTTGTCCTACGTTCCACTTTGACTTTTTGGAGGGGGACAAAATTGAGATAATTTGTATGAACTCTATTATATTTTTGTGGAATCAGTCAGGATATAAGTAATATTCATTCTATACTATTGTTTGCCTTGGTTAGGATAATAGACTCTTTTTAAAAAATAAATCTTTATTGTTCAGATTATTACAATTGTTCCTATTTCCCTCCTAGCTCCCCTCCACCTGGTTCCCACCCCACCCTCTGCTCTTAACCCCCCAATCCACTTTCCTCATCCATACGTGTATGATTTTTATCTAGTCTCTTCCTGTACCCCTTGTACCCTTCTCTCCCCCCAGAATTGTTAGTCTACTCCCTTTCTAAGCCCCTGATTCTATGATATTCATCAGTTTATTCTGTTCCTCAGATTTTTTATTCACTTGATTTTTAGATTCACTTGTTGATAGATATGTATTTGCTGTTCATAATTTTTATCTTTACCTTTTTCTTCTCCTTTGTCTTATTAAGGAATACCTTTCAGCATTTCATATAATACTGGTTTGGTGGTGATGAACTGCTTTCTCTCTTTTTTTTTTTTTTTTTTTTTATCTGTGAAGCTCTTTATCTAACCTTCAATTCTGAATGATAACTTTGCTGGGTAGAGTAATCTTGGTTGTAGGTTCTCCCTGTTCATCACTTTGGATATTTCTTGCCACTCCCATCTAGCCTGCATAGTTTCTGTTGAAAAATCAGCTGACAATCGTATGGGTGCTCCCTTGTAGGTAATTAACTGTTTTTCTCTTGCTGCTTTTAATATTCTCTCTTTGTCTTTTGCTCGTGGCATTTTAATTATGATGTGTCTTGGTGTGATCCTCTTTGGCTTCCTTCTGTTTGGGGTTCTCTGCGCTTCCTGGACTTGTAAGACTATTTCTTTCACCAGGTGGGGGAAGTTTTTAATCGTTATTTATTCTAATAGGTTTTTAGTATCTTGCTCTCTCTCTTCTTCTGGCACCCCCATAATTCTGATGTTGGTACATTTGAAGTTGTCCCAGAGGCTCCTTACACTATCTTCATATTTTTGGATTCTTTTTTTGTTTTGGCTCTTCCAGTTGGGTGTTTTTTGCTTTTTTTGTATTTCATATCTTTGATGTGGTTCTTGTGATCCTCTAGTCTGCTGTTGGATCTCTGTATATTATTTTTTATTTCAGTCAATATATGCTTAATTTCTAGTTGGTCTTTTTTCATATTCTCAGGGTCTCACTAAATTTATTGGCCTTTTCTAGAAAAACCTTATAACTGTGGTTTTAAACTCTATATCCTGTCATTTGCTTTCCTCCATTTCTTTCATTTGTGACCTGTTTCTTTGTCTCTGAATTTTGGCTGCTTTCCTGAGTTGATAGAATGGCTTTATGTGCTGGGTTACCTAAAGGGCCTCATGGCTCAACATCCCCAGTTACTGAGGTGGACACTCTTGATACATCCCTTTGTGGGCTATGTGCACAGTCTTGTTGTAGGTAAGCCTTGATTGTTGTTGGTTATCACTGTGAGGAATTGACCTCCAGGCCAATTGTCTGTGAGGATCAACTGTGTCTACGTTGAGAGAACTTCTCTGCTGGAGACACCCTTATGAGACAAGATTTGTAAAAGCCTCTGTGCTCAGCTTGGATGGGGCAGAGTCTCAGGGTGAAGCAAACAGCAATGACTTCATGGGGCGGGATCTCAGAGCGGAGCAAGCAGCAATGGCTTCCCGTCAGCCCTGCCCTAAGAGGCCCCTGGGTCTCAGTATCCCGCGGTAATCATTGTAAGCACCTCTGAAAGAAAGCTGCCCTCGAGTTTTGCCTGCTGCCAAACAATTCAGTTTCTCCCCGAATGAGCATGGGGCCCCAGAGTCTTGCCCAGAGCTGGAGTTCAGAGCAGTTGGGAGTTTTTGTCTCCCTCCCAATTGAGAAAGCCAGCCGCATACTCAGTTGCCAGCCCCCTCCATGCTCATCTCAGTACCTCTACCTTCCGAAGCTCCTGTGAGTCTCAGTGTGCTTTTCTCTTTCCTTCTAATTGTAGAATTTCCACTCAGCCAGCCTTCTTGTGGTTCTGGATGATGTCTATTTTGTCTTTTAGTTGTAGTTTTGAAATTGTTGTGCAAGGCAGCAGTTTAGGTGTTTACCTATGCTGCCATCTTGGTTTCTCAGGATAATAGACACTTTTGTGCCTATATTGTAGACAATGTGTTAAATACTTTACATATTATTTAAATTAGTCAACAACTTTTCAAAGTAGTTATTCTGACTCTATTTTACAGATGATATAACTGAGGCAATGATGTCTCTCCCAGACCCACATACCTTGTAAATGTCAGATGTTAGGTTTGAACCCTTTAGATTCAGCCCACAATCTTGGTATTCAGCCACAGGAGTTCTTGGTATTTTCATATGAGTTTTGCAAGTTTTGAAATGATGCTCCTAATAAGATTTTAGAACATATAACATATTCTTTTAAAGTATTGTTTCACTTCTTAATTCTATTACAGTGTCTTTTTATATTTGACTTTGTATCATTCTGTTCTCTTCTGAAAAGGTTAAAAAGATATCCTGCCAAAAACAAAGGAGGGGGAAGAAAATCAAAGTAAAGGAAAAGAAGAAATACATTCCCATTTCCTACAGCAATTGAAATTTTTATTTTGTCCTCAGGCCAGTGTTCTGGTTGAGAAGGGTTTGGGACTTGGGGAAGGCAGGGGTGAATGAAATAATTCCATAGAAATGGAAGAGAAGAGAACCCCATAGAAGTCAAAAAACACTCCTAACTAATTTTATTTCATTCATTGAAGGCCCTCCTTGACCCAACCATCACAATATTCTCTTCACTCACATAATAACGCATCCATGATATACTCTGGACCAGGTACCATGCTGAGCATTTAGAAAAATGAGTATTTTTGCTCATTTGATTTTCAATAAAACCCAGTGTGAAAGGAATTCTTATTATCCTTCTGTTTCAGATGTGGAAAGAGGATCAGTGAGGTTAGGGAACTTGCTCAAAGCCACAGAGCTTTTCAGAAGCAGAGCTGGGTTCAGAGCCAGGCAGGTCATCTTCAGAATTGACCTTCTCACTGCAGTGGTCACCACTGTTCTTCTCCTCAGTCCTGTCTTCATCATCAGTGTCTATGTGCCACCCATTTTTAAAGACTCGAAAGCCACTGTCATCATCTAACCTCTCCTTACTCTTCTCTTCTCCAAGCCTCACTCACCACGTTTTCTTCTCTGACTTTCACAGAACTTCACCTCTACCCCGTCTCATAGCACACTCACCTTTTCCTGCCTGCACTGTAGGTATTGATATGCACGTACAAGCCATTTTTAAATTCTAAGCTTCTCAAAAGAAACTCCTTGTGTTTCCCTGGGACACTGTCCTGCTTTGAGAAAATTCTCATACATGTCTGGATGAAGAGGGATCTCACTTCAGCACTTTTCCTATCACGAATTTCCAGTTAATGCCTTTCCTCCTAAGATCAGTACAAGAATTTAAAAATGGCCAAAACTGGTTTGGCTCAGTGGATAAGAGTGTCAGCCTACGGACTGAAGGGTCCTGGGTTCGAATCCGGTCAAGGGCATGTACCTTGGTTGCAGGCACATCTCCAGTAGGGGGTGTGCAAGAGGCAGCTGATCCATGATTCTCTCTTGTGGATGTTTCTAACTCTCCATCCCTCTCTCTTCCTCTCTGTAAAAAATCAATAAAATATATTTTTTAAAAAGAATTTAAAAATGGAAATGTCTGCAACATATTGCCTAGTTTATCCCAAAAGTAGTTCCTGACCAAAATGAGAAATACAAATGCCTATCTAGCCTAACAATTCCTATCAGTATAATTTTATAGCAGTGAGTAACCCTGAAGTTTTAAGATGAGAACAACAGATTTGTCAGATTAAATTAGGTGATGCACACATATCTGCATTTTATTCTTAGGAGTTAAGTTCCCCTATAGCAGCAGAAAGTAAACAGATCTCCAGATAGCAAATTAAATAAGGGAGATTTTGTTTCACTGTATTTATAACTCAGCAGGATAAACCTTGCTTCCAGATTGGGTAGTCGGTATTTTAAATCCTCCAGACTTACAAAGTAGGAGTGATTATTTTAGAACTGTTAATCTGACTCCTTTATTGTGAAGTTTCACTGATTCACTCTCCCAACCACTATTTGTAGAACCACTTCTCTGTTTTAGGTTTTTGTACAAGATTCTGAGGATATACAGTTGACCCTTGAACAACATGCTTTTCAACTGTGTGGTCCATTGATAGGCAGATTTTTTCTTTTACAGTGCAGTTCCGTAAATGCATTTTCTCTTCTTGATGACTTTATTTTATTTTTTATTTAAATTTGTTGGGATGCCGAAACCGGTTTGGCTCTGTGGATAGAGCGTCGGTCTGTGGACTAAAAGGTCCCAGGTTCTATTCCAATCAAGGGCATGTACTTGGTTGCGGGCACATCCCCAGTGCGGGGTGTACAGGAGGCAACTGATCAATGATTCTCTCTCATTGATGTTTCTAACTCTCTATCCCTCTCTCTTCCTCTCTGTAAAAAGTCAATAAAATATATTTTTTAAAGTAAATTTGTTGGGATGACATTAGTTAACAAGATTATGTCCGTTTCAGGTGTACAATAATACATCATGTGTATATTGCATTGTACATTTACTATCCAAAGAAAAATCTCTTTCTATGGCCATATATTTGACCCCATTATCTTTTGCTACCACTCCTCTCCCCCTTTTCCTCTGGTAACCACCATACTGATGTCTGTATCTGTGAGTTTTTGTTTGTCTGTCTTGTTTGTTCATCTGTTGCTTTCAGTTTATATTCCACATATGAGTGAAATCACATGGATCTTGATATTCTCCATCTGACTTATTTTGCTTAGCATGACATTCTCAAGATCCATACATGTTGTCACAAATGGCAATATTTCACCTTTACTTATGGCTGAGTAATATTCCGTTGTACAGAGCCGAATGTACAATGGAGAAAAGAAAACCTCTTCAATAAATGGTGCTGAGAATATTGGAAAGTTACGTGCAAAGGAATGAAATGACTACTGTTTGTCACCAAACACAAAAATTAACCCAAAGTGGATCAAAGACCTAAATGTAAGATCTGAGATAATGAACTGCATAGAAGAAAACACAGGTACTATTTTATTAATTTTACCTCAAAGGCAAAGGAAATGAAAGCAAAGATAAATGAATGGGACTATGTTGTACTTACGACTTTCTTAATAACATCTTCTTTTCTCTAGTTTACTTTATTGTAAGAATATAGTATATGGCATATAACATATGTAATATGTATTAATTGACTATTTATGTTATCAGTAAGGTTTCCACTCTACAGTAGGCTATTAGTAATCACGTTTGGGGGAGTAAAAGTAAACATGCTTTTTTTATAGTGCAGGGAGTCGGAGCTCCTAACTTCCACATTGTTCAAGAGTCAACTGTAACAGTGACCAAGTATGGTAACTGCCCCCACAAATCCTACAGTCCAATAGAAGATCAGAAAGTCACTAATCAATAATGATACAAACATCTATAATTTTCCCATCATTTCCAGTCTATGTGAAATCTTCGCCTTCATTCTGCTATTTGCTTGAGCTGACACTATGGAACTCACTTATGCATAATGGATGTAATTATGGCCCTTTTCTGTGGTGTCTTTCTGACTGACACAAAGTACGTATTTCTGTTGGAATGGTAAAGAGTTACTCCTATTGAGAGATTAGCTAAGCAAACATATTTCCATGCGGGGAAGATCCAGGACAAGGTAGATATTCCTTCCTCGCTACTTCCAGTTATATTTTATTTTTAAGAAGCAAGAAAGGCTAATATATGCGCATGTGATGTGCAGCTTCCAAGTGATACAAATCTCATCTTTCCTGCTGTGTGGCTGCTTGCTTTTCCTTGCACTTATTTTTCCTTTTTGTCATTGAGAGGTTATGACAACATGAGCCATATTGTATTTATAAACATCACGTGTTTCCTTGATATGGCTTGCAGCTTCTGCCAGACGGAACACATGGAAGAAACATTTCTCGTTCGCTCAGCATTGGTTTTACTTATGCCGGTTTCCGGGACAGGAAAAATGCCTTCCTACTCAGATTTAACTTTCATAGAGTAGCAACAAAACCTCTGAATGTCCGTGAAATAGTTTTAACAAGGGTGGATACTGCTCCTTTAAACCGCATATTTTGACTAAAAGCTTCCTTCTGTGAAAAAAAAAAAAAAAAAGAAAAGGAACACACACAAAAACCTCAAGCCTTGCATTCAGTCACCATAAAGACAGGCAGCGCTGGAAGCATTTGAGAGATGGGTGGTTTCAAGGTCTCTGCGAGTCTAGAAAGTTTCTTCTAGAAGAGAAAGGTTCACGGAAGATGTAAGGTAAGAACTGTGTCTTTGTAGCAGCACATGATTTTCAGAAATTTTTGTCGTCCGCGGCTCATTCCCTTGGCTGAGACAGGTCTGCTGTGTTTAAGTTGATTCAGTGAGGAATTGACACTTCAGGGTTTTATTTTAACCATAGAAAGGGCACTTCTTTGTTATTGGCATTAGTCTTTTCTAAAATCCGTTTAAATGACGTTGGGCTGCCTTCAGTCAATAAATCTTGTGATCTAGCTTCTGCTGAACCTATAATTTAGAAAAGGATTTAAATAGTCAACATTGTTTGCTAGTACAGATTTTTCCATCGGTTTATGTGCCTTGTGACAGTTTTCGGTGTTTTCCCGAAGATGCTCACTTGCATTTAGTTTCTGAGGCAAATGCAGAGAATTTGAAGGCGTGGTACAAATGGGGGGGGGGGGTGGAGATTAGTATGTGTCCTTTAACAGTCCAGGGGAATTTTCTTGTTGTTGTTTTTTTCCCTTGTATAAGGCATTTTAGATTTTAAAATAAAATGTCTTGATTTTTACATTTTAAAAAGAAATATCAATTTAAGCTTTATGAATAACATTAAAATCTTCTACAGTTTTGACATAGCATATATATAACATAATAGATATATTTATTTCTATTGGATTTAATAATTGACTGAAAAAAGATGACAGAAATTATATTTACTTGAGAAAAACTATTCTGTCTTATTCTTGCACTAGTGAAATCACAATATTTTGCGTCTATTTCTTTTAAAAAAGTTTAATAAGAATAACGTTCTATTAAATCAATGTTTCATTTTAAAGGTACATATGAGCATGGATCAGCTTATGAATAACTGTTTGGATACCATTGTCCCAATTTAGAGGTGTGTTCATATGCATGAGACGTTGTTTTCCAATATGGTCTAAATAGTATATGTTATTTTATGTAGCCATCGTAATAACTGTTTGGCATAGGTGCTATCATGCCTAGCTTAAGATTGGAAAACAAAGGCTGAGCAAGTTTAATAACAAGAGCACACACTAGTAGATAGCAAAGTTATAATTCAAACCCAGGCTGACTGTCTCTACAGGTCTTGTTTTAGAATCCAACAATGCACAGCCTTACCAGGAGCTAAGAGCTCCAAGTCTGGAGTCAGATACAAATAACTCATCTTGGAAGTAATGATTATAAATAAATAAATAAGTAATGCTTAATTGTCTTCAAGATAAATTATTTAGTACAATTTTGAATTTTTTAAAATTTCTTTTTAAGACCTGTAGCATCCGAGACCTAGTGTCACACTGGTTGTTTGTTATTCAGGGACCTGGTCACAACTGAGAGTGAGATGAAAACTAACTGTCAGATGATGTGGGAGAGCCAGCAGCACTGCGGATAAAGGGCTGTTTCCTTCTTATGCTTCCTTCTTTTCGCCATGCGCTGTGCGCTCATAAAACTTCTCTTGGAACCAGGGAGCGTATGCGTGAGCTTGATTTGGAAGTGAGGGAGCATCCTTGAATGGAGACTGCCTGCCTCTGCCCGCCTGCTCTCCTCTTAGGCCTTAGAAAGAGGTGGACAGGAAGAACATTGAAGGTGGAGGGCTCTGGAGTCAGGACAGCCAGCGAACAGACTGAGAGACAGAAATTGTTGCTCGCCTCGCCCCCTCCTGAAGACTGACACATCCACTCAGCTGCAGAAATGTCCAGGTGATTCGTGCTGTGAAGTAATGGCTGCCAGCAGCATCCACAGGGGACGCGGCTGCTCATGGCGGCACTGCGCGTGGGCTCCTGGAGCTTAGCAGCTTGCTCCAACCCCATTTCTGCACAGGACCTGGGGCTGGCTGAGCAACCAACGCAACTGAATGTGGACTGGAACCGGGCCTTCCTCCTTCAGCAGCCACTGGGGTGAGCTCCTGAGAGCTCTGTGCCTTGCTAGGAAGTTCAGGAAAGGTTAATGCCACACTTCAGCCTTTTTATATCCAAGCCACACCCTGTTTCTTGGCTCATAAGTACAGATGCCAGCAGAAATTGCCTTTGACTGCGATCATAGGTCCTGGTATTTTCCATTTGTATCCCTTGTACCTACATGTTGTTGTTTTTTTCCCTAGGGTTGCCAGTCTCCTCTGTGAGTCCCGGTCAGGGCAGCTTGGACTGTAGAAGTTCATTTCCTCTTGTATCAGGACAGGCTCCTTCAGGGCCAAGATCCTGCCCTGCATTGGAGATCCCTTTGCTTCCTGTGATTTGCAGGTGTGGCACTGTCCGCTCTGAGGGACTGGGGCTGGCTGCTGGGCCTAGGAAATACACCTGGCCTGTGTTGTCCATGCTCCCTGAAGAAGCAAGCCTGGCTTGTTTGGAATCGGGGTTTTAGAGGTGGGAAGGAGTTATATACCATCGCTCATCACCCTTGCACTGCCAGCTGTGACTCAGGAGGCTGGCATGGCTGGTGTGACTTGGTTAAGACCACAACACAAGCAAGTGACAAAAATAGGGCTGGATCTCAGCCCTCTCCCCCACCACACACACACCCTCCTCTCCCCCCCGCACCATCCATTTGTCCATTTCCAGGGCTCCCCTCTTTTGGTTCTCACCCTCTTGAGGTGTATTTTCTTGATCGATTCGGGCAAACACTATCCAGTTGACTTCTCAGCCGCCCACTGTAGTTGCTGCGCACAGCCAGCTTTCCCTCGGTGTCCAGACAGCAGCGCAACGCTGGTGTGGCCAGAGCTCATTAGTCAGAAATGCAGGAGCCTGGACCAGAACGAAATGGGTTTCTCAACTAACCAGATTCATATCGTTCAATATTTTATTGAAGGAGGGCAAGCCATCAAGACAACTGAAAAACAGCAGCTGCTTCAAATTATGAGATCCGCTGAGTAAAATAATATTGACTTTAAAGGGTTGTGGAGTATTATCGTGTTATTTTCAAACGTCGGCCTCTTTGCTAAGGCTCTGACAATAACTCTGTTTGAAACTTTAAGGTATTACTATTCCGACTACTTCCAAAACTGTTTTCTCCTTGGAGCCAGTGATTTTAAGTGGCACATAGAAGAAACAGGTTTTTAAATTTTATTAATTAAATAAACGATCTAGTAACGAGAATTGGAAAGATAAGTAGTGCCAAGAACTTGAAAGTTGGTGAATATTATTGCTTTGTCACAATTAAAGAAGAAGAAAGTCCTTTTAAAATTGATTCAAAGCATGATAGTACATTTGGTGTGAGGGTCTGCCAGAATGAGTGACAATATCTTGTCCTCAAGTGAAGTGTAGAAATTTAAAGCCTGAATTAGGTGTTGATAGAGGGGCAGAGTAAGCCATTATTAAAGATCAGGCCACTGGAAAAAGTGAACCATTTGGATGTCAGGGTCAAACCGAATTCTTGCGTAGGTGTTCTCAAGACCTCCAGCATCCTGGTATTTGGCACAAAGAGGAGGTGTTTGCTGGGTCACTTTGGTGCAGATTGGTTTATTTACGGCCTCTCCAAATAAAAAGTGTGAACGCCCGGTGTGTCATTTAGGCCACGGGTCCTTCCCCTTGTCCAGGAAGCTCTAGCACAGCCCGATTCCTGAAGTACAGAAAGCATGTGTCACTCGGTTGATCGACTCCTGTACTTGATTTCTTTCTTTCTATGTTTGTCTTTTCCTGTGAAATCAAAGATCATGCTTTCCCTTCTTCTGACTTACCTCCTTGAACCTGTTCCTTCCCATTTGCCCTTGACATAGGAAGAGCTGCCGAAGAAAAACCCAAACATAACAATGTCTGTGATGACGCCATTCCAAAAGAGCAGGGGCCCGACCTGCGGGGCTGAGGCGCATCGCGTGCTTTTTCTGAAAGTCGCCTCTGAGGTGTGAGGTGCGGCCGGGCTCGGGGAGCCTGCACCTCCTCGGGCCATTCTCTGTCCTCATTCTAAGGAGGAAGGCGCCTCAATAGGACATTCGGTAGATGGTTGAGCCATCAGCCTAGAGACTGAGGGAACATTCGAGGTGCCATATCCGCAAAGGGGATGCCATTTTTGCCTGCTTTAAAAGCAAATCTAAAAATATATTTCTTAGCAGCTGTGTCACTGCAAAACCAAACAAACAAAAACAAAAAATCCTGCTTGCAGCAGCACCAGCCGTTCATCGGTGTCTCCAGGCTCAGCTCTTAATGCTTCAGAGCTTGCTGCAGGTTCCACTGTATCCAACTGGAGCAAGGAGCCTGTTAGCCTGAGAGCTGGGAGAACTCTGCATTCTCCTGAAAATGAGAAGTGCGCCACTATTGGCAACCTGCGGCGATACTTATGTTAATCTGGCCATTTTAAGAATGGAATATGGTGCTTTAAAATATGTCTATATTTTTATTATTTGTAACAATGAACTGAAGAAATTGAGTGAAATGCTAATAAGCTTCTATTCAGTACCACTTTGTGACTTCAGCATAGCAATGAGTCAGAGGTGGTATTTTGGTGTTTTTAATTTTGGCAGAGAATTTTGATCTGCAGAATTTTGCTCACATACATAGTACATCTTACTATAAAAACTACACAACATTTTTATATTCTAAAGTAGATACAGTAAATAGCTGTATGTGCAAGTCCGTCTTGGCATATATGCTCAATAACAAACATTTTCATTAAATCACTACACTGCTATACATCTGCGCCCGTCCCTCCAAAAAAAGAACAAAAATTATTTTTTGAGCACTACCACAGATACATGGTTTTCTATCAAGATCTAAGGCTCACAGATCACAGTTTTTTAAATACAAATACGGGACAAGACTATAATGGACAATATAGTGAAATTCTGAGCACATTCAAAAGCTTATCTTTAGCTAATTGGTTTTGCCGCCTCCCCACCAACCAAAACTTTTATTCTGTTCACGGGCAAGTGATGTCCCAGATTCTCTTCTCATTCCTGAAGACAGGTTCTCCCGGGAGATAAATTAGGAAGGGAAGGAGATGTGTATAATTGCCCACCATGAATGGTATAAATAATTGATAATGGAATGTACTTACCATATCAGCAAAAAGTGGATGGGAGGTCTTTTAACCAACCTGGCCTGGGTCCAGAGTTGCCAGTTCATTTGGGATTGAGAGTGGGTAAAAGCACAATCATAGCATATAATTGGGCGTTTCTCTCAGGATGGTGCTTTGGAATATTACAGCACGGCATTCAGACTCTCCATTACTTCACAAGCTCTTATATTTCCAAAAGTGAATGTGCCATTCTCTTTATCCTCCTGTGAATATATTAAAGTGGGTATTGCCTTTCTATTTGAATGATCCTGTAAAGGTTTGTTGGTGATTTTAATAATAACACATTGATCACACTTTTCGGCATGTAAAGTCCTATATGAATACGTTAGCTCATGTGATGTCCACCGCACCAGGCGCTAAGACTAGAAGCTACTCCTGAGCCAACTTAGCGGCCGAAGCAGAGCCTCGCGAGAGTTCGGTGGCAGGACCACAGTCTCGGCAGGAGACCACAGCTGAACAGGTCCCGGGAGGAGAACCCAAGCTCTTCACTCCACACCCTTCCTGGGGCAGCAAGGTGGGCAGGGATACTGACGAAAGAGGATGATTAACCCTTTTTTAAAAAATTGGAAACGAATTTGTAGCTTCAGCACATTGAAGGGGAACTTGAGAGCTGAGCTTCAGTGGAATCAAGGCATCATCCTGCCCTGATTTTAAGAAACTGCCTTTGTCTGTTGATTGACCCCCATCTTCCTATCGTCTCTGGGAGAAACTCTGCCCAATGTTGCTTTTCAGAGAGGAGAACGGAAGGAAGAGAAAGGATAATCTGGAGGAGGAGGAGAAAAGACTGTAAGTTGGTTTGGGCAGAGGGGTGAGAGGAGACATGCTACTTCGGGGTCAGCCCGGAGCTTGTATCTCTTTGCAGTGAGTTGAAAGTTCTTGCTGCTGATCATGAACTTCCAAAGGCGCTTCACAGATTCCTCAGCATTTTCTTCGCGTGCCTCACCTCCTGTGTGGCAGGGGATTCTTTCCTCTCGGGGGCAATGATTGATGGGAACTAGACCACCTCTGGCTCCTTTGCTGGAGGTGGGCATTTTGTGATGGAGCATGACTTCTTTACATGGAACCACTGGACTGGCAGCTGTCTCGTTTTTCCTCCTAAGAGCCTCCGTTTTGGGAGTGCCCAAAGCTGCCAGCTTGTCCTGGGGGCGCAGGGAAGCAGCTCTTATCTCTGAAGAGGAGGCTCCTGGCAGCACCAGGACCTGTGGGGAAGCAGTGACTGGCCCGGGCTGGCTGCAGGGCACAGCAGGGCGTGCAGAGAAGCATGCCACATGGCAGGCCTGGGGGATGCACAACTCCCAAACTGGTTGTCTTTGAGACTGTTACTTATCCAAATAAGGAGAAGCAGTGGTTTTGCTGACCAGCTCGGATTTCTGAGCCGTGTCCGCTGGCTGGCTGTCTGGCTGGCTGTCTTGATATTTGAACTGAAAACACAAAGGTATGCCTTTGAAATGGAGCATTCTTGTGGGGGTCATGGGTATCCTGGAGACATCATTTGGAAGGCAGTTTCTCCCCACATTTGTAGATAACAGTAATATACTCTGGTCTGCTTTTCTTCTTGTACCTCTTGCAGCATTCAATACAGATGACTTTGTTTAGGTATTTCTGGACCTCATTTTAGACAGAAATGATAGCTATCTTAGCAATCGCTGAACCATTGCTTTCCTTTGAAGAGTGTTCAAGGAAGGTCAGGCCTCTGCACTAACTTCTTTTAAAAAAAATTAAAAATTCTTTATTGTTTAAAGCAGCAGTCACCAACCAGTGGCCCGCGGACCACTGGTGGCCCATGAGGTCCGAAAAGTTGGCGGCTGCTGGTTTAAAGTATTATATATGTCTCCTTTCTCCCCCATTGATCTCTCCCCAACTGTTCCCCCACCCTCGCCCCAGCACATGCCCTCACCCCCCCCCTACTGTCTGTGTCCATAAGTTATGCTTAAATGCATGCATATAGGTCTTTTGATTGATCTCTTACACCCACCCCCTCCCCTTCTCTCTGAAGTTGGACAGTCTGTTCGATGCTTCTGTGTCTCTGGATCTATTTTTGTTCATCAGTTTATGTTGTTCATTATATTCCACAAATGAGTGAGATCATGTGATATTTATCTTACTCTGACTGGCTTGTTTCACTCAGCATAATGCTCTCCAGGTCCATCCATGCTGTTGCAAATGGTAAGAATTGCTTCTTTACAGCAGCATAGTATTCCATTGTGTAGATATACCATCGTTTTCTAATCCACTCATCTGCTGATGGGCATTTAGGCTGTTTCCAAATCTTAGCTAGTGCAAATTGTGCTTCTATGAACATAGGGGTGCATATATCCTTTCTGATTGGTGTTTCTGATTTCTGGGATATATTCCTAGAAATGGGATTACAGGGTCAAAAAGGAGTTCCATTTTTAATTTTTTGAGGAAATGCCATACTGTTTTCCACAGTGGCTGCACCAGCCTGCATTCTCACTGCACTGATTTCTTAACAATAGAGAGCAGGATTGTTCTGGCTCTTCATAGTTCCCTGCTCTGATCTTTGACTTTGGGTAAGACACTTTAAGTCTCTGGGCCCCAGTTTTGTGTGTGTGTTTTTAATCCTCACCTGAGAGTATGTCTTTATTGATTTGAAAGAAAGAGGGAGGGGAAAAGAGAGGCAGAAAGAGAGATCAATGTAAGAAACAGGGACCAGTTGACTCCTGTACACACCCAACTAGGGATGGAGCCCACAGCCTAGGAATGTGCACTGACAGGAAATCGAACCCTCAACCTTTTCGGTGTACAGGATGATGCTCCAACTAACTGAGCCACATGGCCAGGGCTGGGTCCCAGTTTCTTTATCTGTAAAGCAGGGATTATAACATTTACCTGGTGGGATTGAGCTGGGAATTAAATGAGGAAATTCTGGAAAGCATTTGGTAAATAAGAAGTTTCCAAAAATGTGAGTTGCCTTTCCCTATTCCCATCTTCTCCTAGTAGATTTAGTTGAACATTTTTACAAGTAAAGAAATTCTAGATTAATTATAATTGCCACCCAAAGCTTAATAAATCAGCTGAATGGAGATTTTGATATGAGCTTTCCACTTCTCTAGAGAGAATTCTTCTCAAAGACCATCCCTAGACCAGCAGGTCAGCAGGACTTGTTAGAAATACAGATTCCTGGGCCCCATCCAGACCTGCAAAGCCAGACACTCGGAAGTGGAGCTGGTGATCTGTGTTTTAGCTGGCCCTCTGGGTGGCTCTGATGCTTGCTGAAGTTGGAGAACCACTGTCCTAGAGTAAACTGCTCATTGGGTCAGAGATCAACCCATTGCTCCAGGACACTAGGCACTCCCCCACCTCTTGTCTCTGACAGTGTCTTACTTCCTGCCTTGAATACCTAAGAAAGGAAACTCTTTCTTACCTACTGAAATTCTTCTTTATTTATAGACTCACTCACATTTCACCTCTTCAGAGAATTATTTCTCAGCTCTTCTAGCCAGAAGAATGTAGATCCCAAGAGTGTTTGTCTGTTGCACTCGTTTGAGAATCATCAAAATTATTTTTGCTTTTTTCTTATTTTGACTATTCATGTACATGCCTCATTTTTTTCCCCTACTAGAATGTAAGCCCTTCAAATGTAGGTATGAAGTCGCACAGATCTTTTTCATCATCAGCCTGAATCCTGGGCTTTGCATATGTAGGGGCTACTCCATAAACACTATGTGGACCCACAGAATGTTACAGTTAGAAGAGGCCTTGGAGATAGTCTAGATCAGACTTCTTGTTTATATTTAAAAACCTGATGTTAACACCTGGACCAGAGTGCAGTTTCCATGATTCCCTGTTTCATGTTCTTCCTACTTCACCATGCTGCATTTGACTGCAAAGAAACATCCTGGATGGGGGCATTGGGGGCCACAGACTCCTGCCAAACTCAAGTAATACAGATGGACTTTCAAAGGTATATTCGTTTAATTTATAAACATGGAGCCCTTTCAATTCTTTTATAACTAGTGAGAATTGGGAAAGTTGAAGAGCCCATATAGTTACACAACAAATAACATCTATTCCCAGTCTTACATGAGAGACTTTTCCCAGTTCACTCAACTCAGCATACCTGGGATATCCATGGAGCTTCTCATGGCTTCAAAAGTTGCTGTTAAGAGAACAGGTGGCTGTTCTGAACCTAAGAAGAGTTGGCACCTGGACTGTTTTGATCTGGATTTCCATCATTGTTTTTCCATGTTGATTTTGAGGGAAAATTGAACTTAGGGGATTTTTTTAGTTATTGTCCCTCAGTGTTATCCTTTGGAGCTCTTCCCTCACACAACCCTTTCTCCTGCTGACAGGACTGGCGAATATTGTTCAGCCAAGGATCAAAATAATGGCACAACTTTAAAAAAAAAAAACTTTTCATCAGAAGCCATCCATAAAATTCCCTTTAAAATGGGATCGGCTGACAGAGCTCATGGGGTGTTGTGTGTTTGTTCTATTACCTCATAATGGCACCAGCACATATCCTACTCCAGCCAATAAAGAACAGAGCAGCCCTGACTGGTTTGGCTCAGTGGATAGAGTGTGTGTCAACCTGTGGACTCAAGGGTCCCAGGTTCGATTCTGGTCAAGGGCATGTACTTGGTTGTGGGCACATCCCCAGTAGGGGGTGTGCAGGAAGCAGCTGATCGATGTTTCTCTCTCTTCTTTGTTTCTAACTTCATCCCTCTCCCTTCCTCTCTGTAAAAAATCAATAAAATATATCTTTTAAAAAGAAGAAGGAAGGAAGGAAGGAAGGAAGGAAGGAAGGAAGGAAGGAAGGAAGGAAGGAAGAAAGGGAAGGAAGGAAGGGAAAAAACAGAGCTGGATGCAGGCAATGGGGTGATTCCAGGACCACGATTATAACACAGGTCCACAGAGTTGGCTTCAGAAAAGCTGTGCAGAAAGGAGGAGCCGAGCAGGAGAGACAGAAGCCACCTGAAGGGGTTAAACCTGCCAGGCACTTGATGCTAAGAAGCTGAGCTTTCTTGACACATGAGAAAGAGTTTAGAGGAACCAACGGAAGCCTTGAGATTTGAGTAGCCACATTGTGATAGGACAGTGACAGACCAAGAATAAAGGATTGTTTGTCCTCTAGCTTGGCATCTACCATTCATCAATTTGTTTGCCACTATTTTCTGCAACAGTCTCTGAAAAATACCTAGTTTTTAAAGCTGCAGCTATAAAGCATAACACTCTATATAGATCATCAGTTTGTTGCTTAAGTTCAGATATGTTGAAGATACATCATAAAACTAATATATATTTTTTTATTCTGACATTGTGGTAATTATCCTAAAGGAATAGCATGTTATATCAACTTTTTCAATTTGCAACATAATTAAGTTGATCAGTTTCCCTAACAAAAGCTAAGAAGGACAGAGGATACAGGGACAGAGATGTATGCCTCTGTTAGCGATCCAGCATCTCTGAGAAGTGTGGCCCCAAGAATGTCACCAGTAGCAGGATTGGGGTCATAATGGTAACAAATATTAATCAGATAAGGCCCAAATATTTTATCCCATTAGTAATTTGGTATCTATGACTAATGAAAGCATCTATGTGTATGTATGCATGTACTATGTGTATACATACATACTTATATGCATATCACTAGTGATAAAATGATATATAGTGATAATTACTGATACATAATATAAGTAAATATAATAAACTAAGTGAGGGGGCTCCCTCAGTCCAGCCTGCCCCCTCTCACAGTCTGGGAGCCTTCAGAGGCAGGAGGCAACCTAGCAATTAGGGGAAGGCGATGCCCCATCACACCTCTGCTGCTGCCACTGCCGGGAGTGCAGGCCTTAGCCAGCCCTGGTTACCTGAGCCTCAGGCAGCCCTGGGCAGCTAGGCAGCTGCCATCTGAGGCTTGCCTGCACCTTGGGCCGACCCTGGGCAGCTGGGGAGCTGAGGGGACTGAGGAACTCCAGAGGCAGGTTCCCTGCAAGGCCGGGCCCACCCACCCTTGCAGGGCTGAGGGGACTGGGTGCCACCATCTTTGAGGGTGGGGCAGTCAATTAGCATATTCCCTCCTTATTGGCTGTATATGTATATTAGGTACATACAATATATAATTAATTCTATAATTAATATAACTTATTTTGAGGCAAAAAGATAAAACCTCCTAGTAAATCAAGAGAATATCTAGGTAACTGGATCCTAAGCCCACTGATATGAGTCCCAGTTATTCTTTCCTTTGCTGAGAAAACCTCAACCTGTTAAGTGAAGTAAATGAGGAAATTCTCCAACAGAATTCACCACGCTGCACACAGAAGGTCAAAACTCAAACAAACCCTCAGTAATCCCAGTGGGGAAGGCCTTGGGAACACAGATCCTCCCAGAGCAGCTCCCAGTGTCCTGGGGGACACACCACGATTTTACACTTGAAGGAGAAGGAAGCAGTGGCCCAGGGCCTGGCTGAAGAAGGGCGTCTGGCTGCCTCACTCCTCCCAGCAATGGGAAGCTGATCCCGGTTCTCAGCTCCTTGCACTTCCATCCCCTACCCATCTAATGGGTATTTCTGAGGCCCATGAAATGAAATCACAATTGAAAGCACTGGATAAGCTGCAAACTGCTGGATGGGTAGTGTGTGTGTATGTGTGTGTGTGTGTGTGGCCAAATATATCCTTTGTAGAATTAGAAGTGCTATAAATAAATAAATAAATCATATATAATAAAAGTGGAACATGCAAATTGTCCCCTCAACCAGGAGTTTGACTGGAGTTCAATTAGAGTTTGGGCTAGCCTGCCAACCTCCTGTGTCCTCTCCCCCTGGCCAGCTCAGTCTGATCGGCCTTGATCAGGGTGGGCCGGCTGGACCTTACTGGTGCACAAATTTGTGCACCAGGCCTCTAATATTATATATTGCAGAATGTATGTTACCAAGTTAAACAGGAGTTTAGAGAAGTGTCATAAAAAGAAAAACACAGCCTAAGGAACTGAAAGTTATATTTGGGCGACAGAGGTGACTTGCTACTAGCAACAAGTCTGGAAACACCGAAGGGGATTCCTGTATCTGAAAGAGCAGTGTCCGTCCAGGAAATGGATGAGGTGCCGAAATGGAGGTAACTAATGAGAAGGCGCTGTTTGCACCATCTGTTGCAAGTGATAGAAAGAAGATATCATTTTACAAACTGTAACTATTTTAGGTACAAAAGGAGGTTGACCTTGGCCTGGATAATACAGGAGTATCCCAACAGAAGATCCAGTGTCAGTGAGAGAAGAACATTTTTCTTTTATCTGTCCTGCCGCTTGACACTCTTACAATCCTGCCTTGGAAGTTAAATGATTTATTTAACATTACTTTGCTCTGCGCCAGACAGGTCCTGAATCACCACTGAGCACAGCGCTAAGGCAGACAGGCCAGCACTGGAGGGCTCAGCGGAGTTCCCCGTGTCAAAATATTTGTGGAAATACGCTTATCTTAAATATAGCCATAAGCTAACCACTGACTGGACCATTTCTTCCCTGAGAATTAAATAATTTTGGCAACAGTCTGTCTCATGTCTGGGAGACATTCCATTTATGATCAAATGCAATATTAAAAGGTTCACTAGTACCTCGCAAATGACCATCTTTCCAGTTTTAACAGGGTAAGCAAGATGAGTTTGACATTGTATAACATCACCATCACTTCCCTTCGTAATATCGTCTTAATGTTGATAAGTGCATTTTAGATATTCCTTTAGCATAGGTAATTTTTTTTTTGTTGAAGCCGATCAAGAAATGAATAAGAAAGAGAAATAATTCCTCAAGACTCTTAGCCTTTCCAGAGCATAAAACGTATTTCTTTTTGCGGCAATGGCCCTTCTTAACAGTAACTCAAAAGAAATGCGTTGCTCCCGCAAGTGCCAGTCAGTGAAAGGAAGCTGGCGGTGAGGAGCGGGACCCTGACCTCGGGTGGAAGAGCGGGCTCACAGAGGCGGCAGCGTCCCAAGGATGGGCCTGTGGGGAAGGGTCAGGTGCAGCCATGGCCAGCGTGGGGGGCATTCGTGGTAGGGTTGTGGTGACTTGGCCTGAGAGACCCCTTCGCTGGAGAGCCCACACCCCTTGTGGGGCCGGTCCCGGGTGCGCCAGGACATGACTTAGATCGGCTCGCCCGGGCCCGTGGGCAGCGCTCAGCTGGGGAACTCCTCCTCCTCAGGGTGAGCTGCGAGCTGCTTCTCCCAGGAGAGTGTTTAGCGCATCCTGATTCACCTCGGGATTGGGCGAGCTTTCAAACCCCGCCAGGGAGTGAGTGACTGCCCTGGTGATGACAGAGCGGAGCCCGGAGCTCTTTGCAAGTGAGATCGCCCTGGGCCCCAAAGGAAGGAGGCGGTGGAGGAGATGAGCCAGAGGGTCTCTCACCTTGCGCCCACGGGCTCACGCGGTAACGGGGTGGACAGAAGCCACCTGTCCCTAAAGGAGCTGACCCGGACTAACGGGCGGAGGGAGCGTGGCGCGAGTCACTCAGCCCCTCGGAGGCCCTGTGAGCGGAGTGCTTCTGTTCGGTGGGGAGGGGCCGTGGCCCGGACCCGGACGCGACCCTCTCGTCCCCTCGCACAAGCGGCCCTGCGCTGCGCGTCTACACGGCGGGTCCAGTACTGCAGCAGCCCGACGGCTAGGATGGATTCGGTATGCCAAAGGCAGGGTATTTGGGGATGTGCCGGGGGTGCACTCCTGGCTTAATCGGACAGACGGGGCGGGCAGCCCCCGCCTCCCCCTTCCTGGAAAGCTCGCGTCCTCGGACGGAGGGAAACGAAACCTGCAAATGTACCCCAGATGCGGCCGGGGCCGATAGCGCGCTCCCCGCACTCTGCCGAGAAATAACAAGCTCCTGCTGATTAGATTAAAAATCAAAACAAGGGTTTTCACATTTCTTCCTTCTCTTTCCCGACCTCTTAGGTGGCATCGGTTACAACCGCCTCGTCCAAATATTGTTTCTAATGAGACATCTTAGGAGGGCGGCGATGTCATGTGCCCCGTGCTCCCCCTCCTTTAATAACCGCAAAGCAGTCGACAGGGTTTGGAGCAAGCCTGCAGTGCTGATGAAAATGAACTTGAGAGATGTCATGGAATTCTTTTCGGTCAGCAAGGACAACCTCTAAAAGCCTTGAGATGCTTGAAAAAATGTGCAGGCTGCCCAGAATGTGGTCATGGGGGGGGGGGGGGGGGGTAGCTGAGGCCACGGGCTCCGGAAAGACTCTGCTGGGTTTCCACTCGGGGAGCTTTCCCTCGCACAGGCCCCGAGGGCTCAGCCAGCTGGCAGACTAGCAGAGCCTACCTGAGAGCTAAGGAAACGCCTTCCTTCTCCCTCAGCTTTTGCCAGCCATGTGCTCACGCCGTGCTCCCTGAGCACCGCACAAGTCCCTTCTTGTTGGGAGCGCCCGTCCCTTTAGCTTGCTCCCCTGGAGGAGAAGAGCCAGACTGAGGGGCTGCCCACGGCCTGGGCCTCCCCGGCCTCCATCCCGCTGAGGGTGGGGCAGAAAGGCTCTGGTTTCCTCTCTCGAATCCCCTCGTTGCTCCAGCGTTCCTTGGCTGGCCCCGTCTATCTATCTCTTCCTCTCCTCTCAGGTATGCTCCCCGCCTGGCACTGCACCAGACTGATAGATGGCTGCTACCCAAAGTTCAGCGTGGTGAGCGAGGCTGGTTAATGAATAGACAAGACAGCCTCCTCCCTCCTGTTTTCCCTCCGGTGCTATAAACCAGGGGGATTGGCTCACGTTTCCTTCCGTTGCCAACCCAGAGACTTCCAACGTCTTGGCAGCGGCACAGGTGTGGGGTGCCGGTCCACCCGGGTTTCCTAGCAGCCCCCGCCCTCCAAGGAGCGCTGACCTGGGAGCTGGTCCCCATGGGAATTGGCCTGTGGGTTCCCGGAAGGTTTCTGTTTGGTGCTGGCTGCTTGTGTGCTGTGTGCTGGTTTTAACGATCGTGTTTGCTTTAGTGGACCTATTTTGTAATGCTTCCTCCATTGTTAACCCATTTACCTAGGCCTCCCCGAGTTCATTGGCTGGTGTGTGTTTTCCATGTAAGCAGTTGTTAAAGGACTGAGTCACCCGGCCGGAGCCGCTGGTTGGATGTGGGCTGAGGTTATCCAGTGACTGATTTCCAAGGGGAGGAGACACTGGCTTATCCTGGGGAGGAGGGCGCTTTATCCATGCCCGTGGCAGCTCCTTTCAGAAGACTGAGTAGAACAAGATGGTCTTTCCGGGTTGGGAACACAAGCTGGGGGCCGTCTCAGGATCTGGGCGTGTTGTGATTTCCTCTCTGAAGAGAAAACTCTAAAATATCCAAGTGTGGGACTGAGGATTGAGATGAAGCCAACAAACAAAGGCATCGTGTAATCGTGGGAGCTGAGCCAATGCGATTTCTCACGGCGTTAGTTATACAGGTGATTGCCTTACGAAAAAGTAAGTGGCTTTAATTCTTTGTGGGTGAAAGTCTCGGAAGAATCCTCTTCAGTTTTGCCCGGTTACTTCATTGTGTAGTCTGACTGAGTGGGATGTTTACAAAATTCTAGACTTGAAATGTTGGAGCTGGAAGCAAAATAAACTGTACATAATATTCCCTTTCTGCAAACAATATATGTGTTTTAAATGCTCCACAAAGACATGATTATAGGAGACAGTTCCCAAAATGATTTGAAATAAACATTTTTTAGGCTACATTCTTTCCCCCACAAATAATTGTAAGACATTTCCCCCTCTTATCCTACATTCAAAAAAACTTCTCAATGAGTAATATTTTATTTAACTTACAGTGTTGGGGGGGGGGACAATTTGGATATATGTTAGGGTTTCTAACTCAAACGTTAGGCAATTCATTTGATACTGCCCCAGATTTATTTCTGGTCTTTAGGATGTTCAGGCCAAATAGCATATTGAGCTGGGAACTGTGGTCAGGGACAGCAGCCTGGGCCGGGCCCAGGGCTGGGATCTGGGGGAAACTGCTGTTTATAAGAACTGGAAGGACTCAACCCGGAGACAGCAGTGGTTTGGGCAGTAATGGGGGAAGAAGAGGCGATGCCGAGCCCAGGAGATGGATGATGGAGAACCGCCTTGCTCATCCATTGCCAGAATGCAAGAAATGGCCATTTTCTTTGTCTGGGCTGAGGTGCAGGCAAAGGGATATCTGTATTGTATTCTGGTAAGGTGTTAAAAGAACCTTAACTTTTGTGTATAGGTCATCCCTTTCCTGATGAAAAAAAAAATGAAATTCTTTAAAGCTAACATAAAGACGTTACTTTGAAACCTTGTGGGGCAAAAGTGTCAATGGCATAACATATCCAGATACGTTTAACTTACTAAGAGAAGTGAGATGACATTGTAGTTTAGTGGCATCAGAGAGATTGGTGGGAAATAAGGGATTCGGGTATATCAAGGTGCATAGTAAATCTGTGTGTGTGTGTGTGTGTGTGTGTGTGTGTTGCTTATTTGTTTTACCTTAAAGTTTAATATAATTTTCTTCTGAAAGGACTGACTTTGAGTACTAGTGCAGGAAAATCCCATTATATATTATATAATGCCATTTCTTTATTCATTTGCCAATAAAACAGAAGAAAGACAAACCCGGAACTGGGTACTGATTCTAACAAGAGATCTCCAGGAGATCAGCATAAAAGGCTTGGACTATTTAAAATATGAATTAGCCGGGACCGGTTTGGCTCAGTGGCAGAGCGTCCCGTTCCAGGTTCGATTCCGGTCAAGGGCATGTACCTTGGTTGCGGGCACATCCCCAGTAGGGGGTGTGCAAGAGGCAGCTGATTGATGATTCTCTCTCATCGATGTTTCTAATTCTCTAACCCTCTCTCTTCCTCTCTGTGAAAAATCAATAAAATATATTTTTTAAAATATGAATTATAGACTCTTAGATATCATCCTAGTTCACTCAGACTATGAGTATCTCCTGCAGTCTCTAAAGTCCACTTTTTATCAGAATAGCCAATAGTCTCCATGGACGATCACCCTGAAGACTTGAAAAAAGATTCTCCTCATCTCCCCTTCCATACCTTCTGCCTCTTCCTGAGTGTGTTGCCTTTGGTTGGTCCATATCCTTTAGTGTATGAATCCACGTTACCCAGTTATAAGGATTCATTCTGGTCGTAGGTTTAAAACATTCCCCAGCACATAATGGGAATATCATGTCATTCTCTCCTTGGGCTCTATGTAGAGCCAAGGATGAAATTATCAGGGTTCTTTTTTAGAACTCGGTCTTGGAAAGTCAGTTAGCTTGGCAAACCAATGCAAGAATTCTGCCAAAGGCTTTCTTTCAACCTCTAAGTCACTCTCGCTGATGGAGACGTTCAACTTTCGATTACCTCTTCTGCCACAGCTGAATGCTGTATTCACCTGCACTATGCATAACTCATGTGGACACTGGTTCTCCCAGGAGCCCTGTTGGATGTTGGCAAGGTTATTTTGAAGTGAAGAAGGCAGGAGTGATGCACAGCATTGCCATTAGATACATGATACTGATTGCTTGTGGCCAGAATCCATCCTCCTTGGCTGAAGTCCCAATCTTGGTTGCGTGGTACCCATGCAATTCTTGCTACTGGATGTTAAATATTTTTACTAATCACCTGCAGTCCCAATACGAATGCACTGGTTATTGGAATTGTTAACTATTACATTTCTTTCTGAATTCATCTACAAATGACATCAATAACATCTAATGATATTTTTGCATATTTTATTTTAAAAGTTAGTTGCATGATGTACCTCTGAACCACTTCTTTTCACCTTACCCAATATGTTTTTAAAATACCTATATAGGAAAAAAAATGCCTATGCAAGCACCCTGTTTTTATTTATTTTTTTATTTTTTTAAATATATTTTATTGATTTTTTACAGAGAGGAAGGGGGAGAGATAGAGTTAGAAACATCAATGAGAGAGAATCATCGATCAGCTGCCTCCTGCACACCCCCTACTGGGGATGTGCCCACAACCAAGGTACATGCCCTTGACCAGAATCGAACCTGGGACCTTTCAGTCCCCAGACAGATGATCTATCCACTGAGCCAAACCGGTTTTGGCAAGCACCCTGTTTTTAAAAAAATCTACTCAACTTATTATGAAATAAAGTTAATTTCATATTTTTCTTTCATTAATATTCTTTCTCTTTCTAGACAGTTCTGTACTCCTCGAAATCTTGATGTGTCTTTTTACTCTATTGCTAGATAAAACGGGGGATGAGTATTAATTGGGGTCATGCTCCCCAAAAATCAAGATGTAATATGAAGCCAGGTAAGAGGGAAAAGAACAGGGAGCAGTGTCTAATGTCGTTAGGATTTCTGTTTTTTCTTAAGTGGGTTCTAGACATCTGAAACCCCCTTTAGTTTTTGGAATTAAGAATAAGGATAATAGTGCCTACCATTTATTACACCTGATTCATCTTGGGCACTGTTACGCTTTCTACACAGTGGCATGTCTGAATCCATGTGATAAATTGATCTTTGCGTTTATTTGGGTTGATGATTGCGTTGTGTGGTTTGATTGCGTGAGGAATTTGGCCAGGCACGCCCTGCTGGCTGAGCCACCGTTCCTTCCTGTACTTGATGACCTGTGAAGGTGTGCTTTGCTCACCACTAACCCAAACCTTTCTTTCTTCTTTTTTATTTTCCAATTTGTTTAAAGACTTTATTTCAACAGCTGTTACAGCTTATTAGTCATCAAAATGATCAGTGGATGTGTTATAGTTTCTAGGCCGTAAAGCAGCTTCAGTTGCTGAGTTACTGCCACCAGACTCCCCCGGAAGGCTTTAGACTTTCAGCTGGTAGTTAGTTTCTCTTCACTGAGCCATACTTGTGGAAGGTCAAGTGGGAGAGGTACTCATAGGGGATCCGTGTTGCTCTGTTGCAAAACTTCTGTCAGGTGGCTAGCCTAGCCATTCTGGAATGAGAACTGGGAATGCTCTTGAGCAGCTGAGTCAATTGATCAGAGAGAAGGCCGGCTAGGTCTTGTGGAGCTGACATATGTGGATCCCAACCTTGAGCTTCAGCCCGGAAAATGCGGTGAGGACAAGTTCAGTGTAGATGGGGAACCAACTGGCATATTTTGGGGTGTGTGTGTGTGTGTGTGTGTGTGTGTGTGTGTGTGTTGGGAGGTGAAGGACGTGGAATAAAGTTGTAATTGCCAGTAAGGAGCCCAACTCTCTCTCCTCATCGTCCTCTACTTCACCCATCCCCAGTCATGTATGCCCTCCTTGTCTCTCACATCCCCAGAAGCCTGGGGGTGCGGGGGGGGGGGAGGGGCAGGGGAATGTGGGCTCCTGTGACAGCACAACTACAACTTGGAGGGTGGACTTGGGAGGTGCCAAGGCCGTTTGTTCCTTCCCTTAGGTCCATTTGGAAAATCTCCTGGGCTTTGACGAAAACAGAAAGTATCAAGTTTTCATACCCTGAATTAATTTGTATTTTTTATTCTGCCCCCTTGGTAAACACAGCAGTGTAATTGCAAACTAGTTTTCCCTTTCCCCATTAAGCTCATTCCTTTTTCTATTGAAATAGATTTAACATATAACATTATATTAATTTCAGGTGGGACATATGTGAACATTGAGAAAGGATCACCAAAATAAGTCTAATTAACATCCATCACCTCCTTAGAGTCACAATTTTTCTTTGTTGTGATGAGAACTTTTAAAATCACTCTCTTAGCAACTTGGAAAAATACAGTACAGTAGTATCAGCTATAGCTACCATGCTATACATTACACCTCCATGACTTATTTATTGTATTTGTTATTTTAACTACAAGTTTATATCATGTATATCTTCAGAGCACTTTTACCCACCCCTCACCTCTTGCCTCTGGCAACCACCAGTCTGCAGTCCGTATCTATGATTCTTGAGTCATTGATTCTTGAGTCATCGTTTCTTCTGAAGGAGAGCTGATGGGAGACCCTGTGGGAGTTCCCCTCTCCTAAACTGATGGCACCCACACAGCTCAGAAGTCCCCGCTGCCTGAGCAAGAAGTACTGGGCTTACAGTGGCCACCTCCTGCTGGCTTCTTGTCATCACATGGCAGCCCCCGAGGATGCACTGCTAGGATTCCTTCTCCCACCGTGCCTGGGATTCCTTCCCTCTCTCTCCCTGGCCTCCAGTTGCACCCTTATCTCCTGGATCATTATTTTCTCCCAGCCTCCAGAGCCCAGTTTCTCAGAGGCTCAAGTAAGCAAGGAGATGGTGAGTCGGAGTGCACCTGCCCTTCAGGTTTTCCCTAAGCATGTCCACTCCCTCTCTGGTCCCGTCACTAGACTGTGCCACATGGGAAAGGTGCTTACTATTTTCCAGGGCTGATACTAGAACATGTGCCCAGAACAAGTTTTAGGAAACACAGTTTTAGCACTTATGATACATTAGACCAAATTTATTCAGTGTCTCTAAGAAGCTATTACCTCAAATTTTAAACCAGTGCACAATTTTCCCTCCAACCTCCCCCCCCTCCCAGGGGTGGGGTGGGGTTCTACATCAGATCATCAGATGTATTTGGTTCCTGTGGCTGCTGTCACAAAATATCACAAGTTTAGTGGCTTACATCACCACAAATGGATTATGGTACAGCTGTGGCGATCAGAAGTCCGGATGGGTTTCACAGGCCAATAGCAAGGTGTTGGCAGTGCCACACTCCCTCTGGGGGCCCTTGGGGAGAATCCATGCCCCTGCCTTTTCCAGCTTCTAGGCGCTGCCTGCATTCTTTGGCTCACAGCTCCTCCTCCGCCTTCAAAGCCAGTGGTACCATCTTCCCGCAACTCTGACCCTGCTTCTGCCACCACATCTCCTTCCCTCCCTCTGACCCTTCTGCTTCCCTGTCACCTATAAGGACTCTTGTCATTGCAGTCAGCCTACCCGAATGATCCAGGACAATCTCCCCATCTCAACGTTCTTAAAGGGGGACATCTGCAAAGTGCCTGTGCCACGCCATGTAGGGGGACATAGTTCAGGGTCCTGGGATGAGGGGTGGACATCTTACAAGGGCCCTTATGCCACGATCAGGGAAGCCTCACAGCCCATGGAGTTTCTCTAAAAATGTGACTACCAAAGGACATTTTCTAACTTCTTGTTTTATTTTCAGATGCAGAGAGAACTCGTTTATGCAAGAGGAGATGGCCCTGCGGCCTCCCGGCCTGGCTCCACAGCTCACCCAGCCCATGCCATTCCAAATTCCCCGCCCTCCACTCCCGTGCCCCACTCCATGCCCCCCTCCCCCTCCAGAATCCCGTACGGGGGCGGCCGCCCCGTGATGGTCCCCGGCAACGCCACCATCCCCAGGGACAGACTCTCCAGCCTGCCCGTGTCCAGGTCCATCTCGCCCAGCCCGAGCGCCATTCTGGAAAGAAGAGACGTAAAGCCCGACGAAGACATGGGCGGCAAGAGCATCGCGATGTACCGCAACGAGGGTTTCTACGCGGACCCTTACATGTACCACGAGGGGCGCATGAGCATCGCCTCTTCCCACGGCGGCGGCGCGCACCCGCTGGACGTGCCGGACCACATCATCGCCTATCACCGCACCGCCATCCGGTCGGCCAGCGCCTACTGCAGCCCGGCTCTGCAGGCGGAGATGCACATGGAGCAGTCCCTGTACCGACAGAAGTCCAGGAAGTATCCAGACAGCCACTTGCCCACCCTGGGCTCCAAGACGCCCCCCGCCTCCCCGCACCGGGTGGGCGACCTGAGGATGGTGGACATGCACGCGCATCACAACGCCCACGGGCCCCCCCACACCCTGCAGCCCGAGCGCGCCTCGCCCAGCCGCCAGCCCTTCAAGAAGGAGCCGGGCACCCTGGTGTACATTGAAAAGCCACGGACCGCGCCAGGCTTTGTGGACCTGGGCCCTCCTCTAGTGGAGAAGCAGATGTTTGCTTACAGCACCGCGACGATCCCCAAAGACAGAGAGACCAGGTAAGGGGCGCGGGGAGGCCAGGGGGGGGGGGGGGGCTGTGCCCGCGTGTCAGGCCAAGAGAAGAGATGTCACAGCCCTGCTCCTGGAGGGCAGACACACCAGGTAGAGGTCAGAGGTCAGTGCAGGCTCCTGAGCGTGGGTCAGACCGCGTCATCCATAACTACATCTGAATCATTTGGAAGGAAATTGTGCTTAGCAGAAACCGTTCAGACCAAGAAATCCAGAGCTCGTAATAACGAACCGGCACAGAAAATAAGGAGGGAGTGGTTCAAGGTGTAGCTGTTTAAAGTGATGATCTGTGCTTTTTCCATGTGAGAAAATTTTGTTTTCTCATCAGGTTTGGGGAAATGCAAAGAAGGTGTGACTGGTTGTCATGGAGAGTGATAAAAACATGGATTTGCATAAAAATAGGATGGTTTAGATTTACTACCCATTCCAGAGTGATACTAAAATCAGCAAAATTATCTGGTGAATGACACACTCTGGCCATTTTAATTTCTATTTTAATATACATATTATTATAAGTTGCCAGTCTAGAACCTTCCTACTACATTTTTTTAAAACTCTCCAAAGTTCATATATTAAAAGAAAAGCTAATTTTGATAAGAGGGAATTTCTCTAGCCTGAATTGGTTAAAGGAAATCAATGTAATATTATAATAAAAATATCTAGTAAAAAAATGCATCTCAAACTAGTTGTACAGATCCAGATGTATGAAAAATGAAATCTACATATTTTATCAATCAGTAATTTTATAAGAACCAGTATTACCTGTTCCTCGGTAAAAATGGTAATATCACTTTCTACTATTATATAACCTTATAAAAAGAAGGCTACAATTGTGAATGTAATATGAATTGTCTATCTTTTTCACACACCAATCAAAAATCCCTGTCCTCATTAGCAGAATTTTATCGTGAAAGGGCTGTCTCTCCTTACCTGTTCAGTCACAGCAGAAAGATTCCTGGAGGATAGAAAGGGAATGAACGTGGAAGTTTGGGAAACATTAATGCTCTAACAACTTCTAATCCTTTCACACAAGTAAAAAAACAAAACAAAAAAACTAGCAATGGTGACTGGCTAGATTATGTAGGACTAAGAAAAATTAAGAATTGGGAAATGATATTTATTCTCTCCTTTCCAAAGGCCGTAGGAATTGAAATTCTAAGACTCAAAGAAAGGAACACGGACAGCTGAGGGGTGTGGGAATACTGAGGCTTATTGGAATAGACCAATGTCACAACTAGAGGGAAATCTACCAAGATGTTCCTTGTTGCTCAGAAGCTTGTGCCCTGTGCTTTGAAGAAAGGGTGACATGTCCTCTGGGGTGGGCTGGTGGGAAAAACTAGTCACTTATGGGAAAGACTTAGAATTATAAGAATTTAGTAAGGAATCAGTAAAAACATTCATCTGCAGGATACTATGTGAAGACTAGAATCCATCCTTCCCACCATCCATCCCCCCACCACCACCACATGCCACACCTTGTGGGTTGAAGAGAATTGAAAGCTTGATTCCACCATGGATCATATTAAGCTATTTCCACCCTGCTGGGCTATAGGCATATTTTGGTCAATGACAGTGTATGACTTTTTTCCCAGCATGCAGTTACCACATGTTTATAACTTAATGAGTATCACTGAGTCCAGGTGGGTTTTATTTTTATTTTTATTTGTACATTTTATTGACTTCAGAGAGGAAGAGAGAGGGAGAGAGAGAGAGAAACATCAATGATGAGGGAGAATCGTTGGTTAGCTGCCTTGTGCACACCCCACAATGGGGATCGGGTCCACACAACTTGGGCATGTGCCCTGACTGGGAATTGAATGGTGACCACCTAGCTCATAGATCAACACTCAACCCCTGAGACACACCCGCCATGCTAAACCCAGTTTTTCACTGCTCTTAGTATGGGAGGAAACAAAAGAACTTTCCGCTATGTTGAGTCTTCTCTATATTGGATCAAAGTCAAGTAGAATTTTAAGCCTCAAGCAGTATCTGAATTCTTTTAGGGACTCTGCTTTCTCTTTAGGTTTCTATTGCACCAAAGCTCAGAAAAAGTAGATGATTTATGTTTTATATGTTAGAAACCCTTTTTAGAAAATCTAAATTATCTTATTTCTAGAATAACAAGTATTAGAAAAATTGACTAAAAAAGAATAATGTTCACCTAAAATATACTGTCATTATCACTACCATATTCTGACACATGATTATAATTATGAACATAATTTTACTTTTTTTATTTTATTCCCTGAAATGTGAAAAAACAGAGGAAGAATTTTATCTCACACATCTGGCCAAGGTCATTCCTCACTTTGGAGAGTGGAGTTGGAGTCCTTGTACATAAATGAGCAAGCTACATTCCCTTTTCTGTAGGCTAACACGCACATGCACACACGCACACACATCAGCATTTAGAGTCCACATTACTGAAACACCTAAGCATCCTTAACCCAGGCAGGCACATGACAAAAGTGTGTATAGGACGATTCTCTAGTAAAAAGACTTGAGTCTGGAAATTTTGCTATCAGCATTCCCACCGATCATCCCATTGTTCCCTAGATAGTGATACTTCCTCCTCTTCAGCTATAGTTCTGCAGTCTTAGCGACTGAGCTGAAATGTAGTACTGCTGGGCACTACATTTATTTTATAAGTACTACTATTTTAAGAAGAAGAGTGCTGAGGGTAGCTAGCTTTTACTGAAAGCCTTTTATGGGCCAAACACTGTGTTAAGTAATTTCTACACATCTTGCAATATAATCGTCATGACTCAGTGAAGTATGTACTAGCATTATTTCAATTTTACAAATGATGAAACTGAGCTCAGAGAAGTTATGTAACTTGCCCACGGTCACAAAGCCACTAAGTGACATATGATGTTCAGGTCCATTAAAGAATCCATACTTTTTTTTTTCAATGTGCAATATTCTGCCTGGTGCATAAGAACTATGCACCACTGAGAAGGTAAGTGAACTCTGAGCATTTTAACCAGAATTTTCCAAAAATGTTTTCAGGACTAGATGCTAAGTGACTGCTCCTGAAGGATATTTACAATCATAATCATGGTTGAATTTGCATAATTAGCTGCTAAATATAAACATGCCATTTAAAATATAGCTGTCCTAGCTAATACATTAGCACAATTATGCAGAAATAAGGAAAGAATATACAGAACCTAGATTTTATTTTTAAAACAATGAATGTGAGTACTATGTAATGAAAATTTTTAAAAAACAAAAACATAAAACACTTACTGAAGCACAAAATCATAATTCATTGTTTCATCTATACCGTGATGTGATTTCAGATATATTTAATCTGTAGAAGTATTTTTTAAAAAGTCTTCAACGCCTAAATGTCTAACTTCATGAGGATAGGGTTCTATAAAGTGCCAAACCAATTTCTTTTGCAGTTTAATGATGTTAAAAAGCAAATAAGCCTGAGAGTGCTCTTTCTGTAGAGCTCTGAAGTGAAATTTTACATCTAAGATGGGAAGCTACAGAAACACAGGAGGGAGACTCAGAAATCTGTGGTGATGTGTTCTTTGGGGCACAGCTGGATCCAGATACTATTCAGAAGAGCATTCCATGGAAGGGCCCGCATAACTGCAGGATGTTTGCAGTCACAGAGGAAAAATCCTTTCTTTCCCATCTGTGCTCAGGAGACTTCCAATGGTAGCTTTTTTTTTGTTTTGAGAGCACAGTATTTTATAACAACCCTATTAACTTGAAAATGAGTTTAAAGTAATTTCATCTTGATTCTTATATTTGGTCGCGTGCCTTGATTTAATGAATTTGGCATCTCTTGTTTTTATAAATATGCTTCCACAAAACACTGAAAAATGACAAATTATGCATAGGAGACCTGGGGAAAAAATCACGTATTTAGGAGAAATGTTGGTAGGGCTCTCCTTCCACGACGGCTATGGGCTTTGGGGTAGATGAGCAGATTACAACTGCTTTGACCTTCAGGAGAGCAATTCTCATATCTGAGCTTCTAGAAAGAAAAGAAAAGGATCTTGAGTGATGAGTTGGCTTTACTCAGATGACTCCCTTCAGCTGGGACTCCAAGAAGCGAGTGGGTCCCTGTGCCTGTTAGGGGGTGCCCGGGGAACGGTGTGTGTTATGATTTAGTGCACGGGCTCTCTTTTCCCTCGGTTGTAAAATTACTTCATTAAATAGCACCATTATTTCTATTCATGGCACATAAAACAGCCCTTAAGAATGATAAAATACTAGGACATTTATGTTTTGCTATCTTGTATTTATAACTTGGATCAAATAATGTGCAATATCTTTATTGAAATAGCACTCAAAATTCAAGGGTACTCATTTCAAAGTGACTAATAGCTCTCCTTCCAAATGTATAACAGATCCCTCCTAATGTAATATTTTTCAACAAAAACATGGTAAACTTGAACTAAGATCATATCTTACTATTCTGCATGTTCAGTAGCTAAATTCAACAAACTAGTCAAGAATCCACAGAGGAGTCATTCTTGCCCTGTCTGGACATGTATATCTGGGGAAGGAGATGCCACGTAGAATCCTGCTATGATTTCTGAAACATCACAGATTTAAAGAAACAGAACCTCTTGTCTTGAGCCAAGTAGAAAGAAGGGAGAATAAAAATTCTGTGTACAGGAGGAAGCCTGCATGCTAACTGGCAACTTGTATCTGTTCTTAATCATTTTACATCATTTTCCCATTTTATGAGGATTATATGTTACTGTGTTGGTAGCTTTGAGGGGTGTGGTGCATCCTTGGTTTAGCAGTTGATTGAGTGAAAGTTTAAATTCATATTTATGTCATTTAAACATGTTCACAGTGACTGACAGACATTTGAAGATTTTTTAAACTGTGCTTTGCCCTGCTGCAGAGGAAAATCTAAATCATCAAAATAGAATGATTGATTTTTTCCTTTTCCTCTGTGTTTCATCAGAAGTGAGCCACATCAGAGGTATCATAAGTAACTAGACTTGGCACCTTTCTAAAGCAACGTTTTATTAACTTGCTCACTATTGATACTTTGGGCCTCATAATTGGGCAAGGGAGGGGGGGTTCTCTTGTGTGTTGTGGGGTGTTTAGCAGCATTTCCAGTCTCTACCCCAGTAGATGGCAGTAGCAAACTACTCCCCTCCCCCAACCAACTTTGCCTGTCATGACAATCAAAAATGTCTCCAGACATAATCAGATGCCCAGGGAGGTAAAATGCCCCTGGTTGAGGAGCAGTGCTGTAAAGGAAATTTGGACTTTTCCTAGTTAATGCAGTGGGAAATGAAATAATGCCTCACACTTAAAGGAATGTAAATCATTGACAACTCATAAAATTCTATTCTTTCCTCTTGGTAAAACAACTTCTTTATTGTTATAACTTGCTGTCATTACTTTCAGTTCAATCAGTCTGCAATCCACCATTTACTGAGAGTCAGTAACAAGTAGTGTTTATTATGAACTTGGACTCCAAAGCCTGATTGCTTGGTTCAGATCTGAGTTCTAACATTTGCTGGCAGTTGGAACCTTTGACACATTACTGATTCTTGCTCTGCATCCCTTTGATCATCTGTAAAATCCTATATAATAAAACCCTAATATGCAAATCGACCAAACAGTGGAAAGACAAGAATGACCTGTCGCTATGATGCACACTGACCACCAGGGGGTAGACGCTCAACGTGGGAGCTGCCCAATGGTGGTCAGTGCGTTCCCACAGTGGGCGTGCTGCTCAGCCGGAAGCTGGGCTCATGGCTGGCAAGTGCAGTGGCTGTGGCTGGAGCCTCTCCCACCTCCACCGGAGCTGGGAGCTAAGCTGTAAGGAGCAGTGAGCAGGCGGTAAGGAGCAAGGGGTCCCGGACTGTGAGAGTGATGTCCACCACGGGTTTCTGGACTGCAAGAAGGTGCAGGCTGGGCTGAGGGACACCCCCCACCTCAGTTCAGAGCACGAATTTCATGCACTGGGCCTCTGGTAAGGACAATAACATGGCTTCACAGTGTGGAAGAAGATTTTACAGTTAAGTGTTTGCACCATGCCTGCTCTGCCATAAGTGCTCAGAGCTCACCTGTTTGAGCCAAGCATCCTACTAAGTATTATCAAACAGAGAGTTTAAACCACAGGGCTGGCTAGGACAAAGCACTATTTCTGAATATATTACCAAAAAGAACATGGAACCAGTGAACAGACTACAATAAACAGCAAAACTCAGTGTGAAGAAAATTGAATCAACTGGGCTTCAGGATCCAGATGAGAATGTTTAGAATATCAAAGCCATTTTAAGTCCATTTCAGGAGAGTAATCAGGGTTACACATCTTGGGTCCAGGAGCAAGAAGACAAGCCAGGATTAGGGCATCCTTTCACAAGGGCGCCCGGGCTGTGAGACTGAAGGGGCAGTTGAGGTTGTTAGATTATCTGTTTTGATGCCTAATAGTGCCTGAATGATTCAACTCTTAACTCGATTGCTTTTCCATGCAGCTCTAATTATGGATCAATAATAAATATTTATTGAGCTTCTCTTCTGTGCTTAGCTATAAGTGGGATGCTTTGCAGGACACAAAGAAATTTCTATGTAGCCCCCATGCACAAGGAAGATAAACTGTGAAGACCGTCATAAAACATCAAAATTGAACCCTCACCGGTTTTTCTCAGTGGTTAGAGCGTCGGCCCTCAGACTGAGGAGTCCTGGATTCAATTCCAGTCAAGGACACGTACCTCAGTTGCAAGCTCTCTCCCTGCCCCCAGTCTGGGCACATGCAGGAGGCAACCAATCAATGTGTCTCTCTCACATCGATGTTTTTCTCTCTCTGTCTCTCCCCCTCCCTAACACTTTCTCAAAAAAAAAAAAAAAAAAAAAAGTTTAAAAAATGGAAAAAATATCCACAGGTGAGGATTAACTTTAAAAAAAATTTACACACATCAAAATTGTAATATAAACATATATAAACACAATTAAGTAAAGGAAACTTCTGAACTCTGAATGCCTACTAAGTAACTGTTTGGCAGGAACAACCACAGAATGGGATTTCATTCATGGGTGCTGCTCAGGGATTCTTTTCTTGTCACTCTGACAGTAACGCTGTCTCGCAGAGAAGGGAGGGGGCCGTGCAAGTCACTGGAGGGGAAATGGCTCCCCCAGAGCCTGCAGCTTCGTTCAGGAACAGTTCTGTTCCCAGTGTCGCCAAGTCCAGCTGGAAGTCGGGCCACGTTTTCAATGAAGAACAATGAAACAACAAATAACACACTGTAGGTTATAGAGGTTTCTGTGGTCCAGCTGGAAATTCAACCACCATTTATTCCAAGTTCTAAACAATGAAAGTACAAGTAAACTTTTAATTACAAGCCTAATTTGGGGACTGCTTGTACATAATTAATTCCAAAGAAGTGATACAGACAACAATGGCTATGCATTCAGACAAGGGAGCACTTTCCTCAACCCATGCTGGTCTGGAAGCCTTCATGAGAACGTGGAGATGAGCTAAAATTAAAGATATATCAACTCAATGAAAAGATATTACTTGGGAAGTCAGACTGATCTTTACCCAAAATTTGCTATATTTCTAGCATTATGGTGTCTATAAAAATATCATCTGGATATGATGTTTTGCTGGTCTCAGAAGTCAAGTAAGAGCCAATAAATTGAACTATTACTTCAGTCACAGAAATATAAGCTTCATGGTTAAGTAATATTTGCTAGTCATTTCTTAACTACTGAGTGGAGGCAACAGCTGTCTGAAAAACATGGTACTTAGCCACCTGACAGGTTTTGAAGATAGCACTCCTCTTACACAAGGAGTATTCTATCAAAAATACCAGTGGAATGACTGTCACAAAGTCTGTGTTACTTTAAACCAATTTTCCAAAAGGAAAAGCCATCATCTGTCACTAATTAGATGAAATTTAAATATGCCCCTGTATTCCCTTTGAATATTCATGAGGCGCTGTCAGTCAGATGCCTTTGGTCTGAAACCAGAAGCTAAGCCAGAGGAACGTAAATACTGTGAGATTCAGATAAGCCCCTTCCCTTGCCGACTGGAACCTCTTTTTTTTCAAAGAGAAGATGAATACAGGCTTAGGTGCGGGTTCAGCCTTTTTGAAAGACTCAATGCAGAGTCATCGTGGGTTCGACCCAGCCTGAAGCTGGGGCCCATCTAAGTCCAGCTCTCCTGATGTCCTGGCTACTCTTTCGTTTCTTTGGGGGTTGTCCTTCTGTCTGGTTTGAATTTTGAGCTTTATTTTTCACAAATGAAGTGATTCAAAAATGTAGCCAGGTCTAATAAGCATGAATTCGAACTTTCAAAAACTGCAGACCTCAAAAAGTCTGTCTTACCCTCAACAGTCTTGTAGGACCAACCTGCATTGCCAGGAAAACCTCTCCCTCCCTGTCCATCTTCGGAGCCGGGGGTCTTAGAGACCACGCTCCTAACCGGTGACTTTATGTGTTATTGTGTTGGTAGCTTTGAGGGGTGGGATGCATGCCTACTGAGTAACTGTTTTGCAGGAACAACCTCAGAAATGAGAGATGAGATCCCTGAGCAGCACCCATGAATGAAATCCTATGTCTGTGGCTGTTCCTGCCAAACAGTTACTCAGTAGGTATTCAGTAGACAGAAGGAGAAACAGTCAGGAGACCTCCCAAAGGTCCAGGGACTGCAGCCACGAGTCAAACGATGTTTTCACTCTCGTGCTGTCTCAGTATTTCTCATCTTTTTAGTCAAGGCCGTGTATCCCAACTCCTCCAGCAAGCACAGTATCTAAGGAGACAAAATGAAAAGACACATGAGAGAAGCTACGTATAGGAAATGGGTTTTTTTTTTTCTTTTTCCTTCAGAGTCATTATCTTACTTCTTCTGAGTGCATGCTGACAGGTTGCAGGCCCAGGGCAGGTGGGAGTGGCAGTTAGTTTCAAGCTCCCTTAGGACCACGGGAGAGACCATCTCCCATCGCTTCTGACACCATCTCTCGTTGGAAGGTAAATTACGGGCCCGTGTTCAGGTTGCCAGAACTTGAACAAACAGCTATTCATACTAGTTTGTTCATGTACAAAAAAAAAAAAAAATGAGCTGTCACTTCTAGAGCATGAATATTAAAAATTCCCCTCAGGGAAGAGAACGAAAATGTAAAGTAGATGATTTAAGCAAGCAGGGTGTAGGCTTGCCCTGGGGAGGGACGGCTCTCACCCCAGCCGGTGAGTCATGAGGCAGGCAGCTCAGAGCCCCGCAGGGAGCACTGTGTGTGCAGGTGTGTGTGCAGGTGAGCTAGCCGTGTTCCCCTAGGGGGACCCCACCTCCCTGAGCCTTGGGTCCTTGGCCACAACAGAACAGTAACCATGACCTCTGAAGGGGTCTGTGCCGGTGAAAGGAAAATGAGTGTAAAATCCTTTTGTGAACTGGAAAGTTTTCTATAAATAAGAGTCTTAATTGACATAACACAGTGAAGCCATAGTCCTTTGCGGAAAGGAGCCACAATGTGTGGGCCATTTGGATCTGAGAGACTGTGCGTCCTCAGGCCCGACTTGGGACTGTATTTGGTCCCAGACAAAACAGCCTACTACCAGGAAGCATGTTGTGAAATAGAGCAAAGGCTGCCTGGAGCATTCCCAGAGCATTTGCTGTGCTGGGCAGAACGCTGTCAGAACGCCGGAAATCAGTGAGTGCACGTTGGGAGCACAGGCCTGGGTGTGGCTCTGTTTTGCACAGCCTGCTGGGCCTGCATGTTTTTGGGTTTTTGTTTTTTTTCTTGCTTTTTTTTTTCCTTTAGCCAAAATCACTGAGTTAGAATGGAAAGAACATCATGGGGCCTCAATAAGTAAGTTCTCTCCAACTAGAAAGTTGCATGACTATAAAAGTCTCAGTCTGGCCGGCTCTCAGAGGTGGTATCCGCTGGGAGCTGAACATTAGAGAATGGGTGTCTACTTAACAAGGAGCGGGAGCCTTTGAGGCCCTGCTTCCCCTGCGTGCAGAGTATTCATTCGGCCCTTTACACTCCCTGTCCGAGCTCCACTCCACATGCACCAGCTTCCTGGGCGTGAGCTTGGGCCTCTCCTGCCTCTGGGACTTTGCATTTGTTCTCTTCCAGCAGATGTCTGTCTACCTGGCTGGCTTCTTGCCAGTGTCAAGGCTTCACTTAATCACCATCTGCTCTGTCAACCCAGGAACCAAGAGGTCACCAGTTCAGTTCCCGGTCAGGGCACATGCCTAGATTACAGGCTCCATCTCCAGTAGGGGGCATATATAAGAGGCAGGTGATCGATGATGATTCTCTCATCAATGTTTCTATTTCCCTATCCTTCTCCCTTCCTCCCTTTCTAAAAATCAATTTAAAAATATTTCAAAAAAAAACACACACCATCTGCTCCAGGAGGCCTTTCCTAACTGACCATTGTATACATATACACACACACACACACACACACACACACACACACACACACACGATTACATAAATAGTATATGTATATTTATATGCAAATACACACACTCATATATATATACATTTTTTTCTCTACTTGGTTTGTTGTTCCATTACCCCACCCCTAAAATGTAAGTTCAGGAGGGTAAGAAGCCCGTTGCTTTATTCACAGCTGTAGCCCAAGCATCTGCCACTGTATCTGGCACACAGTCCATACCAGAAAAATATCTGTTGGATGAATGAAGTTGAAGTGACAAAAGAGGCCTTCCACATCCATAGCATATTGCAAGTTATAAAGTGCTTGCTCATACATTTTTCTTGCTCACCTTCATTGTAGTAGGATGACAGCCCTGTGGGTCAGGGAAGGCAGTTGCTACCCTAGGTTGACAGTTGAGGAAACTGAGACTCAGAGATATTGAGTGACTTATGAGTGGAGATTTGCATCTCCCCTTGGATGTCTGGTGGTCAAGTCAAACTCAGCATGTCCAAAAATGAACGCCTATTTTCCCATCTCATGTATGACAACTTCATCTATTACCTAGGCCGAAAGCCTTGGTGTCATCTTGATTACCATCTCTCACACTCCACATCTGGGCAACCAGAGATAGTTCTATATCCAAAGCTTCCCTGCCTCCAGCCACTACTCTCTACCTCACTACACCACTCCGCTCCAAGCCACTACCACTGTCACCTGATCTGCCTCAATGGCCTCTACTCCCCCCCCCCCCCGCCTACCACCACCACCACCACCACCACCTTGCCCCTAAGTCCTAGTCCATTGTTTTTGCTCCTGTAAAATTTTATTAGTCCATTGCTTCTGCTTATGTCTGGAACTCCCCTTATGTAGAACACTCTGTTCTACTCTCTTCTCCTTTCTCTTCTTCTGGCTAAATCCCACTATTCGCTTTGCCTTCTGCACATGTTTCCTCTCAGGAGGAGTAGCTGGCCTCTCTGACTCTGCCATCCAGCACCACTTGACTAAGAGCACCCGCACCCTGCAGATCCAGCCACCGAGCCGGGCATCTGAAGCCTGAGGTCAAGAATAAAGGCTCTGGCAGCATTTACCCCCAGGGCTATCACAGTGCTCAAGACTCAAAGCAATTGTTGAATTGAGTTATTGATGATTAAACATCATCACTGAGGCATTCTGGGTAAATAGCAGCAGTTGTAATATGTGAAGAACTGTTTATTACAGGGATACTATCATCTCCACAGCATTTATTTTCATATCTCATTATAAACTCTCATTCTCTCAATGCCTTGGTAAATTTATGAAGATTAGATATAGTTTTTTCTTCCCAGATCCTCATAAATGGGGCTCCATTTTTTGCTTATTTCTTATCAGTTGTCATTCAGTGTATAGCTTCATGGGCCATAAGTAAAATGCAGAGCCTCCCAGATGAACACCTGTGCTTTGGTCATTGTCTTTCCTGACTTGAGGGAAACCAGGTTGCCTGACGAGGATTCCACACTCTGTCTCCTTGAAGTATCACCAAGAGGACGTGTCAGGGAAGAAACAAAGGGACAGAAAGGGGTCCTTTCCTCTCAAGTATTTCAAAGTCAGCCAGCATAGGAACTGCAAGCCTGAGAGAGAGGACAGCCACAGAGAACCCCAGTCAGGACAGCGGAGAGAGTGTGTGGACCATTAGGGTGAGGAGCAGGAAAATTAAAATGAATTTCCACACAGTCGTAATGGCTGAGGATGAAGGAGGTAAGGATGCAGGTAAAGAGCTGGTCTGTGTGACTGAGGGAATCGAAGACAGGTAAAGATTGCTACACTTAGGATTTCGGAGTTTCTGATCTGGACAGAAAAACTTACCAACTAATAACTTAAGGTCAGAGAATATCTGTGAAGAAGAGTTTGAGGATCTATAATGCCAATCTTTTGAAAGGTTATCAGCACGGATATTTAAGCTACAAAGGATGATGGGCTGCAGTGTGGCAGAAGAGAGGACATCTTTCCAGGTTGAAGTCATCCAAGGATGTGAGGGACTTTTCTAGATTAGGTGGGGCACTTGTGTGTGTTACGTGCCATGGAGTCAGCTCCGACTCCTGGAGACCCTATGAATGAGTGGTGTTCGCAGTGCCCTGTCCTCAGCAGCCCTGCTCAGCTCCTGGAGACGCATGCCTGTGGCTTCTGTTAGGGAATCAATCCGTCTCATATTTGGTTTCCCTCTATTCCTGCTGACATTTATGTTTCCCAGCATTATTGTCTTAAAAAAAAAAAAACCAAAAAAAAAAAAAACCTGCCTTCTCATGACGTGCCCAAGTAGGGTAGCTTCAGTTTTGTCATTTTTGCCTCATGATGTTAATTTGCTGTAGGACCCACTTGTTCACCGTTCCAGTGGTTCTGGGTACCTGTAGCGCTCTCCTCCAAAACTGTGCTTTTTTTCCCCTCAGTCTTCTTCACTGTCCAACTTTTGCACCCGTACATAGTGATTGGAAATATGAGGGTGTGGATGATGGTAGCCTTGGTCTCCAATGGCACTAAGGAAGGTACAGATGACTAATTCAGAGGGGGGATAAAGTGGCAATAGGGAACATAGACCTCCTTTCTTCTCCATGAGCAGTGGGCAGGGGGACGAACAAGGTCAGGGTTATAAAGAGTATTTTTTAATGACCCTTTGTGTATTCAGTCCTCATCTAATGTTTGTACATGCAAGAAAAGTGCAAGATATGGTTGTTATCTTTAAGGGTGTGCAGAGGTAGGGGAACTATATTAATTGCACACAAAACATTGTAGCCCCATTGTAGTCACTATCAACTCCATCGATATTGCCTCAATAAATCTGGATGTTTGAATGAGAAGTTAACGTTTGTTGGAAGTTTTTAGAAGAATGTCTTTAGTATACAGTTCTTTCACCAATAGGTTAGAGTGGGGGCAAAATAGAAAGCTGGCTGCCCAGAGTCCTCTTTGAAGCTGTATCACAAGTTCAGATCATTTGAATTCCAGTGTTTTGTTGAACTCATCTGGAAATAGTGTCTTCAATTACTTTCCCCCCCTCATACCAGAGAGTTGGGGCATGAGCAAACAACTTGAAGCCTGTTCACTGTTCAGTTCTGGGAAATGCCTTTGGCACTGGGCTTTAATTCACTGAGATTTCTCCCGGGGGGGGGGGGGGGGAGAAAAGAGTGACTTGTGAAAGGAAGGTACTGCTTAATGATGGTACTCTATCACTGCTGTGTCCACAGCAGCTTGCACTGTGGCGTGTAGCACAACTTACGTGCTCAAAAACATTTCTTGAGGATTCATTGGCCATTTGTCCCTTTCTGGGGGTAGAGAGATGACAGGGAATGAGCCGGAGCAAAAACAAATCAGACAATATTAGAACTAGAAGTGAATTGATGGGCCAGCTAGAAAGTACTCTCAGAATGCCTGCCCTGGGTATAGTCATTGTTACTGGCTATCCTGCTCCACCAGGTTTCAACCTTAGTAACTGGTTAGGGAGGGAAGAGAATGCCTCTGACTGGAGGCCAAAGCAATCCTACCAGCTCCAAAAAGTTGGCTGGTTTCAGCTAGATCTCCGGCATTTGTTTAGGATCTTTAAAAACCTAGCCTAAGGGCTTCATTACAGGGGAATTACCAGTCTCAGACTTGTTACAGCCTTGACTTGTTTTTTTAATAGCCATTAATTTACTTAGATAGGCAATGATAAGGACTTAACTCAGGCTTAATGAGGCCTCAGAACAAAGGCAAGGCCCTGGTCAAAAATGTTAGAGGTGAAAACTTGAACCAAAAACATTGTATAAATGGAGTTACTGGCTAAAAATATTCCCTCAAATGCACATTTTCCCGTCCCTCTACTCTGAAGACAGAGAGCAGACTGTGAGCAGTCTAGGCTTTGCTGTCTTCACGGACAGACAGGTGCCTGCAGGAAAGACCACTTTCGAAGCAGGAATTTCAATACTGGGATCAGCACTTTCCCTGGATTTGGACTTGAGTTTTTATTAATATTATGCTTGGGCCCTGAAAAGATTCATTCATCCAGACTGAATGACTAGTTAACCATGTATACTAATCCCATAAATATGGTTTATGTAATGGTAGAAAATTGTTTATGAAATCACTTTTAAACCATCCTTTCAACAGTATTACCAAACCTGTAATACCTTAAACCAAGTGATATTGCAAGAATTAGCTTAAGCATCTTTAATATTTTGATGATTATTGTACAAAATTGTCACTGCAATAAAATGAGAGGGTCATATATAATTTATCTTCTTCCACTGAATTTCACTCCCTCTCCCCCCACTGTTTCACATTAAAACGTACTTCATAACATTTCATCCTGGGCAAAGGCTGCCTAAGTTTCCAGTTGCTGTAATTGAGTTAAACCATAAGATTATTTCCTGATTACCAACCATGAAATGGAAAGACAATCTTATTTATGAATTTATAGATCAGATAATCTTCCTCAAATGAATCCTGAAACCAGAAACACTTTGATGATTAAATAGGAGAGGGAAAGTTTTCTTATTTCCAAGTGTCGAAAAATTGTACTTTCCTAACGTGATTTTGGCCAAGACAGTGGAACACGCATGTGCAGTCAGTGCCTGGCTACGTGCGTGCGGGACCCCCGCTTCCTGGGCAACGGGGGAGAATTGCTCCCCTCAGGTGTCAGCTCAAATGTTTTGAACTCAGGAGGCCCTGAAAGACCCTGTCTTCCTTCTGGGCCCAGCCAGAGACATAGCCCTAGGAGGCCACCCAGGGAGCCCTTTCTTCTGTCCTCACAGATACAAAAAGGAGACCCAAGGGTGTGAGACCCGGCCTGAATCTAGGGCCTTTCCTTCAAAGCATCCAGACTCTGGCCCCAGGAAGCTCTGTAACTATGTGGACCTGATCCCTGGGGGAGTAAGAAGAAGGGTGTGGATTTGTGGGTTGTCTTTCTCTGCATCCTAAAACTGTTGTCTGGGGAAGCACAGCAAAAACCCAAGTACCCACTCAGCCAAGGAAATGCCAGCCGGATGCTCATGTGGAGATTGTAAGGTTCCAGCTAGAGGTTTGCTACGCAGAAGCAAGACACAGAGTCCAGGCAATTAAAAGAGGGAAGTTTTAATCTGCGCTCCCAGGCAAAGCTCGCTGGTCAGAGGGAAGTTTGTGCCAAAAAGCAGCACAGGTACTTCTTTTATACAGCTGTTTAGGTAGGGGAGGGTGGAGGGCATGAGAGGTGTGGAATTCCTGTCTCGGGCCAGGGGTCTAGGAAGGCCCTAGGAAGGTGCCAGCTAGCCAGCTATCTTTGTCACCATCCATCTTGTAGATGCTTGCATAGGCTCTGGGCTTCCCTCCTGCCTGGACCTAACAGAGCTGACCCAGCCTGTGCTTAGCATTGTGCCATTCCAGCCGCTGTGATGGATTAGTTGCAGATCAATGCCCTGAATCTGGAATGATCCAGGTGCTTTGGTTTTTTTTTTATGTAATGTTTTTTAAACTATATTTTATTGACTGTTTAAGAGAGGAAAGGAGAGGGATAGAGAGTTAGAAACATCAACGAGAGGGAAGCATCGATCAGCTGCCTCCTGCACACTCCCTACTGGGGATATGCCCAAAACCAAGGTACATGCCCTTGACCAGAATCAAGCCTGGGACCCTTCAATCCACAGGCCGACGCTCTATCCACTGAGCCAAACCAGTCAGGGCTGTTTTGGTTTTTAATGCTTAGCTGACCTTTCTTAGACAAGGTCATGCATGAAACCTGTTGGCCAGTGAGGGTTCAGAAAGAACAGTGTTTAGCCCTAATCAGGGCTGTGCCTATAGCCACGTTGAATCCCTTCTTCTGCCATTTCCCTCTTATCAGATCCTCACTTATTCTCTACAGTCATAGACCTACCTGCCTCTTACAGTTCTTAGTAGTACTGTCCTCTGTCTGTAGTTATGCTGTGACCATGCCTTCCTGTCCCAAGCTCCAGCTTCATGGAACCCCGCAAGACACTTCCTCACCAAAGCTGTCTAGACCCTAAAAATGTCATGCTGCTTTTAAAAGAAGAATGAAAGAAGAAAGCAATGCTTTGTATTTGCCTAGGATTGGGTAAGAGCAGGAAAGTAGTACATCTTGAGTGTAGTTTCTTCCTAAATTTTCTCTTTGGCACCTACACATGCTATGACAGAGAGGAGACCAGGAGCACAGATGTGACTGTACATGCTTTGCAGCTCAGGGGTTAGCATTCACTGCCACACCTGGAAACTCCCTGCATGGAGATGGAGATGCATTCCCACTCTCACTGCTCCAGACTTCTCCTTCCCACATGACTAGAGCAAAGAGGTCATACTATTCATGCTTAAATCATTTATTTTCCCTTCGTGGGTTTACAACCATGAACTGCCTAGACTGCGTGACTTTCATCCAAGAAACTCAGTATTATGACAGACCATCCATTTTAAACTAAAGAAAATGCATGGGATTCTGAAGTCAGAAGCTTGTAATTGTGAAATTAAACTCAATGTTTCATAAGAGTTATATTCCCAAGGCAAAATGAAAGGCCAAAAAGTTGTAAATGGACCAAAATACCCTTTAAAGTCTGCTTGAATGTCATGAAGTTTAAGATATAGATATAGCATCTCTCAATAAGTCTAACATGACCAGTTATTGTTTTCCAGGGGGAAAACAAACCACCACAATTTCCATTAGGTACCAGATAAAATAGTTGGTTTCTATGTAAAAGCCACACTGTGTGAATACACAGTTTATAGCTGTAAGGTTTGAAGGGCACAGGAAACTGACCACCAAGGAATTTTAAAGTAAAGTTTATTTCCCAGTAATGAGCGAGACTCATTATGGAGGTAGAGAAATCAGAATTTAAGGAGTGGGGAAGGGGCAGGGGACCCAGCCGGGCTGCCTCCTGGACATGGAGGAGCAGCAGCACGTGGCTGGCCTGGGGGTCTTTTAAGGGCAGGAACAGGAGAGGGTTGGACCCAGGGCAGAACAGGAAGGGGTGGGCTCCAGGACACTCTGGAACATGCTGATTGATGGCTCAATGTCTTAGAGATGTCTCTGTGACAGGTGCCAGCAATGTGTTAGCTCCGCCCATCAGTTGGGAGGAGGGAGAACCTTACAGTAGCACGGGAAGCATGTCCATTACACTAGGAGAGGTTGGCGGCGCTGAGACCGTGGTGAGAAGTGGGGTCCCTTCTCTGTCTCAAGCTCACACTAGGACACCTGTGCCTGGGACACAATGGCCCGCAAGGTGACCCCACTATTCAGGCTGCCTGTCTTTATTGTTTTAAAACTCCCAAGTAAACGTCACTGAATTTGCCTGCAGTCACATGTGATGCCCTCTAGCCAGTAGAAGGAGGCCACTTGTGATGTTGTTTGTTTAATGTGCTGAAAATAATGGTAATAGCTCTGTGAAACTGACGTTGTCTGAGGTACGAAAATTTGAGCCAAATGAATTGTGATGAAGCATTAGAGAGCCTTAAACGGGTGCAGCATCTGTGCACAGCAAACAATTGGGGTTATTCATTCAAGTCAGGGATATTTGTTTTTCTGCTTGATCCTGGAGAAGCCCTTTAACACGGGTTAGAGTTCCTGTTTCATTAGACTGAGCACCAGTCACCCCAGAGTCAGACATTGATTTCAGCCACATATTTCCATGGTTTTAACAGAGTTCATTGGTGATGCTCGCAGACGATAAAACAAGTTTACCTCACACACAACACACATCGCCATCATTGACGCCAAAACCAGTCCTCGGTCCCCCAGCTGAGGAGCATAGCTTAGAGGCCTTGATCCCCTGGGCACAGCTGGCCTGGGACGCCGCTGGTGCCAGCAGTAAAATGGCAGAAGCAGGGCAGAAAGGCTCAGAAACGCTACACGCAAACAGAGTTATGTCTGAGTGAGACACTTTCCAGTTTTGCAGGAGGCCTCTGCAGGTCTGCACAGCATCTTTTCAGTGAGGTCTTGGGGTTGGTATTAAACTCCGAGCATGACTCCAGCTCAGCAGAGATTTGCAGGCCCTTCACATTCTCCGAGCCAGGCAGGTGCACTTTACTGGCCTGCTGGGTGGTACCTTTTATGACCCTCAGTGATCATTCACCAGACGAACCAGTCTGAAAGTCAATAAAGCTTTTAACAAACAATTCTCTTGTTTTACAGAGAGAGGATGCAAGCCATGGAGAGACAGATTGCCAGTTTAACTGGCCTTGTTCAGTCTGCGCTTTTTAAAGGGCCCCTTACAAGTAATAGCAAAGATGCAACTAGGTAAAAAGAAGAAACAAACCAACTAAATAATTCAATCTGTTGTTTCTCTTTAATCATTAAGATAATTCACTCATTCAAATCCGTTCTCTTGTAATCATTTCAAGGCTGAAAATAGTTACATCTCTCTGAATCATGGTTTGTTTGTTTGTTTGTTTGTTTTTGTTTGTTTTTTCCATCTGGTAATTCTTGGTCGAAGGTAACACTTTGGCCCAAGAAGGGTAAATGGGCTTCCCAGTGCATGTGGCTTCATGGACCACTGCGCAGTGCCTGCAACCACCATCCACACGTCCCCACCTCCGCCATCCTCTGAAAGTCATGAGTGCCCACCTGCTGTATCCGCCTGTGGTGCCAGCGCACACCTGGGAAGCCTTTTCCGTCCGGCCAATAGTGGTGCTGATGCTAAAGTCCCCTCATCGCTTCATACCATCACTCCCTGCTGCCCATTGCTTAGAATAATGAATGGAGGGGGCAAAAAAAAAAGGCATTTTGGAAACTGTGTAGCTGACTCTCTTTTTCTTTTATTCAGCGAGAAGATGATGAAAGCATCAGCCAATAAGAACCTCACAGACAGTGCAGGTGAGTGTTCTTGGAGCAACGGGGAGCCTGCAGGCTGCCGTGGGTGCAGAAGGGTGTGACCTTCCGGAAGTTGTGACCTTCCGGAAGTTATCGACGTGATGTGATTTCAAAGACCTTCCAGATAATGTCCGCGCCATCACACCTTCTCTGCTTAGTGCTGAAATTCCAGATTCGTCATTAATTTGGGAGGCACTAAGCCCTTTGGTCTTCTCCCTTCAGTCTTTATTCATTCGTTCACTTTCTCATTTATATGGCCAAATATCCAACCAATATTTATTTGACTAGTACTGGGTAAGGACAGGGGGCATGAGTCAGACACAGCTACTTGTGCAGAATTCCTAATTCCATTGGGGGGGAAAATGGATATGGTAATTATAGGAGCATTGAGTGTTATGCAAAAGTGAAGGATGAATGTTTATAACTGGCAGTTCTAGCCTAGACCAAGGACATTTCCCTGAGGAAGGGACACATACTGAGACCTGACAGACAAACAGGACGTAGGCAGTGAAGGGGAAAGGGAAGAGCTGTCCAGGATGAGGGAGAAACACATGCCAGAGCCACGGTCAGGAATTTAGATGATAATCTAAGTGCAAAGTAAAGCCATGGGAAGGCTCTGCACAAGGAAAGGGCCTCAGCCCAGCTGCAGCATGGTAATGGGTGAGAAGGGGTGAGTGCTGGCAGGGGCCACCAGTGATTGAGGCGGGAGAGGAAGGTATCCTTGGACCAACGCCTGCTTTTTTAATGCCAGCATTATGCCCCACCCCACCCCCTGGCAAAGGGCCCTAATTAAATTCTACTTGGAATTTCCTAGTATCCTGGTATATTTGATGTACATCGTATCCTGCAGGCTCAAGGCAGACCTCTGTCAAGAAAATGAGGCCGACCTTCCCACTGGGTTAGAAATAGAATCATTACCAGGAGACGTGTTCAGCCACTGAATTACACAGGAAGCATGTGGCAAGTTGGGTGAAACCTCTAATTTGGGGAAGCCACGGAGTGTTGTGCGGCGTGGTGGAATGGACGGAATCTGGGACTTCAGCTGGACCTCTGTTAGTCTTGGGCCGCACTGGCTAAGTGCAGGCAGGTTGGCTGCACAGCCAGCAGGCCTGGTCTTCTAGCCCTCCTGGTCCTCTGGGGCCTGCTGGTTTACTTAAGTCAATCAATGGCTGTGCATCCAGAGAATTATTTCACAGAGATCACTAAACTTGTCTTAGAGCAAGTGCCAGTTTGTTTTGGAGATACTTGTTCTCTCATTTCTTTTTTGATCTGTTATAAACTTAAGGGGAAAAGGAACCTATGGCGCTCATAGGAAGAGAGAGTGGAATGGTGGTTACTGGGAGGTGGGGACATGGGGGGTGTTGGTCAGAAAGTACAGACTTTCAGCTGGAAGATGAGCAAGTTCTGTGGAATTAATGCACAGCATGGTGATTATAGATAATAATACATCAGAGAAGGACAAGTGCCACATAATTTCACTCACATGTGGAATCTAATGAACAAGATAAACTAACAAGCAAAACAGACTCTTAGATACAGAGAGCAGACTGACAGCTATGGAGGATGGGCGTGGTGCTGGGCGAAAAACCTTGGAGGGATTAAACAGAAAAAACAACAGCTCCTAGACAGACAGCAGTATGCTGATTAGTAGGGGGAAAGGCACCGGGGAAGGGAGAAGAGGGTATAAGGGGAATAAATGATGGAAGGAGACTTGACTTGGGGTGGTAAACAGACAGGTGATGAATTATAGAATTGTACACCTGAAACTTATATAATCTTATTAACCAATGTCACCTCAATAAATTCAATAAAGAAAAAAGTGCTGAATTATATACTTGAAAGTTGCCAAGAGAGTAGATCTTAAATGTTCGCACCACAAAAAGGAAATGGCAATTATATGACATGAAGGATGTTTTAGCTAACACAACAGTGGTGATCACATGGCAGTATGTAAGTGTATCAAAGCAACATGCTCTGCATTTTCAAGTTCCACCATGGTCTAGACCCGTGGTCGGCAAACTGCGGCTTGCGAGCCACATGCGGCTCTTTGGCCCCTTGAGTGTGGCTCTTCCACAATATACCACGGCCTGGGCGAGTCTATTTTGAAGAAGTGGCATTAGAAGAAGTTTAAGTTTTAAAAATTTGGCTCTCAAAAAAATTTTCAATCATTCTACTGTTGATATTTGGCTCTGTTGACTAAATGAGTTTGCCGACCACTGGTCTAGGTCAATTGTGTCTCAAAGTGGGGGGAACAGAAGGAAACTACAGAACACTAAATCATTCCATCCCTCTGGACTCTAGCCCAGAAATGACTAGTATCTGATATCATTGTTCTAACCAACACGTACGTGCTGCTTTGTACTCTGCTCTGATTCCTTTCACTTCAGGTGACATCATCATCATCATTGTAATGAGTGACGTTTAGTAAGTGTTTCCAATGTGCCAGGCACTGTTCTGGGTGCTCTTCATACAAGAACCCATTAACTCCTGGCACAGCCTCATTATTCCCATCTTCCAGGGAAGAGGGCTGCACACACTTTCACATAGGTAACCTATCCACATGGGCCACCCCCTGTCATTTTTTTCTCATATTTTTGTATTAAGGTGCCATAGGCCCTGTAAAGATGTATAGGTTTTTCATTTCTTCATTTTGAATAATGTTGTAAATGTCTTTTTTGGAGCAAGGGGGAAGGAGCAGGTGTAATTTCCTTGGGATGTATTTCCCAAAGTGAATCCATAAGTCCAAAGGGACGAACAATTAATTGAGTATCTCTGGCAACATGCTGCCAGTTTCTCTTCTGAGAGGCCGAGCCAATTTGCAATGCCACCAGCAACAAGCATGTGTGTTTGCTCCCCTGCGTCTCTGCTGAGTTTGGTCTTTCTCATTCTAGTGTGTCAGGGCTAGATGTGGTCCACCGGGCTTTCGTTGCCATAGCAGCCTGTACAGTGCACAACATATATTAATTCTTCCAGAACCCAAGGAAGTAAGCTGTAAGAGAAGAATTATGCCTGTTCTGTAGACAAGTACATGGAATTATATAAACGTTAAGGAGCTCATCTATTCAAGTGTAAAGGAAAAGGAAATCCCAGAATTCTTATTACTTTAGGAATATGTGGTTCTATGGGTATAAGAACAGAAGGAACCTCCCATTTCAAAGGCATACTTTGTATTTTATACAGGGTATTATATAATTTAACACACAACACTCTAAGAAAGATGTTAGCCACACAGTTAGTAAGAATCACAGCCAGTCTGGCCAACCCTCAAACCCAGATTCTTTCTATCACAACAGGGTGCATTAAATTTGCATCAAATTTGCATATAATAAATTTCATAGTGAGATACCCTCAACTGAAGTGTATTACCTAACAATGACTGGGTAGGAGGAAGTGAGGCCATTGCACAGAAAGGAGTGGGTTTCTGAGGACAAACTGCACAATGACTCTCCTTATGCACGTGTGTACGTTGGGAGCAGAATGTGACCACCCGTGTGTGGATGTGGAGAGCAGATCCCAGGTCCTGTGAACTAATCTGAAGGGGAATTTATCACTCGGGGCCCCTATCCACCAAATCCAGCTCCGGGCATGGATTTCAGGGTACCTGCCTATAACTCTCAGCCTACTGGCTGTCACCCCCAGCCTCTGGCCCTAGAACACTCCAGAAGAGAAGGGGAGGCTGGCAGAGGCTTTTCCAGCCCACTCCGCTCAGAGACATAATCACAGTTGATTGCGGTGGGGAGTCCCTCTGTGCCAGGCACCAGACCAAGCAGTTTACATGTGTTAATTCCATGATCTCACACAGTAACCCTTACGCACATTTTCCAGATGAGGAAACAGAGAGCAAGAGAGGTTGAGTTACTCTGCCAAGGACACACAACTAGGAAGTGGATACTGAGGATGATTTCCAGGTTTCTGATTTAAGAAACTGAGTATATAATAGTGCCACTAAGGTCAGACCTACTGAGACAAAAAGAAGTCTGAGAAGATGAAAAGTATGGGAGCATCACGAAGGGACTGTTATGAATATCTGGAGAGACTTTTTGCTGGAGACGAAGAGGTGAGAGAGCTCGGCAGGTGGGGGTGGAGGAAGTGACCTCCCTGGGAAGCACATCTAGCGAGAGAAGAAGCATGCCCAGCAGGCCCAGGACAAAGCAGGCCAGGCTTTTTAAAATTGACCAAGGAAGACATTAGAAAGGAGATGGACCAAGATGGAGTAGTAGAGAGGGACGAAGATAAGGGACAGGAGAGGTCAAATGGACTGAAAAGGAAAGAAGTGCCTAATGGAGCCCAGCATTACACCAAGGAGATGTCTATTGGGTGAACAGCCGACCATTGCCCACCTTATAAAGAGTCATTTCTGTGAGTGATGGAGTTAGAAACCGAATTTAGTGGAGTAAGAAGTTATAGATGAAGAAATTTTTGAAATGAGTATAGATTCCACAAAGAAATTTTGTTGTGAAATATATTTTTTAACCAGTTATCAGCGTTCAATTCTAACAGATCCTGGCTTCTCCTCCGTGCAAGAGGTTGGTGAGGTGCCCCAGTGCCCTCAGAACGTAAAGAGAATGAGGGATTGAGTGATGATAAAGTAGCCTGGCCGATTCTAAAAGGAAAACTTCCTATTTATTGTGATTCTCTCGGAATACTTGATCTTGAAGGTGCTGTTAATTCTGACATGCTGCTATAATTGGAAATGTTACTGGGTGTTCTCTGACAGAAACTTTTCACCATTTATTCCTCTTCCCTGTAGCCTTCAGCTCAGTCTTGTATAAGTCAGCGTTTTCCTTAGACTTTATGATTCAGTCTTTGAGTATCTGAAGGAAATATCCACCTGTAATGTTTTCAGATCAAGAGATGGGATCTGGAAAAGGCACCAGATGTTTCTAACTTTTTGTCTTTGTAAATAAAAAGTGTCGGTCCCGCTTTTTAATAAGGTGGGACGCCTTAGTCACTGTTGAGTCTAAGAGGGAAGCCGGGACAGGAGGCAAGGAGAAGCAGAGTCATGGTTCTCTTACTGACTGGACTTGAGGTAAAACTTTGGTCAGATCAAGGAATGAAACTAATCATGTCTATATAAGGGGTGTGTGTGTGTGTGTGTGTGTGTGTGTGTGTGTGTGTTGAAGACCAAGTATTTTCTCCATTTAGTTATGCTCTAGGGCAGGAGAGCAACACCAGGGTTCTGCCGAGGCAGGCCAGCCGGGCCCATGGCACACCCTCCACTTTGTCCTTTACAGGAAAGGGTGTTCAGCCCCTTCAGAAGTGAGTGTGGGTGTGGTGAGGATTTTACTCTGGTGGCCTGTTCCAGAGAACTGCATTCATTATCTTAAGAAAAAATATATATATGAATAGCACTTCCTTTTTATTCCTGAACCTTGCTCATCCTGGAAGTGCTACTTGGGATCCTTCCTGAGGCCTTTTAAAACAAACTTTGTCAAATCAGGCTCCTCCCAGATGAACTTATAAAGTGAATGAGGCTTATTTAAGTTGCACTCTAGGAGCCAACGTGTATGGCAGCTGGAAACTTTAGGAAGCTTTGTTTCTGCTGCCTGAGTTCCTCTCCTAAAGAATTCTCGCGTCGTACCTGCTTTTCTCGGAGCAGAGGTCCTGCTGCTTTGGTGTGGAAAGCTGGAAGATTCAGAAGAAACTCAGCTCTCATTTGTCTTCCCTTCGTGACGGGCCCGACCTCTGCTCGGATCTAAAGGTTACATCTGCCTGCAGGAAATAGTCACGGAGAGCCTGTGTTAAGTCCCAGAATTGCAAAATAATTTTTTGGTTATAAAATTATAGAGATTCACTATGCAGACTGAAAAGTAGAAAAAGTAATAATATAAACCTCCTGGAATACCAGCAGCCGGACATACGGTCAATCCTTTGTTCCAGGCACATCCGATCTTTCCTCTGCACACCTGTTTACATCTACAGAAGCTATGTGGACGGACAGACAGACAGCTTCCTTTATGTCCTCCTGCTTTAGACACTGCACTAATCTGCCTCCCTTTGGCACTAAGCTTCTAGCACATGATTGTTACAGAGCGCATGCTGCAGTGTTGCATGAGGTTTCCATACTTTATTTAAATTTAATTCCTTATTTTTGTCAGATAGAGGACCAGCATAATTAAAAAAAATTTTTTTTTCACAGCGAAGGAAATGGGCATTTTTAGAGTCAAGTTGTCTATAATGAGGTGGGGCTTAACTTCAATGTTCCTGTCTGGCTTTCTTAGGGTCTTTGCTGCTCTTTTCTCATAGGAACTCCCCATGTTTCTGGCGGGAAGACTCTTGGCGCCCTGGAGTCCGTGGGGCCACCCAGCCAGCCCCTGGCCGCCGGCACCTCGGCCCTCCACCTGAGCCTGCTCGACATGAGGCGGAATGTGGCCGAGCTCCGGCTCCAGCTGCAGCAGATGCGACAGCTCCAGGTACAGACTATTCCTTGTGGACCATGTCTTCCTTCTTATTTACCCAAAGTCAGCTTCCCCTCCTCCCACACCCCTGGCCCCACAGCACCAACCAGTGAGCTTTCCACCAGCCCCTCCTCAGGGCAAACCACGGTTTCCTCCCTCGCCCACTTCATTTGGTCCAGACCTTCCCTGCAACCGTGGTCAATGTATAGCCACTTCTTTAAGCTCTGCGTGCCTTTACACATGAAAAGCCCATTAAGCATCTGTTTTTCTGAGGAGAGCTGAGAGCACAGAGCACAGGAGCCCCGCGGAGCATAATACCAGCCAGTGACGATTTCCTGTTTAGTGTTCCGGCTCCTTGCTTCCCCCGAGTGAGCAGACAGTCAGCTGAGCATTTTTTTTTTTTTACAAGGACCTCTGAGGTATTTAGAAATAGGAGTTTAAACTAGATGATTGACTCATAAGGAAAAGAAGCCATCATGGACGATTTGTGGAGAAAAACATCTGCATTCTATCTGGATAATGTGTCCCATAATATTTTCCTTACCTTTTCCCATTGTTGAGGAATGTGTGCACTCTGTGGGAACTGAAACGGGAGGGAAAATGACCCTCTGTGGCACAAATCTTAGTGAGCCAATTGCATGCATCCAACCAAGCTGAGTAATGCATCTCCTGGTTGTGGGTACTGAGGAGCCGGGGCGGTGCCACTCGTCATGAGATCACGTGTCTGCTTTCTGTATCAGCCTCACGCCGCCTGCCTTTGGCAGGAGGTTGATCATTGAGTATAGAGAGCTGGCTCACACTACCCCCAACCAGCCTCCTTGACTTCAAAGAGTTCATAGGTCAAGCACTGGTAAGAGACAGACCCACCTAGGAGGCTGGCCCGGCCACAGGTGTGGCACCCACAGGAGCCAGTGGGGTGTGGCCTCCTCAACCAGGGAGGCCCGACAAGGAAGGGCTTCCGACCACAGCCCTTTCTTGCTTCAGCTCACAGAGGCATGAGCCCTACATTTTTCACCACCTCATTAAGGCAGGAAGATGCTTTACCCTTGTTCTACCTGCCAGAGAATAAACAGAAAGGCAGCTGGCTTGACAGGCCCCGTCACGGATCGTAAGGCCTGACACCCCAGACAGCACGGCTCAGTGCTCAGGCCTCCGAGGCAACTCTGCCTCTCAGGCAGTGTCCCAGACACCTGGGATGTCCCAGGCAGATTCATTTAAATACTTTCATGAATCATGTCATCTGTGACGTTCCCCATCCTTTGCATCAGCGTCTCCTTGCGTTGCAATTTTAAAGACAGTCTGCAATTAAGTGAATGTGTGGGTTGGGCGGAGGGTGTGTGCCAGGTGACAAAGTCCAGTGGCCAGTGTGTCAAGAGTAACTCAACAAGTGAAGTGGAGGAGGGACAGTGGCAAAGAGGCCCCTCTAAAGGACAGTTACCGCCCCATTCCAGCCAGCTCTTAACCGGGAAGCATTACAGTCAGTGTTCCTGGACATTTCAGCCATCCAAGAGAATCAGGAAATACAGGGTTTTTAAAGTAAAACATCTGTATTCATTTTCAAAATGTTGGAAAATAATTAAAAGCCAATGGTCCTCTGCAAGCCAAACAACGCTTGTGCAGGACAGAGAGGGCATGTCCTCCCCCAGGTTCTTACTACTCTGTTTCCCCGAAAATAAGACAGTGTCTTATATTAATGTTTGCTCCCAAAGATGCGCTAGGTCTTATTTTCAGGGGATGCATTATGTTTCCATGAAGTAGGTCTTATTTTCGGAGGATGTCTTATTTTCGGGGAAACGCAGGTAGAACTTGTGGTCCATGGAGGTCAAGCCCCTTCCTTGTAGCGCCACCTGCTGGCCATTGGAAATTGTCTTTCCCCAGTGGATACTCAAAAGAGGGGGAAAAAATCACTAAATATATTGTTTGTGTGGCAGTGCTTTCAAAAGTGAATGTTTGTTGGTTTGAGGGCAGGGGTGGAATTTCTGAAACATCGCTGAAGTGTGGCAAATTTGATACCAAGATTGTGATGCCTGTGGCTGTGACATCACCCTGTTGGTGGACGGTATTGTTTGGTCCTCTGGCTGCTGGAAGGAGTCTCCCACAGCTTGCCACTCCTTTCAACCCTTGAACTGTGGAGGCTCCGTGGCAGAAGCATAGCTTCTCAAACAAAGCAGCTCTCTAGTCAAGGTCTGGGAATGCTGTCTTAACCACACAAGTTCCTTTATTGCCCAGAACTGCTCAGCTTTCCTGGCTTTGGGGTGTAAAGAACAGTGAGCAGACATGCTCTTGAGCTTAGAAGTGTTTGCAGTTCTGAAGAGCAGACACATGAGGAAAGAGAAGCACTTTGCTCCTAGCCTGGCTGCTCTCACTTCTACCTCAGTCTTTGTATCCTCTGTGTCTCCATAAGCTTTCCTTCCTGTCCAGCCTCTGTCTTTTCAGTCAGGGGAGTCTACGTAAGACAAAAAGAGTTCAGAAGAATTAAGCCATCTCAGTGCCAGTTTCTCTGTCAGTATATGTATTCTATACTCCAAAAATAAAGTACAACCCCGAAGTGATCACAAGTCCAATAATGGAGCTATCATTAGAGACCTGCGAAATTCTAGAATAGTCTCAAAAGAACAAAAGTTGAATTAGAACTTCAAATGTGCTTTGAACTGTGTTATAAAATAGTGAAATTGAATGAAATCTTTTGTGCTTGATAGCCAGCTTCAGTAATTAGATAATTAAATCACTGGAAAGTCCTAGTCTGTAGAGCGTGTCCCATTTGAACATTTCATTTTCAGAATTGATGGATTATTCTCAAGAAAAGAAATGTGATACAGACACAGTGGGGTGGGTAGATTTAAACAGGGCAAAAAAAAAAAGTTAAGGGAGGTAAAAGGAGCCCAAGCAGAAGGTCAAGAAAACCATTCAAACTCTGTATATTCTCCTCTGCTGTCCAGTTTCATGTAGACTAAGAGTATAAGAAGAGCATGGTCCTTGAACTAGCTACCCCTCAGAATCACCTGAGGTCTTTACTAAAAATATCGATGGCCACGCACCACTGCCAGAGTCTGACTTCACTGGTGTGGGCCAGAGGCATGTGCTGGTGATGCTAGAATGTTCCAGGGTGAGGTTCTAGAGTGTTCCAGACACTGTTGATTTTAGAATGTTCCATGGTGACAACTGCTCTCGGGTATTATGAATGCTCAGTTCATTGTGATTACTTTGGAAATGTTGAGATCTCAGACAGCTGTCACAGAGTGCAGCAGAAACATGTAGGGTATCTGCACCCTGTAAGCGTGAAAGACACGCCCTTGACTTGAAAGCCCTGCCTTTAAACAGTGGCCCTCGTGCCCAGGGGCTAATCATATGTATTCTCTGTTCAGTTATAATTGTTACAAGAGCTGTATGAGGCTTCACATTGTTATGTTCCCATCATAGGTTACAGTTGGGTCTGCCATTAATTGGTAACAATGGTAAAGGGGGACAGGTGAAGGTCTTGTACCCAACAAATGCTCCCTTCAAAAGATGACTACCTTTCTCTGTTACCTTTTCTGGTATGATTTAGAGGGGATAAGGGGATGTGCTACTTCTTTTTCCCAAAATGCCACAGTACTTGGGTTTTACCAAATTAATCCTGTATCTACAGAAGTGACCGCAGTTCTGTCTCTTTCTGTTTGCCGAGGGAGAGATAAGCTCTCTGTTGCTGTGATTGACTAAGCTTTCTTCGTGGGGCCATTTTTCAGAACATAATGCAGAAAAGGGGTAACCCAAGCACTTACATTCTGAGCTGAGGAGATACTGTCAAAGTTTAGAGAGTTGAAGCAACTATAATTTGTAGAGTGGAATATCAAAAAGAGGAAGCTCTGTTGAGAACCATACTTATATGAATCTGCGGGTCTGTTATTGAACAATAAGCCAAGTGTATATAGCATGAAAGACCACTAAGCCAGGCAAAAATAAAATGGCCAATCTTGCAAAGGCTGGGAGATGTTCATGATTTGACAAGCAAGAGGAAAGAGGTAAAGAGTCTTGATTGGTCCCCTTGATTGGTCCCCTGGGACACTCAGTAGATATCAGAAAACAGCCATGCTTCAGTTTTAGGACTAAACTAGCCCCAGAGTAAAATGTACCCTAGATTACCCCTAACAGAGATTAAAAAACAAGCCTCTGACAAATATGATCCACAAGTCACTGAAACAACAAAGTTCTCTATAAAGGAAAACAACAAAATCTAGAACTGCATGCCCAGCATCCACTCAAAAATTACTAGACACGTGATGATCCTGAGGAATGTGACACATAACTTTCAGAAAAATCCATCGGTGGATGAAATGGCAGGAATAAGATTAGCAACAAGGGCTCTTTAATTATTATTACAGTTATTCTCAAGGATTTAAAGGAATCATCCATTTCTTGTCTCATGGACACAATGAGACAAGAAATGGATGACATAAAAAATATCTAAATGGAATTTTCAAGAACTAAAAAATGCAATATCTGAATACACTTAATAGAAGATTAATCGATGGTGAAACAAAATTATCAGTGGTCAATATGAAAACATAATAGAAACTGTCCAATCTGAAGTATAAAGAGAAGAAAATGAACCAAAACTTAGTGATTTGTGAAACAATGTTAAGTAGTCAAGGGAAAAAAGAAAAACATTAGAAGAAATCATAGCTGAAGTTTTCTAGATCTGATGAACACAGACCAAAAAGCACAATGAACACAGGAATGACAATCACACTCAGGGTAGGGTCCCTAGTCTTGTAAAAGAGCAAACATAGAGACTATAATATGAAACCATACAAAAGTACATTGGAATCAAATTGCTTAAAAAAAAAACAGGGATAAATAGAAAAATCTTAAACGTAGCCAAGCCCCGGGGGGGGGGGGGGGAGGGAGGGAAGGAACATCTTTAGAGTATTGAAAGGAAAAAAACTTTCAGAAAATAGAACACACTTCCCAGCTCATTTTATGAAGCTAGCATTACCCTAAGAGCAAAACCAATCAATTGTATTATTTAAAAGAAACAATACCCACAGACTTATATCTCTCAAGAAAATATGTTTAACAAAATGGTAGCAGTTAAATGCAGAAATATATTAAAAAGATAATTCATTATCCTTAGTTTTATCCCAGGAATGCAAAATAGTTTTAATATGAAAAAATGAATTAATGTATTTATTTTACCTTATTAACAGCATAAAGGAGAAAAATCACATTTCAATAAGTGCACACACAAGAAAAAGACAAAATTCAATACCAATAATAAAGACTCCCATGACTCAAGAATGATAAAGGATATCTGGAAAAAACAACAACTATAGAACCTATAGTTAAAAGGCTAAAAATATTCCCCATAAAAGAACAAGGCCAAGGGAGGCTGCTGTCACTTCTATTGAGCACTGTACTGAAGATCCTAGCACAGACAATAAGTCTAGAAAAGAAAGAAGAGGCATACGGAGAGTAAAAGTGTAATCGGCTTTACTCACAAATGACCTGATTGCATACATATCAAGTCAAATATAATCTACTTTTTAAATGCTACTCCCACCCCCCCCCCAAAAAAAAAGTAACTTTTGGTGAGGTCACCAGAATCAAGTCAGAAAATAAAAATTTTAGTACCTACAATGTACAAAATCCCCCATACGTGGATTTATCCATACAATGAAATACCACTCCACATTAAAAGGAATGAACTACTAAAACAACAACATGGCTGGATCTCAAAAACAATATACGTAAGGAAAGAAGCCAGACACTTAAGGTTACATATCATACAATTCTATTTATATAACATTCTAGAACAGGAAGAACTAAATCCAAAGGGGCAGAAAGCAGATTGGTGGTTTCGTTGGGCTGAGGGTTGGGGGATTGATCGCAAAGAGTAATGAAGGGATTTTCTAGGATGATAAAAAAAGGTTCTCTCTCTTTTTAGTGGTGATGACTTTGGTGTATACATTTGTCAAAACTCATTGACCTGTGTGCTCACTTAAAATGATACCCAACTTTGGATGGATCAACTTACAGTTTTTAAACTTTACCGTGGTGTGTAGAAATATTTTGAATTTTGGTCCTTTCTGGGCTAGTTAGCCTCCGCAATCCTGAGGGTAAATAACTGATAAATCTACAGCATTATCATTGTGCCATATGATTTTGCCCAACCGTAGGCTAATGTAAGTATTCTAAGAACCTTTAAGGTAGGCTAGGCTAAGCTATGATGTTCAATAGTCTAGGTGTATTAAATGTATTTTCAACTTATGATAGGCTTATGGGGGCCTAACCCACGGGAAAGTTAGAGCATCTGTATTTTACTATTTTTAAAGTAAAAAATGGAATGAGGTGTGGTGTGTTTGTTTGTTTTTTTAAGTTAATGGAAATGTAGATGCTACTGCTAAACCAAAATAAACATAATGACTTGAAGTGCTGATGACTAATTTATTTGAAGTATTTAAGGGAGAGGTGTTGATCCACATGCTGCCTTCAGCACCTTTTCACACAAGGCTGTGGTGGAGTCCCCGACACAATGGCAAGAGCACCAGGCAGGGGTGGGGTGGGGTGCGAGGAACAGGGCTAGAGGAGAGTGGGGAGAGAACCTGAGCGTGTGTTTGCTCCTTCATGGTTAATCCATTGTTGCGCACCTGCCAGCCAAGTGTGCTACTGACAATGCCCAGAAAATGCCGGTCCGCCCTCTGGCTGGCTCCCGGAAGCCCCTCCTTCTGGGAAGGAGGCTCGTGCAGCCCAGAACTCCAGGCAAGTCTCTCCCTTCCTTCATTCCTCCATCCATAACTTGAATATGATCTGACCGTGTTACCAGTTGAATAATTAGAATATTACATGAATTTGTGTTCTAAAATGTCTGCGGGTTTCTCAGAAACATTATTTAGGGAGTCATTCACACAGCAAATATGCATTAGGCACCTACGGAGTGCCAGAGCCGGTGCCGGTGCCGGTGCCTGGGAGCGACACACATGGCACCTGGCACTCTGCCCCCGCATGTGGTGCTTGAATGATTGCGAGGTTGAAGACCTACTTCTCATCCTGATTCTGCCCTGCAGTCGCCCGAGTGACTCTGAACAAGTCATTTTACCTCTTAGGGCTTCGCTTCTGCCATCTTTCAAATTTTAGCTTTAAGAACTTGAAATAGTCTTTCAGTGATATCCAGCTGGATGGCCACTGTTACTATCCACGGCTCATTGGACTGTAACCTTAGGGGAGCTTGTCCGTGAGGTTTATGCAAGAGGCGCAGAAGGCTGCACCGCGCCGCTCATGGCGCCGTGGCATCCTTGTCCTCAGGGGCCCTTCGCTTAGACCACGAGGCACAGCCTAGGTGGCACATCAGAATCACCTGAGGGCTTTTAAAAATTCTTGTTGCTGAAGCTGCACCTCTCTGGGGGCAGGGAGTGGGTGGACCCAGGCATCAGTCACTGTTAGACACAATCATCTACTTATCTGTCCCTTCCCATACGTATTGCCATTTGACAATTGGCACTGAATGCCATTATAACAACTGCAGTTAGAGCAAGGCAGGGCGTTAGAGTTGAGCCCAAACCATCTCTGAGCCCATGGGCCACCCTCTTTCTTTCACCCAGGAAAGAGGTTTTAGATCTCCATCGTCTGTTATTACCAACCATGCTGCTTCATTCATGCACTCAGCCACTCTTTATTAGATGCCTGCTATGTGCCATGCACTGTGTCCTGGAGACTCGATGGAGAACAGAAATGAACCAGGTGATGGCACTCGCAGGTGCAGAGTCCCTGTGGCAGAAAGGAACTTGGCCGATCAGAAGCACTGAGGGTGTGTGGCTGCCGCAGAGGGCGTGCCAGCCGCATGCAGCGTGAGGAGGAAGAGCTGTGGCCACTGAGAGCATGGAGGAAGCCGCCCGCTGTGCATTGTCTCCAAACGTGGTGACTTTCAGCAATACACTGACTGACTCCTTTCAAACGGCATTAAAAAGCCATTGCCAGCCAAAGCAGTCTGAGAGCACGGTCGTGAGTCATGTAGAGGAGGTGACCCAGGACTGGCAGTTTTATCTGGATCCCTCCCAGACAGAACCGCAGGCCCTGCCCAGGGTTGTGGTCCTGATAGCAGGAGCTGGTATGTACTGAGAGCCAGGGCTGTGCCAGGCACTGCTGTCAGCGCTGGACCGCCTCTTTGAATCTTCCAGCCTATAAGATATAAACTATTACTACTCCTTTTTATGGATGATGGATAACGTGGACTACTAAGTAGTAAAACTAGACATTGAACCCAAGAAGTCTCTCTCTCTCTCTCTCTCTCTCTCTCTCTCTCTCTCTCTCTCTCTCTCCCTCCCCCCCCCCCCCCCCCCCCGGCCAGTTGGTCACAGTGCTGTACTGATGCTGGAACGTGGTGGTGGCTCTGCTTACGGCTCATGTTGAGATGTTTTCTCTTTATTCAGAGAAAATAGAAGCCAGGATGAGGGTTCAAACAGGTGTGACAAGGTCAGAAATTTGCAGACAATGGGCAGTTGACACAGACACCTTCGCTCCCACACAGCAGTCGTAGGACGGTACACACCAGCAGAAAACAGAGGGAAAGACATGGACATTTCAGGGGAACTTTAGGTTTAATATAGTTACTGCTTTCGATGCTGGTTGAATGAATTCACTTGCCTATGAGCTGTCAGAAATTGTCCTGCCTGGGGAGCACTTTGAACCTTCTTGGAAACAGGACTCAAGAGTTTAACTAGATTCTTGTGAAGCCTGGATGCAAACTCACACATCCTGTACTCTGTGGTGAGAAACAAGAGTGCCCTAGAAAGTATACATGGAAAATTACATGAAAATTGTGGTCTGATGCACATGAGCAGCCTGTGTATAACCCAGGAAAATAACTAAATTGCCAAGAGCCTTGGGTTGGTCTGGAATCGTTATCATTGCCACCATCATTATCAACACATGTTGTAACGGTCTGTGATTGCCTGGTGTTTGGTACATGAACCCATGTAAAAAAGAGGCACACAATTCGCTTTTAATAGATATCCTGAAATAGTCCATAGCCAAATCGACACTTGTTGAGTACATGTTCTAATACTAAGCAGGATCTCATTTAATCCTCAGACTAGCCCTGCCAACGGAAGTGAATCCCTGTCCTTAGAGATAAGGAAACGGAGACCAAGACAGGACAAGCAACATGCCCTGCATCTTGCAGTAGCCCGGGAGAAGGCTTAGGGGTTTGAGCCAAACTCCGTTTGGCTCCACACCTAGTGTTCTTGGCTGCTCTCTATGAAAACGTGTCAATGAGAGTTCATGCCCATTGTCCATGATGCATTGACCAGAGTAACGAAAGGATCCTATATTTTACAGACTCAGACATGAAAGTCTGATTGTCACTTGGCTGCTGAAATTCAGGTGTTGGCTGGAGAAGCAACATTATATTCAGCCTTTGGTCCTTCCCTTTTCCATTGAAATCAAGCAAGATTCAGCTGCGGCTGTTTATCCTCACCCGCCTCGGAAGCCTGGCAGGCACTCACCGCGTGTCAGGCAGCCAGAGCCAATTGAGGTTGATTTCTTTTGTCCCACAGCTGCAGAACCAGGAGCTGCTGAGGGCCATGATGAAGAAGGCTGAGCTGGAAATCAGCGGCAGAGTGACTGAAATGATGAAGAGGCTGGAGGACCCTGTGCAACGCCAGCGCGTGCTGGTGGAGCAAGAGAGACAGAAGTACCTGCATGAAGAGGAGAAGATCGTCAAGAAGCTATGGTGAGTGCCCGTCACTTGTTGCGTGTTTAGCTGCTGAACCGGAAAAGGAAGCCTGACTTTGCCAAGGAGAAGGCCCTTCCTAGATGGCGCTCTCCCCCTCTCCCTTTATTGAGCACCTACTATGTACAAGCTAGAGTTCTGTGGTTCTGGCTGTCCATGGACTATTGGCGCCCCTCTGCCCAGACCCATGGAATTCAGCATTCCTCAGGTACCTGAGCTGGTCCCTTTAAGGGAGGGAACGTCACACGCTTCTATAGGGCTCAGCAACACAGAATTAAAAGAAGCAAATGGCAAAACCCAGTGATGAATGGGGAGTCTGCATTTAATCTCAATAAATCAAAACTAATTGTCAAAATAGCACAGCGCCAAAGTTATCTTCCTATGATTCAACTGTAGTTAGAGTCACAAAAGAAGAATTTAAATGTAAAGCGTGTCTGATCCGGAGGAGAGATGCTTCCTTGAAAGTTCCCAGTCTTCCGTGAGGTTCTATTGAAAGCATCTATCAAGTCCCTCCATTGAAGTGAGCGGGTTTATTGCTCCCCAGTCACCAGGGCGGGCACATCTTTTATGTTAATGTATGTCTTGTTATGCAATGGAGATTTATCACAGAACTATTTCGCCTTATAATATAATGAATAGTAATTGCTGCAGTTCTTCCAGTGTTAGTAATTCTCTTGCTTCTTGGAAAGCTTAAACCCTCCAAATTGGGATTGTAAGGGAGCAACTTCCAAATTCTCTCTGACCAGAACCAAAGGCTCCACGATGGAAAGCACTGTGCTCGGTCTCCTGTTGGGCTGCAGCTTATCTCGCCTCAGATGCCAACCCAATGGGTCTGACTGAAATTAGAATGTCACTCTCAGTAGCAATCTGAGCGGGGGGGGGGGGGGGGGGGGTAAAAAAAACTGTTTCAGTTATTATTTTTCAAAGAAATCAAATTTGACCACTGTTCATCACCATCTCAAAATATTGTATTAGCTCATACATTTATAGGTAGTTAACCTCTCACCATGAAGCAGTAAGGCTATTATTTGTCTAAAATGATTTTAGCCCAACTGTTTAAAACTAGGTCTCAGGATTCTTCTTGAAAACTTCCTTTAAAATATATAGCCTTTTAATGGTTTATACATTTTCCAAATAAATTATGAAAAGTAAATTTCCTCCTTTCAAATTTTGTATTTGTTGGTTAGCCGAGATAATTCTTGCTTCTTGACTAAAATAAGGCACCTTTAACCTCAATGTTATCGTGAGACGAGGAGGCCAGCATGGGAATGAGATATGTAGAGGAGCGGAACCAACATGTCATGAGAGGACTTCCCCCCGGTGGCTTTGTGGGATGGCCATACCTGAATAGGTTGTGCATAGGCCACTGGAGGAAATTCAGTCTGGCAAAACAGGGCATAGGAGTATGTGTATAGCACAAAACAGGTGGTTTACTGGTGCCAGGCTAAACTCTACCCAGGCTTTGAGCCCCAGGAACCAGGGAGACTTAACCTGAAATGATTCTTCCTGTGCCTCCAGGCCATGCACAGTACCATGTGAGTAGTAGGGCTTCACAAAGGTGTGTTAAACTGAACTGAAATGGTCTTGAGGACTGGTGAGAGTTCATCAGTGGAGGGAGACCACCCCTCCCCCCGAACCCTACAAACCAGTAAGTCTTAGGACCAGGAAGGCACAGGACATCCTTGGAAAATCAGAGTAGTCCAGGTTTTTTTTTGGGGGGGGGAGGGGGAAGTGGATACAAGAAGCTAATCATGTCTCGTATTTGGGCCGTGCTGTTTCTGTTTGCGTGGTGCCTCCCATATCTAGACCAGGCCCAGCAGGCCTGCTTCACGTGTGTTTGTTCTGTGTTTACTGAGATTGGAAGATCACGTAACTGGGTTTCTGGCTTTTCATGGAAGTTCCTGGGTCCAACCCCTGGTTCAGGATTTCTCAGGATGTAGCGTAGGACTGTGCATTTTACAAAGATACAAGGGAGATTCTGAATCATCTTCCCATTTGGGAGTTCCTGCCTGGTCTGATGAGGTCACCGAAGCTTTTTTGATCAAGAAAGGAACAGATTCTGAGCTGTATGTCAGGTGGATTCCTCTGGTCATCGCATGCAGGGCCGACTGAGGGAGAGAGAAATGGTCTAAGACAGCGGTCGGTTGCCAACCAGTGGTCCGAGGACCCCTGGTGGTCTGTGAGGTCTGAAAGGTTAGTGACCACCGGTCTAAGAAATCATATTGGGACTGACTTTAACAGTCCACACAAAAGTCAGTAAAAGCTGAATCAATCAGTAGAAATAGGAATGAGAAAATAAATGCAAAAAAAGATTGGATGGATCAGAGTGGTTATAAAAGACAACTGGAAATTTCAACTCTGGAACCTTAGGAAAACAGTTATACCTCTCCCTCCTCCTTTCCTGCCCCCGCCTCCTTTCCCTGCCCCTTCTCCTCCTGACCTCTCTTCTTGAGCACACACACACACACACACACACACACACACACACGCACACGCGCACACACACGAAAATAAGTCCCGTTGAGGATCATGTTAGGGCAAGTTGCTGGTGAGCCATTCAAATGGCAGAAAAATAAAATTTGGGCCTGAAACTATGGAGAGAGATTGGATCAAGAAAATTTCTCTTTGGTGGGTTCCTACATGGAAAAAATAATTGGGCTTCTGATAACAGTAAAATGAAATATATTTTAACAAATTAACACTTCTTTTTAACCAAGGCAGAATAAAAAGCAACAACAACGAATAGAATGGGTTTATCTATAAACCATAGCATCTGTGAACACCTGGCATTCTTTTGATCAGAGTTTACATCCTAAAAGTAATATTAATTACTATAATATTAAAAAATTATTCCAGCATTCATTCTAGTTCCATGATCTCCTTTTACATTTGGGGTGAACAAATTTTACCTGCATGCTTAATCTGCAATAGAAGTATATGAAGAGAAGTGATATTATTGTGTACAATAATTTTAGTACATATTTCTCTATGTTTCATGATCAATATAGGAAAAACCGACATATAAGGCCCAACTGTGCTGGGCCCTTACAGTGTTTATAAGCACCTGGAGCAAGGTTATAAAATCCAAGAGTCACATTGTGTGGAAGAGATTCAATTAGGATTTTAGGCTGACTGGTCAGATGACAGCTCCTTGGAGTATTAATTGCAACCTGGCCAGCTGCAGGGTTGTTAATGGAACCACGATAACAGTTGGGTCTCAGCTCTTCCATCAAAGCTTAGGAGGCCTGGACAGCGTGTCCAATCTGTTTGGTTACGAAGTGGAAAAGGACGTTTCCTCACACATTTAGAACTCTTATGAGAGATGGCACACATTCTCTCCACCTCGGGCGCAGGAGCTGTGGGACATTCCAGTGGGTTCATGTAAACTGGGTATCTGTCCCTCGTTTGTGAATGTGGACAGTGAGGGATGGCTTTGCATTTCGCTCCTGGAGTTGCATCATCTTATCTGAAGGGGTCATAGGCACTTTGGGTCCATTTTCCATAACAGAATGAAAGACACCAGCAAAAACATCACCCCGCTTCTCTGAGGTGGATGAATCTGCTGCTTGCCCCATGGTCCCTGTGGAACCATGTGCCATCCTGCCTGAATCCTCTCACAACTGTCGTGCCATCCATCGCTCCATCGCTTCAGCCACTCGCCCACCCGGTGGGAGGGTCTTAGCGGGCCACCTTTTTGCAAATGCTGCCTTCCTTTTTTCTTCCTGCTGCCGCCTGCTCCACACAGCTGTTCACTTACTGCCACCCAGTGGCTCTTCATCTCCAAGTTCTTTCCCCATTTCTTTATGCTGGGGGGGGGGGGGGGGGTATATGGTTATATTTACAGGCAAACTGAAATGATACGAATGTGGCTTAGGAGGGGTTATTACTGTCCCAGGTGACAGGATGTTTTGTTTGTTTTTGAAGTGAAAGGCCTTAGTTCTTTTGGAGCTGGCAGTACCCTAAGGTGTGTGTGTGTGTGCGCGCATATGAGGGTGTGTGAGTGGGGTGTGTGTGTGTGTGTGTGTGTGTGTGTGTGTGTGTGTGCTCAGTCCGGTCTGGATCATTTCTTCTCTTTGTAGCTTGGAGAGGAAAGTCAGTCCTTATTGGTGGGACAATCAGTATAAACCAGAGGTTGGATCAGGGCACGTTTGCTCCCCTCCCCCAAGGACATTTAATGCCTGGAGACATCCTTGTTTGTCACAAGGCGGGGGAAGTGCTACTGGCACCCAGTGCACAGAAACGGGGGTGCTGCCAAACACCCTCAAATGCCCAGGACGGGCCCCACTACAGAGCATTGTCTGGTCCAAAAGGTCAAGAGCCAAGGTTGAGAAGCCTGAGCTGGGCTCCATTTTACTCCACTACAGAATTCTCTCTCTCTCCCCGCCCCCCCCCTTCTCTCTCTCTCCTCCCCTCTTCTCTCCCCTCCCCCTCCCTCTCTCTTTCTCTCCCCACACTCTCTCCTCTCTCTCTCTCTCTCTCTCTCTCTCCTCCCTCCTTCTCTCCCCACCTCTTTCTCTCTCTATTGTCACAAAGTGCACATCCCCCTTAGTTGGCATCAGCGCCACTGAAGATGAAGAGTGGTTTCCTTTGTCAGCCAGCTGCCACCTTCCCTGTGGCCGCCCTGGGCCACCCCACACACAGCCCTGGGAGAACATGCCTGCACCCCACACACAGCCCTGGGAGAACATGCCTGCACCCCACAAACAGGCCTGGGTGAACATGCCTGCACCTGCGCTAACATGTGCTCCGCTGACTGGGTGGAAGGTGAGGTGGGCTGGGACCCAGTGCACAGCGGGAGCCCAGGTGAACCCTGTGCCCTGCGCCTGTGCTTTGTCTGCCCTCGGTGTTCACATTCTGTGGTCTGCTCGCACCCCCCCCCCCCCGCAGTGAGCTGGAGGACCTGGTTGAAGACCTGAAGAAGGACTCTGCCTCAGCCAGCCGAGTGGTCACCTTAAAAGACGTGGAAGATGGGGCGTTCCTCCTGCGACAAGTGGGAGAAGCGGTAGCTTCCCTGAAAGGTGAGCTTCCTCGGGGTTACGGAAGCCTGTCACCCCGGGAGGGCTCCGCTCACTCATTCACCACTCATGCCTGCCCGGCCACCAAGCGCCTCCAGGGGTCAGGCACGTGGGACCCAGGCCTTCCTGTCTCCGTGACGCTTCTCCTGTGGTGGGTGCTGTCAGATTTAGGGCTGAAGGATAACACAGTTCCTCCCTGGACTCTTACAACACACCGGCACCTGTGCCGAGTTCGCTAAGCACAACCCCAAGGGACAGTTCGCCGCATCCCAAGCTCACGGGCAGGAAAGGAGGCCCAGGTTATTTTGAGCCCATCTGTCCGCCCGCTTCTCCCCCCTGAAGATGTGTGAGCAGCGCTGTGGCTGGGGAACCCCCCGCGCTGCACTCTATCCAGGGTCGGGTCGGGGTGGGGGCTTGCTGTTCTGACCGTGTCTCCCACGGCTCACCCACTGCTCTTGGCCGCAGGAGAATTCCCGACCTTACAAAACAAGATGCGAGCCATCCTGCGGGTGGAGGTGGAGGCCGTGCGGTTCCTGAAGGAGGAGCCGCACCGGCTGGACTGTCTGCTGCAGAGAGTGCGGAGCATGACCGACACCCTGACCCTGCTGCGGAGGTGACTGCTGTGGGCGTGCAGAGGGCGGGTGGGGGGTGTGGGAGGGTTGGGGGTCTGTGGTTTGGACTCCCAGGCTTCCTCTGTGCTCCTGGGACCCGGGACTTGGCACATCTTACTCCCCGTGCCCTGAGGAGAAGCTGCGCTCCCTTCCCACGTGGAGCTTCCGTTGGGCGCATGGCTTGAAGTCCTGATCCTTCGGCAGGGCCTGCTGCATCCGCCACATGCTAGGGCTTGCGATTCACTAGTCAACTCAGTCAGCATTTTAAGAAAATTATTTGAAGACCAGGTCAAAATATATTATTTTTTTAAAATATATTTTATTGATATTTTACAGAGAGGAAGGGAGAGAGATAGAGAGCTAGAAACGTTGATGAGAGAGGAACATTGACAGGCTGCCTCTTGCACATCCCCCACCGGAGATGTGCCAGCAACCAATGTACATGCCCTTGACCGGAATCGAACCCGGGACCTTTCAGTCCGCAGACCAAAGCTCTACCACTGAGCCAAACCGGTTTCGGCTCAAAATATATTATTAACCTCCTTCACTTCAGGGGCATAGATGACTTCAGTTCAAAGAAAATGAACGGAAATAAAGCCTTTCTTGAGTTTCCTGCTCAAAGAGTACCTGAGAGGTGTTGATCCGACCTGGAAAAGAGAAACAAACCCCCTTGCGTGGCACAGCCAGTCACCCTTGCCTGCCCGTAAAAGAGGGTCACAGCAGAAGAAAAACTAAACTAAATCACCGAATCACACAGGACTTCCATTGAGAAGAAAATTCCTATACTCACATAGAAAGGGCTGACACATGCAGGATTGTGTTGCCAGAAGCACCTTTATAAATGCCGTCTCTCATGTACGCTGTCTTGGGTGACAATTAGATCTCTTTCTTCTTAGAACACTCAAAACAAGAGCTCATGTCAGTGAGCACTTCCTATGTACCAGGCACTGACCTAAGCCGTTGTAAATATTAGCTCACTCTCCTAATTTGCAACCCTACGTGGCAGGCATTCTCATTCCCATTGTCTAGGGAGAATCTGAGCTTCGAGGAAGTTCACTGGAAGTCAGAGGTGGGGCTGGCATAGGAACTGATAGGTTGACTCCAGTGAGCAGAGTTGGCTCTGATTTCACGCCCAGGCAGTCAGTAATGTTTGGACAGACTGCCTGTCCAGCCTGTCCCTATTATAGAATCCTATATAATAAAAGGCTAATGTGCAAATAGACTGATTGGCGGAATGACTGGTCGCTATGACACGCACTGACCACCAGGGGCAGATGCTCATCACAGGAGCTGCTCCCTGGTGTTCAGTGCGCTCCCACAGGGGGAGCACCGCTCAGCCAGAAGCCCAGAAGCCAGGCTCACAGGCCTAAGCCATCAGTCCAACATCCCCCAAGGACACCCAGACTGCAAGAGGGCACAGGCCGGGCAGAGAGACAAACCCCCTACCCTGCACAAATTCCATGCACCGGGCCTCTAATATGATAATAAAAACAAACAGGAACCCTGCCCTTATAAAACTTCCTCGCATGGGAAGTAGACACAACTACCAAAACTAAAGCAGTTTCCAACAGTGGCATTTTCTGTTTTTAATAGAACTAGGAAATTGCAGAGACATTACCCTTCCACTGTTAGACCAGATTTGAGAGCAGGTCACAGACAGAAGGAACAAATAAGAGCTTCCTGGGAGAATTTTAGTCATTAACTGTAGCCATGTGGTCAGATTTATAAGATAAATAAATGTGCAGTTCCAAATTATAACCATAGGAACAAGTGAGATTTTTCTAGTGACAATGACCTCAAGAAAAGGCCACCTTTGAGATGCTAACAGGTTAAGCATCGCCTGCGTAAGTTCCCGAAGGAATTGTGAAATCCAGCAGTGGCTTCCTGCAGAGACCACATCTGACTGAGTACAGGAAGAAATTGTACCTGAGTCACATCTTCTCATAGGGCCTCTCATTTTAAGTTGCCAGAGTGAACCTTTTCTTCCAGCAGGATAAAAATCTGGGAAAAGAATTCTTCATTAAGCGCTTCCCTAAATGTGGTAACCCATCTGCAAAGCCCAGAACAAGCCGCCCTTATTAAGTGGAAACAGATAGCGCCTGGCAGTCAGCGCTGCCCCTTCTCCCTTCTCTCCCCGTGAAACAATGAAAACAAAGTGTTAGAGCCAGCACAGAGGATGGAGCTCAGTGCTTGCCTTATTTCCAGGGAATCAAGTTCTAAAGCAGATGTGATGGGTATTTTGAATGTTATAGGACTTCTTGCCCCATAAATGCTCAGTGGCCAGAATGACAAACCCAGGTACTGTATTTGCCTGCGTATAAGATGATTTTTTGGCCCTGAAAAATACGTATTTGCCGGCGTATAAGATGATTTTTTGGCCCTGAAAAATACGTATTTGCCGGCGTATAAGACAACTGGGCATATAAGACGACCCCCTAACATTTCCACTAAAAATACAGAGTTTGTTATATACTCGCCGTATAAGACTACCCCCCACTTGGAGGCATATTTTTCAGGGCCAAAGGGTCGTCTTATACGCCGGCAAATACAGTAAGTTACTTTTAAAATAAAAATAAAAGAACTCTTAGCTGCCATCCGACTGCCCATCACAAGCGTTTACACTATTAATTGGTATTGGTGTCTGGCTTATGGGATGTGCTGTATCCGGCACTGGGGAGACACAGTGAGAAAGACAGGACGTGCCTGTGTCCTGATGTCGTGGCCGGGGAGATAACGCAGGTGACAGTCACGGTCAGAGCGACTCAGCAGCTTGGGAAAGATGCCGAAATGTTTTTGATATGTGTTGCCTTTGAGGTGCTGGAAGGAAAACCAAACACAGCTGCCCACTAGGCACTTAGGAATGTGGACTGAAGTTCAAGAGAGAGAGAGAGAGAGAGAGAGAGAGAGAGAGAGAGAGAGAGAGAGGTGTACCTGCCTAACTGGGCGGGGAGGAGGAGGAGGAAGGGGAGAGAGATTTAGAACCAGAAGTTGCCTTCGTGAAGATGATTATCTGAAGTAGAAGACATGGCTACGGTAGAGTGAGAGGGAAAGGAGGGAAGAGATCCCTGGGCATCCTCGGGGCTGAGGGACAGGGTAGGGAAACTAAGCAGCAAAAGTAACAGAGACGTGAGTAGCAGGAGAGACTCATAGAACATAGTGTCTTTTTTTCAAATCACAAAGAGCATTTCAGTAAGAAGGGAAAGAGGCTAATAAAAAATTACAGATCAGGTACAAGTCTCACATTGTCTCACATAGTAGTATATAACTTTACACTGAGCCGGACAACCACCCTAGGGAAGACATCATCAGCTGTCCGCATCATCAGCATTACCACATTCTATGGGAAAATATCTGAGACTCAAAAAGGTGATGTCCTGGTGTTATTTCAGTAGAACGTGGCAGAACTCTTGTTCAGACCCAGGTCTGTCTGACCCCAACGCCATGTCTTTTCTCACTGCACCATGGGTGTCAGTGGACAAAGAGCATCACGTGACCCCAGAAGCAGAAGAGGTTGAGGACTAACCCAGCTGCTCGATTTGGTGTCTTGGTGACCTTGCAGAAAGCTTGGCCAAGTCCCTGCGGGGAAGCCGGCTCGCACCAAGAATAGTGAGCAGAAGGCATTAGAGCATAGACTGCCCTCCTGGGCCATTGGAAGTGAAAGGAGCAGCATTGGGGTGTCAGGAAGCTTTGGAGATTAGAACTGCATCTCCTCTCCAGCTTGAGGAGACACTGTTAGAATCATGTGACCACTTCATGCTGCCACCTCCCCCCAACGCAGTGATGGAATTGTGTGTCAGGACACAGCGGTGCTAGTGGACAGAGCAAAGCAGGCCACCTCCTGGGGACATGATGGAGAAAGCAGCTGCCAGAGATAAGTAGGAGGAAATTTACCCGCTGGGAAGTAGCTATGGAAACCCTCAACCCTGAGCTTGCTACCCTGAGTTTTAGAATGTTTTAATTTTGCAACAAAATCTTGCCTGGCTTTGGAATGGCACTGCATTCACATGCACCATAATAATAAAATGAAAGTCACCCATTTTCATAGCTGTGCATGCTTCCTCCTAGACATGTCACCGATGGGCTCTTGAAAGGGACAGATGCAGCCGAGGCCGCACAGTATGTGGCCATGGAGAAGGCCACCGCCGCAGAAGTCCTGGCGTCCCAGCCCCTCCACGGCGCAGCAGTCCCTCGAGATGTGAAGTCGGAAGTGGTGCCCTTGACGGTTCACCATGTACAGAGCTCTCCTGTGGTCACCCAGCCCTCCCAGCTCTCCTCCGCCCCACCCAGCCCCGCCCAGCACCTGACCAGCCCTCCGGCTGTCACACAGGAAGTGACCTCCGCTCCACAGACATCACAGGCAACTCAGTCCCCGCAGGCGCCCGTGAATGGCTCCTCCATGCAGAACTTGTTCATTGAGGAAATCCACAGTGTGAGTGCCAGGAACAGGGCGGTGTCTATTGAGGTAGGGTCCTACTTCCATTTTTTTGTATCCCCATAGAAGAGTGTAATTCATAGTCCTTTCCCTTGAAGAATTTACAGCCTGGCTGTAGAGATAGCACATACATGTATCTGAGTTACGTTTTCTGTGAAAATGTGTTTATATTTTCTATATATAGTAGAGACTTGCTGCACGAAGGCCTCTCTGCCAGCCTGCACCCTTCCAATCTGGGACCCCTTGGGGGATGTCCAGCTGCCAATTCCCGGGATAAGGCCTAAACTGGCAGTCGGACATCCCTCTCACAATCCTGGACCACTGGCTCCTAATCACTCACCTGCCTGCCTGCCTAATCACCCCTGACTGCCCCTCCCCCTACCAGCCAGATCGCCCCCAACTGACCCCTTCCTGCCAGCCTGGTTGCTTCGAACTGCCCCCCCACACACACCTGCAGGCCTGGTTGCCCCCAGCTGCCCCCCCCCCACTGACCTAGTTGCTCCTCACGCGTCCCCGTTCCCCCCCCCCCCCGGTCTGATTTTCCCCACACTGGTTGCTCCACACAGCCTGTTCAGTCATTTGGTCATCCCTCACTAACTCCCCTACCAGCCTGATCATAAGCAGCCATCTTGTGAGGGTGTGATTGATGGTCAATTTGCATGTTACCCTTTATTATATAGGATACTATGTCCCAAGAAATGTATGCACACTTCAAATGATTATAAAATCAGTGTTTATTAACATATAGTTCATTTTCAATTTTTAAAAGAATCTACAAAAATGAATAATTTTTTGTCAATGCCTGTTTTCAAACTAATGATCATTCTTGCCCAAGCACTGCTGATAACGCAAAGCATTTGAACTGCAAATATCGAGAATCATTTCCTGTGGTATTTGTGTGCCCTCAATTCAACTGTTGCTGGTTTTGTACTATAAACAGGTCACCTAAGTAATCTCACACCCCCCTCCCCGTTTTTCTAAGTAAGAAAATGTGGCCCAGTAGCCATATAGCAAGTCTTTGACAGAAGTGGAACCAAGACATGGGATTCTTTGCTCCCAGTGAGTGTTTTGGTATTTATTTCTGTTTGTTTGAACATCTCTACAATGAAAACTCAATTTAGAAAACAAAAACTTGGTTATGGATACTTACCTGGGATAGCGTGTCTTTCTTCCGTTTTATGTACTGTTGGTAGAAGTATCTGGTAAGTCCTCAGTCATCATTTAATGAATGAACTTGATTTCTGAGCTTGCTGCAATATGAATGAGTGTCACAAGCTTAAATGCAGCCCTTTTAGCTATAGAAGAGGGAGTAGACGCAGATTTGCCAGGTGTTCCTCAGTACATAGCCCAGAGCGTTATTTTGCTAGCACTTTAACGGTGTCATACCTCCTCCCACCCAACAGGAAATCTCTAAACAATTAACCAGCCTTTCCCTCTGTTTTTAACAATTTTCTTGACCTGCTCTTTTCCTTCAGCAAGCAGAAAGGAAATGGGAAGAGAAAAGGCAAAACCTGGACCACTATAACGGGAAAGAGTTTGAGAAGCTCCTGGAAGAAGCTCAGGCCAATATCATGAAGTCAATTCCAAACCTAGAGATGCCCCCGAAGCCCAAGGGAGACGCCCCCGGGGACAGGCTGGAACTCTCCGGTAAGGTGCTGGCTGCCGCTGGCTGCTCTCGGGTCAGGGCGGGCCGAGCTCTCACAATCTCTCAGGTGTCCCTAGGGCTCCCCTACTACTTTGAAACCATAACTACAGCCATAGAAGGGAAGCTGTTCTATGTTAGGATGCTAGAACAATGCCCAACAAGGGAACTTTTAGATTTCCCAGCTTCTGCATTTCCTGTGAATTCATGACACTTCCCAGCAGCAGCTGGGAGAGTGTGAGGCCTGCATTCAAAGCAGGAGTTGTTCATATGCTGCGGGAAGGAAATGCCAGCTTTTATGGGCTCCCAGGGGGGAGAGTAGCTTGTAAGATGAAATCATATTTTTTTAAATCAAAATTATTAAATTGTAAATTTAACCAACTGAACTATGGAAGTTAAGCCTCAGTATGTCAGTAGTAATATAAAATAACTTTAACAAAAACTCAGCCTATGAAGCAATTACAAGCCTTGTGCTTTATTCTGATATTAAAATTATATGACATCCACCCTGGCCAGGTGGCTCAGTCGGTTGGAGTGCCATTCCATACACCAGAAGATTGAGGGTTTGATTCCCTGGTCGGGGCACTTACCACGGAAGGCAACCAATCGATATTTCTCTCTCACATCAATGTTTCTCTCTCCCTTCTCTCTCTAAAAGAAAAAAAAATCAATAAAAATCCTAGAGTTAGGACGAAGATTAAAAAAAATAAATATGTAACATTATTGTTTATTTGTGGCCCAATGTGTCACACTCAGATGAATGAGATCTTGTCCAGCAATTAAAATTAATTTGAAATGAAATCACCATCTTGACTTGCCAAGGAAATTTATAAGCGTAGTTAACCACTGTAACACTCCAGGTTTTCATTCCACAAAGCTGCTCTAAAAGTCCTCACTGAAAGTCTCCCCCTCACTCTGTGCTAAGAGGCATTGTTCACCTCCTTTCTTACCTGCCAGTTGTGAGAGGCCTGGGTAGGCCCCTGGAGGGTCAGGCCTGCCGACCAGAGAGGAAAGGGCCCTGGCAGGGGCAGGTCTGCTCTCACCACCCCGGCATTTCTCCCGAAGTTCCCATGGAGAATTTTTTTCTAAAATATATTTTATTGATTTTACACAGAGATGAATTGAGAGGGATAGACAGTTAGAAACGTCGATGAGAGAGATATATCGACCAGCTGCCTCTTGCACACCCCCACCAGGGATGTGCCCGCAACCAAGGTACATGCCCTTGACCGGAATCGAACCTGGGACCTTTCAGTCCGCAGGCCGATGCTCTATCCACGAAGCCAAACCGGTTTCGGCCCCATGGAGAATTTTTAATGGATAATATCTACTATCTTTCCTAATTCACTCTCCCCATTATTAGTTTTTGTCATAGAGTCTCCTTTGATGTTTTAAAATTACAAATAAATTATAAATCTAGAATGAGATGTTAGAGAGGAGGGATGGGGTAGGAATTGGATGAATGACAGGAGATTAGCCAAAGAACACGTATGCATAACCCGTAGACACAGACAACAGTGTGGTGATGGCCGGAGGGAAGGGGGACGGACTGGGTGGAGGCGGGCAAAGGGGGGATAATGGGGACATCCATAATAGTGTCAACAACAAAAAAAAAAAGAAAAGAAAAATGTGATATATCTAGAATTATAAATAAATTATAATTGCTCCTTCTCCTGGTTATACAACAAAAATAGTGACAATACATTTTACTAACCTCATTTGGGATTTTTATTCTTTCAGATTTAAAAAAAGTTTGCATAAATTATATTTTTAATTACTCCCCAAAGTATCTTCACTCAGTTACTGTTGTTTTCTTTTTGTAACACGTGGCGTGGTGTCTTGTCAGAAAGAGTCTACTGATGTCCAGCCCACTAGACGTGGGTGAGGGTATCATCCATTCTCTGTAAACTCTGATTTCTATTGTTTTTCTTTATTTGTCATGGATGTTATTGCTTTTATTTTTGTCTACTAATGGGTTAAAATTCTAAGCTTGGGGTTTTAAAAAATCATTTGTATTTCCTTTTGGGTGAGTTGTCTGTCTATATATATAATGGGGAAGGATGGATAGCTCCCAAAAATATGAATGGAAAATTTGGGGGATGGTGGCCTCAGTCAATGGTAAAGCAAAAGCAAAGACAGATGTTTAAAAACATCAGGGAAGACTTTATTCAAGACTCTTGCAAAGGAGGAGAGAGACTGACTCAGCTCTGGGTGTAGCAGGCGGGATTCCTGAGAAAGGCAGGCCCAGGACTTAGATATCAGGGTGGGGAACGAAAAACTTCTTAGATATCAAGAATGGGGGATTCTTGCTAACTGGATTCTTTGCTAAAGCTTGGCTCCGCAGGTCAAGGTCAAGGCTAGTGAGAAGGTCAGGGCTAGTGAGAAGAGTGCTGAGAGGAGCTTGAATAAGTTGCTCAAAGAGGAGAGGATAATGGTTGATAGTGAGGCAGCCTTGCATGTGGCGGGAGAGAGGATAAATGGGAAATCTCTGTACCTTCCCCTCAATTTTTTCATGAATTTAATACTGCTCTAAAAATGAAAGTCTTAGTTGGGGAGTGGGGGGGAGGCAAGGATCACCAGCTACAAGAGTGGCTAAGAAGGGGACCCAAAGGAGGAGTCTGTCATCACGCCTGAGGGGGGAGAACCGGGTCAGCCAGCATGTGCTGAGGCATGCGGCCCGCCCATGGCAAGTTTGACATGCTTGCAAGAGGGACCCAACCTGGAGGTAACCATCCAAAGCCAGGCTGCTGGCATAGGAGCCAGCACAGCCCCAGTGCTGCAGGGCCCTGTCACCAACCCAGCTCCCTCGTGCATGAGGCAGGAACTGTCCACCATGAATAATCACTGGCATGTCACCCTCATGATTTCCCAAGTCTGTCACAACTTTATTTTTTTATATACATTTTTATCGATTTCAGAGAGGAAAAAAAGAACATCAATTGTAAGAGAGAATCATTGATCGTCTGCCTCCTGCCTACCCCACACTGGGGATTGAGCCCACAACCTAGGCATGTGCCCTGATGAGAAATTGAACCCTGTCCTCCTGGTTCATAGGTTGATACTCAGCCACTGAGCCACCAGTCGGACAAGTCTGTCACCACAATAAATGGGAACGAGTCTAGTGTTCTAAAGAACTCTGCGTCTCTCTGCTCAGAAAAGACAAACACCCCAGGCCCTAGAGAGGGTTGGGAAAAGCCCACTACAAGCGCTCACCCTGACTTTCTGATTCTACCACGTTAGTGAGCTGCTGGGCAGAGTGTCTGTAAAGGGCTGAAGTGGGGGAGGTTGGTGAAGGGCTTTGCAATGAGGCTCTTTCTGAGCATTTTCCTGGGGAAAGCTGAGTAGATAGCAATACCAATTTATAATCCTCTCTGTACTGCATTTGCTGTCTCTGTTCTTTAGCAGAGAGCCTTTTTCAAGCCCATAACCATGGTCAAAGCCCCCACTTTCCCCATGATTTTGTCCTCTGTTCCCATGTGCTTCCCAGTTTCCCTCCGCCCTCGCCTTGGCCATGTTCTAGCACCCCCTGCCCAGTGCCTCCTCCGAACGCTGTTTTCCCCTGGGGGTTGGGGGCTTGGGAGACCATGTAGGGCTCTGCATTTGCCTTTAGGTCTGATCACTCATCCCTCGAAGGTAGCGTTTTTTGTTTACTAATATTTATTATAAGCCAGTAAGCACTGTGCTTTATGTATAATAAGTCATTTAATCCTCAGGGCACCCCAATGGAGAGGCACTTGTTATAATACTCATTTAACAGATGAGAAAACCAAGGCAGAGAGGGGTTAATTAGCTTCTGAAAGGCCTTTCCGGGATTTCAAGTCACTTGGCCTGCAGGGTTTTTACCATTAATTTTTGCACTATGGAGGGAACAGAGAAAATTTTGCATCAGAATGTATCAAGGTTATAGAACTACACCAGACACTTGAGCATCACATTGAAAGGAGATGATTGTGCGGTGGCACATTGTTTTACAGAAGACTCTCCAAGCTCTGAGCAGGACTTGGACAGGTTGGGGGGCAAGTCCCCACCCCCTCCTCCCCCACCCCCGAGACGGAGCTACCTGCCAGGATCCGGGCTCACCACCACCAGGACGGGCGAAGTGGTCTACCCCAGCAGGAAAGAGAGCACCATCACTAAGGTGAGATGGGTTAAGGCCTGGCAAACTGGTCACACTGGGTTCATATGATTCCCTTAGACAAGGCCATGTCTGCTCTCATTTAGAACATAAAAAGTACCGAGGCAGAGAATCAAATAAAACTAGATGGGCAGGAAGTACCACTGACGGAAAAACATCAGCCAGTGCTACTGGACTAGATGCAGCAGCACTAGTCTTATCCTTACTTGACTTTTAGTTGCAATGATGTGAAATGCAAACCATAAGCTACTTGCCCAGCAGGTCATCGTGAAATTGAAAGTAAGAGTAGCAGAGGGAAGCAAAAGAAAGACCACCTTACAAAGATAACTGGGATGAGCCTACATGGTTGAGAAAGTCCATACAGAGATATGCTTAATAAGCTTTAGCTTGCACAGAACTTGGCATGTTTTATCTTTTACTAGAGGCCTAGTGCACGAAATTCATGCACAGAGGGTTGTGTCCCTCAGCCCAGCCTGCATCCTCTTCAATCTGGGACCCCTTGAGGGATGCCCGACTGCCTCTCACAATCCAGGACTGTTAGCTCCCAACTGCTCGCCTGCCTGCCTTCCTGATTGCCCATAACCACTTCTGCCTGCCAGCCTGATCACCCCCTTATAACTCCCCTGCCAACCTGATTGCCACTAACTGCCCTGCCCTGCCCTACAGGCCTGGTCACCCCTAACTGCGCCCGTCCCTGCAACCCTGGTCATGTCATGTCTCTTCTCCTCCCCCTCCCCCCCACTCAACTGCCTTCCTCTGTAGGCCTTGTTCCCTCCAACTGCTCTCCCCTACAGGCCTGGGTCATCCCCCCCCCCCCTCCAACTGCCTTTCTCTGCAGGCCCAGTCACTCCCATCTTCCCTCCTCTGCCGACCTGGTCACCCCTAACTGCCCTCCCCTGCTGGCCTGATTGCCCCCAACTGCCCTCCCTTGCAGGCCTGGTCCCTCCCAACTGCCCTCCCCTGCTGGCCATCTTGTAGTGGCCATCTTGTGTCCACGTGGTGGCAGGATCTTTGACCACATGGGAGCAGCCATCTTGTGTGTTAGAGTGATGGTCAATTTGCATATTACTCTTTTATTAGATAGGATAAAGGCCTGGTGCATTGGGGGTGAGGGAATGCAGCTGGTTTGCCCTGAAGGGTCTCCTGGATCAGGGTGGGGGTTCCCTTGGGACATGGGGTAGCCTGGGCGAAGGGCCTGTGGTGGTTTGTAGGCCAGCCACACACACCCCAGGTGACCCCAGTGGAGGCCCTGGTATCTGAGATTTATTTATCTTCTATAATTGAAACTTTGTAGCCTTGAGCGGAGGCTAGGGTGGGAAGGGGAGCTTGACTTCCTCCATTGCCAGGGGCAATCCAAGCCTCCTGCCTCTCTATAGCTCCGTGGCTACTGCCATTTTTGTTGGGTTAATTTGCATACTTGCTCCTGATTGACTAGTGGGCGTGGTTTATGGGTGTAGTGGAGGTACTGTCAATTTACATGTTTCTCTTTTATTAGATAGTATGTTCAATGTAAAATTCAAGTTTCAAGAAGAGATAGTATGGGAGGACCTTTCTTACAAGCACTGAATGATGAGGAGTTATAATTTCATTATAATTCTTCAATCCATTCACCAAAATGGTTAGCTTACATGAACAAAAACCTAAACTAAATGCAAGTGAAAAAATAGCCCCTCAACTCAATTCAAAGAGCTAGGAAGTCAGTTTAGAAGGCAGTGAGGGAACATGAGGTCCTCTGTGGTCACTTCCTCTTTTTGCCAGACCTGGGGGTGTTTAGCCAACATCTGTGGCTTGAATCTTCCATAGGTAAGCAGTGAAGATGCCGGTCCAAGCCTGCAGGCTAGAGTCACAAAGTGCCCAGCAGAGGAGCCAGCTTCAGCGTGGACTCCATCCCCAACACCAGTCACTACCTGCTCCTCAAAGGACGAGGAAGAGGAAGAAGAAGGAGACAAAATCATGGCAGAACTCCAGGTATGTGGCTGCAGTGACTGACCATGGCTCCTTGCTCTTCCCATCAGGGATTCTGCCTACATCTCTCAGCAGACACATTGGCTAGAGAAGGCTGGCCTTGCCTTCGCTGGGCTCTCAGCACACCTCTAGGATGTGTATAAGGAATGACCATTTTATGGAACAACTCAGAAAGTGTACACAAAAAATCAATTGTAAGCTTTCCTAGCTTCGGCTGGTAGAATTTACTTTTCTTCCTCTCAGTTTTGATTGTCTCTGTTTCCCTTAAAAAAATAATGTAAAAGAAATCAGAAACGCTGACCATTGTTTCTCTTGATAAGAACTGCTCACCTCCCGCTTCAGGCGGGGTCCTGTTACTTGGCCTTGATATTTACAGTGACTGGACTTGAGTCATGTGGCCTCCTTCACTCCATAGAAGGTTCCCATTCGATGTCAACTTCATCTTTTCAAACATTCTGAAAAGCCAAATAGTCTTATTTTACCATTTTCCTTGCCTATTTAATAAATTGTTATTTTTTAGATTTTTTCTGGTAACTAAATGCCACAATCCACTCATAGGATTAAGGATGGGGTGCCGGGGTCTATGCCCAAAACTGATCCCACATTCAAATTGTGGGCGTGAATCTGCCCTGGGTATACGTTCTGAGAATTTAACTAACTGAAGACATATGCATAATGCTTAGACCAAAGTCTGCTCATAGGGTATTTCATTTTGACTCGTGCTTATTATAGAATTTTTGGGGTCCTTCAGACGGTAAGATCACAGCTTTCTTGGGGCTCCAAAACAGGTTACTTTTCACCATTGTATCCCTGGTTGTGTGCAGGCCCGGGGATCTGCATCCTGCATTTGGAATCGGGAGAGCTTTCAAACCATGTCATTCCCACTACTGTTGTCCTACTCTGCTTCCCGTGGTAATGCCTGCTAAAGAGGAGCTGCTTGGGTTTTATAGGGAGCACGGGGCTGCTGGTTGGTGGTCACAATGCACAAGCCTTTCAAGCCTCACTGAACTCACAGACTGGACTGGCACATCCTCTCCACCAATCAGATTACTCATAGGTTTTTTGGATTTCATTCATAGGAATCACAGATTTATAAAGTTAGCAACTCATGAAACCGCTGGGAGCATGGAGGCATCCATCACCCAATTACCCAATGAGGCTATTGACCCTGGCATGTCCAGCCTACTTGTCGCTGGGATTGGTACATGTCCTAAGATGTGTAGGCAGATCCTGGGGCTGGTTATTATAGCATCTGGCCCCAAATTGGCATGTGAATGGGTCATGGCCAGTTTGATTCAAATGGTGACAGAGCACTAGATCATTGTAGATCTGTACACGGTGAACAATTACTAATAAGCAAAGAAGTGGAGAATGTTAGTCTTGTCTGAAGAACATTAATTTATTTGTTTTAGCCACTTAAGAGCCCATCACTTGAGAATATTTCCCTCCATCGAAGTCTGAGTATCTTTGATGCTTTCTTCAACTGGAAGCTCTACAAAAGCAGTGTACCTGGCTTCTTGTTTTATTATTGGTGGTTAGCTACTAGTGGTGAGTGACGTGCTCTAACCCTAACTTAACTAAACTCAGCCATCCTGCTGGGATAGGGACCCATCCCGCTGCTCAGAAAGTTGGCCAGCGGCTCTGGTTAGACAGCCCTCAACCCCACGGCAGGACAAGAAGCGTAATTGCGGAACAACTTTTATGCTCCTGTCCACAGGCATCATCAGAAACCACAGGCTCCAAAGTCCAGGGTCTAACAGCCCAACAGAGATGGCAAGCAGTCTTAGTGAGCGGAGCGCTGGGCAACTCCGGGCCAACAGGGAGGGTGCCGGAGCGGCGGGGGCAGAGGGTCCGCAAAGAGTGGAATGCAGGCTGGGGAGGGTCCTGGCATCAGCTCCGTCCTTACTTGGACCAGCGATGAGACGTTCACCTGGGGAGGGCATGGGCCATTCTTTCTGCCTGCAGCTATTTCCAGATGACAGGACTTGACACTAAGGAAATATGAACGAATTATTTGAGATGATTCATTTAAATAAGTAGTTTTTTAATCCTGGCTGTCCATTAGAATTACATAGGAAAATGTTTAAGTCCTCCAGCCAGAGATTCAGATTTAATTTCTCTGGGTGAGCCTCGGGTAATAGTATTTTTTTTAAGCCAGGTGATGTGTTAAAAACCTCTGATTTCAAGAAACTTGGGTTTTTGGGTTACTGTGTCTCCTGCTTTCACCATCACCCTGCCCTCCCCTCTGCCCTGCAGACACAGCCTGTGCTTCCTCTCCTGGCTCCCTGCTCACGTGATCTGCTGTGGCCACTAAAACCAGGACATTTTCAGAAACCAGTCTGTTCCTCAGGCAGCTCCGAGGCCACTCAGAATCCGAGGGTGCTGCAGAGCGCCGCTTTCTCAGTGAGCCTCGGAGCGCCTCAGAGCACGGAGCCCCTGTTACTATTTCAGACAACGAACCGGCAAGCATTACTTTTATTTTAAGGTTTAAAGGTTTTTAGTATCTTGTGCCCTTTTTCTATAGCTTCAATAAATAAATTGAGTCTGGTAAAAAAAAAAAAATCGGGGAAAAAGAAAGAAAAAAATGGCTTCTTGGTTTTTTAATTAATTCATTTACATAGTCAATATTTTTGAAAGGTCAAAACAAGAAGCCCTTTAAGCACAAACCAGGTTCACCCTGGACAGGAAGAAAGGGTGTTCTATGCAAGGACTGTGTCTGTTTATCTTGCTGTGGCCCAGAAATCGGGAGGCCTTGGCCCCAGGCTCCGCCCCTCGCCAGCTCTGTGGGCCTGAGGCGGGTTTTCCAGGTGCTGCCTCCAGCCCTGGTGTGACCTGCATGCAGGACGGGGCTGCGGTCTCCACTCTAGATTGGTTCCCTGCCCGCCTGTGTCCTCCTTCCTCACCGCTACACAGAATCCTGTTAACCTCAGTATTTTAATTCCATAGGCATTCCAGAAGTGTTCCTTTATGGATGTAAATTCAAACAGTCATGCTGAGCAGTCCCGGGCTGACAGTCACGCTAAAGACACTAGGCCGGGGGCCACAGTATCACCCAAGGAGAAGAAGGTAACGTGGCAATTGTACCTCTGCCACGCGCTCGGACAGCCCTTCTTTCCTTGCTCTGACACTAACCGCTCCTGCGCTTGTCCTTCTGTGTCCTCTCCTTGCCTCTCACCTTCAGAAAGACAAAGAACTGAGACACCGCTTTGCGTTTAGCTCACAGATAACTGGCTGAGGTTTTCTGAGCAGGCGCATCGTTTCTGTGCACAGCGTACAATAGTGTGTGCAGAATTGAGGCATTATCTTCACAAACTAAGGAATATGCATCTTTCAAGATTATTTAGAATGACTCTTACAGACACACACACACAAAAAAAAAAACACCAACTAAGGTTGTAGCACTTTTTCTCATTTTTAATATATCTCCTGGACCAAAGCATCTACATTAAAAATCGGTGAAAGCCGTAATTCCAGGAAGGAAGCTCAGGGCGGAGCTGCACACCTGCGGCCGTGCACAGGCGGATGCTCATGGAAACACACACATGTATCTGCACACATGTTTAAAGATGCCCAACAGAATTCTCTTAGGTTACAGATTCTCAAAGTGGACCTTCTAGGAGAAGAAGTTCAGTATAGTTTTAGTGCTAATACACTTTGTGGCATTCGAATGGCTTCAAAATAGATGTCCAGGCTCTGGAACAAAGTTCATTGTCATGACCTGAGTACTTTAGGGTGAGCCTGAGTATCTGAACCTCAACATTAAGTTAGACCTGGAGCTTTTATGATGTTTTGTCAATAGAGCCATCATATTCGAATGAAGCCGCTGTCCAAATGTCAGGCTAGAAAGCTTATTATGACCAACTCAAGTCTTAGCACAGCTCACCAAAAGGTATATTTCAGAGTCCAGAGGTTCTAGTTGCCCTTAAATGAAGTCAAATATCTCGGATAGCGCATTGGGACTCCAAGTAGACACCGAAGACCATGTGCACGTAAGCTCAGTGAGGAGCTAAAGCGTCACGAAATCGGAAGTTATTCTAATACAGCCCTTCAAGATTCACAGCCTGGTGCCTGCAGCCCCCGCCTGCTCCTCCCTGGCTCACAGCCCCCAGAGACCCTGTGTACAGTGAGTCTGCACAGGAAGCCAGTAACCAGGCGGCGTGCAATCTCCCGGTACATCATGGGAGATTATGAGATTATTGTGGATAAATCTCATGATGAAAACCTCCTACTAATTTGGATTGAATCCATGACCATCATATTGGAAATACATCCTCCCCTCCCCGACCCTCAGTCTCTGGAATTCCCTTATGTGGCTTTATTAAGACCAGGCCATGAAAGGCCCTAGCACATTTGAGTTACAGGGCATATTTGGGCCAATCGGACTATTTTTAAAACACTAGAAACTGGGAACTTCTTGACGATCCCTCTAGAGATGATTATTGTCTCATTGCCGAATTTTGTTAATTGCCTTGAAATTTGCATGAGATGTTTTGTCCAGCAATTAGAAGCCCATATCCCGCCCATCTCTTTTATCTCAATCAGGGGTCCATCAGCTGATAATAAGCAGGTCTGTATTGAGTGCCCAACACTGGGTTTAGTCACAGGTGCTTATTCTAGATCATTATACTTAATAGGTTGATCTACTCCATAATAGTAGTATCAGACTTGTATTTGAGTATTATATACAATGTGGGTTTCAGACTTGTCCCCAAATTGTTGTCATTAACCTCTTCCTGGGCTACTCTCCTCCTTTTCTATGCCTCTTAAAATATTTCTCCTGTCATCAGAAAGCATTAGCCTAGTTCTTGACTTTTATGCAGTAGCCCTATAATTCTGTCTCTAATTCTGATTTATTGCCTGTATGCCTATTGAGCCTGCTTCACCAGTTGTCTGAATAATCCAAATTTCAGAGTCCATAAATATTAATGAGGCTTAATTATCCAGTCTTGACTATTTAAGAAATCATTGTGAGGCTACATGACTGTTGTGACCATGCTACTCTGAATAAAGTTAATGCGCACTTGCTTTGATACACCCACTCTTTTTCTAGCCCAGTGACAAAAATGGTAGGTCATGTGAAACCTAAGCATGGCAACTTTATCCTAGTGACCTCCCATTGGAGTATTCCTGCTATCCGATCTGTCTTACGATGCACGTCTCACATGGTGGCATTACAAATATCTCATGATAGGTATGACACGAGCCCTGACCAGTGAGAACAGAGAGCAGGTCTACTACCCAGCACCTGAGCCAGCGGAACATGAGCTGTGCAGGCATCTTCTTTACATCATATGGCTATTCCCTCCCTGATTCAGGGATAAATACTCACACGGGTCCTAACGTGCCAACTCCACAGTTGGAATGGAAACCTTAGACCCAAGCCTCATTCTTTTTCATAAAACCTTTCCCTTGTTGTATTCGTTGTTTAATCATCTAAATGTAAAATCCCACAAAAGATATTATGCCGTTCAACTACAGCAGCTGAGTCCTTCATTGCTCTTGTTTGGGGGCCTCCTGGGGGTAAGGAGAACTTAAACTGGTGGTGTTGTCTGGCTATTGCACCTCGTGCCTTGTGTGATCTTTCCATGTGACTTATGGGGACTCTGTTGTTCGTGTATTATCCCTTAACCTGTGTGAACATTCCTTCCATTTTTAACCAAGGTAGTAGGCCTGCTCTGGGTTGACGTTGGTGGGGGCCTGGGTTACTGTGCTTTGTTATGCTGTTGTTGCTGTAACCAAACAACCTTGAGGGGGTTATGCCCCATCCTACTAAACTCACCTCTTCCTCTTGGGCCTCTGCAATGAGAAGAAAGGACAGCAGTGCCCCGGAAGTGACAGGGCACGGTTAGTGTGAGCGCTGTGACAGGGCCGGGCTACCGACACAGCCATGTGGGGAAGGGCGCGCTTCCGGGGGGAGCCCTCTGCATCCCGGGTCCTCCATGCTGGGCTCTTCTGTTTGGAATCTCGGCAGGAGCCTCGGGATGTCTCTTTGCTCTGCATCAGACTATACAGTGAATGAAACCTCAATCATGGTGTGCCAGTCACAATCCGAGCCTCGGATATCTGTTTTGTAAATGTTTAGATGATAGTTTAGCAGCATTATCACACTGAATTTGCATTTGATCTTCTTGGTGTGATTACTTTGAAGGCTATTTTGACACTTTCCTCGGCAAGTGCAAGTACAAACTGCGAGTATATTTCAATCTGTCATTTGAAAAAGAATGTTTTGTTTTTTTTAAATCTCAACGTCCTACGCCCTACCAGTGCAGATGTCCTTGGAGGACACTTTCCATAAACAAAACTGAGAGGACTGAGATAACTAGCCAGAAGGGACATGAAAAATCTGCTGGCCTAGTGCCTCAGTTTATAAGCAAGAACACTGAGGCCCAGAGAAGTGGGGTGAGTTGCCTAAAGTGACACCGTTAAGCAGCAGGCGGGAGCTGTTGATTCTGCCTGCTGACGTGGTGTGCTTTCTGGAGTGGCACACCACGCTGGTTCCCGCTTCTGCCAAGCTCACTCTCAGAGGTAGAAAAGAGGACGTTTCCTACAGAATCAGCCCCTTTATTCTCTTCATTGCTCCCCCACCAGATTTCAACTTCTTGAAATGTTTTGCTAATTCGGATTTTCGTCTTATGCAAACACAGGGCATTTTTGGAAGTTGGCGAACAAAACAGCCCAAGGTAAACAGAGCTATATAGGCTTTGGACTGGTGGCCCGAATGTGGGTTGTAACGTTTGTGGTTGGCCCGCATGTTTTGGAAATGTAATTAAAGGAACAGTTTAGTTATAGTCCACTTTTGGGGGTGGGTGTGGTTTTGTGGAGTAACGTGTCCTACACTATCCTACCAGAATTTGGAATTTTTCCACGAAGACGTACGGAAATCTGATGTTGAATATGAAAATGGCCCCCAAATGGAATCCCGAAAGGTGAGTTCCCCGATCCGTGTTCCAGCCGATACCATACAGATTGATTAGCCTCCTTTGCAGATCCATTTCTGATTAATGCATGTCATTTCCCTCCTCCACTCTCCCTCTCAGGTCACCTCGGGGGCTCCTACACATAGTGACCACCCTCAGTGGGAAAGAGGAGTGGAGAATAGTATTTCTCAAGAACATCAGAATATAAAATTGACCTCAAGAACATCAGATATTCCTGATGCCTCAAGAACATCAGAATATAAAACTGACATCTTAATAAAGGAAAATTCCATACCCAATAAGAGTTTACTTAGAGACAGTAGAAACTATTCCCAGAAAAATTCCAGTTTCCCTGGCACCAATTTGTTAGAAGATGAAATAAGCAAAGGACCTACAATCTCAGGACTGCAGGGCCCTCCATCTGACCCCGAGAACCAGAAGATGAATTATGGGAAGACAAAAGAGATGACTCAACGAGATCAAGAAAATGGAGATAGGTGTCACCTACTCTCGCCCACTATGTCAACTGAATTGGGTATTTGCGGTGCCCAAACTCAAGATCAAGAGGTTCCTGTGACAGAGTTTGGCCAAGTTGTGCTAAGACCCAAGGGGGGTTGGCATGCTAACAACGGGAAGCCTAATGAGGACAGAGAATCAACCCCAAGTTCTCCCACTGAGGAGAGCGGGCCCACAGACAACATCGCCTTCATGATCACCAGAACTGCGGTCCAGGTCCTCTCCAGCGGGGAGGTCCGAGAGATAGTGAGCAAGAAGGGAGAAGATGTGCAGACGGTGAATATTGACGCCAAAAAGGAGGTGACTTCCCGGCAAGAAGGGGCTGAAAATGAAGAGCCAGTTGTGTGCCTAGACAAGAAACCCGTCATCATCATTTTTGACGAACCCATGGACATCCGATCTGCATATAAGAGACTTTCCACCATATTTGAGGAGTGCGATGAGGAATTGGAGAGAATGATGACAGAGGAAAAGATAGAAGAGGAGGAAGAGGAGGAGAATGGAGACACCGTGGTCCAGAATAACACCCCCCAAAGGTTCCATAAGGCTGGCTCAGGCCCCGGCTCAGGACTGCAGGCGGAGAGCCGATGGCAGCCACACTCCCTCGCAGGAGACACCGGAGTGCCAGGAGGACAGGGAACGAATAAGGCCGAGCTGACCACAAGCGGCCAAGCAGATTCTCCGGGTTCAGAAAGCAAGTGCGATGGGGCGGATGACCAGTTAGAAAGTCCCAAGAAGAAGTTCAAGTTCAAATTCCCCAAAAAGCAACTCGCCGCTCTCACGCAGGCAATCCGCACGGGAACCAAGACGGGGAAGAAGACTTTGCAGGTGGTGGTGTACGAAGAGGAGGAAGAGGACGGCACGCTGAAGCAGCACAAAGAGGCCAAGCGATTCGAAATCACCCAGTCTTGTCCGCCCGAGGACGCCCCCCAGGGCAGGCCCCGGAGACAAGGGCAGCCCGGGCCGGAGGGCGCACCTTCCCTTTCCAGAACGGACGAGATCAGGAATAACACCTACAGGACCCTGGACAGCCTAGAGCAGACCATCAAGCAGCTGGAAAATACCATCAGCGAAATGAGTCCCAGAGCCCTCGTGGACGCCTCATGTGCTGCCAGCAGGGATTCTGCGGCAGGCTCGCCCCACCCGGCCCGGGAGGCCTCCTCTCCCCGAGCCTTGCTAGTTCTGGAAGAAGCTCCCACTGCCCCAGAGCCCCCCTCATCCATCCCTTCAGCTTCACGTAAGGTATCTTGGTCTGATGGAAATGACAAGACCGGCTGCTTTCCTAAATCTGCCATAATCACCATTAGCAGAGGGTGTCTTGTGATTGACTCGCTTCCTTTCAGGTGGCTCGTTTATTACACTTGATTGATTTTTTATTTTTTTTGTCTGTTCGCCTTGACGCTTTTCTCTCACACTTCCTCCCTCCCCCTTCAAAAACAACAACAACTGGGTGTCTAACAGCTAATTGACTCTGGTTTTACCCTCTGTTGCTGATCGGTGTCGGGCAGGCGCACGGATGCCGGGTCATCCGGTCGCCGTAGAACTGATTGCTCTGGCACGCACATTAAAACCCGTTTGATCAGTAGTGGGGCAGTGTATTCTGTTTGATTCTTGGAATTAACCCAGTGGTGTCTTCTGACGTCCGTCTCCCAGGCCTGTTCTGCATGGAGGGCTGCGGCTGCTCACAGTGAGCTTCTCGGCGCACGGTGGGCCAGCCTCGGCGGTCACCCACTCACGCTCCCCTCTCCCCCTCCCCCCGCTGCTCTCCCCGCAGGCCCCCGGTGGGACCCCGCAGGCGAGCAGGATGCCCGTGCCCATGAGCTCCAAGAACAGACCCGGAAGCCTGGACAAGCCCGGCAAGCAGACCAAACTGCAGGATCCCCGCCAGTACCGTCAGGTAGTTTTACCTTAAACCTGGTTTTGGATGGACACGCTTGCCGTGGTGAAACAAGCTGCTGACCTAGTCTATACGGAGCATTGTGTTTTCTTTGTAAGCTATGGTCCGTGGAGACTTCCTGGATCTGGGGCCTGAAGAAAGTCTAAAAAACCTTTGTTGAACTTTTCTCCACGCTTTTGCATGCTCGCAATAAAACACCGTTTACTTTGTGAGTCCCCGAGTTTAGCCATTAACACAAGCTGCCACACGGGTGGGCTTCTCTTTGGCGAATGTAGTGAGCGGTTCATCAGAACGCCCTGAGACACCGAGTAGGCAGGCCTGTCGTTGAACTGTCCCGGAAGTCTCCCCACTAACGTGTATGTTGGTTGCATTGCATTAGAGACACATTAACGCTCCACGCCCCTCCCTCGCCCCTTAGTAACCCAGACGCATGGCTGACCCAGCCCCGGACATGGTCCGCTTTCTTCCTCTCTGCATCCTCCGCTCTGTGCTTTGGGGTTTTCTCCCAGGTCCAGTACACCACAATGAGACTTAGCTCGGGCCTTGAACTGGTTGGGTTGGGTTGGATGTCTTTTATTTAATTGTTCTCAGAAGGGCTGTGTTGCCAGACCCTGTGGAACGAACGATCGTGTTACCAGCTTTCTGACAAACTGTCTCCCGCCGTCTTTATTTGCAGGCTAATGGAAGTGCTAAGAAAGCTGGTGGGGACTGTAAGCCTGCTTTCCCCTCCTTACCTGCTTCTAAGATTCCAGCCCTTTCTCCCAGCTCTGGGAAAAGCGGCTCTCTGCCCTCTTCTAGCGGTGACAGCTCTAACCTCCCTAACCCAGCTGCTTCTAAACCACCGGTTACTTCTAACCCTCTCAGCCCCCAAACAGGACGATCCGCCTCCTCTGCCTCCCTCATCCCCTCTGTCTCTAATGGCTCCTTGAAGTTTCAGAGCCCCACTCACACAGGTAAAGGTCACCATCTCTCATTCTCACTGCAGACTCCCAATGGCCGAGCAGCCCCTCCCTCCTGCTCCTCCTCCCCCCCCTCCCCCGCCTCCCCCACTTCATTGAGCCAAGGTGCCCGCAGCATCAGGACCATCCACACTCCCAGCCTCACCAGCTACAAGGCACAGAACGGAAGCTCCAGCAAAGCCGCCCCATCCACAGCAAAGGAAGCTTCCTAAAGGCCACATCCTATAGGCACAAGCTGGAGTTACAGTTTAAAAATGTAGAAAAAAATTGTGTAACAGTCTTTTAACAACTGTGTTCGTAAGAGAATGTAACATATTGCTGTGCTGTTTGAGGATGAGTAGATTTCAGTAAAGCTTGTTTGGTTTGGTTTTGTTCCTTTAGTTGTTGCTATTGTAACTACATAGTGTTAACTGTCTGTATTCAACACCTGTTAAATGAAGTAAGCACGTGTTACAGGAAGAGAGTACGGGCGGGCGAGAGAGAAGGGTGTATGTGAGACAGGAGGAAAATGAATTCAGCATGTAAAACATGTATGATTCCAGAATTTTAGTATGTTTTGTATAAAAATATTTTTCATTACGGAGACTAGAAGTGAACAGAGAAATACACAAGTGAGACTATACAAATTGTAAAAGAGATGCTATAATATTTCCTTTTATTTTAGTGTTATTTAGCTTTATTACAGATTTCTATTTTTGTCAAAACTTCATGGTTCCTTTCAAGACCTTTTTTGCCAAAACATTTTGATACTATAGCATTGTACATTTGAAAGTAGTGTCTAGAGAACAGGCCAACCCAGGGTCATATGTAGAAAGCAATTTATCAAACCAATTGCACTGCCATGAAAATTATGTATAATAATTTGCCAGCCCAAGCAAGCTAGTTTCCTTTGCATTTCTTTCTTCTTCTTAATTTTTTTAAAAAACATATTGGGATTCTCTAGTTGTTTTCTTTGCAATATCTAACCCCTTCCTTTGTTTTTTGAGACCTGAAAACCCACACTATTACAGTACGTTGTGGATTTTAAAGTGTAACTTCTGTACTGTTCTGTACACTGACAAACCTTTGTAAATATATAAATAGACATAAAAACACTTTATGTGACAGCATATAGAGTAGTTTTCCCACACCAAAGTTAATTTTTATGCATGCTTTAAAAATATATATTGGGATGGGCAGAAATTGGATTCTCCATACATTTTTAAAAGGTAACAAGTTTGCACAGCTAGAGTGTTTTTGTAAATAACTGTATTTGTATAACACAGTCATGTAATATACAGAACTATACGCAGAGATTTGCAAAACTAATAAAAGGGCTGCATGCTTCTTATTTTTTGTACCTGGTTACTATAGCTGCGTCCTAGGCAAAGAATGAGACGGAACTGTTACCAAGGGGAGTGGCTTGGGCTTTAGGGCGTTTTCAGTGACGTGTAACCAGCCTCAAACCTGTGTTCTGAAAGCTCTGTTTCAACGAAAGCTCTGGGGTGACTCCCGGTGAGCTCTCGCGAGTTCACTGCGAGTGTGGTGCCTTCCGACGTGACCTGCTGACCCTCTTCTCGGAGGCTCACCACGGTTTGGCTGACGGAGAGCAAACCTGGGCACAGAGTCTCCACCTTCATTTCCAGAGAGGTTCTCCCGGCCGGCTTTTTCCTGTTTGAATTCCAGGAGAAGTAAGCTGAAATAAAATGTCATTATCACTAGGCTGCGTTTTCTTTGTGTGTGTGTTTGTTTTGTTTTGGTTCTTAATTTTAAATGTTATTGGTCCAAAGGGAAATATAACTAACGTTACACTTAGTTTTCCTTCAAAAAAAAAAAAAATAGGGGTAAATGTTGGTGAAAATAATGCCAAGATTACTAATAGACTGATAAACTGATAAACTTTTGTAAATATATAAAGAGTCACAATATATAAATAGACTGTTCTTGTAAGAATAGTCTCAGGAACCTGCTTACCATTACTTGTTGCCGCCAAAATACTTAACTTGGTCGTTTCCTATAAATTGCAATATTTCTTATTACTCTAGCACACGGTTGGTAGTGCTTATAACCTTAGGTTCTCTGTGCTGGCATGCCTTCACCAGAAATATTTTACCCTGTCTCTACGCATTATAGTAACTACAATCACGTGCTTTACATATGTAGTGCTCAGGAAAGTTGCCCTTATACCTTCTAGGTATCAGAGGTTCCAACGTTTCAATTACCGTATTTGCCGGCGTATAAGACGACTTTTTGGCCCTGAAAAATATGCCTCCAAGTGGGGGGTAGTCTTATACGGCGAGTATATAACAAACTCTGTATTTTTTAGTGGAAATGTTAGGGGGTCGTCTTATACGCCCAGTCTCTTATACGCCGGCAAATACGGTATGTCCTGGAATCTACTCAGCAGCTGCAGTATGCTAACATAGGTGTGATAGCTAATGCACGCCCACTTACGTGCTCCTGTGTATGAACAGCTGAGACTCTCGGTCAGCGGCTAAAGAACAGATTGTGGCTCATGCTTTCGATGCAACTTCAGACTTCCCAGAGCTCTGGCAGAATATACATGTGAGGACCAATAACAGCTTCGCTGGGGGGGGAGGGGGGACCTCAACATTTCCCCTGGCCATCATCATTGGAGGAGCTGCCTGCGACAATTAAAAGGGCACCTCGGTTCCTTTTACAGCTCAGGTGGGTGATATTAGATAGGCGGCCGCTGGATTTTTAGATTTTTGTTAAAATACTATCAGTAGACTCTCTCTACATTATCTTTTAAGTTCATCATTCAACTAACAAATTGCTTCTCAAATCCATTCAAATCATAATCGGGGCCGCGGGCTGGTAACGTGGTGCAGCCTTGGGCATGTCTTTGTTTTCTCATCAGTAATGGAGAATAAGAAAGAAACCTAGGATTGACGAGAGGATTAAATGAGATGCACAGAAAATTCCTAGGGCAGAGCCTGACACATACCACACACTCAATAAGGGTTGGTCAGGATTGTGGTCGCCTTCGCCACTTCTGCAAGGATGGCCCTCCTGAGGCCCCGGTGGGGAGGGGCGGCGCACACGCACACAGGCGGCGGAGGAGTCAGATGTTTGGCGCAGGCGCTGGCGCTGGGCCCTTGCAGGTGCGACACACAACTGTCGGTGCTGCGACACTGAGGAGATGCTCTTTTAGTGCTGCTTGTGGCTGGGATTCTTTCCAAAGGAAGACAAAGACTTAGATAGATTTTGGGGCCGAGCCACGGACCTGGACCCACCGCCATAGAAGAGGGGTTTCAGGCTTGGTAGAAAGTGCGCCCCAATCACCCCACCCCAGAGCCCGCTGGCGGTGAGGGGTGGAGCTGCTGCCCATCCCTGAGCCAGTACCGGGCCAAAGCCTGTGACCAGAAGGAGATATTCCACTGGGCGCTGAGAGCAGGTTTGGCTGCCCACCCTCCACCCCCAGCCAGATACAGGACAAATCGGGGGCTCCCACCGGCCCTGTAATGGGGACTAGCTTCCTCCTCCCCGTGGCCCTGTCAATGCCCAGGAATTGGACAGCAACCAGGAGTTTTTTGGAGGCGGCAGAGGAATGAAGGCTGCTTCTACTGAATGTGCAAAGGGTAATTTTGCAAAAGTAACCGGGTGACCTTGTCCAGGAAAATGCACCACGAGGCACAGCCCACGGCACACACTTGGACCCACTCTCCTGAGGAGATCATGTCCAAAGGGGACAAAGTGATCCCAAGAGCACTTTTGAGGAGAGAACCCCAGACCTGTCAGGCTCCTGCCATCCAGCTCCACAGCCACGTTCAAGGCCAAGGCTCACCCTGATGCCCTGGAGGCAAGAGGGTCAACCAGCTGGCTCCCACCACACCCTCAAATGGCTCCCTCTAGAGCAGTGGTCGGCAAACTCATTAGTCAACAGAGCCAAATATCAACAGTACAGCGACTGAAATTTCTTTTAAACTTAAACTTCTCCTAACACCACTTCTTCAAAATAGACTTGCCCAGGCCGTGGTATTTTGTGGAAGAGCCACACTCAATGGGACGAAAGAGCCGCATGTGGCTCGTGAGCCACAGTTTGCCGACCACGGCTCTAGTGGTGCCCATGCCTCATATGGCTACGCAGACTGCACATTTTCCAGTCACCATCTTTGGCTTTTTTAAAGTGCTTTACTTACAAAGATTCCATATTGAATGAGATTAAGTCTCTTTCCTGCTGATGACATAGGGGCCAACCTTGTACCTTTTCCAATCAACATCCCTTGGCAAGGGTCGGGGCACAGATGGTCCCCATCACTGGTGAGCCGGCGTCAGGCTGCTCTGTCAGGGGGGGCAGTATTAGATTAGCCTGAGGCTACGGATGGATCAGAGATCCAAGATTTCTCGGGAAGGAAACATTCGTTTTTGGCCTGTTCTGCCTCCTTTCCTGGGTCTTTCCCTCTTGCTGGCTTTGTGCTCCCTGGCCTGCACGCACCAGTGCCTGAGTCGGCCTCAGCGCCTCTGCCCTCCGCATCCCTGGCTCGGAGCCTGTCCTTCTGAGGCAAAAGGTCTGCCCCTCCTGAGCCACGAGAAGAGCTTCTTGCTCTGACATCTGCTCCGGGAAACCCCGCCAGGAGGTTGTATTTTACTCACGAGAAAGAGTTCACCTGACTATAAATGCAGTCAGAGGGTAAAGAGACCGCTGTGCGGTGAGTGCAATCAGCACTCTGTTTCCACCGGCGGGCGGTCTCAGGGAAGCGACCTTGCCGGTCTGCACACCTTACGTGACCGGGACACAGATTGGCCTTTCGCTGAGGAGAAAGGGGCCATGACCGCCCTCCGCCTCCGGTCCCTCCTGTGTCAGACTCCTCAGGGATGCTGCCGCGGGGAAGCAGGCATTCCCGCCCTCTGGGATCCGGCTGCTCCCTGCCCTTGGTCTTAGCCCAAACCACCTGCCCCATCGCCCCCTTCATCCCAGCCACCTCTGCCCTTAGACAGGCCCGAGCCACAGGCGTTCCCTCTGCCTGGAACATTCTCTCAGGAAACCCGGATCAGGACCCCTGCCATAGCACCCTCTCCTTCACAGCGCTTAGGGGGTCTGAAGTATGTAATAAGCGCAGGGATTCATGCCTATACACACTCCCAAAGGGGCCATGGCCCACGCAGAGCCTGCTACAAACCACGGAGGACCGTGCTCTTCTGCGGACACACAGGTGGGTGGAGGGGAAGCAGCGGCCTCACACTGTTCCTACGACTCATCCCCAAGGTGCTGCAGGGTTTTAGGAACAACTGTTCACCTGCTGCCACTTAGTGGTCATTTCTGGAACTTCCTCTAGGAGGTTATTGGAAGCCCTGCTCTTCACTGAAATCTCCCAACTTCATTTCCGTTTTGCCCCAGCTGTGACAGCGCCCCGCCCCGATGGCAGTGTGAGGCGGGTGGCGCTTTTCCTCATCTCAAGGCCTCCATTGCAGAATTACTACCTCCCTTCACTCCTATCTATCTTGGGGGGAAGTGATGGTAAACTAAGGCACTAAAAAATTACCTTAATGTTCCTGCCCTGGCAGGTTTGGCTCTGTGGATAGTGTCAGCCTGCGGACTGAAGGGTCCCAGGTTTGATCCCAGGCAAGGGCACATGCTCGAGTTGCAGGCTCAGTCTCCAGTGTGGGGCGTGCAGGGGCGGCAGATCAATGATTCTCTCTCATCATTGATGTTTCTATCTCTCCTTCTCCCTTCCTCTCTGAATTCAGTAATAAAATTTAATGTTCCCTTCCAAGCCCTTTAGGGCTATAGGAAGACAATAGCATTTAATAAATGGCCACACATCCAGTGGTGGGATTCCAAACACCAGAACCGAATGTTGATGTCCACACCCCCGCCCCCTCCCCCATTCATATAATGACGCCCCAATCCCCAGTGTGATGGCATTTGGCGGTGGGGCCTGAGGTTAGATGAGGTTGTGACAGTGAGGCCCTCATGGTGGGAGCGATGCCCGCATTAGAAGAGATGCCTGAGAAGGCGGCACCTGCAGGCCAGAGCCAGGCCAGGCTGGCACCCGGCTCTCAGGCCTCCAGCTCAGAACTGTGCGAGAGAAATGCCTGTCGTGTAAGCCACCCCGTCTGTGGCATCTGTTAGGGCAGCCCCAGCTGACGGAGGCAGGGAGGAAGGTGGAATTCCCGGGCAGGAGACCCCACAGGCAGGGCGCTGGTCTGTGCGGGCAGCCCCTCTGCTGCTCACCCGGAATCTGCTGTCATTTCTGCGGCGGGATTCCTGGAGGGCATACTGAGATAGCGGGCTGGGAGCTAGAAGCCAAGGACCCCTGCCCTGTCCTTGTGCAACTGACATTTTGGGTCCAACAATGAATTTGTATGTGTCCCCGTTACACGTTCATCTGTTAGAGTCAACAGATCCTTCCAGGTACATTTAAATAAAACCCAAACCCTTCCAGAGGGGCCCACAGGGAGGCCTCTGCCAGGCGGCTCCCACCGACTCCTCCAACAGGTCCTCTGAGGCTGCGGACACTGTCTGCCGGAGGAGTGGGTGAGAGACACTGCCTCGGCTGTGGGTGACTCTCATTGTCCCCCAGGCCATGCTAGGGTGCGGGGAGGTCTGTGGTAAAGGGTCGAATGCTACCAAGGAAGGGGAGCAAGACTGCCTGGGCATCTTTTTGAGGTGCTGCTGAAGGACTCCGCATCAGGCCCTCGGCCAGGACCCCGGACCCGCGGCAGTCTCGCCCCTGCTGCCCTGCGGCCCGCCCTCCCCACCCTCTCCCCGGGCACAGCCGGCCCTCCTCTCCTGCGACCCGTAACTCCCCGTAGTTCGCACCCTCGGACCCCTGCGCCCCCACTAGACACTCAGCACCGTCTGGGGACATTTGGGGTGGTCACGCTAGGAGCAATGGGTGCTGCTGGCAGCGGGGGGGGGTGAGCGGGGGTTGGGGGGGGGAGGCAGAGGCCAGGCGCTGCTGGCCAGCTCCTTGCACAGGACAGACCCACAACCACGACCGGCCCGCCCACATGTCAGCAGTGCCGCGCAGCCCTGCGGGTTGTATCACATTTTGTACCTTTGGGGGAACCCCTGCTGGCAGGTGACCGAGGGCGGCCTTCAGGGGCTCAGGGGAAAGGTGCCCATCCCCTCGTGCACCAGGCCACCTCCCTCACTCCGGAACTCCCGCTCCCGCCTTTCACAAGGTAGCCTTTTCAAGCTTTCGCCCTTTCATGTTTATGGTTTTTAAATATATTTGTAATTGATTTCAGAGAGGAAGGGATAGGATAGGGAAAGAGAGAGCGAAACATCAATGATGAGAATCATCAATCAGCTGCCTCCTGCACACACACACACACACACACACACACACACACCTTTCCCCCGGGGACTGAGCCTGAGACCCAGGCATGTGCCCTGGCTGGGAATGGAACCCCGTGACCTCCGGATTCATGGGTCCACACGCAACCGCTGAGCCACACAGGCCAACTTATTTTAGCCTAAGTTCCCCTGTTACCAATAGGATCTAGAAGGGAGAAGAGGCCACGTGAAAGCCCTCAGGTATCACAGGGTCCAAGTCACCTCTCACGGCCACTCAGCATGGGGACAGCGAGGCAAGCCCGTGTTCTCACGGGGGGGGGGGGGGGGGGGGGAGCTCACTAGGAAATTCAAGGCTGAGGTTCAGCCAAGTAGCAAAGCGGAGGTAACAGGGCAGCTCTTCCTCGAAGGTCCACCAGGTGGCTCCACAGCCTGAGGCCAGCGGACAAGATGTTCACCAGAATCTCAGGGACTCGGGGTGCTCTGAGTATGTATTGGCTGGGGCTTGGGGGGCCGCCTGAGAACACCCCGTAGCAGCAGGACACTAACTGCTGAGAGACTGTGGCTTCCTAGTTGACCCGGAGCTGCAGTGAGGGGGGCCCGGGGAGGGGAGGGAGGAACGAAGCAGATGCGCCCAGAGAAGCCCAGAAGGCAGGTTAGGGGAGCCGGGGAGCCCCGGGAGAAGAGGGGGACGTGGGAGGGTCTGCCTCCATCCCTGGCTGCCTTCCAGGCGCCGTGTCAGCGCTGAGGCACCATCAGCATTTTCATCAAGAGAATGAAGGGGTTCTGGCTTCTATAGAACTTGCTACCTGGGGCACTAAGGGCGCGGACAAAGGAAGCCCTGTCTGATGTGTCCACTTGGGGAAAACTCACACCTGTGAGCCGCATGCGGGGTTTCCCGAGACCCTGCTCCCTGAAAAGTGCTGGTGTCAGCCTGGCGTGGCCTGCGCTCTTGAACTCCTTCACCCCTACAAGAATAGGGGCCCCCGAGGCTGTAGGAACCCCAAGATAGAGAAACAGTGCTCTGGGGGGGAGGAGCGGCTCACCAAACCTCAGAGAGGAGCTGTTGTTTGAGCCTTCACGTCATCTGAGCTCTGATGGGTGAGCGGGAGGTCATAAGGCAGAGGAGTGGGTAAAGGCTCCCATGCAAAGGATGCTGCGAGCGTGGCTGCAGGTGCCAAGCCGTGGCCGTCTGGGGAAAGGACCCTGAGAGGCCTGAGGTGGGAGCGGGAGGAGCAGCCTGTGGCGGGCTCCTGAAGCTGCACTCTGGGTTTTAGCTAATGACTAGTCCACCTCAACCATCCCTCCTTCTCCTGGCCCTCAGCCCCGGAGGAGGCCATGCCGCTGTCATCCCTGGAGCGCTGGGAGTGTGGCCCCCTCTGCTGACCTGCTTCAAGGGCACAACGCCTGCCGTGCCACCACCTCTGTTGTGTGCCTCGTTATCGGGCAATGGGGTAAGGTCCCAGGAAAACCCTTGTCCTCAAAGAACTCGGAGCCCAGCGGGAAAGCAAGACCGCAATGAGACACAAACGCCCACCACGGTGCTGGCAGGTGGGAGCAGGCGCAGGGTGGCCCGCACTCACCGCCAGCGGATGGAAAGGGGAGGCCCAGGCAGAAAAGCAAGGAGAAGATCCAAGATGGCAGAGGAGATGGAAGGCATACTCACCCCCTCCCAAGAATGAACTGGAATTACAACTAAAATATAGAGCAGTCAACCTCAACAACAAACTGAAAGTGAACTGAACAGAGGACTTAGAACCAACAATTTATAGAAGAAGCTACAATGAGACATGTAGGAAGGGCGGAGACAGAAAGAGAGCTGGCCTGCTCCCAGCAGCAGCAATGAGTCTGGAGGGATAGGTTCCCCTGAGGAGCGTGGGGTCCCAGCTCATTCCAGGCTCCTCAGCCCAGAGCACAGGAGCTGGGAAGAGGCACCCACATAACATCTGGCTGTGACAAGCCAGAGGATTCTGTCCGCAAGGGAGAGACACAAGTAGACCACAGGCACCCTCCTGAGGGCCAACATACAAATTTCATTCACTGCCTCTCACCCTGGCTCTGGCACAGAGTGGAATAGAGTGTGAGGAGAGATTGGCATTTATGGCAGAGAGCTGAAGGGATAGCCACCAGGGTCCCTGTGCGGAGTCCCTCTCCCACACCACAGATGCCATCTTTCTGCCCTAGCTAGTTTAGCTCAGTGGATAGAGCATCAGTCTGTGGACTGAAAGGTCCCAGGTTCGATTCCAATCAAGAGCCCAGGTTGTGGGCTCCATCCCAGGGCCGGGCATGCAGGAGGCAGCTAATCAAGATTCTCTCTCATCATTGATGTTTCTATCTCTCTCCCTCTCTCTTCCTCTCTAAAATACACACACACACATATTACCTAGCCCAGCCAGCATGGCTCAGTGGTTGAGCATTGACCTATGAACCAAGGAGTCACAGTTTGATTCCCGGATTCAGCACATACCTGGGCACATGCCCAGGTTGCGGGCTCCATCCCTAGTGGGGGACGTGTGGGAGGCAGCTGATCAATGATTCTCCCTCATCATTGATGTTTATCTCTCCCTCTCCCTTCCACTCTAAAATCAATAAAAATAAAATAAATTTACCTAGGAATGAATTTAGCCAAGGATATTAAAGACCTGTACTCAGAAAGTTATAAGACACTGAAGAAAAATTGAAGAAGATAAAAATAAGTAGAAGAATATATGTGCTCATGGATAATAAGAATTAACATAATTAAAATGTCCATACTCCCCAAAATAATCTATAGATTCAACACAACTCCTTTCAAGATATCCAGCCACAATGGAATAGCTCATAGCAGATGAACACCCCTATGAGAATAATTAGAAAAGCTGGGTAAAACACATACAATTAATCAATAAACAAAGAAACAAAGAAACTGGAGTTGTCAAGGCAGCTAAGATGAGGAACCAAAATCAAAGTCAGGCATCAGGAGAGAGGGCCGCACTATGCAGCAGACTTTCATCAATTTTCTAGCTGGGGGCAATGGCGGGTAAATAAGTAAGAAATCTGAGGGGGCAGGGTGCCAAGCCAGCTGAGACTTGAAACAAAATCTCCGTACACTGTAAGAGGACAAAACCCCTGAACACTATCGCATGTGGTTTTCCCTTTGATGCTACTGGTAGGAGGCTGAGAGCAGGTTGGGAAACAGATTGGTGCTTTGGGTGTCTCAAAGGGCTGAGACGACAAACAATGGTGTTCAGGACACACCAAGGAGAAGGAGGCCTTAAGAAACACTGCAGCCCTGGCTGGTTTGCCTCAATGGATAGAGCATCGGCCTATGGATTAAGGAGTCCCACGTTCAATTCCAGCCAAGGCCACATGCCTGGGTTATGGATTCTATTCCCAGTGTGCAGTGTGCAGGAGACAGCCCATCAATGTTCCTCTCTCATCATTCATGTTTCTATCTCTCCCTTCCTCTCTGGAATCAATAATAAAAAATAAAATAATAAAATAAATAAACCGTGAAAAAACGATTTTAAAAACAACAACAAGAAGAAATACTGCCGACTGCCAGCTGAGATCTCTCTTGGTGTGACTTTACCAGGGGACAGAAACAGCCTTACAAAGGCTGCAGTCCTCCGTCAACCAGCTCTGCCCCTGCTACAAATACAGCTTGCCAGACAGTCATCTTCAATATAGCAGTAAGATGTATAGCTAACTCTCAAGTCACACCTAAACCAGAGGAAAATAGAGTGGCATCTTTAAAGAGCTAAAAGAACATTCTTGCATTCTATAGGAAGTAAACATAGCCTTTGAAAAAAAGAAGGCACTGTGATGGAAGAGAAACCAAGATGGCGGCATAGGTAAACACCTAAACTGCTGCCTCACACAACAATTTCAAAACTACAACTAAAAGAAAAAATGTCTATCACCCAGAACCACAGGAAAGATGGGTGAGTGGATGTTCTACAACTAGAAGGAAAGAGAAAGGAGCATTGAGACATGCACAAGAGCTTGAAAGCTGAGGTATGGAGGCACGCAGATTGGGCTGGCAGCGGGTGACTGGGTGCCCTGCTTTTTTCAACCTGAAGGGAGACAAGTTCCCAATTACTCTGAACTCCAGTTTCTGGGAGGATTCTGGGGACTCAAAATCTTATGGGGAGAAGCTGACCTGTCTGTCATCAGGACGGAAAGTGAGGGTGACTTTCTTGTACAGGTGCGCAAACATTGTTTACTGTGCAGGAGGTGCAGAATGTGGGGACTCGGAAACTCGGAAATGCAGAGATGGCTGACTGGCAGCCATCACTGTTTTCCAAACCCTAGCCTAGTGACTCCCTGATACCTCACCCTGCACAATCTACAACCCACCTAAGCTCCAAGCAGCAGCTTTTGCATATAAATGGCCTTCCCTATTGCAGCAGCTTAATCTAACAAACTGCCTCTGGTCAGACATCTCTAAAACCTCCAAACCCCAAGCAAAGAGGAGAAAACTGTAGTTCTCACCGTAGCTCCTATTGGGTGGCCCCATTGGAGATCCAGAAGCTAGTGTATCTAGTGGTCAGTGTGAGATGACACCAGATTTTAACTACTCACATCCATAAGTGACACATTCAAGAGGCAGACTCAATGAGCAACAAAGGCCCACTAAAACAAGTCCTACCCCATAAGTGTGTCTCCAGCATAGCAGTTCTTGCATTATAGACACAGTGGGTCCTCAAAACCAATTGGCCTGGAGGTCAATTCCTCCCAGTGACACCAAAAACAATCAAGGTTTAACTACAACAAGGCTGTACACACAGTCCACGAAGGGGTGCACCAAGAGTGTCTATCTATGGTAACTGGGAGGCTGACCCACTGGGCCTTATAGGATACCTAGCACACAAAGCCACCTACCAACTTAGGGAAGCAGTGAAAATTTGGAGACAAAGGAACAGGTCACAAATGAAAGAAATAGAGAAAAACAAACAACTGGATATGGAGTTCAAAACCACAGTTATAAGGTTTTTCAAGAATTTCCTAGAAAAGGACAATAAATTTAGCGAGACCCTTGAGGATATGAAAAAGGACCAACTAGAAATTAAACATACACTGACTAAAATAAAAAATATTATACAGAGACCCAACAGCAGACTAGAGGAATGCAAAAATCAAGTCAAAGATTTGAAATACGATGAAGCAAAAAACACACAACCAGGAAAACAAAAAGAAAAAAGAATCCAAAAGTTTGAAGATGGTGTAAGAACAACTTCAAACGTACCAACATCAGAATTATGGGGGTGCCAGAAAAAGAGAGAGAGCAAGACACTGAAAACCTATTTGAAGAAATGATGATTAAAAACTTCCCCCACCTGGTAAAAGAAATAGACTAACAAGTCCAGAAAACGCACAGAACACCAAACAAATAGAATCCAAAGAGGATCACACCAAGACACATCATAAGTAAAATGTCAAGGGCAAAAGACAAAGAGAGAATATTAAAAGCAGCAAGAGAAAAACAGTTAGTTACCTATAAATAAGGGAGCATCCATATGATTGTCAGTTGATTTCTCAACAGAAACTATGCAGGCCAGATGAAAGTGGCAAGAAATATTCAAAGTGATGAATAGCAAGAACCTACAACCAAGATTACACTGCCCAGCAAAGCTATCATTCATCATTGAAGGTCAGATAAAGAGCTTCACAGATAAGAAAAAGCTAAAGGAGTTCTTCACTACCAAACCAATATTATATGAAATGCTGAAAGGTATTCTTTAAGAAGAGGAGGAAGAAGAATTTATGAACAACAAATATATATCTGCCCTGTTTCCCCGAAAATAAGACAGTGTCTTATATTAATTTTTGCTCCCAAAGATGCACTAGGTCTTATTTTCAGGGGATGTCTTATTTTTCCATGAAGAAGAATATGGTACACATTTATTGTTAAATGAAAATAAAGGCCATTTATTACCTGTATACAGTATGGTAGTACGGTAGTTGTCAACACAAACCAGACAAACTGAATCCTACAGTATCAAAAATTTACTCATTTATTCAATGACAATCATGTCATCATCTTCTGGAACATCATCATAACAATCCAATTCCTGAATTTCCTGGTAAATTTCTTGTGACTCCATTTCTTTCAGAATCAGTGGACCAAATCTCTCATGTTTAGCAATAGCACTGTCTTTAAATGAGTACTTCTTGTCAAGGTAGCCTGCGCACAGTGCATTTGCAATGCAACTGTCAGTGATTTTTCTCCCATGAATTCTTCACCCAAGTCACAACTTCTTGCAGTTTAGGTTTCACAAAGTTACCACGCTGATTTCTCTCCATTCACACAGCAGTGACGTCAGGACTCCGAGTAATGTCACTGGTTGCTAGACGCCAGTCAGGGTGGTCCTAGCGACCAGTTTACGGTAAATTAATTTTCATTCTGAGACAGAGCCTGGGGCCTTATTTTCGGGAGATGCCTTATATTTCACTCAGAAGGAAACCTGTAAGTAGGTCTTACTTTCGGAGGATGTCTTATTTTCAGGGAAACACGGTATCAACAAGTTAATCTAAAAATCAAGTGAATTAAAAATCTGATGAACAGAATAAACTGGTGAATATAATAGAATCAGGGGCATAGAATGGGAGTGGATTGATAATTCTTGGGGGGAAAGTGGTGTGGGGGTACGGGAAGAGACTGGACAAAAATCGTACACCTATGCATGAGGACAGTGGAGGGGGAGGTAAGGGCAGAGGGTGGGGTGGGAACCAAGTGGAGGAGAGCTATGGGGGTAGGGAGGAGAAACAATTATAATAATCTGAACAATAAAGATTTATTAAATTAAAAAATGGAAAGAAAATATTAAAAAAGAAAAAAGAAGGCAAACTAGGTATTTCCAAACAAACACAAGCTGAGTGAAATCATGAGCAGACCCACAATAAAAGACAATAAGTAAGTTCTTCAGGAAGGAGGAAAAAGATCCCAGATAAAAGAATGCAGAGCATTAGGAATGATAACTGTTGGTAAATGCAAATGAATATTCAATTGTATAAAACAAAATAGCCTTATAAGGTATATGAATATCAATATAACAATAAGCAACATGTGGAAAGTAGTGTGTTCTAAGTTAGATTCTATTAAGTGGAGAATGTCATTAAAAAAAATAGAAGAATAGCCGAAACTAGTTTGGCTCAATGGACAGAGCTTCAGCCTGCGGACTGAAAGGTCCCGGGTTCGATTCAGGTCAAGGGCATGTACATTGATTACAGGTGCATCCCCAGGAGGGGGTGTGCAAGAGGCAGCTGATCGATGTTTCTCTCTCATCGATGTTTCTAACTCTATCTCTTCCTCTATCTAACACTTCCTCTCTGTAAAAAATCAATAAAATATATATTTTTAAAAATAGAAGAATAAATAACATGCTATAGGAAGAGGAAATGGTATAATAAAAATACTTGATTAATCCAAAAGAGACAAGAAACATGAGACAAAGGAACATAAAACTTGTGGAACAAGTGAGAAGACAAATATTAAAATGGCAGATATGAATCCAAATACAACAGTAATTACCTTAATTGTAAATGGATTACATATTCCAATTAGAAGACAAAGATTACCAGGCTATCTTTAAATATATACACACACACACACACACACACACACACACACATATATGTTGCTACGAGAGATAAAACCTGAAAAATATAAACACCAAGGGTTGAAAGTGAAAGGACAAAAAAGTCTTATTTTGTGAACACTAACCAAAAGTAACTGATAAAGCAACACTAATATCATAAACTAGAGGCCCGGTGCACAAAACTCATGTGCAAGTACGGTCCCTAGGTCTGGCCTGTGATCAGGGCCATCTTCCCCAGCTGCTGGCAGCCGGCCCCACTCCCTCCCTGCATCAACCGCTAGCTCCCTGTTCGCCATCAGGTGACCGGAGCCTGCTGGCCAGGGAGAGGAACGGAGAGGTGGTGAGTGCATCTCATAGCGGCTGGTCAAATAGTCATTCTGGTTGTTCTGCCATTCAGTAGATTTTCAGATTACTCTTTATATATATAGATGTGTTCCAATCCTTTCACTTCTAGGGAAAGTTCGGGCATAAGAGGGTTGCTGAAAGTGATAAGGGAGGCAGCGGGGTGAATTTTTTTTGGGGGTGGGGAGAGATTCCTCTTGATGAGGGGCTTCAAAGGACAGCAGCCTACTTCTGCTCCCCTCTGTCTCCAGAGACACAGTTTCTGACTGGCATCTGGCAGGACAGAGCAGGTGCAGGTACAGGACTGGGAGCGCCTTTCTGCATGCAGCTCCCTGCAGAGTCTCTTCTGGCCAAGGAGAGCTTTGTCCTAACCACTTCTCCCCGAGCCAGGGCTGCTGGGTGTCTGGGGCAGGAGGGCAGAATGGAGGTGGGGCAGCGCAGGAAGAAGTATGGGGCAGAAGATTGGGGGCGGGGTGGTGGTGGTGAGGGAAAGAGAGGGTGAAATCTGTGTGTGTGGTGGGGGAGGGCTGGTGCAGAAGGAGAGCTGGGGTCAGCATGGGAAGGTTTGGAGGTACGGGGGAAGAAGAGGGACCAGCAGATGCCAGCACAGGGGAAAGGGTCTGTGGAATCAGGTGGAGATCCGTGAGGATGAGTATGGACTAAGTCCCCTGCCCAGACCCTGCCATCCCAGTGGCTGGTGGGAGGGCCCATAGCGAGGCCCCGGCCCCCTACACTTTGTGTCTGAGGCTCCAGAACATGTGGCCCGTGCTGCCGTTTGCAGACGCATGGATTGTTTTCAAGTTAATGTTTTTCAATTCACTGTTTCCCACTTGGCGTTTTTTATTGAAAAGGCGAATTCTGCTGGTGTGTGTTCCTTGGCGGGGCGGCAGGGTGCTCTCCACAGGCAGAGATCCGATGAGGGACAGAGACACGGGGATGAGCAACAGGCCGGAGAGCCGGGAACAGGGGGCAGCACAGGCACAGCTGCTGCGGACGGACAGAGCCTCCCGGCGGTGAGAGGCCCATTCGGGAGCAGCAGCTCCGAGGCCGCCTTCCCCCAGGCCGGCTCCAGGCCCGGGCCCCCTGAACGGAAAGCCCTGGGCCATCATAGCCATTACATGTTACATGTGTGCAAACAGCCGCGGAGGCTGCGGGCAGCCACCCTCCCCGGCTGCCCCTGCGACCCCCCAGCCAAGGGGCTTCGCCGGTGCCGGGCTGAGCGGCCCTGGCGGCAGGGGCCCGGCATGTGGGTCCTTCGGTTCCTGAAATCCTGGCCTCCTGGGCATCCCGTGTCTGTGAAGACGGAGAGGGGCTCTCCTCGTGTCCTGCACAGGGGGTGCCTGTCCGGAGCTGAGGCCGCGGGAGGAGGAAGGGGCAGAGTGCGGTGCCTGGCTTTTGGTGATCAGTTTGTCTGCGTGGATGTGCCACAGGACCCAAAAGGTGACTTCTGAGCTTCATTTGCGCATCCAAGCCATGCATGCCTCCTCTGAGACGCGGGGTCCAAGGGGAAGGAGAAAGGTGCGAATTCCTCACGTGTGAACGAGGCTTCTTTGCCCTTTGAACTGCTAGCCTGAACCAGCGATCTGATTTGTGGTTTCAGGAGCCTTTGGTGGGTTGGGTTGAAGTGGGGGTGGGGTGGGCTTCATATTTCTACAGAGGCCCAGGGCACAGGTGGGGCCACCGGATAGCCCTGATGGCACCCCCCCCCCCAATCAGGGTGGGGTTCCCCGTTGGGGGGTGGGCCGGCAGGGGTGAGGGGCCATGGTCATTCTGGTTGTTCTGGTCACTCCGGTCGCTCCATCGTTTGGTCGCGGGGATTTTATTATATAGGATAAACTTTAAGACAAGCAGCTTTGCTAGAGATAACAAAGGGCAGCCTAATGATAAAAAGGTCAAGCCACCATGATGATAAAGTGGCTCTAAATTTATGTCCTCCCAACAAACTAACTTTAAAATATGTAAGGAAAAAATTAACAGAAGTAAGGGATATAAACCTACAGCCATAACACAAGACTATTGTCATCTCTGAGGACCTGAGAAGAATCAGTCAGTAAAGAGACAGAAGATGAGAAAAACACAAACAGAAAACCTCAACTAATCAATATAACAGAGTTCCCAACAATGACAGAATGCATATTCTCTTCAAGTGGACATGAGACATTTATCAAAACTGACCATATGCCTTCCTTCCCCGGCTCCAGCACCAGCTTCCCTCGCAGCCTGCCTTTGTCCGGAAGGTCATCCAGTCTAATTAGCATATTATACTGTGTGTGTTTTTTCTTAAGATAACTAGAAACAGAAAGTCTCCAAGTGTTTGGAAACTAAACAATATATATCTAATAACTCACAGGTTTAAGGAAATAATCACAACAGAAATTAGGAAACAAGAAGGCTGAAAATCAATGATCTAAGCAAATAGAAATGATCAAAGGAAATTTAAAAAATGAGCAGAAATGAATAAAATATATTTGGGCCTTACACCTAACTTCATTTTTGTAGATACCTTTGATGATTTTAATAATACACTGACTTTGTCAGGAACACATCTACCATGTAAACTGAAAAAAAAAATGTTCTTTATTTTATTAAGAATTTGCCCTAGAATGGTACATCATTTAAGAAAAATCACATTATCAATAGCAAAACTATTTATGGTACATGAAGTTATTGCATCATTAGTGCTATATATATTGGTGCAATCATCTATCTCACATATTGAAATATTTTTTATAACTTTCCTTTTATTTTCTAATATAAGAAAATCATAATCCATCTTAATAACACTAATAAAAGCCTAATATACAAACTTCCCTCGGGCGATTGTTCCACTGCTTGTTATGACATGTGTTGACCACTAGGGGAGCAGTGCCAAACATGGCGGGTGCCAGCAATGCGGGCCTGGCAGCTGGCAGCAGTGGAGGCACTGCTGGCCCTGAGGGGCCCGATGAGAGCAGGGCCGCAGCAGGATGGTGGAGCAGGTGAGCGGGCAGCGCCAGATTAAGGTGGGTGTGAGCGGAAGCCTGACTGCCCACTGAGTGCCCCACAGACGGCCACCAGCGGTGGCGGTGGGGGACAGGGCTACCACCCAACTCCTGGGTGCTGAGCAGGGGGTCTAGCCCCGACCCATCACTCCACAGGAGAGATGGTGGAGCGGGCCAAGATGGGGTGCCAGGTGGGGCTGCGGGGCTATGAGGTTGGGGCGCAAGCTGGGGCCCATCTCTGCAGGCCAACCTGAGGGATCCCATCCATGCACGAATTCATGCACAGAGCCTCTAGTTTCATATATTGAATAAATAACAAGTTATATATGTAGATGTTATACAAATATATTATCTATGAACTTCATTTCAAAGTAGTAAAAGAAGTTAGAAAATATTTTTTATAAAAAGAGAATATTGGGTCTGATAATCAAGATTGAGTACCGCTAGATTTAATGATTTTATATTTTTACTGATGTTAGAGAAAGAGGGGGAAGGAGGGAGGGAGAAAGAGAAACATAGCGATTGGACGGTGGATCATACCCACAACCTGGGTATATGCCCTGAGTGGGAATCGAACTGGTGACCTTTTGGTGCATGGGATGATGCTCAAATGAGCCATACCGGCCAGGGCTGGCTTTAATGATTTTTAAGGCCTTCCCAGTCTTAATATTCTAAGATTTTTAAGTACCCGTTATTTCAAGTAATAGCTTTGATATATTGTGCAAGTAGCATGTGGCAGGCACTGTCTGGGATAGTCTCTTATTTAAATCTAATAATCCTGAAAAACAGGTTGTTTTCATTGTTTATATGAAGGAACCAATTCAGAGAAGTTAAATAACTTGTCTTAGTGTACATATCTAGAAAGCAGAGTTGGTTAGACTCCCAAATTCATGTTCTTTTCACTATTATCTCCCTAACTGGAACACCCCATTACCTGCACAGGTTCAGTGTGTTGCTCAGTTGAGTATTGTGATGACATCTCTCACTGTTCCCCTCCGTCCCCGGACCCGAATCATCCCGTGGCCCAGGGCCTCCACCCCGCAGATGCTCGCTGCCCCTTAGTCCTTTGGCAGCCATAGGCTCCATCCTCCAAACACTTGTCAGCGTTTGTGCCCCCAAAGTGCTAGAGAATGACACTGGCAGTTTGGATATGCCAAAGAGAAGCCGAAAAGTATTTTAAGTAAACATTCTCAATAAGAAAATAAATTGTTTGCTGAGGTGGCTAAGATCTGCGGTAAGAACAAATCTATTAAATTGTAAAGGAAAAAGAAATTCATGCTTGTTTTGCTGCTGTACCTCCAACTGCAAATGTTATTGTCACACTGTGGTTTGATAAGTTAAAATGGGAAAGGCATTCAATTTGTGGGGGAAAGACGTGAATCAAAAATATGTTTGCCTGAGGGCACTGTGCTGGCCAGAAAGCGCTGAGCCTGCAGAGCTTCCAGCAGGGGTCCCTGGGACAGATGGCAGCAAGTCAGGGCGGCTGCACAGGTTCAGGAGCGGCTCTGAACTGAGGGACATAAAAACTGTGTTCGAAGAGAGGCTGTCTGCTGCTGAGGAAGCTGCGGCCACATTTCCCTCGGAGCTGAAGAAGCTGATTGGGCTTTGGTACTATCCGCTAGGGGTCTTGGAACATCTGTTCCACAGACAAGTGGAGACTACTACATTACTTTAGCTAGGACAGTTGCCTGTGTACAAAAGTGAGGCTAGGCCAATGTAAACATTTATAAGAGATCTCTGCTATCTGAGAGAGAGAGAGAGAGGGAGAGGGAGAGGGAGAGGGAGAGAGAGAGAGAGAGAGAGAGAGAGAGAGAGAGAGAGATTGAGAGAGAGGGATTGAGATTGGAGGGAAAGGGAGAGAGAGAATATATAGAGTAGGTCATTTTTTAAAGTCAGGACCAACTAAGGTAGTTATGAATGGATCACATTAAAAAATATATTAGAATGAGTTTCAAGCCACGCCAAGTTCACCAAAACAATTTTTATTTCCAGTGTTTAATTGGGTATGCACACAGGCATGACACGGCTGGGATCATTAAGTCCTCATGCAGAATTATATTCTTCTCAGTAAAGAAGCCAGTTCCATCCAGGCGACTATCTACACACCTATGTTACAACATTTATATCAAATCTGGTATCTGAAGAAAAGATACACATAGAATATGATCATTTAAGTTACGTATTTTACAGAAAGATTAAAAATTCAAGTCACACAAAACTCAAAAACTGTATTAAAAGTTTGAATATAAAACTGAGATCCACCTGGAATGACTAAAGAATGGAAGTTCTGTATCCAACTGTGTTAAAACTGGTAAATGTGATGAAATTTGTTACCCTTAAAACGCACTCGTTAGCTCCACGTAAGTCATCTAATTTTAACAATATGGCACCCTAAAGACCAAATGGATTTTTATGATGAGGCACTTTTGTTAGTGATGAGACCAAAAGAACAAATCTGCTGCACACTGAGGCCAGCTGTCTTCTTCAGTCATCTTGGGTTTACACTATGTAGTAAGTTGCAACAAATACCTTACTCATTTGTATACAACTATCCAATATATCTTTAAATATATATATATATTTATATGTTCTTCTGGCTGTAGTGATGCACTGTAAAGCTATTCCACAGTGCAAAATGATAAAACCAGCCCGAATGAGGGCTGCATAATAACAATTCTGGTACAAGAAGATATTTACAGAGTTACTGGAACATGTAACAGTAGCTTTCTATTTGCTAGAGTGAACACACCCCAGTTTTAAAGACAGGGAGGAAGCTGTGCTTTATTGCCTGGGGACTCGGACAGTTTATGAGGTTGGGCATTACTGGCAGAACTAGCATTCTGGCTCGTGTTCTGGAAGCTTCCTCCGTTTACTTGGTCAGGCGACTGTGGTGGTAGGGAAAGGAGGGGCCTGGGAGAGGAAGCCAGGGTACCGGGAGAAGCGCCGGCGGGGTCGGGCTGCGGAGACACAGGCGTGTGGGCCGCGGGGCCTTCTCCCCCGGCCGCGCCCCCGCTCAGGTCTGCGGCGCTGGCACCGGCGCCGGCGCGCTCCCGGGCCAGCCAGGCGGCGATGTTCGGGTCCTGGGCCGGGCACCGGGGCCTGAGCCGCGTCACGGCCGAGAGCTCGGGCTCCCCGCTCTGCTCCGGCACCCTCCAGAAATTCAGGATGCTGATCTCGGAGGCGTCGCGGTGGCCCCCGAGCGTGTGCCGGCGCCGGATGTTCTTCCTCCTGGCGGTCTCCGCGCTCAGCCGCTGGCTGCCCACCCCGAACATGTCATCGGCCGGGGCCCTGGGCCTCAGCTTCAGCCGGTCGGCGATCTTCGTCTTCCAGGTGGGCTCCTGCTTCTCCGACTCGCTCCTGCTCGGGGCCAGCAAGCTCCCGGTGGACTTCCCCTTCTTCATGACGTCGAACACTCTGGTCGCGGCGGCGGGCGAGGGCTCCTTCTCGGCCTTGGCGTCGCCCGGGGGGCCGCCGTCGGGCCGGGCGCGGGCGGCCTTGCGCCGGGACAGCGTGTCGCACTCGATGAGCTTGTGGGAGCAGAAGGGCGGCCGGCGGCCGTCCAGGCTGGGCGCCGGGCCGCCCTCGGCGCCGCTCGCCTCGCTGCCCTCCGAGCCCCTGCGCCCGGCGCGCGGCGCCTCGGGCGGGCGGCCTCCCCGCGGCGGCCGCTCCGCCGGGAAGACGGGGAAGTCGCTCTCGCTGTCCGTCTCCACCGGCCGGCCCTCGCTGATGAGCTCGCTCCGCTCGTCGTCCGCGTCCTCGCCCCGGCTCTCCGCCACGGACCGCACGTCCGGGCTGAGCCGGCTGCAGTCCAGGCTGGTCAGGCAGGTGGCCGACGACGTGGTGGAGTAGTCGGAGGTGACGGTGCCGACGTGGGCCAAGAACTCGGGGTACCTGGGGTCCGGGCTGGTGGATTTCTTGGAGGAGAGCCTCGCCAGCGACGCCTGGGAGGAGGTGCTGAGCAGGGTGCCCGAGTCGGACCCGGTCTCGTCCCCCGGGGGGGCCTTCTGCGCCCCCAGGCCCTCCCGCAGCACGGCGAAGCGGCAGCTCAGGGTGGGCGACTTGCTGCGCCTGGAGCCGCGAGGCGGCGAGGGCTCCTCGGAGGGCGCGCCCTCCTTCCGCAGAGGTGCCTTTTCGTCTTTTGCCGCGATGCCGTCTTTCTTGGCGTTGTTTTCTTTGGAACTGGCGAGCCGCTGCTTTCTGCACGATGATGTCTCGTTCTCTTTTTTGGATTCTGTTTTGGTATCGTTCTGACACTGCTCTGCGTTTTCTTTCTTAAAAAACACATTGTCCAACTCGTCTTCTGAGCTGCTAGGCTGGGCCTTTTCTTTTGGCTTCTTCCTCTTGCGACTGGCAGCGGCGAAGATGGAGGACACCAGCAGCTCCCTGCTATACTGGTCTTTTCCGGATCCCCAAGAACCCTGGGGGCGATCAGAAACGAGGCTTTGAGCATACCAACAGGATCGAGTTCATTTTCTGAAAGAGCTTTACCCCAAATATTTCTTACTGAATTACCCCCACCTAGAAGCACTAATGAAATGCAATTCACACCTCTATTTTATTAATATAAATATTTAAAGGCTTAAAGACCCAGTTAAGAACTGTCAGCACTCTACTCCTCTTACTTAGTTTTAACAAAACATCATCTATCTTGAAACTTATCTGCACTGGCATCAAAATTCCTAAGTAACAGTAAAAAACAAAAACAAACCAACAAAAACCCCGATTAAATACTGATACAACTACAGCTTCCTGTTGTGAGATTGTAATTTGTTGCTCTCAGAGAACAACTGTCCTTAGAAATAAGACATGCTTTTCTGAAAATACATTAAGGATCTTAAGGTGCTTCACTAGCTTGATTTATATCACTTCCATTAAAAGGGATTTTGGTTGATAAAGTGGCCAAATGCAATAGCCCATACTTTGTTTAGAGAAGTCATTTTTTTCAAATGCTTGAAGGATGTGGAATCGAAATGATCTTTGTGTGATATTCCACTTATTTGTCAAATGCTTATGGGATGTATGTGGTTACTAAGCATAGTGTTTACTGGATACAAGGGGAATAAAGTACTGTGTTCTTTAAAAAAAAATGTAATTCACTTTTTGTACTTCCTTTTAAGATACATTTTTTACTTTTTATTTACCCAGTCCCATTTCTTGCCTGGTGGTATTTATTGCCAAGCCATACAGGTGTTATTTTAACTGCCAAGTCACAGCTCAGGGACATCTCTCCCGAAAAGAAGTACTTTGTGCTCAGTACCATCCAGCTCTCTGTTCTCATTAACGTCCCTGTGCCTACAACTGCCCTGCTTCTGCGGCGCCCACACATTCTCCAGGTGCTTTCAGGCGGAAGAGTTAGAGTTCCGATATAGTTGATATTCTGAAACAGGTTACTAAAACCTTTTATGACTGACTTCAATTTTCTCATTACAGAGAGCATAGTGTACAGATACTGTATCCAGCCAGCTCATTAAGATAAGGAAATGCTTTGGTCTTCCATCAGTCCAGCCAGGCTGGACTTCAGGAACTTGTCCTAGGTAAATAGGTTGGTGATGTCTTCATTTATCTTAAGATAACAACAAAATCAGAAAATTCAAAACAACATACAGTCAATGAAACCTTGCCCCAGAAACACCCTAGTGCATGGTTATCGGTAAAGCTGTGGTGCCAACTACTGGCTTTGTTGGCTGTGCGTAACTGGTTCCTGAGAACAATTACTCAATTTCCTCATAATGCCTAAGGCTAAATCAACGGTGGTCGAAAGGGTCAATAAACATTATTGGTTCACCACACACCATTATCTGTCCTTTTTTGAAACTTTATTTTTAAAAATCTTTATTTTGTAAGTAGTCCCTGTGTCCCCTTTCTTCCTCCATTGAACCCCTGCCCCAGGCCTTCACCTCCCCATGGGTTACACATGTATGCACACAGTTCTTTGGTGATCTCTTCCCACCCACCCACCCCGCCTTCCCTCTGAGTCACTACACACCATTTGACACAAGCAGGCAGGCGGGAAGCATGCTGACTCACAGAAAGTGCATTCTCTGCTGTCATAAAAAACTTGGACAAGCAAAAACTATTATACTGAAGTCTGTTTTTGGTAAGTTGTGAGTTTTATAATTATCCTACACTTTTCCAATGGTCACTCACATTTTAAGATATCCTGCTAACATCACAGGGGCCGACAGTGGCGTGAAGAAGACCCAACCTCCCTTCCAGGAGCTTATCGGACACTAAGCAAGTGGTTGACTTTTAAACATCACAATTTCATTGAAATTAGATGTGTTTTCTTGAAGACTTACTAGGATTCCCTTTTAAATTCTATGTTCTGTGATCACATATGTGTTGGGGAAAAGGGATATTTTACAATTAAAAAACTGTTATAAAGAGTTACACCATTTGGATATCCATTACTTTGCAAGCATGGTGTAAACAGCATCATGAGTAAGATCAAGAGATAGCTGTCACAACAGGTTAAGCAATACGCATTTAATAAGGGAATTTCAAAGAGGTTTGAAATCTAAAATCTTATATTCCGGGGGGGGGGGGGGGGGAGAGTTGGGAAACTGTTCTAAAGAAGTCTAAAGACACATGACAACTAAATGCAAGGAGTTATTCTTGACTGCATTCTGTATAAAAAAAATGAACATTTTTGGACAACTAGGAAAATATTCAGGGGTAAGTGTTAGCTAGTCTATTAAGTAACTCTCAAATAATTCCGGGGAAAATTACATATCATTTACCAACCAATGAAACTGGAATAAAAGGTTTGGGTGCTAACCATTCTTCTAGTAACTTTTCTATAGGTTTAAAATTATTCAAAATAAGAAAAATGGTAAAATAACAATATAAGTGACAGTGAATAATCTAATTTGGTTAAAATACTTTTGTAACATTTTCTGCAAAAATTATAATTAATGGTACATAATCCCATTATGATATCTACAATAAGTAAGACTTATATCTCATGTCCAAATAGAAAAATGTTTTTAAAAATTTATTGATACTTCTGGTTGCTACTGTCTCAACAAAATAAGATTTGGATAAGTTAAATTAACAAAATACTTTCTAAAAACTATAAAAACTTCCTAAAAACTACTAAAAATTGTGTAATCTGATGGTGTCAATAGAACACAAATTATGTTAAAAGTATTGGTCATAAAAAACAAAATTAGTGATTTTGCTGAAATAAAAATATTTTCTATAAAAAATATAATAATAAAAAAGTCTATATTACTACTGAAATATTTACACATAAAAGGATATGATGTTCAAGATCTGCCTTAAAATAGTTCCAGGAGGAGGCAAGTGCATGGTGTGCAGAAGAAACAAAGTTGGTCATGAGTTAATTTTTGAGAATGGATAATGGGGGGTTGGAGACTCATTGTACTGTTCTCTCTACTTTTGTATGTTAGAAATTTTTCACATTAAAGAGTAAGAAAATAGTGCTGGTCGGTTTGGCTCAGTGAGTAGAGCATCGGCCTGCAGATTGAAGGGTCTTGGGTTTGATTCCAGTCAAGGGCATGTTCCTTGGTTGCAGGCTCCTCCCTGGCCCCGTCCCTGGTCAAGGTATGTGCAGGAGGCAACCAATTATGTTTCTTTCACATTGATATTTCTCTCTGTCTTTCCTTCTCTCTAAAAATCAATGCAAAAGTATCTCAGGTGATAAGGATTAAAAAGAAAAAAAAGGAGTAAGAAACTAAAGCCTACCTCTTTGTATTATGCTAAAATATGCTGAGAGAAACCCGATATTCTAACTCATAATCCAGTATAGTTCTATAATATTCTACTCCAAGAAATTAATTTTTCCCTTTATGAGACCTTGTTGTTCTATGTCACTTGATACAGACAGGGATGCATTTGTATACCAATCATAACAATCAGCTAAAAGAAATCCCCCCCTTAAAATATTTCACAATTGTATGAAACAATTTACCTTAGATTTTGTAGAGTCACTAGTAGCTGAATCTGTCAGAAGTTAAATGAAACATGGTCAGTATTAGTCCATCTTTACCCCTTTCAACAAACAATGCAAACTATGGAAAAGACAGGCACAGAACAAAATGGAAAAGCAGAACTCAAACAGAACCATTGAACACAGTGGATAGTCAGAGCTCACAAAGATGCAAGCTGCACCACAGAAAGCCACCGCCATGAAAGGATGCTGTGAATTGTAGGCAGAATCAGCTCAATGATAGGAATGGCAAAGGAGCCCTGTGCTAAACGAGAACAGAAGTACTAGTGTTTATTCAATCTTCTAAATAGTAAATCTAGCGATAAAGAAGCTTGAAGACCTTTTAAGAATTGCTATGTGCCACATCCTGTATCTGAAACTGATACACAATGTAGAACGTTTAAGATTCTCAGCTGCCCTAGCTACAAATTGAGACAATCATACTTGGTGTATTTATGTTGATTTTTGTCAGACTTAAATTTTATAAGTGCATACTCTATGCATATGGATGCAAAGGAGGCATCAGGATAACCCTGCTTGCAGGTTACTTTGGTTTTATATTAAATCATGCTGATCTTTGTGCTTTAGACCCCAGTTTCATATCTGTGCAGTTCAGGGATCCTTTTGACTAGTTTGTTTAAATTGCTACCAGTTTTGTAATTATCTATTAACAAATGCTAATATGGAAATGGAAGAATGGAGACCATAATTTTACTGTCTGGCAAAAACTCAGATTATACAATTATAAAGAGGGTAGGAAGGGGCTAGCACTATTCTGGATCACACCAATTTTGAAATTTTATGTTTCGACTTCAGGGAAACGGATTTCCAAAATGAATGAGCTGAGCCCCGTGCCACGCCCCTTTTAACACATGGCTAAATGCTTTATGACTTTAAGAACTGGTAGACCATACCATGCTATTTCTCCTCACGGTCTGCTTCAGAAATAACAAGAAACAGCAGAAAAACTTTTAAGAAAGTAGTATTGATCTGTTTACAAGAATCTTAAGAGAAAATGTACACCACAGATCAACGATGTTGGCATTTACAAGAACCGGGGGTTTCTGCAGACAAGGCAGCTACAGTGTGGACAGCAGTCCTCCTTCTTCCTACAGCTCCAGCTGTCCATCAGGGACACCACAGAGTCCACTAGCGACATTACCGTGTGATAGACTCCTCCCACTTCGCCTGTTCAACATCAGTATAGATTTGCCTGTGTCAGTAAGTGCTGAAAAAACCCTTTAGGACTAGAACAAGAACTAGAGACAAAGGGAGAACATTGTGTAAAACAACATGCTCGGTTAGTGCAACAGTTTGGCAGGAGAAAATATTCATCAAAAGAGCCTACAAGAACTGATACTTAACCAAACATTCGAGTGGCAAGAGAAAACAGAAAATGTCATAGATTGGCTTTTACGGTGACATCTACAGTGACAAATACTATACTGCATTTCTGAAAATGATGCCCATTAGCAAGCAGTTCAACTTATTCTACTTGCTGCTTTTAAACAGAACGTCGGGCTCAAGGTAAGAGCTACTTATGCAGCCTAGATCATACTGTCTGCCGTCACAGCAACCACACACTCAGTAGCATATGTCTGTTTTACCTTGTGATGACTATTACATGGAAACTGTGAATTAAAAAAAACAAAACAAAACAGTGGTTCGCATGCTCATTTCCCTCATATTTCCATTCTGACAAGCATTACAACTCCATGCACTGCCAATTAGAGTCACTGGAAGATAATTAAGATCAATCAGAAAAGTGAGATTAAGTTTCTTATTAGAAAGGAAAAAGAAGGAGAAAAGGGAAAAAAATCATAGTGAATTGTTACTTATGATTGAGTTGCTCTTTCATGTTATAAGAATGTTAACCTAGAGATCCATACCGCCCAGGCAAGAGTTACCTGATACATCTCCAGGGGACACGCCTGTCCTTCCAATGTTGGTGAGTAAGTGATCTATGTTTGGCACTGGCTGGGAGTCCACTGTGTTTTCCTCCTGCACTGTTGTCTACGGTTAATAAACAAATGTCACTTCGTCATCTCTTCAGAGATACTGTCTTTAAAATTCAAGCAACATTTAATAAAAGACACATTGTTGAGTGGAGTACATGAGCGTAATCTTTTACCTTCTTTATACATAATTAACTATAAAACGACCATTGTACTTGTATTTTCTTTAGCTTAGAAACTGAGGAGCTAGACTTGCATCCAGGGCGCAAAGCAGGAAGAGCATACAGGCAGGAGGCTGAGACTGCTGTAGCGCCAAGATCTCGCGTCCCAAATGAAAACAACAGGGGACAAATGCTGAGGGACATACTTACAAGAGGTTCTTCAGCACCTTCTTCTGTGAAAAACCAGTCATGCTAAAATTTAAAATAAAAAAGGTGAAAAGTTAAATTAAATAACCCCCTAAATATGTCAATCGTTTGGAGGAAGATATACAGAAAACAAATATTTTTCTTAAAAATTATATTTAACCAAATTCTGTTCCACCAGCAGCTTGCAGAAAAAGAATGCTCTTGATGAGGCGAAGCCCGACTTACGTGCTGGATGAGCGTCTCCACGATCTTGTACTGGTCCGGCATGTGGGTGACCATGTGCGTCATGTTGTCTTCCGACGTTCTCACCAGAGTTGGGCCAAACACTATTGCCAGGTTTCTTGGTTCCATCTGAAATAAAGGACAACATTGGAAAATGCCACATTTTTTTCTTAATAGGTTTAAAGTCCCATTGCATGTTTGGCATTTTATTTCTGACAGGTTCTTTCGATGAAAAAGAATTCGAAGAATGAATGGTTGGTTGATATGTACAAAAAATACAGGGGGGCACGGTTGAGGGATATCTGCAATAGTGTCAACAATAAAAAATTTAAATGAAAAACAAATGCTTCCTAGTCAGGATTTCTCATAAGCTAATGTATACATAACTTCTTTTTCCTGCTTTTATGATAATGTAAAATATTTAATTGGCATTTCTTTCTTCCAAGATATCTTTGATAGAAAGCAATTGATTGGTTTTAAACTAGTATTTCTAGAGCTAGATTAACTGACAAAAATATTAATGTCGAAGGGAAAAAACTCAGAAAACATGGAAATACCCTTTCCTCAAAGGCTAAAAAAAGTAGAAAAGTACTTAAAGGTACATAAAATTTTCCAAATTTGCACACTAAAATCTCTAATATATAAAAATCAGATGTCTGGAAGTATTCCTTCTGAATTAATTTTTACTTCAACCACATGTTCTGAAGTTCTTTGCCTATCGTTGAGCCAATATGAATGCCTCAATATTACATGCTTATGTTTGTATATTCATTACCATGATATTTCTAGTCCTTGTTAAATTATACAATTATCAAATGTGTGGGTTTTTTGTTTTTCTTTGTTATATCTTACAGGATCTGCTGTAATATTTTGAACTTACAATTTGATAAAAATCTTAAATAGTGTTAGCTAGTCCTTAAAAACATATTAAGAGGGTTAAAAATGACCACGGAACTCAAAAGCCATATTAAAAAAAAAATTACTTAAGGAACCACACTACCATACTATCTTGTGAGAGGTACACACATGCACACACACCTTTCAGATATGCTCCAAAGTGGAAAACCCACAGATCTTTTCCAGTTCTGAAGCAATTGTTATGCATCTAACACGTTAACTACCACAATACATGTCTCATGTGATGCTTACTGAATAAAATAAGGAGAAATTGTGATTGAGGTCAGCATTCCCATAGAAAGCTAACTTAGTGAGGGGGAAAATATGACTGCAGGAAGGGTTTACTTCAACTGGGCACAAAATACATGGCTCTCATTTCCCCATAAGATGTAGTCATCTCATCCTTCGATCAAAAAGCATTAAGTCCAGCATCTCGAAGGTGTATGCAAAATTTTACTAGATTCTTATCTATGATTTCATTAAGTTTCTAGGCTATGATAACATGCATTATTATTTACATATAGTTTTAGCTGATTTCCATATAAAACTAATAACATAAGTAGTTCACAGATTTATTCATTAATTACTTAAATTATATATTTTTTGAAAGATGTTTCACAATGTGTAGTTAAGTAAGTCTAGGGAATGAAGTGCCTTATATCCTTATTCAAGACTCACAGAGTTAATTAATATATTAAAGATTCTAAAAAAAATCTGCAATAAAAAAATCAGTTAAATTTTGTTTAATTCATGCTTCATAAGCTAATTACTAGACCAATAACTCCTACTGACATCCAGCAAAACTGACAAATGACATGCTATACTTTGGAAAATGCTGAAAGAATTAGGAAATATTTCAACTTTAATTATATTGAGAACTTTTGGCTCCTACTGTATGCAGTTCTGGAAGTAGTACAATCAATTAATATAGGTGCTCTCCCCCGCACCTTCCCTCCCTCCTCCATAGCCGTATCACTTAGGAAATTGAGTGTCTAAAGGAAATTATAACACTGTAATCTCAATTTATAGGTGATAGGGTTGACACTGTTCTCATAATCCAGCCTTATTACAACTCAGGAACAACTGTCTTCCAGGGTATCAGAGCACTGTCCGCTACGTTAAGCAGGTATTGCCCTTAGAAAGAGGGGTGACAGCCGTATCCCTAAACTTGCGGTATTCTGCCGACTTTTCTTCTCAAGAAACCAAATGGCTGTTTATGTATTTTAAGCAGTAATGCCTGAGAATCATCATTTGCCATCTCTGATGATAATGAATCGAGGCAACAATCACCAATGAGTGATGAGAATGATGAAAAGGTAAGACAATAATGTATCAAACACAATGCGTGGACCTTGCCTGGATGATGATTTAAAGACATGTCTTTACAGTCGTTTGTTTAAATCAATATCCAAACAAGGTCCACATATCAATCAGGAAAAACTAAACATGGATTGAGTATTAGAAAAAAGTAAGGAATTACAGATATAGATATGTTTAATAAAGGTAATGGGATAGTGTTTAAAAAAAAAAGGTCTTACCTGCTTAAAACTAAAAAAACACGTCTGTTATTTTTCACTGTACACAATTTGATACATCGACTGTTATATCATGCAAATGTTGCCTATTCAAAATATTGATATACAGTTGGAAAATAAAAGAGGTCAAATTTCTGGCTTTTTCATTTTTCTTGTTGGATAAATGAAACAGAAATGTCTTAAAAAATGGTGAAAACTGACATTTTTGGGTCTTTTGCTTTTCAGAGTGCTCTTTAGAGGGACTGATCAGCGAATATGATGCATTTTAGAGCTTTTGTTGAATTATAACCCTATTTTTTATTACTTGACACGAAGCAATGAAGACTATCTTTTCACCTAAAGCCACTGGTGGTACATACCTTATTTTTTTCTGAATTTTCTGCCACTGTCTTCAGATGAGCCGAAAGAAACTTAAGTGTTTCATAATGATGTTCTGGCAAATCGTGAATCTGAAATATATTATTTTCAGGATGGATTGAGATGCTGAATTTTAGGTATACCCCCAGAAATAGAAAAATGATACTTACTAGTCTTTTTAACGTTTTCAGACGCTCTAGAGGATCTTCTTTCCGGTTAGCTTCAATAAAGTCGGCATATTTATCTGACAACAATAAGAACAATAAGGCAAGTTTATCTTAAATTGCTTAGGTGAGATGTATATAATCTAAATAGCCTTTGAGATGTAAGTTACTAATACTGCCATAGTTTTTAATGATCCTCAAACCCTTTTCATCAAATCAAAGGAAATTCTCTAAGATGTTAGTTCTCTGCGGTATTCCTGCATTTATACACTCTGTATATCCTTCTCTCTCCCTGACCACAAACATCTAGTACAGTGTCTTATATAAGTCAAATATTTGGCTTGACTGAAAAAAACAGTTTTCTACTTATTGTATCTTATTAGGTCTGAAGACTTTTGACTGAAAACAATAATTCTCTTTTTAACTTAACTACAAATGTGGATGAACAAGATAATATATATTTTACTGAGTGTAAAGAATTTTTTTGAAATTCTGCGTTTATCAATGTTTATCAGGAGAAAAAAAATCCACATGACAAAAAATAGTACAAAATTATGCCTTGTATATTAATTATATCTAAATAAAAACTAAAAAAGATCTTTTATTTCCTTTGACAAATGTATTTTCTCCTGCTTCAATCTCTTATTCTATGGTTTTCCCAACAATGTAATATTTGACTGTTTCATCTGGTTTCTTTTGTGGGCATTCACTCACCATTTGTGAAGAGAGGTTCAGGGAGTTTTCTGAAGAAGGATTTTAGTAAACTGCTTATCACGTTCAAATCTCGCCATTTCTAGGTATGAAGAAATAGAAATCCAGTAGTTTTTTAGTCAATACCACCAAAGAAAAACCTCGGATCAGTTACCCACAAAGAAACAGACAACTTACATCATCTTGTATATCAATATCAGCCATTCCCTTGTTGAGCTCTTCTTGCATGCTTGAGATGGCAGCATTATTTCCAGGAACTCTGTAAATACCTGTATATTCAAGACCTCTTTCTTCAACTAATTTGCAACATATGTCAACTATTAATGGAATATACTGCAAAACAAGAAATAATTTTTTATTTAATATAGTACCAATGTTTATATTTAGTTAGTAGATGTATACCATAGGTAAAAGGCCCTTGTATACCATCCAAAAGAAAATATATAAATTACTGCTTTTTGATAGAGAAAATAAACAATATAGACACTTCAGAATTGTTAAATGATAAAACAAGCAAGAGATATTTGAGGCAGTGAGAAGAGAAACTAGGTCAAGACAGAAAGGGAAGGGTCCACAAGGAGATGGTAGTCTAAACAGAAAACAAGAACACGTAACGAGAATGTGGGTACAGCTCAGTTGAATAAATAGGAATAAAGTAAAAAAAAAAAAAAAAAAGCAGGGGTGGAGGGCATAACACCAATCAATTCATGATATGAATACACACACACACACACACACACACACACACACACACACAATTACATTTATTAATCAGGTCTTTGTTCTCACCCTTCTTTTATTTCTTTTATGATGCTAGAAGCAAAAACATATGATTTGAAAATAAATTCTTACTGACCATTTCAGGTATATTCCTAATGGCTGAATAATTATTCTATTTCAGAGTCAGTAATGAGAAAAAAGCACTACTGATAAAATTACTCAATACATCCTTACAGATGAAAAATGCTCGAGGAAACTAAAGTCAGCTATGAAGAGGAAAACACTCAATAAATCAACAAGTTCTCTGTCATCTGAATGGCCGTGCACACAAGTCCCACACTGAATTACAGCTCAGATAACCCAGCTGGCTGGTGTCTCCTACCCGGTTGGTATGAGCTGGCGGGCAATCGTCCAATCTGACCCCGAACGTCCCGGTGGCAGTAGGCTTTTTTTCAAAAGTCTTCCTCATAATACTCGGGATGCCTTTTCTCCATGTGCCTTTGTCTTTTGGGGGGCTGGTTTCATCTTTTGATTGTTATTCAAAATAAAATAAGAAAAAAATGAAAATATAAGTGTTTAAATCATGACTTAAAAAATCCTTTATTGGTATTTATATAAACCCGAGTCCTGTACTATAAGTAATGTATCCTATATTTATCAAAAAATTTGTATTATCGCCGAGACCGGTTTGGCTCAGTGGATAGAGCGTTGGCCTGCGGACTGAAAGGTCCCGGGTTCGATTCCGGTCAAGGGCATGTACCTTGGTTGCGGGCACATCCCCAGTGGGGGGTGTGCAAGAGGCAGCTGATCGATGGTTCTCTCTCATCGATGTTTCTAACTCTCTATCCCTCTCTCTTCCTCTCTGTAAGAAATCAATAAAATATATTTAAAAAAAAAAAAAAAAAAAAAAAAAAAAAAAAAAAAATTTGTATTATCATTTCTAATATAGCACTCCTTTTAACCTTCCATATAATTTAGTGACTATCAAATAAATTTCTTTACCGTTTTTAAATCCGTATCAAGAAAATAGAACTGATATGGCAATTCATAGTGAGAGTTTTGCAAAAAGGACACATATTTATCTCAAAATGACAGCGCCTGATCCTCTGCATGAATCACATTTGCTGTGTAGCTGTACGTGCTAAACTTTCCTTCAGTCTGTATTTCAGAACTGGCACCTTAAAGGGAAAGCCCCACTGGCCTAGGCCCAGCCCACAGTGGTCTTGAGCGAGCTCACACTGGGCTGAGGTCAGCAAAAATAGTACAGAGAAATATGAAAATACCATTAAAATTCCAATTTTAAATCATTTTATTAAGTTCATCTGGTAATGCCACCATCAATCAGTACCTTTACTGATTAGTCTCCTCTCTGACTCCTCCTTTGGAGAATGTGGACTTTGCGTCTTTGGCTCGGATTTAGCACCAAGCAAGGTCTGCCTGATGCTGAGACTCTGGCGAGGCGTTTTTGGCAACTGTTCTGCTTTGCTGCTGAAAGAATAGATGTTTCTTAATAATGAAGTACTTTATATTCAAATTAACTTACGTGCATGGTGGAACGCTCACCTCATCAGACTGTTATATTCTTTTATTCTTCGACTAATTAGATCCCTGTTAGTAACACCAGTGTCCTGCAGAATAAAGAGAGGCAAAATTTGAGTCAATTCTGAACAAAATTAGGAATCCCTACCTTTTTTGAGCTTCTCTATTGTCCTACTCTACTTACTCAATAAAGACACTCTCCTTTACTCTCAGTGGTGGTGTGGTAAAATCCCTGCTCAACACCACCCCCACCGCACTGTGTGATCAATGCTCCAAGCGCCTCCCTCACTGTGAGTCCTTTCTGTTTATTTTCTGTACCGCAGCAACACTTAGAATACTACCAGAGAGGATGTGTTCAAACTTATTGATCTGTCATTTTAAATTAGTGACTGGGAAACAGAAAGCCAGTTTTTTCTCTTACTAATACCGGAAAGATCAGCATTTCCAAATAATACAGTTGGATAAAAGATGAAAAAATACTGCCAAAATTTGTTAATAATTAACTTGTAGGAGTAGGGAAATTAAGGGTCAATTGGTTTCCGAAGTGACACAAGAAGAAATCTCAAAACAGGTGTTTTCTTAACCTTAAAACAAGTGTTTTTTAAACTTTATAATATGCTAATGGCAAACTTAGAGCTAAGCACAAAGTGATGATTCTTTTCTATTGATTCCAATTATACATTGGGATGTGTCCTTAAAAATAATGTTTTAGCTGTCTCATTTAACAATATAATTTACAAAAAAATACAGGCTTTGGAGTCAAACAATCTTGAATTCAAAATGACTCTTCACACTTACCAGCAGAGATCCTAAGGTTAAGATCTAGGGAAGACTGCCTGGTTTAAATCCGGGCCCTGATGCCTATCAGCCATGTGACCTTGGGGAAATCACTTAACCTCTCTTTGGCACATGGCTTCCTTGTTTGTGAAATGGTGAGGATGATAATAAATTCATATGGTTGCTGAGGTTAATTCGTGTAAAATGCTTAGAAGAGTGCCAGCCATATGCTGTGAATTATTACTTTCTTATCTATAAAACAGGAAAAATGGCTGTGTGCTACCATTAGGTGATAATGATGACGATAATGGCTGACACTAAGTAAATGCTTGTTATCTGCCAGGCAGCATGCGGTTTTCTTCACAAGCACCATCTCATTAAATCCTTAGACAGCCCTCCAAGTTGCACAGAGGAAGTCATCTGAAGAAACTAGCAAGGACACTACTGCCTTGTAGAATGCCCTGCGCACAGCTGGTGCTTCTTCAGCAGGAACTTCCTGAACTGTCAGGGAAAGCCGAAATCTACATCCAAGTTCTTATTCTCTCTGTTTCTGTGCAAAAAATTTAGGCTGATGCTCTTTGTAGTGGTGGTTATGGAACAAAGGTTGTACTGATACAATCTGGTATCAGCTTTGAACCACAAACAAGGGAGGTTGTAAATTAGCAGAGAAATAAAGCACATGCATTTTTTCCTATAGCATACGTTTTCTGATTGGAATTGGAAATAATGGGAATGACTAAATTAAAGAAGATAAATTACATAACCTTACAATTAATGTCTGTGCTCCTGGGTACTTCAGAAAAAGAAAGGTAAATGAATGGTATGCTTTTTTTTTAAAGTTTGTCCTAACAATGGGCACAAAATGAGAACAACATGTTAGAAAAACTGTCAATGAAATGAAAAAGGGACTCAATAAAAACTTACACAATCATTACTTTAAAATTTATAGTTATATACACTTAAAATATCAAAATTCATGTTGTAAAAATACCTTGATTGTGAGCCAGAAACACTTTAAGTACTTAAACATTATTACTTATTAAAAAGAAAAACTGGCTTATAACATGATTTCTGATAATTTGAATTTTCTCTTTTTCTTTAATATGTTTTGTTGTTTGAGAGAGAAAGAGAGGGTCAGGGAGAGGGATAGAGAAAGACACATTGATGAGAGAGAACCTCTGATCAGTTGCCTCCTGCATGCCCCTACTGGGGATTAAGCCTGCAATCAGTATGTGCCATGACAAGGAATTGAACCATTCACCTTTTGGTGCACGGAACAATGCTCAACCAACTAAGCCACAACAACCAGAGCTCTAGTTTTCTTAAAAACCAATTATTGTATTACAATAGGTTATATTATTGACTATATAATTCCATTAATAAAAATCATCATATCATTATCTCTTTGTGTTTACAGAATAAATTGTTTTGATAAGCACTGTCACTATAACTTAAGCCACTCAATAATTCTGTTTAGTGATAAGAAGACAGATCTGGAAGCAGTCAGTTATAAAGGTTATGACCAGGACTAGGAACTAAGCATGGTTCATTACTTCCGAGAATATATGCAGAGTATATGAATCATCTATTTTTCTAAGTAATGATGGTTTTCCAATAAGTAAAAATAATATAAAATGAATTTTCCTTTTGATCAACTATTTTTAAGCATACTAACTAATAGTTGACTCTCATGCAATTACAAAGATGGAGGCATCCACAGCCAATGAGGGAATATGCTAATTAACTGTCACACCCTCAAAGAGACGGTGCCCAGTCCCTTCAGTCCCCAGGGCAAGCCTGAGGCACAGGCAAGCCTCAGATGGTGGCTGCCCAGCTGCCCAGGGCCTGCCCGAGGCTCAAGTAACCAGGGCTGACCGAGGCTTGCGCTGCAGGCAGTGGCAGCAGCAGAGGTGTGATGGGGCATCGCCTTCCCCTGATCATCGGGTCGCCTCCTGCCCCTGAGGGCTCCTGGGCTGTGAGAGGGGGCAGGCCGGGTTGAGGACACTCCCTCCAGTGCATGAATTTTCATGCATGGGGCCTCTAGTATTATCATATTTGTTTAAAATAATGTAGCAGATTCTTTTAGTCTTCTGGAAGAAGGAAGGAAATAAGAAAAATGTGAAGAAATGTGTCCAATTTTACCATCACTGGTTTGCACACAGACCTCTTCATTTAGGTTGCTGCTCTCCTGGATGGTTTTGATCCAAGCTAACATATCGTCTCTGTCTTCTGCCTGAAAGAGGCATTCACAGTCTGATGTGGTAAGTCGGAACACATTCTTCCTCTTGGTCTCACTGTACGAGATGTCTATTAAGCAAGCATTCACACTGATGGGTTGTTCTTCTTCAGATGGAATCATCTGTTCTCTTTTATCTTTGTACAGGTAAAGTGAATGGCCCCGAAGTACAACATACATCTGCTTCCATGGCCGAATACTCCCACCAACTCGCTAGAAACATGAAACAGTTCAGGCATACTTAATATTTGGCTAAATCTCACACATTAAACAACACTGCTAACAAGCACAGATGTATAGCAAATGTAGAAGGTGCCTGATTTATATCAATATATACTTGTTAGGAAAGGAAGGACAAAAATTACAAAGTGTAAACCAAGTGAGGCAATGTATTCATAACAAAATCAAGGATAGGGAAATCTCAACTCTAACTTTGTTAGAAAAATAAAGTAACTAAGATAAAAACAGGTGTAGCAAAATATGTTAAACATGCTAAAGGAATAGAAAATAAAAAATAAATCAGCCAGAAAAATCTTCTGAGTGAGAGTTAGGCTTAAGACAAATCATCAATCATGAAAATGACAGTGCATAAGGAGAACCCAAACAGAAAATATAACAAATGAATTAACAAAACTGATCAATTTTATATGGTTGAGCAATTTTGTTAATTCAAGTAACAATAGCTACATTTAAAGTGAGTTTTCTTAAAATTTTAAACTCTTATAACAATATTAAAATTTTTTATAAATAGCCGAAACCGGTTTGGCTCAGTGGTAGAGCGTCGGTCTGCGGACTGAAAGGTCCCGGGTTCGATTCCGGCCAAGGGCATGTACATTGGTTGCGGGCACATCCCCCGGTAGGGGGTGTGCAAGAGGCAGCTGGTCGATGTTTCTCTCTCATCGACGTTTCTAGCTCTCTATCTCTCTCCCTTCCTCTCTGTAAAATATCAATAAAATATATTTTAAAAAATGTTTTATAAATAAACTGCCCAAGTATTATAGGAAAATTTATGGCAAATTTTTATTGTTAAAATCTATCTAAATGAAGTATATGTTGATATTGTGATAGTCATTTATATAACTCAATATTTATAGAATAAAGTGAAAGAAGGGAATTACAAAGGCATTTAAAATAATAAACTGGGAGAAGTTAAATGAAAATTTAAAAATTAAGATGAAGAAGTGCCATTCCCTAAAGGACTATTCTGTGATAATAACTAATAAACTTCCATAATAAAAGCAGTTTCTTAAATACTTTGCTTTCTCTTTTACATTACCAAAATATGACAATATATTCCATACATAGTTGATGCACAGAATGAAAAGTAGGAAAATAGGTGATGAGAACTTTAAAAAAAATTCCTTCATATAGAAAAATATATTTATAAAACATGTTTTCCATTCTTTATTCTGGATATTTTGTCATTTTATGTGTACAGATTTTACACTTTATTTTTCAGGGCCTGCATTTAACGCACTTCACAGTAGCTCCGAAACTGCACTACCTTGCCCTTATCGGTGACAAGAGGCCTGTAATGGAGCCACCCCTCCTTCGCAGCATCACTGAAAACCTCTGAGGAAGAGTCTTTTCTGGATCCAGAGTCTTCTGATGACTTTTGGCTGTCTGTGATCTATAGAAAAGGACAAAAGAGAAACCACAGTAAAATGTCAGCTTTTTCTTTTATAAATATTTGTGTGATAAAACTGCTTTAGTGAAAATGTCTTTTCTATAATGTTCCAAGTGAAGGGCTATTTTTGAAAAATCCTAACTTTATCAATTACATTAGAAAAATTTCTGGTCTTCTTAAAAAATGTACACTACCACCATCTTTTTTTTTTTTTAAGACATCTGAAGGAATTTTTAATCATCAAAGAATAATAAAAATAATATAATTTTCCTGCCCTCAAGAGGTCATGTTAGTACAAAAACAAAGAAGAATAAAAAATAAATTGAAAAAGATCACATGGTGTTAAGTGCCATTTGGAGAATGAAAACAGGGGGATGCAGTTACAAATGACGGCAGCAGCTAAATATTGGTGGTGCTCAGGCAAATCCACTCTGAAGAGAACATTTAAGTTTAAATCTGGGAGAAAAACAAATCTAAAAATGACAACCAGGAAAGGTCAGGGAAAGAAGAGTTCAGGAAGAATGGACAGCTAATGAATGTATGTATTTATCAATATCATTTTAAATGTTCACTATTCATGTGAGTAAGAGAAATGGAAAATCAGAGCTGGTTTAGGGTCTTTAGGCCTTGGTAGGAAGTGTGAAAGAGGCCATTAAAGACTGAATCAGGGGAGTGAATTATCTCATCAATGCAAGTCACCTGCATGCTACATGGAGCATGGATTCTAAAAGACAATCAGAACAAAGGAGCTACTGGAGGAATCCAGGTGAGGGATAATGGCATCCTCGACTATAGTAGCAGAAGTGAAGACAGGGAGGAATATAAAGATTCAGGAGGTAGCGGTGACAGGTCTTGATATGGGAGAGGGTGAGAACAAAGAAACAAGGCCACTAGATTTTTGGCTTGAACAACTGGGTGAATGGAAGTAGACTTAGTGAGATGGGGAAAACTTGGGTAAATATGTCTGGGGGTGATCAAGACCCGTTTGGCATATAAACCTTGTACTGCTTATTAAACATTAAATGAAGATATCATGTAGGCAGTTGTCTACATGAGCTGCAGTTCAGGGAAGAGGTCAAGACTAGAAATGTACTTTTGGAGACTTCTGTGTAAGATCATCAGGGAAATCAGGCTGCACAGAGAGGAAAGAGTCAGAACACTTTTAGACATGCCAACAATTGAAATGTTAGGCATAGAAACCAGCAGAAGAAAGAGTATCTAAAAGGAGTGGAAAATTGTGTTGAATATTACTGGAAGGTCAAATAAGTTAAAAATCTTAATAACCATTAGTTGTTGTTTTTAATCCTCACCAGGTAATATGTTTTTATTGATTTTAGAGAGAGAGGAAGAGAAGGAGGGAGGGAGGGAGTGAGAGACCAATGTTAGAGAGAAACATCAGCTTATTCATAATCCTAATATATAAAAACCCTGGGTCATAATAACCAGTAACGACTAAGGCTTTACCAACTGGAAGTCAGTCCTGCAGTTGACTGCAAATGAGGGGGCCGTGAATCAGGGCCAGAGAAAGGCCTAATGAGAGAAGTAGGGACTGATCTACTGCCTCTGAGGTAGATTTGATCAGCACTTGCCTCTCTCTTTCTCTCCCAGTTTGGGCAGCAGCTGTGCCTCCATTTCTCTCCAGGCCTCCACCAGGGCTGCTGATAAACCCTGCCTCTCTGACCAGGCCCCATTGATAATCCCAAAGAAACTGACTGGCATAGGAATTGACCAATCAGAACCAAATGTGGTGCTGTGAAGAACCAATGGCTGCCTAGGAAGTGGAGCTTCTGACCGGCATAGACACCGGCCAATCAGAACCAAATATCAGTGCTGTGGGGAGGCAATGGCTACCTAGAAGGCGGAACTTTTGATGCTGACTGGCATAGAAACTGACCAATCAGAACCAAACCTGGGTGCTATGGGGAACCAATGGCTACCTAGAAGGCGGAGCTTTTGATGCTGACTGGCATAGAAACTGACCAATCAGAACCAAACCTGGGTGCTATGGGGAACCAATGGCTACCTAGAAGGCGGAGCTTTTGATGCTGACTGGCATAGAAACTGACCAATCAGAACCAAACCTGGGTGCTGTGGGGAGCCAATGGGTGTCTAGGAGGTGGAGCTTTTGACTCTAACTGGCATAGAAACTGACCAATCAGAACCAAATTGGCCAGCAGGGGAAGGCTATTGGGGGCAACCAGGCCGGCAGGGGAGGGTAGTTAGGGGCGATCAGATAGGCAGAGGCAGTTAGGGGCAATTGGGAAGGCAGGCAGGTGAGCAGTTAGGAGACAACAGTCCCAGATTGCAAGAGGGATGTTCGACTGCTGGTTTAGGCAAGATCCCACAGGGATGGGGCCTAAACGGGCAGTCAGACATCTCTCAAGGGGTCCCCAAATGGAGAGGTGCAGGCTGGTCTGAGGGAACTGCCCCCTCCCTGTACAAATTTCGTGCACCAGACCTCTAGTTTATATATACACTGAGTGACCAGATTGTTATGATCTCTGAAAGCATAATAATGTGGCCACTCAGTGTATATCCTACATAATAAAAGGCTGATATGCAAATTCTCCCCTCGACCAGGAGTTTGACCAGTAGGCAGGCTGGCCAACTACCCATGTCCCCTCCCCCTGGTCAGGCTGGCCGGAGCCCATCCATGCACAAATTCATACACTGGGCCTCTAACACACACACACACACACACACACACACACACACACACACAAACTGAGTGGCCAGATTATTATGTGTTCAGAGATCATAATAATCTGGCCACTCAGTGTATATAAAGCCAGCGATCGGAACTCTGGTAGGACCAGAACAACTGGTCAGTATGATGCCTACTGCAGCCAGCAAACCTGCCCAATCAGGGGATGGGGCCGGCTGGCCAACTTCCTGCGGCCCTTCCCCATAGCTGTTCCTTCCCCTGATTGGCCTCTCCCACCTTAATTGAGGACAGGGCATCTGGCCCACCCCCCTTGGCACTTACCCCCCCCCCCCACCAGGCCCCACCCCAATGGGCCCCCACCATCCCGATCAGCCCACAGCTCCTCCTCCTAGCAGGCCTCACCTCTGATTGCACCCCACCCCAATAAGGGGCAGGGCTAGCCAGCCAACCTGCAGCCCCTCCCCCCAGATGGCCCTGCCCCTGATGGGCCCCCACCACTCTGGTCAACCCAAATCCCCTCCCCCCAGCTAGCTCCACCCCAAACCGGCCCCTCCCCTCCAATCAGGGGCAGGGCCAGCTAACCAACCTTCCATGGCTCCCCTCTGCCACTGACCCCAGGTCAGCCCCTCACCCCATTTGGGGGCAGGGCCAGCTGTCCCACCGCCCACAGCCCCTCCATCCAGCCAGCCTGGCCCTGACTGGGCCCCTATCGGGTTGGGCCAGCCAGCCAACCTCCTGCCATCTCCTCCTTCCACCAGGCGGACCCCACCCATGCACAAATTCATGCAGTGGGCCTCTAGTATAAGAATAAACTGTTTCATCTACTCACAACTGTAAATCTACTTTTGCTACATTCTACATAATACAATTAGAAATTAGAAAAGCATACTTTATATATAATATTTTCCAAATGCATGCAAAACTTACAGAATAAAAGATTATGACATTTATGAAATGTATCTAATAGATAAAAGAAATCATTCTCTGTGAGGGGCTAAACTACAGTAAATAAAAAATTATTATTTGCTGATATTTTTAAAATAGTCAATACTAACCTTGCTTCCCTTTAGGGTAGATATGTGCTTAAAAGACCTGTTGGGAAAGAAGTACATAAATATTTTCAATGTTGCATAAAATACCTTAAATATTCTTATGTTAAAAATAGTCTGAATACTGCAACTAATCTTTTATTAGTGAGCAGACATTTCATCATTACTATACTAAATGTTCACTATTCAATCAAGTCAGAAAAACTGCTAATTTCATAATTAAATTTTTTAAACTATAATCAGACACCATTTTTTAAAAATGTTTTTTAATCGATTTCTAGAGAGAGAGGAAGGGAGAGGGATAGAGAAATAGAAACATCAATAAAAGAGGAATATCATCGATCAGCTGCCTCCTGCACACGTCTTACTGGGGATCGAACCTGAAAGTAGGCGTGTGCCCTTATTGGGAATAAAACCAGCTACCTCCTGGTTCCTGGGCTGGACACTCAACTGCTGAGCCACATCAGCTGGGCTATAATTAAACTTTGGATAGAAGCTTTCTTAGTTAATCTGATACATGAAAACTATTTTGGCATAAAGTATGAGATTTTCTTTTTTTAGACCAAAGAAAGCTACTCAGGCTAAACACTGGGTTTTCTATTATTAGGCAACCAGGTTGCAATGCTCTATTGAGGACTTCCACAATGTTAATAATTGATTAGGTGTTGCCAACTGTCAGACACCAAGAGAGCAGCATGTCTATACTCATCCAGCTGTGGCCACTCAGAACCAGGCATGCAGCAGGAAGAGTGCTGTCAGGCTGGCCCTGGCCCTGGCCCACCACTCTGCTCTGCCCTTCCAAGCACATTCTGGATGATTTCAATAAGAACAACTGGGGCCACTAAAAAGGCTGAGATGAGTCAGTAAAAATTGTGTAACTTTAGGGAACACAGTTGTTCTTTGTTATTTTTTAAATTTCAAATTCATTTAAGGAACTCAGCATTTTAAGGTGTGTCTAAAGAGGACACTATCCTCTCCTCTCATATACTATCTCAAACAACAAGATAACCATAAACAAATGTGCAAGCTCAATCTCCAACAGTATCAGGAGACAGCTATAACTCTGAACTACAATATGTGAAGAAAGATGGCTAAATGCAATGAAGTAAAAATTAATACAAGAAGAGAAGATGTCACTGGTTGCATATCTCAAACAAAACTGCAGTGCACTGTTCTCTGAGAGATCAAATCAGCCTTTCCTTGTTTGAAACAATGGGCAGCAGCATGCTCTTGCTGGTGACAGGAGCCTCATGAATATCAGAGGAGATAAGAACTAAGGAAGAAACGCAGTCCTGCCATCTTGTAGGGTGAAGTAGACTCTGAAATGTGACAATTACTGATATCTTCCAGGGAAGAAGCAGTAAATGTTAAAAGAGCTCACAAATCAAACACTACATCATTAGAGAAATTCCTGCTAGCCAGCACCTCGGTACTGGCCACACCTCATACAAACTTTCCTCAAATTGCTGGTGGGCACATAATGCAATATACAGATAATGTATCATAGACATCTACATGTGAAACCTACATAATCTTATCAATCAATGTTACTCCATAAATTCAATAAAAAAGAAAATATTTTTTAAAAAGAGAATTTAAGAACTAGAAAATTAATTTTCAAGTCCAAATAGTAAAATAAAAATAGGAGAATTTGGAAATGACAAAGTAATGAGGGAGAATAGCAATATGTAATAAAACATTATAAAACCACTTTAATTAACAGAAACTGGTATATAAACAGATGAATCAACTGAACAGAACAGAATCTTTTAAAAATAATACATATAAAAATTTAGTATATAATAAAAATGAAATATCAATGGAAAAAATACAATACTCAAGTATAGCATTCAATACATGCTTTGCAGGCAGCTGAGAGAGATACTGAAAAATATAAAGTTGGCTCTTCATCTCCTTAATTAGAATAAAATAAATTCCAGATGCATGCAAATTGTAAGTATACAAAAAAAAGAAGAAAAAACAAATATATATATATATATAAAGAGCCAGGGTCCTTAATGTCCAAAACGACTGAAGGCTTGACCAAACACCTGGAAGTCAGTCCTGCAGTCAGAGCTGGGTCGCCATAGTGGAAGTCAATCCTGGCGACCCAGCACTGACTGCAGAGGGGACTGTGATCAAGCCCGAACAGAGGCTGGGAGAGAAAAGCAGGGTGTGATCACAGCCTCGTGGCATGTCAGTCCTGCAGTCAGTGAACACAGGGTCAATTAATATTACTAAGTAAACATAGGGTCAATTAATATCTTTTTTGAGGAGTTGAGAATATAAAGTACAGTGTAGAGCAATTACTTATATTATTTTACATAAAACTCTTTTCAACTAAGATATTTTCCTTTATTTAAAATGTATCTTTATTGTTGAAAGAATTACTGATGTTCCTTTGTTTTAGTTGTGTTTTATTTTTTTATTTTTCCATTGATCTCCTCCACCCTGCACCTGCCCCTTCCAGGCCTTTACCAGACTATTGTCTGTGTCCATGGGCTATTCCTATCTAATACATAAAAATCTAGAAAGATTTAGAGAAAATAAAATAAAATACATGCCAGGTAAATACTGAACAGAAGAGCTGAAGTTGTTGCATGAATCACAACTCATGAGATAAAGTTAGTCAATGTGACATAACAAAAGGTTTCTTTCACTAAAGAGGTAGGATGGTTCCCAATACTTATACACATAACAGAACAGTGTGGGGGTTCAGAATGAGCCTCACCAGGATGTGTCTCAGTGGTATGCAGATTTTTGAGCTAAGGGCAATTTTAGATTCAGGCTCAAATAAAAATTCTGCCCCTCCCTTAACTACCTAAAAAAATTTTGAATTAGAGGCCTTGCCCATAATAAGACATTATCCTACATACTATAAGGCTAATATACAAATCAACTAAACAGTGAAATGACCAGTCACTATGACTCGCACCGACCACTAGGGGACAGATGCTCAATGCAGGAGTTGTCCTCTGATGGTCAGTGTGCTCCCCCAAGGGGGGCGCTGCTCAGCCAGAAGCCGGGCTCATGGTTGGCTAGCGCAGTTTCGGTGGTAGTAGCCTCTCTTGCCTCCGCAGCAGTACTAAGGATGTCCAGCAGATGGCCTAGGGAGCAGGCCTAAGCCATCAATTGGACATCCCCAGAGGACTCCCAGACTTTGAAAGGGTGCAGTTCAGGACAAGTGACACCCCCCTTCAATGCATGAATTTTGTGCACTGGGCCTCTAGTTTTGTTATAATTCTATTGGAGAGAAAGGCCTTTTCAGTATGACACAAAATCCAAAAGCCATTAAAAAAAAAACATCCTTGCCAAAACCAGTTTGGCTCAGTGGTAGAGCGTCGGTCTGCGGACTGAAGGGTCCCAGGTTCGATTCGGTTGGGGGCATGTACATTGGTTGCGGGCACATCCCCGGTAGGGGATGTGCAGGAGGCAGCTGGTCAATGTTTCTCTCTCATCGACATTTCTAGCTCTCTATCTCTCTCCCTTCCTCTCTGTAAAAAAATCAAAAAAATCTATATTTTTTTAAATGCTAAATTTGACTGCCAAAAAAAAAGTTTAACTTTTTTTACAGTTCAAATTAAGAAATTAAAATGAAAAATATTGAACTGAGAAAAGACTTGCAACATTTATCTCAGAAAAGAGATAGTTTCTTTCATTTATTTACTAGAGGCCCGGTGCATGGATTCATGCACCGGTGGGGTCCCTCGGCCTGACCTGCATCCTCTTGCAATTCGGGATCCCTCGGGGGTGTTGGACTGCCAGTTTCGACCCTATCCTTGCAGTTCAGGCTGAGGGAACGAGTGCAAGAATCTGTGCACCGGCCAGTTTTGGCTTGATCCCCACAAGCCAGGCCAAGGGATTCCAACAGTGTACGAATCCATGAACCAGGCTTCTAGTATACATATAAGATCTTTGGTTAATCTCTTCCTTCCCTCCCCCTTCCGCGCTCCCTCTGAGACTCATCAATCATGTTTGTTGAGTATCTGTCCTCTGGTTGTCAATGCGCTTCAGAGCTATTGGTCAAACAGTTGCTTAGGCTTTTATAAATATAGATTTAATTTATTTATTGTTGAAAGTATTACATATGTCTCTTTTTCCCCAAATGACCCCTCCCCACCTGTTCCCACCTCCAACACATGCCCACATCCACTAGTTACTTTTATGTAAGGAGCCCCCAGAAATCAGAAAAATGAGTAGGAAACATGAAAAAGCAGTTTTTAAAAAAAGAAATATAAATATCTTAAATATATTTGAAATGATATTCAATTAATAATAAAAATTTCAAATTATAATTACAATATGATATCACTAGGGTTACAAAATAATCAAAAGTTGAATAACATGCTGCACTGGTGAAGGGAACAGCAGATACTCTGTACACTGTTGGTGGGAATGTGATTTGATATAATCTTTATGGAAAGCAACTAACAGTGGATATTAAAGTAAAGTATGCACACACCCTTCATGTAACAATCCTTTCCATGTAACAATCCAACCATACTTACATGCTAAATGAACTACGTACAAACAGTCATTTCAGTATTGTTTGTGGGAGCATAAGGCTAAATCAATCTAAATGTCTATTAATAGAATATAGAATACTAGTTGAATATATATTATGGTTACAACTCTTCAATGGAAAATTAAACAATCAGAGAAAACAATGAGTCAAGAATATATGCACTGAATTTTCTCCAAGAACAATGTAGACAACATTTTTAAAAAATAATTAGAATACACACATACATTAAACATATGTAAATTGTGTATGTGGTTTTATGTAAAGCATAACTCTGTAAGTATAAAAAAGAAATTTAAAATATAGTTATATATAAAAGTAGACATGGGTGGCTATACACCTAGACTGGCAGGTGATTACTGATTTTTAAATATTAAAATAAAAATTAAATTTGTATGTAGTAACAACTTTTGTTTTATTTGCATTTTTAATGTCATAAAGTTAGAAAATATAAAAGACATAATTAAATTCAATATTTATATATCAAAGTCATGCTAAACACTCATAAATAAATATTTTAAATAATAATACCCACAAATAAGTATTTAAAATTAAAACGTGTGACTTACAATTTTGCATCTTCTCTGTAATCATCTAGGCCCTCATCATATGATTTTGATCTTTCTGTCTTTGAGTTGGGCTGGGCATCCAGGCTGGAAGGTCCAACAGATTCTAGAATTAAAAGCAATATTTAGACGTTTGCAAGTAGTTTGTAGATTCTTTTACCGGTGAAAAGATCGCAGTGTGTCATTGTATTCTAAATAGAAAACGGAAAATGAGAGATGGTTTACATAAGCACTCATTGAAACATACCCTGGTCATGGGAGAGCTGACGTCGAATTAAAGGAGCTGAAGTTGTAAGGCTGGGAGGGACTGTTGCGAGAGAGGGTGCTTGAGAGGTAGAGGCTGAGATGACAGCAGAAGCAGGGATATGCGCAATATCATGATCAATGCTAGGGCTAGTTGGTTCATCTATTAGATAAAATAAAAATCGAAATGTTGAATGACCTGATTGTTATTAGTAATAACAGTAACAGAACAAGTAATCAATTATTATTATTGAAAGAACCAGATAAAGATTTTAACACCACCAATAGAGTACCAATAAATGACATATTCGTCCTTTTAAGAATATACAGTTATTATTCTAGTATTCCAAGTAATTTTGAGAATATGGTATAAGAAATGAAATGAGTTGCTTCTTTTACTTCTATCAATCAACCAGCACCTTCACTAACTGATAATCAAGATACTAAAGTTTATAGGTATTTAGAACCTAATTTACTAAAGCAGAGCAATCATATACCACCTTAAATTTTTCCCCAAATTTTAAATTCATTGCATATCATCATTTCAGGCAGCTAAGCAAGGTGATTGATTGGCTGAGGCTTCAAAGTATTAATTTATAAAATTGTACCTTCTCCCCTCACTTAAGTATAGCTTCAATTTTTGTAGAAAAATAAGGAAGTACAATATAGAGCTGGCAGAAGAAGGTATGCATTATCAAGGTCAGTGCTATGGATGGAATTTCAACCATCCCTCTGCGGATATGCGGGTACCACGTATGTAAAAGAATGTCTACAAGATGCTAAGGAAAATTCTTTCAAGAGAATTGATTTTATACCTTGCAAAGTATCTTAAAACATATTGAGGTTTATTTATGTAAATTCAAATATCATGGAGTGAAATTCAAATGATGGAGTAAGCATTAAACAAAATTTCAAAAGCAACTTTAATTATGATTCTGGACTTCCCGGGAGCTATGCATTCAATATCTTTTGACTTACTATGTTTTTTGTTGTGTGTGTGTTTTTTTTTAACACACTAGATATGACATAATCTCTGCTTCAAGTAGATGAGTGTAAAAAGGACTGGAAGAATAGACACGCACATATCCGAGGGAGTGTTATCAAAGCCGGGGTGGGGTGGGAGCTAGAACACTGCCTTACAATGCTCAGTATATTTGCATTCTTTAGAATAAATACAAGAACTACTATATATTTATGTGTGCATCTCCAAACCCAGTTCAGTAAGCTCACTTCCACTTCTTTGTTTCCCGTGTTGCTACTACATAAAAGTTTATGGGGAAAGAAGTTTCCTCTGGATTAAGAAAATGAAAAGGTTGAAGTCTACTGACAAAGATCATACTTCTTTTTTTCTTCTTTTAAATATACTTTATTGATTTTTTACAGAGAGGTAGAGAGAGGGATAGAGAGTTAGAAACATCAATGAGAGAGAATCATCGATCAGCTGCCTCTTGCACACCCCCTACTGGGGATGTGCCCACAACTAAGGTACATGCCTTTGACCAGAATCGAACCGAGGACCTTTCAGTCCGTAGGCTGACACTCTATCCACTGAGCCAAACCAGTTTGGGCTAGATTTGAATTTTTAATGAGAGTGTATATACCAATTAGCCTTTGTTTTCTATTTTAGTGGTAATTTTTTTTCTTTAGTTTAAAATTTCTTATTAAATATTTTCCAATTGTAAAAGTATAACACTGTTGCAACAGGTAAAGAAAATCCAAAGAGGATTAGACAAAAAGTCACTACCTATCTCTTTATCATCATATACTAGAGGCCTAGGCAAATTTTACTTAACCCCATTAACACGGATTAGTGAACATCAGGTAAGAAAAGTTTTGGGGAGGCCCTGGCCGGGTTGCCCGGTTGGTTGGTACATTGTCCTGTTGTCCAGTACCCGGGAAAAGAGTGTGGGTTTGGTACCTGGTGAGGGCACATACCTAGTTGTGGGTTCAGTCCTAGTCAGGGCACATATAGGAGACAACCAATTGATGTTTCTCTCTCACATGGAGGTCAGTCTCTGCTACCCACTATCTTCACGAGCAGAGAGGTGTAGACAAGGAGCCTGGAATGCTGGTGACCCTTGAGCCCTGGCAAAGTTCAGGGCTGTACGCGCACAGGTTAGACCAGACAATGATAGATAGCTGAAGCAACTTCCCTACCTGACAGTCATGTAAATCCTTACAGATAAGATGGTCTGTCTGTTACTGTTACTGGAAATTGCCTGCCTAAGGGCTATAGGTGTAACCCAAATTGAATAAAAGGCTGGCAAGGCCAGAGCCAAATCTGAGTCCTTCCTCTAGAGTTGGATTCCCACCTGGTCCCCCAATATTTCCAAATTATTATTTCTTATCTTGTCTCTTTCATTTGCATGTGGGGGGGGGGGGGGGGAAGAGCTCTCTTCCAGAACCCAAACCCTGAACCACATGGACTTCACAAGTCTCTCTTTCTCTCTCTCTCAAATCAATTTTTATAAAGTTTTAGGCAAGAATGTTTATAAAATAAGCCACTAAAATATTAACATGTGCTTCTAATCTTTGATCAAGGATCAAGGGACAGACTCACTGAAACTTTTATACAAATTAAAGAGTTCTTGAAACAGTAAGTCCTGTTAAGTTACATAAACTGGTAAGGGGGTGCTATCACCTAGTTCAAATATCCTCATTTTTTAATAACAATAATTCAACTCATCATCATAACTGGAATTCGGGTTTTTAATTAAGACCGAGCATCTTTAATAGCCAGCTTAATAAACACATATTTAAATTAACATTTGGCTTTTTGAAAGCCATTTTAGGATTTGTATCTTTCTACTAGATAGATAATTTTTAAAACGTTAAAAAGTTGGGTGAATTCTGAATACTCTATTCATACTTAACATGACATCATGGCAGTGGTAGTGAAGTAAAGAGAAAGGAGTTGTCAGAGGATCTGCCGTCATAGCAGGAATCTGAAAGGCAGGTGATGAAACAAGAACAAAAGCAGGAATGTGTGCAATGCCATGGTCAGCACTGGGTTTAGCAGCTCATCCACAAGGTAGGATGCACCATGTTAACACAGCAAGTGCTCTAAGTTCTAAAAGGTCAAGTGGGAGTACTGCCTTTAGATTTGTCACAGATGACAGGTTATAATTACTGCTGAATTTCTGCAGTCCCACAGATCCGAGGAGGTAACTTAAGATTTCATGGGTGTGTGTGTATGTGAGGACACATGTGTGTATGAAAATTGACCCAGCTTGCCAGCTGACAAATACTGCAAGTATTTATTTCAAGAAACTCAACGTTTACTTAAAAAGAACTAAATGCACCAATTTCACTAACCAATCTGTAGAATGATTTTCATACATAAAATAAGAAAGCCACTGGGAATGGGGAAAACTGAGCAGGAAATCAAGAGGCTTAGATCCTGTCTGGTTTGACTTTGTGAAGCCACTTAACTTTTCTGGGTATTAGATTCCTTACCTATAAAATCAGACTAGGATTATCAGAAGGTTCAATTCTAGTTCAAGAGGCTGACAATAATAAATCCACTAAGGGGGTAAATTATGTTTATTTTATGGAACAATATAAAATCCTTCTATGTTTTTCTAAACAAGGGATTTGTTAGGGGGCTTTGTGGTTTGGATCTATTTTAAAAACTGACAGATGGTGCTGCGAGTGTAGTTACTATTGGATCCATTTTCAACATTAAAGAAATAGCTGAAAATCCAGAAAAGCTACTTTAAGGAAATAATTCCATAGTTTTTATACATGCAAAGTTTAAACAAATTATTTCCCTAAATAAATAAGCTTAGTATTCTATAAAGTGTGCAACAGATAAATTTGAAATTTTAAAATAAAAGTGAATGCTATTATCAAAAGGAAGATAAATGAGCAGCTAAATTCATTCTGCGGCGAACAATTTATTTATCAATCTTGGAACAAATAAATTTATTTAGTTTGGGAAATCTGAGCTGAGAATGGTGAATATTAAATTCAGAATTATTTTTTAGGCTAAGATTTAAAAGAGAAAAAGACAGGATTAAAATTTAACAAAGTTTTAGGGCATTGGCAAAAGAATAAGCAATCTGGAATCAGCAGGCCACCAACTCTGTCAGTTACCTGCTGAGAGATCTTAAGCAACTTATCCATAAAGAGTATTATTTATTCCTGACCTAAATTTCCTACAATCCTACAGATTGTTGCATGAAATACTTAGTAGATTATAAAGTACTACAGAAGTTCTGAGGTGTGTTTTTTATTATTATACTAAAAATTACCTCATATCATCACTCAGATAATAAAAGCAAAAATCTCTAATAACTATTTATGGTGTCAAATGGGCATTAATTTATTGGGCTGATAAATTAGTAAGTTATATGTCTAATCATGGATTGTACACCTGAAACAAATATAATAGTGTATGTCAACTTTAAAAGAAAATTACTTAAAGTAAAAAATTTCAAGATCAAAAAAGAACTAATGAAATCACAATTTTGGGAAAAGTTGATATATGAAAAAGTTGTAAGAGGTAGAATACAATTTTTCTCTTTATAGATTTGTTTTGCAAAAAGACTCAGTATGTATTCAGTATAAAAGAGGGTCAGGGTGCTCACTGCATACTCCTACAATATCATTGTTGGCAATGAAGACTAGAGCTCTTTAAGGTGATAACTGTGTATGAGGTGATAGTCACCCATTTTCATTTCTTTTTTAAAATTTTATTTTATTGTTTAAAGTATTACAAATAGTAATACATATGTCTCCTTTCCCCCCTCCCATTGACCTACCCCAAACTCCCCTACCCCTGGGCACATGCCCATTTCCATTTCTTGTGGGCAAATTTCAGATAACTAGGCTCACCTGAGTAGACACTGTCACTTACAATCTTTAAAACTTCTAAATTGGTTGAAAATGGCAGTGCCAATAAAGCTACATCAATCTAATTCAATTTTAGTTAGGCTAACAAGGAGTATGAGAAATAGCTCCCTTCCCCGCCCCCCGCCCCCCCCAAAAAAGGGAAATAAATTTGAGATGACTTCTAGGTATAACTAAAACAGCTATATTTTCTTCACATTAATAGTTAATAATAGTATAAATGTACAAAATAAAGATTGTAGAACACATCTTAATATTTGTTACTAAATATCAAATCATGAACTCATTATTGTGTTTTGTGTTTACTTGCAAATGAGGTTGAAATTTGTTTTTAAAACCTTCCATGAAGCTTTAAAAAGTATATAGGTGAGTGGGTGGGGGTAAACAAAATACTGTAGGTGACTGATATTCCCAATTTAAAAATGAATAAATTGGTTTATTTTCCAAATTTTTCTAAGTTTTTGTGACAGGAAAAAATTAGGTGTTAAATGGGTATAAATGTGAGAAAATCTTTCTGTAGACATATCATTAGCTCTTATTATAGATAAGAAAATAAAAGAATTAGCTCTATTATCTGATATTTTGGGACTAAAGCTACAACATTTAAATGTCATTATTTTTTGCATTAGTGTATGATGTTTTCAAATACCGTATTTGCCGGCGTATAAGACGATTTTTTGGCCCTGAAAATAACGTATTTGCTGGTGTATAAGACGACTGGGCGTATAACATGACCCTCTAACATTTCCACTCAAAATACAGTTTGTTATATACTCGCCGTATAAGACTACCCCCCACTTGGAGGCATATTTTTCAGGGCCAAAAAATCGTCTTATACGCCGGCAAATACGGTAACAAAAATAATTATTAAAATTACAGAATATGATATTCTGGTGTGTGATGATACAAAAGCAAACCTTAATTTCTGTTTTCATTTGAATTTAAATATCACATAAAATAGTGTAGACTATAGACCAAGATACCTCAAAGTGTATTTTATGTTATATTATATCTAAATCAGCAGTGGGGGATATCCAGCCCACGGACTGTTTAAGTCCCATGAAATCATTTGGTTTGGCCCTGCCAAGGCAACCATAGATGGGACTCAAAATTCAATAAATCTAGGAGTTATTTTCATAGCAACATAAATTTAAGTTAAGTGAATTATATTAAGCGAATGATGTTATGAATACCCAAATGGTCCTTGGCAGAAAAAAAGGTTCCCCACCCCTGCTCTAAATGAAAGAATTCATGTTCAAATACTTCTGAGAAAAACTGTATTACATCCTGCACCACACAACTTCAAGGGGCACTCTTCACAATGCATTCTGTATAAATGGTGCTCTGTGATGTGGCTGAATCAGAGAAGCCTTCAATCCCTGTCTCTACCACTTATTGTGTGATTTTTAGGGAAGTTAGTTAAGGACAGAGAACTGAACAAATGATCTAAAATCCTGGCTCTCATGTAGTTTGTTTTAGCTCAGCAAAGAAATATGTAATAAACAAAAATTACAAAACATACCAAGTGGAAACAAGTGATGTGAAGATAAATAGCTTAAGAGGACAGGGAATTGCCAAGATCTGTGTAAGTGCGTGGGGTAGCTATTTTGGATAGGCTGACTTGACAAGGCAATGCCATGTAGTGAGAGAGGGCAAGCCAGGCCGGCCCTGAAGCAGGACATGCCGGACAATTCCCAGCTGCAAAGCTGGCATGGATGAAGACGGGATGAATGAACAGAAGACAGGACATGGAGTCAGAGGTGGAGTCGTGTTGGGGGGCAGATCAAGGAATGCCTCACAGGCCACTGTAGGATTTTCTATTCTATTTTCGGTAACATAGGAAGTAAACAGAGGGTTAGAGTGGCATGATCTGATTTACATTTCTGAAACATTACAGTGGCTGCTTTGTGAAGAATATACCTGAGGTGTGTGGGAGCCGACTAAAGACTTGGTACATGTGACAGGTGTTCTAAATTGGGGCACGTGCTTATCATTTAGATAATTTTTCCAAATATATTCCAAGAGTTATTCTAAGACAGCAATTTGACAATGAAGAGGTCTCTTTTTTCAGCTTAATTTATACACACACACTTTAGAAAGTAAATAGCATTGTTTATATCAGGGGTGGGGAACCTTTAATTCTTTCTACCTAGGGCCATCTGAATATTTGTAACATCATTCTTAAGCTATACAAAATTATCAACTTAAAAATTAGCCTGCTAGCCTGGCTGGTGTTGCTCAGTGGTTGGGTGACGACCTTTTAACCAGGAGGGTCAGTTTGATTCCCAGTCAGGCCATATGCCCGGGTTGCAGGCTCAATCCCCAATAAGGATTTGCATGAGGCAGCTGATCAATGATTCTCTCTCATCACTGATGTTTCTATCTCTCTCTCCCTTCCTCTCTGCAATCAATAAAAATATATTTTTAAAAATTAGCTTGCTACATTTGGTCAAACATTTAATTAACTCACCCCTAATGTCTTGGCAGGGCCAACCAAATGATTTCTCAGGCCTTATATGACCATGGGCCAGATGTTCCCCAACCCTGGTTTATATGGATGATTGATTACTAATTATCAAAATTGCTCTACCTAACTTTTGATTCAGATAAATCATCAGCTAGGTACAATTTGGTTTTATGAGTCCTTTGGCCCCAGAAAATGGCAGTTTGTTTCATTTAAACAAAAAATTAAAAAGGGGACTGAGTATGTGAAGTCTAAAACAAAAGGGGAGCCAAAACCGGTTTGGCTCAGTGGATAGAGCATCGGCCTGCAGACTAGAAGGTCACAGGTTCGATTCCAGTCAAGGGCATGTACCTTGGTTGCGGGCACATCCCCAGTAGGGGGTGTGTAGGAGGCAGATGATCAATGATTCTCTCTTATTGATGTTTCTAACTCTCTATCCTTCTCTCTTCCTCTCTGTGAAAAGTCAATAAAAAATATATATTTTTAAAAAATAAAAACAAAAGGGGAAAGAGGATAAATACTTATGGCTCTGGTTTTAAGCACAACTTAGAAAATTCAGAAGAAATGCTTTATTTTTTAATATTTTTAAAATTAATTTCAGAGAGGAAGGAAGAGGGAGAGAGATAGAAACATCAATGATGAGAGAGAATTATTGATTGGCTGCCCCCTGCATGTTCCCCACTGGGAATTGAGCCCGCAACCTGGACATATGTCCTTGAATGGAATCAAACCCAGAACCCTTTAGTCCACAGGTTGATGCTCTATCCACTGACCCAAACCGGCTAGGGCAGAAGAAATGTTTTAAAACCACAGTGTACAATTTCCGTGCCTGTCAAACTAGAAATACTTTGCTAAAAAGATGTGTTAAATATTGGACATACAGCCAATGACTATAAATGAGCTCACCTATGAATGGGATGGAGGCCAAGGAGTCAGCAGGCGGGCTGGAGCTGGAGGCCTTTCTTTCCTCGATCCTTTTTATATGGACCTCTCGGCGCGCATCATTAGGCAGCCAGCAGGTAGTGTCAGATGCGGTCTCGTGGTCATTTACTGCCAAGATGTAAGACTGATGCCTCAAAGGCTGCGGTGTTTGGCGACCAGAGGGAGGTTTTTCTCTTAGGATGACAGTTTCTTTATTATCTAAAGTATCTGACTGCTGGATTTCAGCCGCTTGCAAATGTAGATCTTGGATCCGTTGAGTGACAGGTGATTCTCCTTCCGAAGTGCCGGAGTTCTCAGTCACCGGAGGGGCAGGCTTCAGAGCTCCGGGCAGACAGGGGGCTTTCCCAGTCTCCACCTGGTGACCGGGGACACTTTCAGATCTTAACCGCGCCTGCTGATTCAACAGACTGTTCTGATGCAAGTGATTTACTGGTCTTTGGTCTTTGATAGAAACAAATGAATTCTGGCTAAATGATGGTTTCGTGACCTGCATCGAAGGTGCTTTCAGAGAATTACTTCTGACTTTGACAAGAGGCGACCTGTTTTGTGAAATGCCTTGAGGCAGTGACATTCCACAAGTGGTTTGGAAACTTCTGTTTGACTGCACTGTTTTTAGATCTGGTGGAATTTTTATAAACTGAGACACAGATCCCACTCCTCTGCCACTCGTTCGCCTAATATCAGAATTAACAACGCTCGGAGCCACGGTAAAATTGGAACCTCGGAAGGGTTTGTGGATTTCTTGCTGCCTCGGCCTTTCGTAAATGCCTCGTCTGTCGTCCTGCTCAGTGAACCCACTCCACTTGTAAGTCTGTTTTCTTTCTCCATTTGAATCTGGCATTTGACTTTCAGAAGCGACATTTTCCACGGCTTCGCCCTGCCCTTCGATGTAATCCCATGAACGAGTCCTGTGATTGCTAAAACTAACAGGCGGGGCTGTGAGTGCCCCCTGCGACGCGCTGCGTGGACAATACTTCATCAGCACGGCGTCCTCCAGCCTCTCCTGGGACACGCTGCGCTGGCGGATCTGCACAGACTGGGGCACTCGGTCGTGAGAGGCGCTGCGGCGTCGCACCTGCGAGCTCGTGCGGCTCGGTACCACCTGGTTATAGTCTGTTGTGTTCTGAGATGCTGCCCTTAGGCTATCTAATCTTTCTTGAATTGTCCGACAACCCATGTGCAATCGTCTGTTATCAATATACTCCTTGTAAGTTTTATAGTTTTTCCAGTCTATGTGCTGATGGGAATTTGGAGAATAATGATTAACAGACACAGAAGGAGAATCCAACGCTTGAGATCTTTTACTTGAGATGCCTTCTGAATGTCCACTGTAATTGCCAGACTTGAGTAAAATTCCAGAAGGTTCCAGCGATCTGGAGCCCGGAGCCTGATGGATTAGGTGGGCAGTGGGAATGGATGATGATGGTGATGTGGTTCTTGACACCGTTTTTAAAGAGGGCTGCTCACCTAAGCCATACCTCACCTCTTCAGTTCTGTGTGAGGGAACTGTATGGTTGTTTCTATTGGGTAACAAATCTACAACCTTCTCAGAAGGCACAATGACAGTCCTCACGCTCTCATTGCAAACACACACCGCTGTGTTAGACTTTGAGACGTCCGTTGGGGATGGAGGCACTTGTATTTCCATTCTGTAGGCCCTGCTGGGCTGGGTGAGCACGGGGGTGCTGGTCTGCTGTTTGCTGGGTGAGGAGTCCGGAGAAGGTTCTTCAGCCGGTGCTGCCATGGCTGAAGGGGCAGCCGGCAGCCAGGGGTAGCAGATCGGTGGAGGTTCGGGGATATTGCGGGCATTGCCACTGTAGGCTTCGTTGCCTTTCAGGTAGGCATCTTGAGAATACGCCTACGTGGAAATGAGAGGCAGGTGTCATTAAAAATTCACTAAAGGAACAGTAATTCCCATTCTGGCAATGCACTACTTTATTTTACGCTGCCCTACCTTGTTCCTGAGTGGCATTCACTCAAGCATGCATGCAAACACAGCATAAGGGTACACCACAAATTTAGAAAAGGGCTGGTCTCTCAGAAATCAAATAAATTGTAGAATGTGCAAAAAGTAAAAATTACAATTGCCTATTTTCTCAAAGGATTAGAAGCACATCAAAAATTCCCCCCCACCAATCGGATACAGCCAGATTGCTTCCAAAATTCTCCCCATTCAAGTTTCATGATTTTTCAGCAATCGACAGGTTAAATCTCAGCAAAAGAAGATTCTGATCTTTTGATCAGAATAGAGGTGAAAATATTAAAAATCTTAACCAAACACATTTCCATTTTAAGCACTACTGCTCTCATAAATTAGGTATCTTGATTAATGATTACTAAGTCCCCAAAAATAATCCATTTTGATAAATCAGGTCTTTCAACAACCATGCTAAATATTTTAATATTTAAAATGAGAAGAATAGGCATGTTTAAGAAAGTAAGCACATTTATTAAAGGCATAAAAACATGAAAATAAAGGTAACTCACTTTCCTATACATAATTCTTATTTTAAGCTCATGCAAAATTATATTGTACAAATTTATTTGGTCTCTTTTACTTGTTATGAGATGTTTCTCTACTACTAACAGGCATGCATGCAGCTCAAGTTATTTTTTTAACAATTATTGGTAAAATTACTTAGCAATATATTTTAAAACTTAAGAAAAACTGAAAGTAAACACAGAGTCTACAAAACAGAGCTAGTCAATGCAACTCGTGACTGTTTAGCATCTGAGACAGCTAGGTGTGGTGTCATATTACATATCCTCCTCTAATCAAAACAAGCTGCATTCAAGACTATCATCACATCCTGCCTTTGCATTAGCTTGCAAAGCTCAAGCGCAGCCACAAACATAACATCACAGCAAAGGACTAAGAAAAGAGAGAGGGTGAGATACTTAAAAAATACAGATGCAGAGAAATGTTCTAAAACCAGTTATGCCCAGAATAAAATAAATAAATAAATAAACAAAACAATGATCACAAACACATTCTGCAAATTAGTAAGATTAACAATATGGAGGGAATTCTCTAAGCAAACTTACAGTTTTAATCAATTGGCTTGCTACAAATCTCTACCAAACATGACATAAAAAAGCAAGGAAATGGCTTCTGTGCATTTCTTACCAGAGCTGTGACATCCTTTGTAAACTGTAGCTAGCAGAAAATAGGAAAACATAGTAGAAGCTGCTTACTGATATAAAGACAGAATCATGTTGTCACATTGATGCTGGAAACAGCAAGCTAAAAATACAGCTATACTGATTTCTCCGGAAGGTACCAAGAGAGGTAAAGGGCAGTGAAGCATAAAGAATAACTTCAGTATCCTTATGAGCATCTTTTTCTCGGACTTTTATCTGGTTCTCATTTGACTTGCCTACCATTCTTGAAAGCAAAAGCCATATGAAGACATGCATTCCTAACAGATTATTTTCCTCGCTACGCTCTGCTGTCTGACAGCGTGCTCCAAAGCTTCCCTTCCGCAGGAGCAACATTGATGTCCCTCATTTCCCCTGAGCGGCTTCCATCTCTGCTTCCAGATGACGAAACGAATGCTCTATTATGCATTTAAAATAGTACAGCCTCCTCCTTCCCCTGTAAATCAGAACATAACCACGAGCAAGTGGGCTGACTGCAGCTGCTTTTACACCATGATTTGGGGGGAAAAAGAATGACTGTTTTATTAAGTAGGTTTCGCTCAGAAATTAAGATCTTTCAACACTGAACCTTTTGCCTTGTTTCATTATGGAAATAAGTACTGAATAGGCAAAAAATATTACTTCCAGAATGATCCTTCTTATAATGAATATTCTAAACATAAACTTAGTTGCACTGAGAAATTAAACCAAAGTAGATAAAATAAAATATGCATGCCATAATAGTTATAGTGAATGAACACAGTTAGTCAAAACATACATTTTGGATATGAGAACTGACATAACGAACATATCTTTTTAATGCTGATTATATTCACACTAGTACTTTTCCATGAAAGGAAAGCTGGGCTTGAATGAATGAGCTCTCATGTACATTGTTTCCCACTGCGTGTTTGTGCAGTTTCATTAGGGATCACCTGAAAGGAGGCGTGGGGTGTGTTCTCTGCAGTCAATTGCAGGGGAAGGTTGGCTGGTTCTTGACTTCTCAAGGCCTCTACACTACATTAATACACAATGCAAAACTCATAAGGAAATTACAGACTTCTTTGGCCATGGAGCCCATTTTCTCTAGGGGTTTCACAGGATTAGAATTTCGGCTAGAAAATACTGTTCTTTTAAAGATACCTCCTTATTCAAATTTGAGGAGGAATACTGACATACTAAGATTCCTAAATAGCAATACTAAACAGGAAATAGTCTGTATTTATGGGTCCCCACTGAATTAACAGTAGACTGACTAAATAGAATGTCTTACACATATAGAACTACTGTCTAATGTAAGCAGATATAGCTGCAATTAATAAAATATAATTCATTCAAGAGCATTAGTGAATTTCTTACATAGTCTATCACTTCCTAAACACTAAAAATCCTTGTTTATTTATCATCTATCTATCTATCTCTATCATCTATCTAAAAGTTACTCATTTTCATAAAGTTTGAGAACCAATACCATTCAATTAACATCCCTGGGGAAATCAGCAGTGCCCTAAGACCATTATAGATTAGTATGTGTTCCAAGTGGGTCATGGACATACATGGGAATAATTCTGGAACTTCTATGGTTATTTTGAGAGGTATGGTACAGACACAAATTAGCTTCCAATAAGTTTAGGGAAGTAAACTAGGAATAGACAATATGCACTTTAAGGAACCCTTCTCTCCCATGATGTCTTTAAGTTCCACCAGAAAACAAACACCTACTAAGGGATGCTTTTGACTCCTTCAAAGAGGAAAGTGTTCACCAGAACTTGGGCAAACATTGGGTGGATCATCTGGAATGAATTACAATATACAACTCTTTGACGTGAACATGCAATACATTGATAAGGTTTTATATTCTTGGAACAGAAGAACTAAAACCTCAGTAACTTGCTCATAGCTGTGACTGTGGGACACTTTCCCTTACGTACTTGGTCAAAGAGTACCACGACTTTCATTGAGATGTCATGGTCTGACTTATCAATGTTTGAATAAATAAAAATGTATTATTTAATACTAAATAATCCTGAAATAATCTTTCAATTCAGTTTAGGAAAATTGCATTTAAATCACTATTACCATACCTATGAAACTTATACCATCTAATAAAGGATAAAAACAAACAACAAAACAAAAAAAACTCCTGCAGAATACATAAGCTGGTAACAGTAAAATTCCTTAACATGCTGACTTATTAAATTAATGCTATTACCTCTGAGAAAAGAAAAATAATGACACGTTTGTCTGTACAGTATAATATATGCCAACCATGCCACATGGGGTGTGGGAGAAGGGGAAGGGTGGGTATTTTATACCTTTGTAAATTATTGGAAATTTTTCTAACAAGCATGTACTATTCTTATATTATGTAAAAACAGATTGAATAATTAAAAAAAAGCAACTGCTACAAATTTGCCAAATGTGAAAAATCCCTTCAGAAATCCTACTGCTGTTTCTCTTACTCTAGGCAGTACCACCTAGATCCACACTTGACCAATGGATTACCTTATTTTAAGAAGAATATTCTACTGATTATAAAACATATTAAATGACTATTTTGAAATTAATTCTTTTCTTTCAATTGCAGTTTGCATTCATGTTATTTTGTATTTGTTTAGGGTATACAGCATAGTGGTTAGACAATCATATACTTTATAAAGTGTTCCTCCCCCTATTTCCAATATCCACCTGGCACCATATATAGTTCTAATAAATCTAAAGACAAACTTGGGTTAAATTACATTTTTTAAGATATATTTTTATTGATTTTTTTAAGGGAAAAGAATAGAGAGTTAGAAACATTGATGAGAGAGAAACATCAATCAGCTGCCTCCTGCACACCTCCTACTGGGGATGTGCCCGCAACCAAGATACATGTCCTTGACCGGAATCGAACCTGGGACCTTTCAGTCCGAAGGCCGACACTCTATCCACTGAGCCAAACCAGTCAAGGGCTAAATTACAGTTTTTAATTTATATCATATCTTCATGCAGTGGAAAACAGAGCACTGGACTCAGACCTCAGGTGTGAGTAAGAATAACAGCTCTGAACTAACTAGCAATATGACTGGGATAAGCCGCCCTATCTCCCATTGGTAACCAAAGGTTTAGTTTGGAGGTCAGGTTTTAGTTTCTGACCAGCAGGGTTTCAAATCCTAGTGCCACCACTTCCTGCCCTGTTACACTAGAAAGGTGTTTCACCTTGCTATGCTTTTAACCCAGTCTAGCACCAAATAGGCTCAAAACGCCCTGGTAAACATTAGATATATCCAAGAATCTCCACAGCTATCAGATCTGACCAACTCAAATTTTGTTTTGAGTCCATTGAGCCAAATGCCTAACAAAATATCTTGAGGCATCCACTGGAAAAAATGTTGAGATTGAGTTCTCCTATCATCAGTCTACTCAAGAAAGTATTTCATTCATTACTGTGTAGGTAACTTGATGGACGGGGGCTATTTCATTCACACAGAGCTTTGAAGATAGTAACAAAACCATTTTGTATTTTTTTTAAATATATTTTTTTGATATTTTACAGAGAGGAAGGGAGAGAGATAGAGAGCTAGAAACGCTGATGAGAGAGAAACATCAACCAGCTGCCTCCTGCACACCTCCTACTGGGAATGTGCCTGCAACCAAGGTACATGCCCCTGACCGGAATCGAACCTGGGACCTTTCAGTCCGCAGACCGACACTCTACCACTGAGCCAAACCGGTTTCGGCCCATTTTGTATTTTTTTAAATGAGACAGGAAATGCTTCTTGTTTTGTAACAATACCTTACAAATATGAAACTAAGATATCACAATCTAAAATGTCATTATAAAATACACTATCATTAATCCAGAAAATATATGTTAGATTAAAAAATTAAGCTGCCAGATACAGGAGTACTATGACCAGCACAAGTTAATAACATAATGAATTATTCTTCACTTTACTTCATGTATTTTAACATTCTATCACTGTCACCTGTAAATTATGAAATTTATTATTATTATTATTATTATCATTATTATTATTATTATTCCTGTCCTTACATGAGTCAAGTTTTAAACCAAACTACAGTTTCTCTGTACTCTCAAAGATGAGCCTGGTAATTCTAGAACAATGTGGTCTGTATATCACTTCAGGAACAAAATTTCATGGACACACCCAACCAAACATACACAAATTATGATAGGCTTCTTCCCTTGGGTAAATAATTTTTACAGTGGCTGTAAAAATGGTATGTTTACTTTTTCTTTACAATAAATATTCAATGTCATGGACAAATACATCTTTACAAGTATATATTTGGGATATCAGATTTAAGACTACCATAAATACTTCTGAAGGCCCCTCATAGAACTTTTTAGCTTTAGAATCTGTCAGAAGTATTTGTAATGAGCCTTTTTAAATCCCACATTCTTTTTTTGTTTGTTTGTTTGTTTGTTTGTTTTGTAATAGCTTAGAAAAAATAACACTTGTAGCTATTCCAGCTAAAAACATTTATGCAGAAAAAAATTGCCCCATACTAATGGAACAATGCATAGAATGCATTAATTATATAAACTCCTTCAGTTTCCTAATGAGTTATATATAGTACATACAAATGTGAATAAAGGTTGTGTTTTTAAGTGAGATTTGCTTTCATTATTAGGGGGTAAGAGCTTTCAATATCTTACGGTTCGCATAACATGTTTTAAAAATGAGTTTCTGTTACAATATCCCAGCACCCTTTACTGATGAAGCTTGAAGATGTATATACTCATGTCATTCTAGTGAGCCAATTTTCCCCTCTGTTTGCAATCCTTTGTATTTTACCTTTATTTTAAATGTATTTATCTTAAATATAACAAGACAAATTAACCTAATTTTCCACTGATTGCATCATTAGAGAATTATTCCTTCCGCTGTGGCTGCTGCTGTTCACCAACCACACACAGGCTGGGGCAGTGACCCTGGGCTTCCTGCCCCGGGCACTCAGTGCCATGCCAGCCCTTCTGTGAGATGTGCACTGCTCAAAACTGCGTCCAACCAGTGCCTTCACTTTGGAAAGGAAAGCGTCCACTGAAGATGAGAAAACAGTTCTGTTTGGGGGGTATATTCTGTCCTTGAGTCACCAGATTGCACAGAGGGTACAAGGTAAAGCTTTCCCTGCCTTTTGTCGACCTTTTTCTAGTCCTTGTTGAAGGGGAGCACCAGAGGAAGACCCTATCTCTCTCTTATCTAGTGACTTCCGTGGTCCTCAGTGGTTATACTCTCTCACTATGTGCTATCTTCAGGGCAGGAACTCCACCCTAGCTCCATTTGCCTCCGTGGATCACCTGGGATAGTGGCACCTTCCTTGCTGGGGCTCCAATCCCAATAGACTGTGTACTTAAAACGGTTAATCTGTTATCAGTAAAAAGCCACTCCCAAATAAAATCAACACACCTTGTAAATACAAGGTTGAATTCCCTTTATTTCAGCTCATTATATTTACATGTCAGTGTATAAGCTGAGTCATTAGAATCAGCTTTAGTGACATTTTTGTGGAAACAAAAATTTATAGATTACTTAGGACTTTTTTTGAGATAAGTTCAAATGAATGCCCTACAAATGAAAATCATTACTTCACAATTTCCATTCCCACCATAAAGTTCCCTATTTTTCTTGAATAAGAAAAAAACCCACCACACAACTATTCACTAAAAGGAATGAAAAAAATAAATAAAACTTCAGTGGATACTGCCATTTCCGAGATCTAATTGTTAGCTTTTAGTGTACAACTTAATGGTTTTGCTCATGCTTTTATTCTACAGAATTGCAAAGTTAATTGAGGAAAAATATTAATTTCTTAAATAAAATTTATATATTTTACCATCTTTTTACTTTCAGCAATATTTAAGCTTACTAAAGGAGGAAAGTATTCCATTCCATTTATTTTCTTTCTAAAAATGAGAAAAATACTTTAAATGACAAAGTTTTTAATAATATAGTTTAATTTTCTCTCTAAAACCTGAATATGTTTCCCTTAAGTTGTACATTGATTGAATATATTTTATTGATTTTTTTACAGAGAGGAAGGGAGAGGGATAGAGAGCTAGAAACATTGATGAGAGAGGAACATCAACCAGCTGCCTCCTGCACAACCTCCACCAGAGATGTGCCTGCAACCAAAGTACATGTCCTTGACCGGAATCGAACCCGGGACCTCTTAGTCCGCAGGCCGACACTCTATCCACTGAGCCAAACCAGTTTAGGCTAGATTCATTTATTGTAAATGTTACTAATGGAATTTATACTGTTAAACAAAATTACGTGGTAATTTATAAATAGTAATACTTATTGGAAAATTAAGAAACGGTTCTCATAAAATTTCTCATATTAGAAGAAATATTCTAATTTCTGCAGATAGAGTTTGCACCCCGAAGTTTGGCTTTTGGTCACATGACTACCTAGAAAGCAACATGTAGGGTGAACTCTAAGGATGACAACAGTAAGAAAAGTTCACTGTGGAATCAATAACCCATTTCCACATCACTTAATTGCGAAATATTGACAATGGTCCTTTTTTTTTTTTTTTTAAAAAAAATAATGTAGCAAATTCCAGACTCTGCTAATTGAATAAGAGAGTTCGGTGTGTTTTTTTCTATAATTTAAAAAAAATCAATTTCCTATTTAAAAGATTTTTATTAACACTCATGACTAAAGAAAACAATTCATCATATTTGAATAAATAAAACTTACCACTTGGAGAATGTCTTCATCTTTTGGCATAACACTAAGTTCCAACGTTGTATCACTAAAATTGAAATGTACAAATACTATTTTAGGGGAGGTGGAATATGTAAGAAAGACATCAAGAAAAAAATAGTTAACTCAGAAGTATTTCTTAAATTGATTAAAATTTAAGTTTTGGTTTTTAAAAAATCTTTATTTTTTTAAAATCCCAAGCATTAAAATGAAATTAATTCAAATACATATAGAAATATATATATATATATATATATATATTTTTTTTTTTTTTACATATACACACACACACTAATTATATATAAAAAAGAGTACCCTGCCATATATTCGAGCTATTCATAATCAGTCAAGACTTCTTTATAATTTAGACACATAATTTAATTTAGAAACGAAGTATATTACTTATATTAAAAAGTCCTAGAATGCCGAAACCGGTTTGGCTCAGTGGATAGAGCGTCGGCCTGCGGACTGAAAAGTCCCAGGTTCGATTCTGGTCAAGGGCATGTACCTTGGTTGCAGGCACATCCCCAGTGGGGTGTGTGCAAGAGGCAGCTGATCGATGTTTCTCTCTCTCATCGATGTTTCTAACTCTCTATCCCTCTCTCTTCCTCTCTGTAAAAAAATCAATAAAATATATTTTTAAAAAAGTTCTAGAACAAAATTCATCACTACATAATTTGTCATTATTTTACTTCAAGTGACAGAACAGATCACACATTTTTAGCAGATATTATCACTATTTATTAAGTTAACAAGTACATGAACATAAAAATAACCAAGGATCCCTCACATTTAACATTTTAAGCAATACTAAGCATTCTCATTTTGAAATATTCCCTTTGGTCCTCAGAGGTGAAGAAAATAAGAGTTCACTATCACAAGTCTTCCCCCCCCCCCCCCCCCGCCAATGTTTCTATTGATTGTAGTGATGGGGAAGAGAGAGGTATAGAGAGATAGGAGCATCAATGAAAGAGAATCATTGATTAGGCAACCTCCTGCATGGCCCCTACTGGGGATCAAGCCTGTAACCCAGGCATGTGCCCTGACCAGGAATCGAACCAGTGACCTCTTGGTTCATGGGTTGCTGCTCAATCATTGAGTCACACCAGCCAGGCACAACTTATTTTTTCATTGATTTAAAAAAGAAGAATGAAGGGGGAAAGAAAGAGGGGGGGGGGGAAGAGAGGGAAAGGGGAAGGGATAAGGAAAAGGAAAAAGAGGGAGAGGAGAAGAGGGAGGGAGGAGGAAGGGAATTTGAACAGTTTCTTAGGGGGTTACAAATGCTAAGAAAATAGAAAACCAGTAAGAGCCACAGGTTCAAATGAATGTAACCAGTAAAATATATAGGTATTTGTATTTCAATGTTTAGAGTTAGTAGAAAATACATACTGCTGTTTAGATAAATGCTTCTGCCAGGGTACATTGTTACATTAATATACTACAGAATCTCAATGGCTTTGTGTCGCCTTTTCCATTTGCTGACAACAGCAGATAAAAGGAACACGATTTTTAAAAAGAAAACAGGCCCAGCTGATGTGGCTCAGTGGTTGAGCATGGACCTATGGACCAGGACAGTTCAATTCCCAGTTAAGGGCACGTGCCTGAGTTGTGGGCTTGATCCTCAGTAAGGGGGCATGCAGGTGGCAGCTGGTCAATGTCTCTCTATCATCACTGATGTTTCTATTGCTCTCTCCCTCCCTCTCCCTTCTTGTCTAAAATCAATAAAAATATGTCTTTTAAAAATAAGAAAGAAAATAGGATCATGAAAAAACAGGATATCTCTATTTTTCAAATTGCTTCATTGGCTAAAAAATTAAGAATGTTATTTCATTTGAAAGATGGATTGCACCAATAACAAAAATAATTAATGTGGATTTTGAGGGAAACAAAGATTATAGTTATGGTCACTTGGAAAAGCCTATTTTTAAAGAAGACATGTTAACAAATACACTAAAAGTCCTCAAAATGCAGGCTGACAAAATACACTGGTATGTCTACGATGATCTAGATTGTTTAGAAGAAAAAGAAATTTGGAGTGGATCTCCCCACTGCCTCTGCAGAGACTTCAAAATGCTGCACCAGACCCCAAGGCTCCTCAATATCTTATATCAATTATATCACTGTAAGACATGGCTAACTTCAACATCAGAGTCTAGATTTAAGATTTGCTTTCCTTAAGATTGTCATTATATATTAAAATAGTAAGAATACTCTGAGATCAATAAGTCATGATCACATTATCTAATTGTAAAAATGACAATATATTAGGGCATCTGTGTAACTAACAGATTGTAGTCTCAGACATTGTTAGAGAAGCTTGTTCAACTTAATTACAGACAGGTGGGGATGGATAATATAAGGCACTATATAATCCAAAAGTTAATATATCTTAATCTGGGAAAAACCGACAATAGTGATTATCTAGAAATTAGATTCCAGATTCATGCATACTCTTGACAGAAATTCAATATGGTAACCTTTTTGGCTTTCAATTTCTTTATTTGTAATTTAAAAAAATTTTCTAGGTGTGTGGTAGAGAAAAAGAGTGTAGGACTAAACTATCTTTGAGGTCTTATAGATAGTCACTCTACAAATATTTAGCTTTAGAATTCAAAATTCTATCATTCTGTACAATGCAGGCAGACAAATGGATTAAAAAGATAAGTTCTTGCTATATTTGTTAAAACAAATGAATAAATTTGAGCCAAGGATTTAAAGATTACTAAGAGATTTTGTTTTTTTAAATACATTTTTATTGATTTTAGAGAGAGAGAAATAGAGGGGGTGGGGGGAGGAATTGAGGAAAAAACATTGATCGGCTGTCTCATTCGCCCCACCTACTAGGGATGGAGCCTGCAACCTGGATATGTCATATGCTCTGACAGGAAATCAAACCACCAGTCTTTTGGTGCATGGGACGTGCCCAACCAATTAAGCCACGCAAACTGGGCAGTAAGAGGTTTTAAGATCAATTATGTATGTATTTATTTATATATTTTTGTAAACAAATTAACACTTGTCACTTCAAATAAAAGTGGGAAAATCTAAAGTGCATGCCTGTTAAACTCTAATGGATTTTAATCACATGTTTGATAAAACTGTCAAAGCAAAGCTACCAACTAAGCTATCCTCTGGAGTTTCTTCCTGGCAACTCCCAAGTGCATTATCCATTTTAAGAGAAAGTTCCACATCTCCACATCACACCAATTTCCTACAGAAGTACAATGTTGTATTCAATCTACTTGCTCCGCTGATTTACAAAACCCCATCTTTGGCAAAATTAATTGTATTTAAAGAATCTTACCTGTTCTGAATTAAAGCAATTACTTGGGAATAGGTCTTTCCAATAACACTTTCTCCATTGACTTTTATAATTCGGTCACCTTCAAAGAAGATTAAAAAAAAAAATCACATGAAGAATTTCTAAAGAAAGTCACTTCTGAATACTTTTGAAATATGCCTTGAATAACACAATTATTTTTTAACTAGAGGCCCGGTGCATGAAACTCATGCACAGGGGTGAGGGGGGGGGGGGGATTGTCCCTTAGCCCAACCTACATTCTCTCCAATCTGGGACCCCTTGAGGGATGTCCCACTGCCCATTTAGGACAGTCGAACATCCCTCTCGCAATCCAGGACTGCTGGCTCCCAACTACTCACCTGCCTGTCTTCCTGATTGCCCCTAACTGCTTCTGCCTGCCAGCCTGATCACCACCTAACCACTCCCCTGCCAGCCTGATTGATGTCTAACTGCTCCCCTGTCAGCCTGTTTGCCCCCAACTTCCCTCCTCTGCTGACCTGGTCACCCCTAACTGCCCTCCCCCCTGCAGGCTTGATTGCCCCCCAACTACCCTCCTTTGCAGGCCTGGTGCCTCCCAAATGCCCTCTCCGGCTGACTATTTTGTGGTGGCCATCTTGTGTCCACATGGGGGCAGCTATCTTGATCCTGTGTGTTGGAGTGACGGTCAATCTGCATATTACTCTTTTACTAGATAGGATAAAGGCCTGGGGTGCATGGGTGGAGGCCAGCTGGTTTGCCCTGAAGGGTGTCCCAGATCAGGGTGAGGGTTCCCCTGGGGTGTGGGGCGGCCTGAGCGAGGGGACTGTGGTGGTTTTCAGGCCGGCCATGCCCTCTGGTGACCTAAGCGGAGGCCCTGGTATCTGGGGTTTATTTATTGTCTACAACTGAAACTTTGTAGCCTGGAGCCAAGCCAAGCCTTCCGCTCGCTCCATGGCGGCAGCCATTTCTGTTGGGGTTTATTAACCTTCTATAATTAAAACTTTGTAGCCATGAGTGGAGGCCTAAGCCAGCCAGGGAAGGTTGAAAATTTGTCTTCCTCAATCACGGGGGGCAACCCTGATCTGCTCTCTCCAGCTCCACGGCTGCCACCATTTTCTTGGAATTTATCTTCTATAATTAAAACTTTGTATCCTTGAATGGAGGCCAGGGCGGCCAGGGTGTGTGGAAAGCTTGGCTTCCTCCATTGTTGGGGAAACCCATGCCTCCCTCCTGCTCTCTGTGGCGGTAGCCATCTTGGTTGGGGTTAATTTGCATACTCACACTAATTGGCTTGTAGGTGTAGCAGAGTGATCTTTAATTTGCATATTACTCTTTTATTAGGTAAGATGTATCCTTGCTTATTAAAAATAAATCTAAACTTTAATATATCTGGCTTCTTACAAAATACTAGAAGCCTGGTATACGAATTCATGCTTGGAAGGGGGCTTCCTGGGGGAGGGGCCGTGGGTGATTGGCTGGCTGGCCCTGGCCCCTGATTGAACTCCCGGTCAAGGGGACAATTTGCGTATTAGCCTTTTATTATATAGGCTAGCCATGTTTTATTTATTTATTTATTTATTTATTTAATTGATTTTTTTTTTTACAGAGAGGAGGAGAGAGGAATAGAGAGTTAGAAACATCGATGAGAGAGAATCATCGATCGGCTGCCTCTTGCACACCCCCTAACGGGAATGTGCTCGCAACCCAGCTACATGCCCTTGACCAGAATCGAACCTGGGACCTTTCAGTCTGCAGGCCAACGCTCTATCCACTGAGCCAAGCCAGTTTCGGTTAGGCTAGCCATGTTTTAAATAAGAGGTTTAATCATTGATGAATTTAGACCTCAAAAGATACAGTCACTGAGTGACCATAGCTCTATTTATGCCTCTATCAGCTATTTTCTGAGTTGTAATTTTCCTGGTTACTCTGTCATTTGTGATAGAGAAACATTATTCAATAAACTTAACTGTTTTAGTACCTTGGTGTCTAATTCTATATAGCTTATTTACTTATAGTATTCTCCCAATCTATTTAGTTTATTGATTAGCACTGTATGTATGACAGAACTTAAATATGAGTATGCACATGGTTTAATGTGTTCTTCATTTTAATAGGGAAACAAACATTTGGATTACTCAGAAAAACTTAGGGGAGTAGAAAGGAAAAAACTGGGAGAAAAAGGACAGGCAAAAAAGGAATAAAGGAAAAAATGTCCTTTGTATGCGCTTATCACAGTATCTCCATTTCATCTTCTCAACCCTGTGAGGCTTAGAATGTGATGGGTGATACCTTCTTGGAAAAGCAATCCCATATGTGCACTCACATGCACATTATATGTATTAATGATATTGAAATTAGGCTTACTTTAAGTGTGATGAAGGATATAATTAAGGTAAGTAATAAAGGTAGGTAACAATGCACCCTAATAAATCTTAGCAATGACACTCACTACTGATATTTGAAATTTATCTGTAGCTAAAAAGACATTTTATTCAAAAGCTAATAAAAAGATAGTTTTTTACCAATACCCATTTTAAATTATTTCATATTCAAAAACAAGAGAAAATAATAACTTTTTTAGAGTGTGCAAGAATGTAAATGAAATCTCTAATTAGTTTTTATTAAAATCATAAAACATTTTAGAACAAACAGCTATAGATTATATTCACTGACACCTACAAATGAGGCCAGGCTTGCACTGCATTAAAGAGTTAAGCTACTTTTTGCAGTGCAAATTAATTAATTCAGATGAGGTACTTTCAGAACTAGGAGATCCAAGAAGATTATTTCAATTATGTCAACAAATACCTTCATCATTTTCCTACCTTGTAATCTTTTGTCAAAATGAATGTGTACAGCCTGGCTGGTGTTGTCCAAATAAAATGTGTGCAGCTTGGCCGGTGTAGCTCAGTGGTTGACCTATGAACCAGGAGGTCACAAAATAATTTCTGGTCAGAGCATATGCCTGAGTTGCAGGCTCAATCCCCAGTGTGGGGCATGCAGGAGGCAGCAGATTAATGATTCTCTCTCATCAATGATATTTCTATCTCTCTCTCCTCCCTTCCTCTCTGAAATCAATAAAAATACATATTTTTAAAAAATGAAATGTGTGCAAAATAGACTCTTTAAAAAGGCCTCTGAGAGTCCATTATCTGAGTGGTAACCCAAACTGCCCACAATTTATAATTTACATTAGTTATTTCTGTTCAAATCAATCTATTTGGCACCAACAATCAATTAGGTTTCAAAACTAGTAATAATAGATGTAAAGAAAAGACAGAAACAAGCAAAAGTATAACTAAGGAAAAATTAGGAAGTGAAATACGGAAGAAGAAAAAAATGGAGTGAAAAAGAAAAAAACGGTGTTGTGTAAAGAAGAATATCAGCACCTGTGCATAATCCGGCCTCAAAAGCAGGTCCTCCTTCTTTAACCTGCTTAACAAATATGGTATCCATCGGTTCCAAGCGGTTTCTTTGTTTTCCTGTTGAGAGAAAATAAAGCCCAAAGCATTGTTTAATTTCACAATATTTTATTGAAATATCAAAATGTAAAAAGTAATTTAATTGAAACAATTAATGATTATGAATGAGTATTAAATACATACCCTAAATTTGTATGCTAAAATCATAATTTAGGAGTTTTCACTGCACTGCTCACTAGTGCGTTTAACCTTGCCTGTGCTAAATAAGCTTTAAGTTATAACAATGAATAAGGCACAGTCCTTCTGCTTTAAGGATTCTTGTGGGAGAGAAACATACAAAGAATGGTATTATACACTGAGTGGACAGATTATTATGATCTGTGAACACATAATAAACTGGCCACTCATATATATTAGAGGCCTGGTGCATGAATTCTTGCATGGGTGGGGTCCAGCCAGCCTGGCCAGGGGGAGGGGACATGGGCAGTTGGCTGGCCTGCCCGCTGGTTGAATTCCTGGTAGAGGGGACAATTTGCATATTAGCCTTTTATTATATAGGATATACACTGAGTGGCCAGATTATTTTACATTCAGAGATCATAATATCTGGCCACTCAGTGTAGTGTAAAATATATATAGTCCTGACTACGAGGAACACATAGTTCTCTGAGTCAACTATTTCATAAATTGCTGTCCATGAACCATCTAGAGTAACATCCAACCAAGGTGCTTGCTAAAAACCTGGGTCCAATCAGAAATCTATTGGGACAACAAGTGTTCCAGATGATCCTAACACATACTAATATTTGAGACCAACTAACAGTTTCAGTAAATTAGAAGCCAAGGAAAAATTCACAGATAAGAGGACATTTAAGCCAAATGATAAACATCATGGTAAGTAGAATGGGGAACAAAAAGGGAAACACACACAAAAAAGGGGAGACAGTGGTTCTCAGAATGGTCTCAGACCAGCAGTGTTACTCTCATCACCGAATGCATTACAAACTTTTGGACCCCACCCCAGATCTATTGAATCAGATAAATAAGTGAGGTGACTGTGAAACACACTCCAGTTTGAGAACAACAGCCCTGACCTTAAAGAAGAATATGACAGACACATGCATGGAGTAATAGAATAATACTTGTTAAATAGCAATGCAAGGCACAAAATGATTAGATGCAAATATAAAGAATTCATAATGATTGCCCATATAAAACTGAATTTTTATTATCATGGTGTATCACAAAAACGGCCCAAAAGAAGGTTCCCAGGAAAGGAATGTTGATCAATAGCTCCCCTTACATACTTAGTTATTTACTACTCTGAAAGAAGTCTTCCTAATTAGTGAACCACTAACTCAAGTACTAAAAAAAACAACAGGGCCGAAACCGGTTTGGCTCAGTGGTAGAGCGTCGGTCTGGGGACTGAAAGGTCCCAGGTTCGATTCCGGTCAAGGGCATGTACCTTGGTTGCGGGCACATCCCCGGTAGGGTTAGGGGATGTGCAAGAGGCAGCTGGTTGATGTTTCTCTCTCATCGACGTTTCTAGCTCTCTATCTCTCTCCCTTCCTCTCTGTAAAAATATCAAGAAAATACATTTAAAAAAAATAAAAATAAAAAAACAACAGGGTTTAGTGAAAATTGCTTGTGTTTTAGAAGTAAGTAGATAGGGACTCAAATCCTTACTTAGTTATTTGATAGTTCAATTTCAATTAAGCAAACATTTTTACATAAAGAAATAATTACTTTTTCCCTATAATATAGATAATTATTCTATGTTTTTATACTCAAGTGGTTCTCAGAAGACTAAATGTGGTAACATTAGAATATCTCTCGGCATGGCATGTTATTTTATTTTTTTAAAATATATTTTTTATTGATTTTTCACAGAGAGGATGACAGAAGAATAGAGAGTTAGAAACATTGATGAGAGAGAATCATCAATCAGCTGCCTCTTGCACACCCCCTACCGGGGATGTGCCTGCAACCAAGGTACATGCCCTTGACCGGAATCAACCCAGGACCTTTCAGTCCCCAGGCCAATGCTCTATCCACTGAGCCAAACCGGTTTTGGTGGGGTTTTTTTTGTTTGTTTGTGTGTGTGTGTGTGTGTGTGTGTGTGTGTGTGTGTGTTTCTCCCCATCCCATGTTCTTGTTTCTGCTCATCTCTTAACCCCATGCTCCCCAGGTCTTCTAAGAAATAAACTAAAAAAGAGCCCAATCCTATAGCAAGCCCTATTATATCTGCTGAAACCTATACTTTTGATTCTTGTTTGTGGGCTTTCCTTTCTGGACATTCTCCAAAATTCTGACTTGCTATTACTACCTAGATATCACCTATTCTACAGAAAAAATTTCCCATAGATAACCACTAATTACAGGCTGGGTCACTACAAAATATATGTCTCCTCAATTTCCATATTCTTTAACTTCAAGTCTTAAGTTAAACAATTGGTTCATTAATTGAACAGTGTCTTCTTTTTAATATTTGCTCTTTGCAATTCTACTGGAATTGAAAAGCCATGGTATCAAGTTTAAAGTGTATTATTCAATCTCATGTCTTAATTTTTTGTAAATCAGTTTCTAGATATGGAAAACTAAGAGCTTGATCCTGAATTCTGGCAATTCTCCAGGAAAAATGACTCCTCACTTCTGCATGACAATTTGGCAGCGTCAGATGGCTTCCTTGGCAATTCTTAGCAAAAGCCTCTTCAATTTTACATCTGTATTTTATAATTTCTTGTGTGTGTGTGTGTGTTTTTAAGAACACAAAGGAAAGTTCAAATACCTTATTCATGTGTCATTTCCTTGACCTTATCAAAAGAAAAGGAAAATGTTTCCTTTTAGCACCCACATGTAATTAAATCTTTCTATATTTGAGAAAAAGGAAGTAAAAATACAATAATCTTACATGGACAAGAATGGCTAAAATGAGCAAGTACAGACAAAGTCTCATTTTATGCTATTTAATATACAATTAGTAAAGATTTAAACAAGAGGACAAAAAGAAACATACATGAATTTACCTGAAGTTGAATATTAGACTTTGAAATCAGAAACCATGCACATACTTTTACATTATAATAAATATAGTCAGCATGGAGAAAAAACATAACTGAGTAAAAAATAATATATATAAGGGTATTAAAAATGCATAGAGACATTTTGAATAATTAAAAAGGCAGTGTTTATTAAAATATATTGCATTTTCAAAATTGAGCTATCAGTTGTTAAAGTGTATGTACATTTTTTTGAGACACCCTTAGGTAGTAGCTGCCAAACAAACAGGTAAACATGATTTTTATTCTCCATTTCCATGCAGTAAGTAGGTCAAAGGGTGGGCCCTGTGACCTGTCTATATGGTCTAAAATCTCAGCTGTACCACTTATTTTCTAAGATTCCAGGATTTCCAGATTCCACAATATTTGGTACATATTTGTAATGAAAATTATTAGTTACCTACCAGAAATTCAAATGTAATACATAGCCACCTGTATTTTATTAGGTAACCATATCTCAAAGTTAATTTTTTAATTTATTTTTTTATATTTTTATTGATTTCAGAGAGGAAGGAGGAGGGAGAGAGAGATAGAAACATCCATGATGAGAGAGAATTGTGGTAGATTGGCTGCCTCCTCCAAGCCCCCCACTAGGGATTGAGCCCACAACCTGGGCATGTGACCTTGACTGGAAACAAACCTGGGACCTTTCAGTTCGAAAGCTTTATCCACTGAGCCAAACCAGCTAGGGCAATTAGACAAATATTTATTTACTAGTGGCCCAATGCATGAAATTCATGCACATTAAAAGGGAATTAATTAGAGGAAATATTTTAATATTGCTATTTGCCCATTCTCTATAATAAAAGTGTCAGAGATGAAAGAAAATTAGTAAAATGTATATGAAAATCTTCCTCCTGTCAGAATCTGGGGAGCGCCACAGGACCCAGAGTCAAGTCCCTGACCACCCCCACACACCTTGAAATCGGTGAGACCCAGACCTGGCCAGCCCCCTCCTATCAAGCCCGTAGGGAGGGGGAATAGCCTCAGGTCCCCTGGCCTGGTGCTGGGCCCGGGGGGAGGGGAAGGTATGGCCTCAGCAGCCCCCCCTCCCAGGGGCAGGAGAGCACGAGGACCATTTGCATATTAGCTCTTTATTATATAGGATTCCTACCTAGCAAGGTTGCTCTCAGTATTAAAAACAGATAATCCATTAAAATGCTCACATAATATCCAATACAAGTAGATATTTAATAAATGTTATTTAGTACTATGCTTGTCTGATGATAAACTTTTAGAAGGTCTACATTACAGATCAGTGGTGAGCCGGGTCAGAGTGCTCATCATTCAGCAAGGGCTGGATAAAGATTGGTTGAGGTAGTATACAACCTCAATTGTCACACTATGGGGAAGTCTAGAATGTTGACCAAAAGGAAAAAAAGAAAAGAAGGTAGAAAAGTAAGAAAGACTGTACTAAAATATTTCCTGCAGTTGACAGCAACTACATACACACCAATTTTCAAAGAGACTGAGGTCTAACTCTAGAGTGCTTAATCTTTAGACCTTGGGCTTTGTCAGTCAGAAAGATGATTTAAACCATGAATGACCCTCTTCTGTGAAGAGTGCTAAAGTCAAAATCACCTGCAGCATTTAATTTATTTCAAAACTAAAGAGCCCTACAATGAAGTTCCACAGAAGCATAGATAAGCCTAGGTCAGGGAATCCTATATTTCTGGGGACAGGAGAAATATATTTCTTACCAGATTGAAAAAATATATCCATTACACAAAGAAATACCCATATTTTAACCAAAAGTAAAGAAATAGAAAATAATGGCTATCACTGAGATTAAGCTTTTTCTCCCCTTCTCAGAATTCTCAAACATGCTATTAAAATTTTTTAATGAAAATAAATTTTCTCTGCTTTTATTATAAGTTACTTTTTAGGTATTTTATTTATTAATTTCTTTGCTGTAAAAACAACAACTCTATTTCTATATAAGAGAAGGCAGTTGAAATTAAACTGCTTCAATGTGAGTTATAAATTAGCCCTGGAAAAAATATACTCTCCACAAAGCGGAAAGCTGAAGAGGCACATCACGTAATAGAATATTAGAGCTCCAGGCATCAATTATTTAAAGAAAATCAATTAAATAGCTTACTGAAATTAATATCTATTCCAGACCAAAAATAAATGAAACTGTAATGGAGATTAAAGTAATATCAAAGTTAAGACTGAATGATAAAAAATGATCTTTACTTATCCATGATGGATAATAGATTGCCATAATAAAAAAGGGGCATGTAGAAGAATTTATTGAGCATAGTTAGGAATTATGGATCCACCAAGGTAAAACAACAACAACAAACAACAACAACAACAAAAAATGCCAGGAATAATAAGCACCAAATTCAGGCTCATTATTAGTTCTGAGGAGGAAAAAATGTGGAGAGTAGTATAAAATACATGTTTATGGTCAGTTATGCCACGGAGGCCTGGTGAGGGAAGACATGTATGAGAGGCAGGGATGAGAGAGGCTGAAATGTTAAGATAACAGAGAGATGGCAAGCATGTAGACGTTACATTTTCCCCTACATTGTCTGTTGCCTGAAATATTTCATAATGGTTATTTTTTATTGTTGAAAACAGGATTCTAATTTTTATTGTGGGGGTTGGATTTACTGATGAGCACACATAATTATCTTAAGAGCTTAATAGATACACATTGCCTAGCATAAAAAATCTCTAGGTTCCATATGAGAAATACATCCTCAATGATAAAGAATTAAGCAGAATCCAATTTCAGAAGACTAGGACGGCACATTATTAAGTACTTTCCCCCTCTGATAAAGGGCAGAAGCACTAAGGGAAAAAAATATATATGTGGCAGTTTGTTAAATCTAGGCGCTCCACAAATTTCCACTTTCCAGGGTGATGGCTAGTGTTTTAAATCTCCCAAGTCTCCAATCTACTAGTTTTAACAATTAGGAGGAGCTTCAGACCCAAAGTTCCAATAATCTCTGGACACTGTCAGTAGAATGTCATCTGTTAGGTCTCAATCACATTCTATGTTTTATAAGCAAAAACAAACTCTTTCTCTACTCAACCTGATTTTCAAGTAATACCACATAGGGCAAAATGAAATAAGGAAATCTGTCAAATATTTAAAAGTAGACCATGTTCTAACTCAGTGGTCGGCAAACTCATTAGTCAACAGAGCCAAATATCAACAGGACAATGATTGAAATTTCTTTTGAGAGCCAAAAACCGACTTCTGCACATGAGCCACGAAGTTTCAATCACACTGTACGTGTGCAACCGCACGTGACATTTTGTGGAAGAGCCACACTGAAGGGGCCAAAGAGGCACATGTGGCTCTCGAGCCTAAGTTTGCCAACCACGGTTCTAAATTAATCATGACAACTTTCTTTCAACCCACACCTATCTATTTTTTTTTCCTTTTTACTGTGGAAAATGCCCAATGCACAAAAGTTTTAAAAAAGGTAGAATAACCTCCCATGAATACAATTATTAAAAATCTATCAATTTGTTTCATTTACACTACTCTTCATTCTCCTAAAACATTTTAAAGCAAATTCCAGATATCACATCTATTCATTGATAAATCCTTTAAATATTCAGTATGCACCATTAACAAATAAGAATTTTACTTTTTGTTTTTTAAAGGAATGACAACAGCTACATACTCTGGACATCTCCCATGGTTCTCCAGAGTATGCAGTATTCTGCTCAGGTTGGATAACATAAGCAGACAACAAACTCAATCCTATGTTCAGCTTCCTAAATGCTGATTCAACATTAAGGAAAATCAGCAAGTCATGACATGGAGATGATAGCACCAAAGCTGAGAAATAAATTTAGAAAGGTTTCATGTGTAAAATCACAGTGGTATCCTAAATTAAATTCCCAATGGAATGCTCAGGTTATGTATTCAAATTCAGTGAGTTCACATATGCAAGAGAACATACCTTCCACGCAAATCTCCAACACATAAAATAGTGCCTGGCATATAGTAGATGCTCAATAAATATTTACTGCTGGAGGGTTCAAATTATAGCCCTGGCAATGCTAGCAGTAAAACTGCTCCAAATCAACTTGGAAATTTGTTTCAGGAACAGAATCAGTTGTTGTACAACTGATCTGCACAAGTTCCTTCACAGTAGAAAGAAAATGCTGCCACCTAATTGTAATTTGAGTACAATACCACTAGGTGTCAGACGTGAAACAACATGTTCAGGCATTATAAACTACCTGGGCAGCAAAGACTGTAGAAGGGAGCCTTTCATTCAACAAATATTTACTAAGCTCTGACCATGTGCCAGATGATGATTATCCTACAGTGAACAAAACAGTCCTGGGATCTGCCTTCTGGAGTATTTGAAGTTTTTGTTTCTCTAAAGTAGAGTTTCAGGAATTTCACAAACTGTGTATCACACCTAAATTCATAGCCCTGCTATTCCTGTTAAGTTAAATTTCTTTGCAAACCCAGAAACAACTATTACAGTAATGTAAACACCAGCAACTATCTTTCCATCTCTGACTTAACCATCGATCCACCCATTAACCCATCAAACTTGCTCCTCGATTCTATCAAGACCGTCCTATTCTTTTAGCCTCCCTATTCTCTGCCACTATCCCTCCAGAAATCACTTTCTTTCTTACTAAGATTACCCATGGATCATTGTTTCAATAAAACTTGCCAATAACCTCAACTTCCTGTTTCTCTTGACCTTTCAAAGCATTCAATTTGCCAACTCTAACTGCTCTTGTTCTTGGCCTGCTATTACCCATAACCCATTGGCTGAGAGTTTCCTGGTTCAGCTGAGTTCTTGACACTATTCACTAAAGCCTCCTGCTTATAGTTTAATTCCCATTCCTTCAGGGTTGCCTTCTGGAACTTGCTATTCCATTCTCATTTCTTCACACCATTTGGATAACCTTGTCTCTTACTTCACTCTATCTCAATTGCTGCATCCACATTTCCCACCCACCCCAAATTATTGCCCATCCTCATTTCCTCTTGTCCTATCTCAGGTGAGGTTTGGTTACCAGCCTTCTTCTGGACCTTGCTCCCTACATCATCTCTGCTCATGTTTAAAACCTCAGTCAATCTCTATTTCTCTCCCCAGATCTCATAGACATACAAGTTTCCAAAATATTAAAAAACAAAACAAAACAAAAAAATGCAATAATTTAAAAAAACCTTCCTATAATTTTACATAGCTATCATCTGTTCTCATCCCTTCAATTTCATACTTCCTGCAATAATAGTTATACTTACTTATCCTTATTTTCTTCCCTTCTGACTCAGGAGATTTCAGGCACTGACAAATATCTCCAAGGGGCATTTGCTCATCCTCCACTCCCATATTCCTTGAGATACACTGTTCTAATTTATGTTCCAAACCACTGATACTTGGTTCTCTCATCCCTTCTGTCCACTGTACTGAACTCTTCTCAGTAACCTTACCAATGTGCTACTTGTCAGGTCCAGTCCAACAGTACCTTTTAGTCCCCATACTAATGAGTTCTCAATAACAAATAACAGAATTTATCCTCTCACCCCTTAAAATCACCACCTCTTGGGGGAATGAAGATGGCGGCATAGGGAAACACACCTAAACTGCTGCCACGCACAACAATTTCAAAACTACAGCTAAAAAACAAAACGTCTATCACCCCAAAACAAGGGAAACCTACCTGAAAGGACTCTCTAGAACTAGACTGAAAGAAAAGAGGAGAACTCAGGGCACAAGCGCTGAAAAATTGTGGTACAGGGGGTGCGGAAGCGATACAGGCTGGCGGGGGGGCATTGTTTTCTTCAGTCCGAAGAGAGACAAGCTTCCAATCTCTCTGAAATCCAGTTTCTGGGGAGAAGCTAGACTGTCTGCCATCGGGTCGGAAAGTGAGGGTGGCTAGCTTGTGGAGCTGCACGCAAGAATAATTGTTTGCTGTGGTGTGGTGCAAGACACAGGGAGATGGGGAGACACGGGGAAAGGTTGAAGAGGCAAGACAGCGGTGGATGGGCAGCCATCGCTGTTGGCCATGTCCCTGCCTAGTGAATAGTGAGACTAGTGAGACTACCCTAGTGAGACTCTGCCCTAAGACTCCACCCCGCACAATCTACAAACACACCCAAGCTCCAAGCAGCAGCTTTTGCGTATGAATGGCCTTTTCTATTGCAGTTTAACCTAGCAAACTTGCAACCTGGTGCAGACAGTTCCAAGCAAGGAGGAGAGGACTGTGGTTCTCGCAATAGCTCTTGCAGGGTGGCCTCAGACAGTAGCTGAACTGCACCCCATTGGAGATCCAGAAGCCAGTGTTCCTAGTGGTTAGTTTCAACCCCTCACACCCATAAGTGACACATTCAAGACACGGATTCAGTGAGCCCCACTGAAACAAGGCATGTCTCCAGCATAGTTCTTCCTTTATAGACTCAGTGGGTCCTCACAGTCAATTGGCCTGGAGATCAATTCCTCCCAGTGTACCAACAGCAATCAAGGCTTAATTATACCAAGACTTTGCACTCAGCCCACAAAGGGATATACCAAGAGCGATCACCTCAGGTGATTGGGGAAGCTGAGCTACTGACCCCTATAGGTCACTGACCACACAAAGCCACTCCATCAACACAGGGAGGCAACAAAAATGAGGAGACACAGAAGCATGTCACAAATGGGAGAGATGGAGGAAAGTAAACTACTGGATGACACAGAGTTCAGAATCACATTTATAAGATTACTCAAGAATCTTCTAAAAACCTTTGAGAAACTTGATGAGATCTCCAAGAAGCTTTGTGAGACCTTCAAGGACCTTAATGAGAATGTCAAAAAAAAAATGGAAAAGGACCAGTCAGAAATTAAGCATACAATGTCTGAAATAAAGAATATACAGAAACTCAACTACAGATCAACTTACCCCAAGAATCAAACCAAAGATCTGAAATATAAGGAAGCAAAAATCAGCCAATCAGAGAGGCAGAAAGAAAGAAGAATCCAAAAGTGTGAGGATAGTGTAAGGAGCCTCTGGGATGGCTTAAAGTGTACCAACATCCGGATTTTTGGGGTGCCAGAAGAAGAGAGCGAGCAGGATATTGAAGGCCTATTGGAAGAAATAATGACAGAAAACTTTCCCCACCTGGTGAAAGAAACAGACTTACAAGTTCAGGAAGTGCACAGAACCCCAAACAAAAGGAATCCAAAGAGGACCACACCAAGACACATCATAATTAAAATGCCAAGGGCAAAAGACAAAGAGAGAATCTTACAAGCAGCAAGAGAGAAACAGCTAGTTACCTACCAGGGAGTACCCATAAGACTGTCAGCTGATTTCTCAACAGAAACTATGCAGGTCAGAAGGGAGTGGCAAGAAATATTCAAAATGATGAACAACAAGAACCTACAACCAAGAATACTCTACCCAGCAAAGCTATCATTCAGAATTGAAGGTCAGATAAAGAGCTTCACAGACAAGAAAAATTTAAAGGAGTTCATCAATACCAAACCAGGATTATATGAAATGTAGAAGGGTATTCTTTAAGAAGAGGAAGAAGAAAAAGGTAAAGGTAAAAAATTATGAACAACAACAAGGCATCAAATACATACCTAACAACAAGCGAATCTAAAAATCAAGAGAATAAAAAAAAAAATCTGAAGTACAAAATGGACTGGTGAATATAATAGAATCAGGGACATAGAAAGGGATTGGACTAACAATTCACTGTCTGAGGGGTGTGGGAAGAGATTAGACAAAAATCTTACACCTATGGATGAAGACAGTGGCACGGTTAAGGGCATAGAGTGGGGGGAGGTGGGGAATCAGATTGAGGGGAGTTGCGGGAGGTGGGGGGGGGGAGGAACACCTGTAATAATCTAAACAATAAAGTTTTATTATTTAAAAAAGAAACAAATAAAAAAAATCACCACCTCTTAATTAGTAAATAAGTTGTCCTCATATTTTCCCAAAATTCCCCTCAGATTTCCTTTCTGATTTTTCTTCCTGACTATCCTTCAGATGTTGCATCCCTAGAGTCTTATCTTTACCCTGTATGTCTTCATGCTCTCTGTGTATGGCTCCATTTACGCCTAGGACTTAATTATCCTATATAATAAAAGCCTAATATGCAAATTGACCAAACAGCACAATGCTATGATGCACAATGACCACCAGGGGCAGATGCTCAATACAGGAGCTTTGCCCAGCTGGCAGGCCCCAGGCCAGCCAAGGTGGATACCAGAAGCCTCCCTTCTTCCCCCGCCCATCTCCTTGCTGGTTGCTGCACAGATTGGCCCTGATCTCTGGCCAGATCTAGGGACCCTACCTATGTATGAATTTTGTGGATCAGGCCTCTAGTAACATATATAATGATGACTTCCAGATCTACTTTCAACCCCTATGAGCTTCACACCAAATTCCGAAGTAAGTACTGAACATTATACAAGCATCTGAAATGCAACTTATCCCTAACTAAACTCATTTCTCCAGCAGAAGAAGTGGGTATGTTTCCCCTCCAGGATCCTTCAGTTAATGCCACCTCCATCTATCCATTCATTCATATCCATTTATTTATGCCAGAAAAGCTAAGCATAATCCTCCATAAATTATCTTTGACTGATGACATATAATCCATCCCCAAGTCCTACCTCCCAATCTAGGTAAATGTGACATCTGTTCTGGAATACTGCTTTTCCTTCTTCCTGATAAAATCCTATTTATCTGTCAACATCACAAAGGACATCCCCCCTGAGAGCCCTCCCTGATGGTTTAAGATTATTCCTGGGGCTGTGATACTATAACAACTATATATACAAATTTTGCACTCATATAATTATTTCGTACTTTCATCCTCTACCAGAGTAGGAGCTTCTTGATACAGGCCAGAGCCTGTATCATACATATTCACAAAGTATACGTGCCAGAAACTGTTCTCAGTTTTAAGAAAAAAGTCATGAACCAATAAACTTCCTGTTCTACATTCCAACAGCGACAGGCAAATGTTCAAGAAATGATTAGTGTAAGAGATGGTGGTAAGTGCTACGTATCTTAGTAAGCCCAGTGAGAAGGAAGGAAGAGTGAAAGGCAGGGCTGTAATACTATTTTTATGAAACGATCAGGTGATATTTGAACAACTATCTGAAGGAAGTGAGGTGAGAGGTCATATTGCTCCCTTCCCAGCAATTAGTTTAGTGAATGGCTCATGGCAGTGACTCAACAAATGTTTGCTAAGTGAATGAATAAACAACCGGAAATATATTTCTAGATTTAATATATTTCACATTCACACCCAAATATTTCTATTCTGATTTTACACCAAAGGTAAAAAGTTATCTGTTAAAATTTGGAGGCTGAAACCGTAACTATTATATTATATTATTTTATAAAAAATTAACTTTATATTACCTGAAAATATGAATCACATACTTTGAATGCAGACTATCAGGAAAAACAATGGGACTATCCAGCCAGGTGGGTATCTGTTCATGGTCTCAAGTTAGGGAGCAGCTAGGAAGATAACTCAAAGTCACCTAATTACAGGTCTCCCCTGGAACAACATTTTCTAGAGAGCTTTCCAGAAGACCGTCTAGAACACCAATACTCCAGCCAGGTCCTTTCCTGGACTTTGTCCTCCTCCTGCCCCAACTGTTCAATATCTCCACTTACTGTTCTAAAATCCTAGATTTCATATTTATTAAAGGATTAGAACCCTTGATTTTTTTTAATATCACTTATTTTTCTACTCTGACAAAGTAACTTCAATTCAGTGTAACTTACAAAGTCTTAAATCTACTACAAAAAAATTGGGTTTCTGGCAAGGCCAATTTTAATCTAATCCAAGTGCCTTCATTTCACATTACTGTAAATATAGTTTCCTGGAATTTTCAAAGTGAAGTGTGAAAATTATTTTTTGGCTCCGATTTAACTTGATTACCTTCCTAGTGTGTTTTACAAAAATGATGCTCAAATTTCTACTGAAGTCCAGAAGTATGTTGTGGTGATTATTTTTCTAGTTTGCTTGCATATCCAGCAGCTATGTGAACTAAGATTTCTAAATTTAAAGGGCCCCAACACTGTATCAGAGGTGGCTGGTGGAGAAAAGTGAAAGGAAGGGAGGAGGGCAGCAGTGACTAGCTTTTCCTCGGCAGCAGAGGTACAGACCGTAACATGCTAACTTTCAGGCTCTGGGCACATTTAGGAGCAGTGCCAAGTCTAGATGGTGGCATTTCCCTATACTCAATACGTTGATTCAACAAATATTTGAGTTCCTACTGTGTACCAGGTGCTTACCAGGCACTGAAAATTCAACATTAAAAGACAGTGTCCATCCTTAATGATCTTTGTTCTCAAAGTGCCACATAAAAACATTTGTTTCATAAACATATAAATAGTCTGGGAATGTAGGGAAACTGTACTTTGCATATTCTAATGACCTTTGGGCAAGAGATAACCAACCCCTCATGCTTGTGTTTCCCATATCGGGTTGGTGCTGCTGCTGCCGCCTCCCAGGAAGAATACTTGAGGAAGCCGAGGTCTCTACTGGGTTACCACAGAGCATGAACAATCACTCAGATTAACTGTCTCCAAAATATGGTTTCCCGGGATTTTCAAAGTGAAGTGTGGAAATCAAGGAAAGGATTTATCTGCATCTTTCACTAATTGTAAAATATCAAACAATCTACTTCATCTTGCATAGAGTATCATTTCAAACGTGAAAATAGCAACCACTTTTCCCCCCAAGTATTTATTTTTCAAGCAAAGTTTCAAGTTCTTTCAATCTTTTAAAAAAATATATTCATAGTTTCAAAATTTACATATATCCTGGTCATCATTGTCCTTTATATTTGAGGATCCCCAGTGTTCTAATCGTAAATAGAAGACCCTAGAGCCCATCTATCAAATGAAAAGGAACAAAATAGGTATATTGAAATTAACTTACTACTAGCAATATACAGAATCACTTATTTATCTTTGTATGTATATATGTATGAATGTGTATATATGCACAAGCTTAAACATTTTTACATTAGAAAACATTGCCCACAAGAATGAACAACAAATACTAGTAACTTGGTGATTTTATTATGACTACATTCATAAATTATTTAAAGGCATTTTAACAAGACAAATACAAGAGCAGCAAACCATCCAATGAAGTACCAATGTACTAGCAAATTCAGTATAAAGAAATGCTTAATTATATTTGAACCATAGTGTATACACTGGCATGCCTAGTTACCAGAAAATTACACACCCAAATACTATTAACATTAACAATGCAACATATGTCCAGGCTGATGAACACGAGCTTTCATTTTAAGGGCTTCTACATCCAAGACACAGAAGAAAAATACCAAGTCCTGTATAGTTAGGAATCTATCAGGAGACTTTCCCCGCACTTGGGAGTAAGGTAACTGGAAATAATGGTCCAGCCCCAGAGTTTCCTTAGTGCTGTACAAAGTAGGGAAGGGAGAGAGAAAGAAAAAAAAAAAAAACTAAGACATGGCTATAGGCCAAACTATACATCGATATGTAGGCCAAGTAACAGCTTGGCTCTGGATAAAAGAAAAATCCAAATCAACTTGAAGAACAGCGTTTTTATCCGAGATCTCAAAGAATTTCCAGTAATAATTTCTGAAGGTCAACAAAAATAAAATGGTCAAATATACACGGGGGGGGGGGAAGCTCCAAGCTAGAACAGGCAGAAAACAAACAAACAAACAAACAAAAGAAACAATCCATAAAGACTCCTGATAATGGAATTACCAGACAAATTATTAAATAACTCTGTTTACCATGTTAGAAGAAATTTGAAAAATAAGGCTAAAAACAGTAAAGTGAAAAGTGTAAGAAGTGAGTGAACATGTTTGGTGCAGTACCCTAAAAAAATTCTTACAATAAAAATTTAAAACTTAAACAGATAAGAAGAAAATTATCAAAATATATTGGAAGAAATGATCAAAAATGTAGTCCAAAAAATAGAGAATTTTGGAGCCATGAGGGATAGGGTAAGGAAAAAAAAAAAAAAATATATATATATATATATATATATATATATATGTATATAATAAGTTTGTGATGACAGAAGAATTGGAGAGAGCACTAGGAGACAGAGGGACAAATAATATATGAAGAGATTCTGGATGAGAACTTCCTAGAACTGGTGATAGACATCCATCCAAACACACAAGAAGGTCAAATAATTCCCAAGTAAGAAAAATAAACTCTCATCCAGAACTCATCATATCACTAAATGGCCAAACACCAAAGACATAAAGAAAATCTTACCAGCAGATACTTTACAAGTTTGCCTTCAAAGAACCATTAAATCAAAATATGATTTCTTATTAACAAGAATAGAAGGCAATGAAATATTATCTTCTTCAACATGCTGGAAGAAAGTATCAATCTAGAATTCTGTAGCAGCAAAACATATCTTTAAAAAATGAGGGTAAAACAAAGACCTTTTAGGAAAAACAAAAACTAAAAGAATTGCAGCACAACATAAAGGTAACATGTAGATAGGTGAGAATAGTTAATACCATGTTCTAAGATCCTTATATTGTTTCAGAAAAGAATAAAATGTTAATTAGCGTTGGACATTAATAAACTTGCATATTATAATTTTTAGAAAAAACACACTAAAAGAATGGCAATATATCATCCCATATAATAAAAGTGTAGTATGCAAATTGTCTTCTCGATTAGGAGTTGTCTGGAAGTTTGACCAGGGGTGAGGCTGGCCAGGGAAAAGGAGAAAGGAAGGGAGTCCCAGGCCAGCAGCAGGCAGCCATTAGGGACCCTACCAGTGCACGAATTTTGTGCACTGAGCCTCTAGTTTAATTTAAAAATAGAAGTAAAAATAAAACCGAAACAAAAATTTCAAAATAAATTAGGAGCTTAAACAATAAACATATAATTAATTATATTAAATGTAAACAAAAAAATTTCCAAATATAACTATGGAATAAAAAATATATATGTGAATCTGAAAATGGTCTAATATCAAGAACACTTACAATTTTAAAAATGTGCAATGGCCCTAGACAGTTTGGCTCAGTGATTAGAGTATTGGCCATGAACTGAAGAGTCCTAGGTTCAATTATAGTCAAGGGCACGTATCTTGTTTGCAGGCACAATCCCAGTCCTAGTTGGGGTGCATGCAGGAGGCAATCAATTAATGTGTCTCTCTTTTTTTCTCCCTCTCTGTCTACACCCCCCCCCAAAAAAAAACACACACACACACAAAAAAAAAAAAACCACAATGGAATCCTCAGGTGAGGATTAACAAAACAAAACAAACAAACAAAATGGGAAATAGACTTAACTAGACACACCTCCAAAGAAAATATACAAATGGCCAACAACCACATGAAGATATGCTCAACATCTAGTTATTACGGAAATGAAAAGCTATACTGCGATCTACTTCATATTCACTAGGTTGGCAATAATACAAAAATAAAAAATAACAGGCATTGGTGAGAATGTGGAAAAATCAGGACCCTCAAGCATTGCTAGTGGGAATGAAAGATGGTGCAGCTGCTGAGGAAAACAGTTTGGCAGTTCCTTAAAATGTTAAACATAGAACTACTGTATAAGGCAGCAATTCCATTCCTAGATGTATTCCCCAAAGATTTGAAAACAGAAACTCAAAACAAATCTTGTTTACAAATGTTCACAGCAGCACCAATCACAATAGAAAGTTGGAAAAGCCTAAATGTCCAATAATACATATAAGGATAAGCAAATTGTGGTATATACATGAAATGGAATATTATTGAGCCATAAAATGAAAATAAGTACTGATAGATGGCACAGTCATAGAAACCTCAAAAACATTACACTAAGTGGAAGAAGTCATACAAAGAAAGGTTATTATTGTATGAGTTCATTTATAAGAAATATCCAGACTAAGTATGTCCATAGGAACAGAAAATAGACTGGTGGTTGCCAAGGACTTAGGAGAGGAACAGTGAAGGCCTGCTTAATGGAAGTGCGTTTCCTTCGGAGGAGATGAAATGTTCTGGTAGAAGAGGTCGCTGACACACATTTCATACACGTCCTTTAATTCTGTATGAATTAAAGGACATTAGGGCCACAGTGGGAGGGGCAGGGTGAGGGCGCAGAGGATGGGCCAAGACTGGGCCAAATCTGCCATTGAACTGTTCACTTTAAAATGGTGAATTTGTGGGGTGCGCTAGAAGGGGTTAATGGAGGAAAGAGGGAACACATGTAATATTTTCAACAATAAAGATTTTAAAAATAAAAATAGCCCTAACCGGTTTGGCTGAGTGGATAGAACTGAAAGGTCCCAGGCTCAATTCTGGTCAAGGGCATGTACCTTAGTTTCAGGCACATCCCCAGTAGGAGGTGTGCAGGAGGCAACTGATTGATGTCTCTCTCTCATCAATGTTTCTAACTCTATCCCTCTCCCTTCCTCTCTGTAAAAAAGAAAATCAATAAAATATATCTATACTAATAAAAGGATAATATGTTAATTAAATTGGGTCGACTGAACATGTTCTGGTCGTTTGGTCCTCCTTCCAGACAACGCCATGGTGGCAGGGGCTGAGGCAGAGGGGGTTAGGGGCAATCAGGCCAGCAGGAGAATAGTTAAGGGCAATCAGGCTGGCAGGAGAGGGTAGTTAGGGGCAGTCTGGCTGGCAGGAGAAGGCAGTTTGGGGTGACCAGGCTGGCAGGCAGAGGCAGTTAGGGAATTAGGCAGGCAGGGAGAGGTGGTTAGGGGAGATCAGGCAGGCAGACAGAAGGGTTAGGGGCTATCAGGAAGCAGGCAGAGTGGTTCAGGGCTCTCAGGTAGGCAGGCAGGCAAGCAGTTAGGAGCCAGCAGTCTCAAGTTTCAGTCCACAGGCTGATGCTCTATTCACTGAGCCAAACTGGTCTTGGCAATAGTGGGTAGTTTTAAATGTGTTTTCCTGCATATGAAACTTATTCTTTTAAAAAAGATATTTTAATTGATTTCAGAGAGGAAAAGTGAGGGAGAGAGAGACAGAAACATCAATGATGAGAGAGAATCATTGATCAGATGCCTCCTGCATACTCCCTACTGGGGGATCAAGCCTGCAACCCGGGCATGTGCCCTTGATTGGAATTGAACCTGAGACCCTTCAGTCTGTAAGCTGACACTCTATTCATTGAGCCAAACCAGCTAGGATATTCTTTTATTTTACTTTAAAAAAAAAAAATATATATATATATATATATATATATTAATTATTGATTTTTTACAGAGAGAAAGAGAGAGGGATAGAGAGTTAGAAACATCGATGAGAGAGAAACATCAACCAGCTGCCTCTTGCACACCCCCTACCGGGGATGTGCCCACAACCAGTGTACATGCCCTTGACTGGAATCGAACCCGGGACCTTTCAGTCTGCAGACGACACTCTACCACTGAGCCAAACTGGTTTCAGCAGTAGATAACTTTCTGAGAAGCCATGATAGAAATTGACAGGAAACTCTAGAACCAGACTCCCTGGTTTTGTAATCCAACACTGCCAATCGCTAGTGATGTAAAAACTTTGTGCCTCAGTTTCCTCATCTAAAAAATGGAAGTGATAATATTAAGCCCAGAAAGTTGTTGAGAGGATTAAGTGAGTGAATCCATGAAGTCTTAGAAAACTGACACAATACAATGTAAGCAGCTGCCTCTGCTACCACCATGCCATGACCACTATCTACGTTACCACAACCACCACCACTACCAGTCCTACTTCCTAAAATATGTTTGAGACTATTTTAGACATCTGTGGTTGTTCTACTGAAAAATACTAAAAAAATAAAAAAAAAAACATGTGCAACTAATGAGAATATTTACCAATTAATTACCAGTTTAAACTATCAATACAGTTAAAAATGGATCCTAAGGGTTTCAGTTAAGGATCCTTCCCAAAGACGTCGGAAGAGATCCTCGGAGTTCAGTTAGTACCACTGCATTTTAGAACATGCTCCTGACACCACACTACTGCCCCACAGACTTAAACCTGCCCACAATGAGAATAGCTTCTTACAACAAAATTTTATGTCCATATTTTGTTATATTAATTTGAGGGAATAGTTTCAATGTTAATGGAAATTAACAGCTTAAAATACACCAAATTTTCTCAGCTTAACAGAATTTCCTCTTCATTAAAATGAAGAACATTTGACCTGTACAGCTGGTATAAAATGAAGTGGGCCAATTAGATTTCTCTCGCAGGAATTCAGAAGTATTATAATGAGAGTGGAAAGAAAAGAGATATATAAAAAAGATTGTACCTTATACAGAAGACAGCTCAGGAGAAAATCATGCATAATCAAAATTAACTGTGAAAGTCATTCTAATCATCCCATAAATATCGGAGTTTGAATCTTTGAAAGGTAAGTGCCAAGATTTTGTTGTTGTCACTCTGTATTTAGTAGCTTTTCAGGTTCTAATGCTGTGGTTTCCTGGGTCTCGGATAACACTTGACTTTGAATTTGGAGCTGCCCTGTTGGTTTTTAGAATTAACACGTCTTTCCTGAGGTGGGCTGAGGGAGTTTCTACTTTCTGTCACTAAAAGAACCTTGGTTATCAGAAAACTCTAACAGGTTATAGAGCTCTTTAGTCAGAAAAAGGATGCAATTACAAAACATAAATTTTTGCTACTGAAAAAATTTATAGAATTCCCAGTTAGTTTTTGTTTCTACTAATGCATGATATAACATTTTAGAACAGTGATTTTTAACTGGTGCGCTGCAAGAATTTTTAAACATGCAATACCTGACTATAGTCAGGGGTACTGACCTCTTCTCTCTTAGATTGTCAAATAAAGAAAAAACAGCCAACACAACATTAGCCATCTTCTATGAATGAATCAAAATATACCTAGTTTTTTTTGACAGATCGGCAAAATATATAACGTTTTTTGGTGTGCTGCAGAATTTTAGTAATTAGTTTATATGGGCCATGAGATGAAAAAGTTTGAAAGTAGCTGTTTTAGAACACTGGAAATATCCCTACAACTAAATTGGAGAAAACTTTTACTCATGGAAAAAGATAAATAATAGTAATTACAACCTTTTAATTATTTCTATCGTGATTATTTATGATTATCTGTTCCAAACAGTTAAGGACAAGAGGATAGTCAACAAATAGCAATTATCCACAAGCAACTATCATCACCAAAAAACATTTTTCTACTTTAATGGCCTTTTTCTTATAAATGTTATTTTCATTATAGTACAAAACAATAACCAACAAAAAAGAAAAATAAATTTAAAAAAATAAATGAAAAAAAACAACAATAAGTTATATATAGGATATAAAGTACATACTAGAATGAAAAACTGGGTAAGCAAAATAATCAGAAAATTAAATGTCAAAGAGATTCCACTCTATTGCCTAGGAAAGAACACCAAAACAAAAACTTTGAACTGTTTCAGAATTCTGGCATTATAGCAGGAGCTCTTAGTAGTTTAAATTAAATTCTGGCAATTACTTTCTGTCCACTGGTTCTAGGTTTTAACTCAGGATCATTACACTGGATGCTGGGATTCTATTTAATTAAAACAAAACTCACATAAAAGGATTTCATAATCTCAATATGCTTGAAAATACATTTTAAAAGGTATTGAGATTATAAAATCAAAATTCAGTTCAATTAACATAATAAATTATATGCAGTCTGTCTCTAAACAGATTGCACTCTAAGAACTTAATTATTGTTGAATCCGGTTTGGCTCAGTGGAGAAAGCGTCGACCTGCGGACCAAAAGGTCCCAGGTTCAATCCCGGTCAAGGGCATGTACCTTGGTTGTGGCACATCCCTAGTAGGGGGTGTGCAAGAGGCAGCTGATCAATGATTCTTTCTCATCGATGTTTCAACTCTCTATCCCTCTCTCTTCCTCTCTGTAAAAAAAGCAATAAAATATATTTAAAAATAAAAAAATAAAAACTTATCTATCAAGAACTGTTCATAAGTCAGAAGCTGTTTTTCATATCGAGTATGTCCTTGTGATTGGTCAGTTTTGTTGGAGTGGTATTACGAGTACATACTTAAACTAAGTAGGCCTCTGTGCGCTAGTCTCTGACCCCCCAACTACCGACTGATGTAACAAGAGCAAACTTGGTCCTGGAGGACAAAGACAGACAGAGCCTCCACTAGGGATTCCTAATCCCATTTAACTTCCTTCCGAGGCCCACAGCTAACCCGGTATTCCGAACTGAGGAACAAGTGATTGCTGTTGCTAGAAGATGTTCAGGGCCTCTAAACTTGGGATATGACTTCTGTTATGTGACTTCTTTGTCCTTAGGTATTCACAAATATGGATCAAGTTTCCTTGTTTTTAACTTTCATAAAGCAGAGAGATTTATTTTTAAAATATATTTTATTGATATTTTACAGAGAGGAAGAGAGAGAGACAGAGAGCTAGAAATGTCGATGAGTGAGAAACATCGACCAGGTGCCTCTTGCACACCCCCTACCGGGGATTTGCCCGCAACCAATGTACATGCCCTTGACCGGAATCGAACCCGGGACCTTTCAGTCTGCAGGCTGACGCTCTACCACTGAGCCAAACCGGTTTCGGCAGGCAGAGAGATTTTAGTGTTAATTTCATAACATTCTAAACCTATCCTCCTATATTTTCTTACTAATTGTTGACCCTATGTAAGTCAAACTATTTTTTAAAGACAATTTTGAAACAAAATTAAGTAAATGAAGGAGACTTATTTTTAAGTCAACAAAGTAAGATAGCAGAGTTAAAGGAAGATGGATTTCAAAGTTAGACACACTTGATTTGGGCATACAAAGCTCTATCACTTAGCCATGTGGTCTTGGACAAGTGTCTTTAAGTCTTTTTCAGCCTCAATTTCCTCATCTACAAAATGGGAACAATGTCTCACATCTCACAGCATTATAGTGACTAAGTTGGGTAATAACATATATTATGATGTGTAATATAGCTAAAGTCCCCAAAACAACTTCTTTAGGTACTCTTATGCCTTTTCAAACATTCTCCTTAAAAGAAAATGCACAAGCCGTGTCCCTAAGGGGGCCGGGTGTCCCGGGCGAGCTGTGTGTCCCAGGGGGCCATGTGCCCCGGGTGAGCCGTGTGTCCCAGGGGGCCATGTACCCCGGGTGAACCGTGTCCCCCAAAGGGGCAGGGTGTCCCGGGTGAGCCGTGTGTCCCAGGGGGCCGTGTGCCCCGGGTGAACCGTGTCCCCCAAAGGGGCAGGGTGTCCTGGGTGAGCCGTGTGTCCCAGGGGGCCGTGTGCCCCGGGTGAGCTGTGTGTCCCAGGGGGCCGTGTGCCCCGGGCAAGCCGTATGTCCCAGGGGAAGCAGTGGGACCCGGGGGGAGGGGTGGTGTGAACAAGAGGAGGAGCGGACTCTATTCCTGTGGTCCTGAGATAGTCACCATAAAACAAGCAGATTGTCAAATGACAGTGGGGAGGGGAAGGAGACCTGGGGGAGATAAGAGAACAACCGAAGGACTGGTATGCATGAATATAAGTACAACCAACGATCACAGAACTCTGGGGAGGGAAGGCATGAATGGGAAGGGGGCGGGGGGCAATGGTAAGCTATGTACACATATAATACCTTAATAAAAAAATAATTTAAAAGAAAAGTAAAATAAAATTCTTGGGAGAAAAAAAATGCACAATGTTCTGGACTTTATAAGGATCTTACTTTTGACGAGCCTTTGCTTAAATTTGTATTTCTCTTATTTTAAAGCCTTAATTTTGTTGTTTATTTTAATTCCTCTTCTAATCTTTTAAATTATTGATTGTAATTTTTTGTTAACCTACCCTATTATTTTCTCTTTCAATAAGTTATATCCCTAATGTTAACATTTTGATTGTCTTCTAGTTGTTATTATATTGACTCTATATATTTCTTAAAATGTAGCCTTTACTCATGATTATTCCTTCACCAACAATAGGCAATGCCAGATAATTTAACCCCAAACTTTATCAGTAACTCAATTCAGATTGAAATTCAATTGTAAGAGATAATTCTCATAAAAGATCACTGAAGATGTAGTCTTGAGTGTCTATTTGTTCTTCTAAGTGGTCTGGATATTGTCATTTGATCAAGCCAGACTCTTGGAGACCTGTACAGTTGGACCACACAGTATTGGTATCCATTACTGTAATCCAGGGCTTCTCAACAGCAGCACCATTCACATTTTGGACCAAATAATTCTTTGTTGGGGGTGTTGCCCTGTGCATATAGGTCGTATACTATCCCTGGCCTGCAGGATGCCAGCAGCATAGCACCTTCCCCCAATTGTTGACAACCAAAAATGTCTACAGATGTTGTCACACATCCCCTAAAGAGCAAAACTATCTAAAGGTGAGAAGCCCTTTAAACTGACTGGACCTTGGGGTATTGAAATCAACTCACATTGAAGGATCTGTTAAAAACAAACAAACAGCCATAGGAAGGAATGGTATTGAGGATCATCTACTGCATTACTCACTATTTCCCATTATGAGGGTCCATAGGAGAAATCTATCTCAAACCTCAGTGCAAACAGAATGTTATTTTCTTCTGGACAATGTGAATCCTTACCTAATCATATTTTCTTTTTTTGGCCACTGGAAAAGCTCAAAAGCAAATTTAGAGCCCATCTTTGGTAACAGGGTAGAATCCACGGCACGTATTTACATGTACTAAATCTCCCGAATATATGTTTGATTTATTCTTTTTCCATGAACTTATTTTCATCTTACTATAATACATATATTAGAAGAAGAAAAAAAATACATATATTTCTGCATGTGAACACAAACCTGCTTTAGAATGAGAATATAAATTTAAAAAATAGGTATTAAACTCTTATATAATTCTCCAGCAGATAACCCCTTCAGCCTCACTTTATCACATTTCTCCAAATCTCCTTGTGTTAAACCTGGAACTTTTAGTGATCCATTGCACATGTTTAGGTCTATTCTCTCTAGTCAACCCATACAACTAAATCCATTCACTCTAGTGAGCTCTGTCAGATATATATAAGCTTCTGTGTAAAGTTTTATAACTATGTCCTTTTACATTTATTAGGATATTTCTCACAATGAAGACCTGCACATGACAGGCATGAAATTCTAGATGCTATGTGTCCAGAAGGTTGTCCAGGCATTAATACATTATCCTGCAGGATGATGGGAAGATAGAAAACCCATGTCCCTTTTCTCTTACTGATGCTGGCTGTGCAAAATTCCCCTTTTCCCACTAATGCCCAATTCTAATCCATGCCAAGTAACATTTGGAACTCATCTTGGGCCCTGGTACATGACATATGGTGACACAGGAGTGGCCCATCTTGCACAACAGTGACAACTATGAAAGGTCCCACCTGCCTTACACTCTCAGATTACTTTTGAAAGTGCTGAAATAACCGATTTCCTCTCATTTTACCCTTAACATAACCATTTCTAGACTTTAAATCTGTTATCAATATTACAAAGGTTCATCAACAAGTGAGTGGATAAACAATTTGTGGTAAGGGAAAACTACTCAGCAATAAAAGATAATATTATTTGTATCTATACACAGAATGAAGTGAATCTCAACAATATTATGCCAAGTAAAAGGCACAAAAGAGTACCAATTGTATTATTCCATACACACAAAAAAATTCCTAGAAGGGGCAAACTAATCTACAGTGACAGAAAGCAGATTAAGGGTTGTCTAGAGCTAGCTGAGTGCTGACAACAAAGGGGCCCAAGGCAACTTTATGGAAAGATGGAAAAGTTCTTTTTGATACCATCATCTTGATAGGAATGGTGATTTCATAATTTCTGCATTATCAAAATTCTATACACTTAAAATAGGTGCAAATGTATCCTTACTAAAAATGTATAACTTCAAAGTAATGAAAAAACATCAGACAAACCCAAATTGAAGAACATCGTACAAAATATCTGACCAGTACTATGCAAAAATATCAAGGGCATGACATATCGGAAAAATGAGACTCAGGGGAATCTAAGGGAACATGACAAGTGAATTCAACAGAGAAATCTTGAAACAGAAAAGGACACTAGTAGAAAACTGGTAAAAATCCAAATAAAGTCTGGAATTTATCATACCAATGCCAATTTTTTAGTTTTGTTAATTATACCATGGCTATATACATTTTTAACATTAGAGGAAGTTATACATGAAAACTCTTTGTGCTATTCTGGCAACTTTTAAAATCTAAAACAAAGTTTTTAAAATGAAGCATTCTATTGTGCATAAATTTTAACTTATTAAAGTTCATATAACATTAAAATAAAAGTAAATAGGAGTTATTAAGAAATAATCCTAACCCCAGCCTAATTCTCCTTTAAAGCTCATCTACATTAATAAAAGGGAAACATGTAAATTAACCATCACTCTGCTATGCCAAGTCATGCCCACCAGCCAATCAGGACTGAGTATACAAATTAACCCAACCAAGCTGGAGGCTGGCCACGAAGCTGGAGCAAGCAGGAGGCTTGGGTTGTCCCGGCAATGGAGAAAGCCAAGCTTCCCACTTGCCCTGGCTGGCCCTGGCCTCTGCTCAAGGCTACAAAGTTTCAATTATAGAAGATAAATCCCCCCAAAATGGCAATGGCCATGGAGCTGAAGCAAGCAAGAGGCTTGGGTTGCCCCCTGTGATGGAGGAAGCCAACTTCCCGCCCACCATGGCCAGCCCTGGCCTCCACTCCAGGCTACTAAGTTTCAATTATTGAAGATAAACAAATCCTAGATACTTGCATCCAGCCAGCCCTGGCCTCTGCTCAAGGAGGCACTGGGGGGGGGAAAGAAAAAGAAAAAGAAAAAAAGGAGAGGCTGGGACCTTGGGTCACCAGAGGGTGATCAGGTCAGGATGGGACAGCAGGGTCTGTTGGGGGTAAGCAGACCAGCAGAGATGCCAGTTGGGGTGAGCAGGCCGTCAGTGGGGGGTCAGTTGGAGGTGATCAGGACAGCGGGGTGGGGGGGCAGTTTAGAGTGAGCAGGCCAGCAGGGGGGCAGTTGGGGGTGAGCAGGCCAGTGGGGAGGAAAGGTAGGGGTGAGCAGGCTAGCAGAGGTGGGGGCAGTTGGGGTGATCAGGTTGGCGGGGGTGGGGGGACTTTTGGGGGTTAACAGTCAGCAGGCAGAGTGGTTAGGGATAATCAGGCAGGCAGGCAGGCAGGCAGGTGAGCAGCCAGAGCCAGAAGTCCCGGATTGTGAGAGGGATGTCCAACTACCAGTTCAGGCCCAATCCCTGTAAACGAGCAGTAGGACATCCTTGGAGGAGTCCCAGATTGGAGAGGGTGCAGGAATAGGCCAGGCTGAGGAACAACCTCTCCTCCCCACCCCGTGCATGAATTTCATGCAATGGGCCACTAGTTAAATATAATATTTAAATCCAACAAAATACTCTGCTCTTCAGTATTTGAGTCAATAAATCTTAATAAACATGCAGTATTTCTTACCTAAAAGAACCACTAAATTAAAGATTACTAATTCAAATAATCTCAGAATTACTTTCCTCAGAATCACATGATATATTCCTCCCTCGAATACTAATATACTAGAAGCTCAGGGCGCAAAATTGTGCGGCCCCACCATCCGTATGGCCTTACCATGCTTGCAGCCCCGCCCGCCCGCACTGGTCTTTGGTTGTTATGGCATTAGGAACACAGGCTTTTTATAATATAGATAACAATAAAATAATTACTTGTTCAAATTATGAGATAATGGTACACAAAACTTTGAAATCTAAAGGAAAAATATTTAATTTTTATGACTCCCACATCTAAGAATTGTTATATATTTGAATTCCAAAAACTGTATCATCTTATATAATACTAGAGGCCCGGTGCACGAAATTTGTGCATGGGGTGGGGATGTGTCCCTCAGTCCAGCCTGCACCCTCTCCAATCTGGGACCCCTCGAAGGATGTTCAACTGCCCGTTTAGACCCGATCCTGGTGGACAATGGGGTGGGGGTGTGTCCCTCAACCCAGCCTGCATCCCTCTCACAATCCAGGACTGCTGGCCTCCAACTGCTCACCTGACTGCCTTCCTGACTACCCCTAACTGCTTCCGCCTACCAGCCAGATCACCCCCTAACCACTCCCCTGTCAGCCTGATTGATGTCTAACTGCTCCCCTGCCAGCCTGTTTGCCCCCAACGTCCCTCCTCTGCCAGCCTGGCCACCCCTAACTGCCCTTTCCTGCAGGGTTGATTGACTCAAACTGCCCTTCCTTGCAGGCCTGGTGTCTCCCAACTGCCCTCCTCTGCTGGCCATATTGTGTCCACATGGGGGCAGGATCTTTGATCACAAGGGAGCAGCCATTTGTGTGTTGGAGTGATGGTCAGTCTACATATTACTCTTTTATTAGATAGGATTACTTAAAGACAGAAAGAAATGAGGAGAAAAAAATTTAAACTTTTATAGCATACCTCCTCTGTTGCCATTTTCTTCATCCTACAAAATAAAACATATATATCCATATATGAAACCATATTTATAAACTCTAGTGAAATCACAGCAAGGCTCAATCCAATTTAAACTGCCCTCCCCAAAATGTGCCCATTACAATATCATTAACAGTGCCTTTTGCCAGAAGGTTGGAGCCTTCATAAACAGAGACAGGAAGACTATGGGTGAAGCATATTTGGAGGGAAGACATTGGGAGTTCAGTTTTTGATAATAAGTATAAAGATTCCCACAGTGCAGGTGCCAAAAGTAGGCAGCTGGATAGATGAACCTAGAACTCGAGAGAGAGGACCAGGCTGGCCATCACTTACTGTGCTACACACTCTAATAAAATGTGCCCTAGGAGCTATTACAGGGGACAGAACTGTCTTTCCATAAATTGAGTAGTTCCAAAATGCTATATATTTAATTTCTTCTATTCAATTTTGAGACTTGGTTTTATTCATTGCTACCAGGCTGTCCTGCTGCTATGTATCCACCTCTAGGTAGGAAACCAGAAAAGCAACTTTGCAAAACTAGTATAAAAGTACATTTATTTAAATATTTGCTGAAAAGCTATCATATGAAAGCTACAATCAAATGTAAAAACAAAAAAAGTAGAGGACCGATAATTTATTATATAACTTTTGACCTTCATTTGGCTGTCTAAATGTACAGGTGAGGTAAAAGTAGGTTTACAGTTGTGAGTACGCAACACACACAGTTTATTCTTATATTATTTATTATTATTTTATTATTTTCCATATAAACAACTGTAAATCTACTTTTGTCCCACCCTGTATATATATATTTTCTGGTTATAAGCTCCCTTCTGAAACTGGTAAGCTTGTCAGCTAAGTAACGTAATAAAGATAATGTTGTATTAATTACACATTTTCTAAAAGCTATAACAGGAGTTTTTTTTTTTAAATCCTTTGAAGTGAGTGGATAAATTTTCATAATTAAAAAGGAAAAGATTTCAATATATATTTTCCATGTAAACTTTACAAGACAGATTTATTTGCAAGAACATCTGTGTTAAATAATAATAGCATTAAAAACTAGTTTACTGGGCAATTACTCTATACCAATTCTGGACTAAGTGTTTTACATATATTGTATTATTTAAGCAACACTACAACCTGTGAGAAAGGTGTTGTTATTGTCAGTTAAGTAACTTCCCCAAGATCACAGAGCTAACAAGGGGCAGAGATGGGATTCAAACCCAGGCTCTTTTGACTTCAATGACTATGCAGTTAACAATTACACTGTGCTTCTAAAACTTTGGGAAGTGTTTTCCAAAGATAGAAATAAGGAATACTAAGCTAGACACTTTAGAATAAAGCAGATTCTTAGAAAATCCCGGTCAATAGTTTTATAGACATTTCAGGAACCCCAAACTAGTAAATTTTAATTTAAAAAATTGCACTTATTCATAACCCTTAGAAACTATTCACACTATGCTTTAAAAGACAGCCTAAGAGTAATAGAAATTTTGAATAAGGAAGAGTTTTCTAATCTTCTAATTCCATTCCCTCAAATTAAAATGGAAGTCGAAAGCCAAAAGAAGTTAATTGGCTTGGCCTAGGTCTCACAACTTTTCTAATTTTCTTATTTCCTTACACTGTTGTATAATAAGTAAGAATCAGAGACCTTCATGTTAGCAAGTTAAAATCCTAGGTCCAGGACTTACTCATAATGTGACTCACATCAGTTTTCCAGATGTTATGTAGGCTAATAACAAAGTGAGATAATGCTCATAATGAATAATAAAGAACACACAAGTACCTAGTGTGTTGGCTGTGTTATAACTATCCCATGCTGCTCCTTATGAGACCATGCTACTGCCCTACACTGAAGCATGGTAATGTAAATCACCCTGTAAGGAGCTGTGTTTTCAGATTCTGACTTGCCATTATATTGCATATCTGAAAGTCATGTATTAGTCTAATCCTACCAACTTTTGTAACTGCCAGAACATTTTAACCAAGTATTGCCTCTGCATTCTCTCCCCAGAAAACTCAACACCGTTATAGATAGTAGAAAAAGAGCTACTATTAGAAAAAGTAAAAAAAAAGAATAATTTGGAATTAGAAGTCCTAGCAAAATAGATTTGGAGTTAATAATCAGTATAACCTTTCAGAGATTAAAATATCTGTTCAAAAGATAGAAAAATATCTGAAAGAATATAATAAAAATGAAAATATAGCACTTCTAAGCTAGAAATAAAGTGGGAAGGGGGGTGAGAAGATAAGAAGGAAACGGGAATAGCTTTGCTTTTTGTTTCAAGTGACTTTAACTACATCTCTTACCTTATATGAAAATTGAATTGCAGACTCTGGGGGATAAACAATGAAATGCCTTAATGTAAAACCAAAGCCTTGAGATGTTCTCTTCAACATAACTGTTTTGGGACCTGGCCAGGAGAATGCTTCGTCTTCGGATGGTGATATAGTTTCACTTTGTTCTTTTCCATCTTTATTTTTTGACACCTAAAATGGGAAGATATTAAAATGTTAATTACCAACACAATATACTTCCTCATTTAGAAAAAAATATATGCAAAAATATAATACCTAAGTGCAGATATGTTCTTACTGGAGAAAAAGAACCATATTCTGATGCATGAACTATATGTTTTAGTACAAATCATGCAGATCATCAAAATCCAAATGATTTTTATAAAGGGATGCTATGAAAAGTTAATCAGAAGTCAGAATTCTTAGAAATCAAAAATTCAAGAGCTGAAATTTAAATTCAATAGAAGAAATGAAAGATAACACCAAGAAAATCATTAGCACACTAAGGACTAAGAACAGAAACTGAAAGAAGAGACATGAACCTCACACCGAGGATTACTACAGCTGTTATCAGATCATCCCACAGCAACAAAGGATATTAGAAAATAATAGATACGGTCTTCAGGTTCTGAGCATAAAGTCAGTATCTACACAGATGTCCTTTCACTAGCTTGGCCTTATAATTCCTTGATCTCTTCTCTTCCACTCTTGGCTTTTATCTGGTTACTAGCGACCTGATGCCCGAAATTCATGCACATGAAAAGGCAATTAATTAGAGGAAATATTTTAATATTGCTATTTGCCATTTCTCTATAATAGAAGTGTCAGAGATGAAAGAAAATTACCGTATTTTTCGGACCATAAGACGCACCTTTTCTTCACCAAATAGTGGGAGGAAAAGTGCCTGCGTCTTATGGTCCGAGTTGCAGAGCAGCAGCGGGTCCCCCGGGACCTTCCGTGTCCCTGGGGACTGCATATTTGGTGAAGAAAAATTGCGTCTTATGGTCCGAAAAATACGGTAGTAAAATGTATATGAAAATCTCCCTCCTGTCAGTAGTCAGGGGTGTGCCACAGGACCCAGAGTCAAGTCCCGCCGAGCCTGGCACCATGCAGCCTCAGGTCCCTGCTGGTCGGTTGTTATGGCATGATGGCGTGACAACCATTTGCATATTAGACTGTTATTAGTATAGATGACTGAAAACCATTCACAACTTTAAATCAAAGTTCCATTCTTGATTCCTTCTCATAGTCCAATCCTCACAATTCTTCCATCTGAGCTGTCCCTGCCAGTTTCCCTGTTCCTTACCACCCCATGCACTCACTTTGCTCTTAAACCAGCTTCAATTCACTCCTTTGCCTTTCTCTGACTTGCTCAAAGTCACCTAACCCTAGGTAAATCAATAACGCCTACTCTGGGCCTGCACCTATGGAGTTGAACACAGTGGAAATAAAGAAAAACCAGGCTATTTCACTCTAAGTTCATAACCACTAACCTCAATAGAGGTTTTTTTGTGTGTTTTTTTTTAAACCTCACCCAAGGATATGTTTCTATTGACTTTAAAGATAGAAGGAAGGGGTGTGAGAAGAGGAAGGAAGAAAGGGAGGGAGGACGAGAGAGAGAAATACTTATGGGTTGCCTTCTGTACACTCCTAAACTGGGGATCGAACCCACAACCTAGGTATGTGTCTTGACCGGTAATCAAACCCGAACCTTTTATGGGAGGCTCCAATGAACTGAGCCAAGGCAAGAGAGTCTTTACTGCTGTCTGTCAATGATAATTCTGTCTAGTCCATTCATCTTTGATGACTAATTCATCCCTTCTTTTCTGTTCTCACTTGAAGCTGACAACCCTGCTTTCCATTACAATGAGAAAAAAACACACACAAGCATAAGACAACAACCTGCCCTGGCTGTGTGGCTCAGTTGTGGGTTCCATTCCTGGTCAGGGCACATATCCAGGTTGCAAGTTGGATCCCCAGTCCGGATGCAAAAGGGAGACAACTAATTGATGTTTCTTTTTCTCTCTTTCTCTCAAAATGAATTATAAAAAACAACAGCTGAAACTGGTTTGGCTCAGTGGATAGAGCGTCGGTCTGCAGACTGAAGGGTCTCAGGTTCGATTCCGGTCAAGGGCATGTACCTTGGTTGTGGGCACATCCCCAGTGGTGTGTGTGTGTGTGTGTGTGTGTGTGTGTGTGTGTGTGTGTGTGTGTGTAAGAGGCAGCTGATCGATGATTCTCTCTCATCAATGTTTCTAACTCTCTATCCCTCTCTCTTCCTCTCTGTAAAAAAAAAAAAAAAAAAAAAAATCAATAAAATATATTAAAAAAAACAAAACCCCACAACAACAACAAAAACCCCAACATATCCTAGGTGAGGATTAAAAATAATGATAATCCTCCTGTATAATAAAAGGCTAATATGCAAATTGGCCCCTTGGGAGTTATGACTGACTAGAAGTTTGACCTCTCACTATTACATGTGCTGACCACCAGGGGGTGGTACAGAATGAAGGAAGGTCCCGGCCGGCAGCCGGAAGGCCCTGATCAGCCCTGATTGCTGGCTAGGCCTAAAGACTTTACCCATGCACTAATTTCAAACACCGAGGCTCTGGTAATAATCTACATATATATAAAGAGCCAGGGTCCATAAGGACCAAGGCTTGATCACCTCTTATCCAGTCCCTAATCCTAGGCAACCACTAATCTATACCATCTTTCTATCATTTTTGTCATTTCAAGAATGTTGCCCTAACAGGTTTGGCTCAGTGGATAGAGCGTCGGCCTGCGAACTCAAGGGTCCAAGGTTCGATTCTAGTCAAGGGCATGTACATTGGCTGCGGGCACATCCGCAGTAGGGAGAGTGTAGGAGGCAGCTGATCAATGTTTCTCTTTCATCATTTCTAACTATCTCTCCCTTCCTCTCTGTAAAAAAAATCAATAAAATATATGTATTTTAAAAAGTATGTATATCAGTGGAGCTATACAGTAAAGGTTTGAGATTGGTTTTTGTTTTTCCACTCAGCATAATCCTCTGGAGATTCAACCATGTTGTTTCATGCTTTATTTGTTTTTTATTGCTGAGTAGTACTCCATGCCATGAATGCATCACAGTTTGTTTAAAAGACATTGGGGTTGTTGCAGATTGGGGCTATTATGAAGAAATGTGTTATAAACATTTATGTACAGGTTTTTGTGTGAACATATTTCCACTTTTCTATGATAAATGTCTAAGAATTCAACTGCTGAGCTGTATAGTAATTGCATGTTTGGTTTTGTAAGAAACTGCCAATTTTTCCCAAAACAGTTGTACAACGTTGCATTCCCACTAGCCATGTACAGCTGACCCAGTCCATTTTTCTGTGCATCCTCAACAGCATTTGGCACTGTCATTACTTTTTATTTTAGACATTGTGATAGGTGTGTAACTTATTGTGATTATAATTTGCATTTCCCTAATGGCAAAGGATAAACATCTTTTCATGTGCTTAGTACCCTGTTTCCCCAAAAATAAGACAGTGTCTTATATTAATTTTTGCTCCCAAAGATGCGCTAGGTCTTATTTTCAAGGGATGTCTTATTTTTCCATGAAGAATACAGTACACATTTATTGTTAAATGAAAATAAAGGAAATTTATTACCTGTATACGTACGGTAGTACGGTAGTTGTCAACACAAACCAGACAAACTGTGAATCCTGGGGGCCTTATTTTCAGGGGGATGCCTTATATTTCACTCAGAAGGAAACCTATAAGTAGGTCTTATTTTCAGAGGCTGTCTTATTTTCGGGGAAACACGGTATTAGTAGCATGTAAACTTTTAAATCACAAAGAATCTTTAAGATATAGTCAATATAAGTGAATCCTTTATACCTGAGGAAACTGAGGCCCAGATTAGTTAAGAGATTTATTTGAGATTATTGCAGGCTAGCAACAGGGCACGAATTAAAATCATTGTTTTCTGAATCTGAAACTATTTCCCTGAGAATATTCCCCCTATTTTCCATCATCTATTCTATAGTCTCCATAGATTCTTCCCCCATTTGCTCTTTGATCTCATTTATTTTTTTAAATATATTTTATTGATTTTTTACAGAGAGGAAGAGAGAGGGATAGAGAGTTAGAAACATTGATGAGAGAGAAACATCAATCAGCTGCCTCTTGAACACCACCCACTGGGGATATGCCCGCAACCAAGGTACATGCCCTTGACCGGAATCGAGCCCGGTCAGTCCGTAGGCTGACTCTCTATCTACTGAACCAAATCGGTTTTGGCTGATCTCATTTATTTTTTAATTGTTATTTTTCTGCAGGACTCAAATTTTAGCACTATAAAAATGTTACATATATCGAATTTATTTCTAATGTATTATTATGTCTTAGCCTCATAGCTCCCAAATATATTCAAGTTTCCTGTTCTGTTCCCTTGAATCAGATAGATAACTCTCTGGGATCATGGTTTCATGCTTCAAGATTCTGAAATGAGCCTACTGTGTCTTGTTCTGGTAAGCTCTTCACAAAAATAGAGAAAATGAGATGAAGATTAAGCAAGTTCTTTCTCTGCTCCCTGCAAACTAATGTTGAGATTTTTGTTGTTGCCGAAACCAGTTTGGCTCAGTGGATAGAGTCAGCCTATGGACTGAAAGCTGCCTCTTACACACCCAGTAGGGGGTGTGCAAGAGGCAGCTAATAGATGATTCTCTTTCATCGATATTTCTAACTCTATCCCTCTCTCTTCCTCTCTGTAAAAAAATCAATAAAATATATTTTTTAAAGATTTTTTTTGTTGTTAATCCTCATTCGAGGATATTTTTTCCATTGATTTTTTTTAGAGAGAGGAAGAGGGACAGAGAGAGACATCAATACAAAAAAGACACACTGATTGGTTGCTGCCCATATACACCCCAACCTGGCCAGGAATCTAATCAGCAACCAAGGTACATATCCTTGACTTGGAATAGAACCCATGACCCTTTAGTGCATAAGCTGACGCTCTAATTCTGAGCTACCAGCCAGGGCATATTTTTTTTTTTTTTAATGAAACATGTATCAGCTCAGTTGTTTCACTTATTCCATCCTCTCCAGAGTAACACATTGAATCCTCTCTAGTCTCCTCACTTTTCCCTAGGGCAGTGGTTCTCAACCTTTCTAATGCCGAGACTCTTTAATACAGTTCCTCATGTTGTGGTGACCCCCAACCATAAAATTATTTTCATTGCTACTTCATAACTGTAAATTTTGCTACTGTTATGAATCATAATGTAAATATCTGTGTTTTCTGATGTTCTTAGGCGACTTTGCTAGCAGTTCTGAACCGCTGCTATAGAGCCTAAGACCATCAGAAAACACAGATGTTTACATTACAATTCATTAGCAGTAGCAAAATTATAGTTATGAAGTAGCAATGAAAATAATTTTATGGTTGGGGGTCACCACAACATGAGGAACTGTATTAAAGGGTCGTGGCATTAGAAAGGTTGAGAACCACTGCCCTAGAAGAAAGAAGGAAGGGTAATACTTCTTTCTACATAAGAAGAGAAGATGAAAAGAAAAAACACACGTGTGCCTTCTTCACTCCTTCCACTTACCCACAGAGCCTTTTGATCTACTGGATTTCTAACAAGAGCAAACTGCAGGCACACAGGGAGGGACGCTGCAGTTCCAGATTTCTTTACTTAAGAAGAGACTTTAACATACACTCCCTACATGGGTCTCACCTCCCCACCATGAGCACCAATCCATGCTCATCAGCATCAGAATGCAAGAAGCCAAGAAGTGACTGGAATAACAGCAGTTAAATTCTTGGGGACTAAGAACTGTCATTTGATTCCCTTAAAAGTCTTCATAACAAGTTCACTTGATTGAATAATAACTCAAGGTTAGAGAAACCAAAATAAAGGATAAAACCTAACTCCATAATAACTAGATAAAATAACTAGACAAAGCAATCTAAAACAGGAGTTCATAAAGGGAAAACACTAATAACAATAAAAGTAATAAAAACCTCACAGATAGGAATGCAAACTGGCAATGAGGACTCTCCTAGGAATATTCCAAAAGCTGATTGTAATGAAAGTTCCACAACTGTGTAAATTTACTACACTCAAATATACAATGGGTGAATTGTATGGTATGTAAATTACACTTCAGTTAAGATGTTTAAAAAACAAACAAACACATAGGTAAAAAGTACAAACTCTAAAAGTTAGCCAGAGGTGAAAGACACAGGCTGTCACAAAAGTAAACATGAGTTGGGAAAAAATGCCCATATACACATAAATATACAGCCTCTAAGCTATTGTTTATAATTGGTTGTACTTTAAAGTAGAATGCAAATAGATTCCTAGTATATTCCAGGAATCGTTCATGAAGGAGCATAAGAAGGTATTATATTGATTCCATCATATACTAAGATTATGAGCCCTACTCCTATGGATTCTTGGAAAATATCTTGTTATATAATATTTATATTAAATATCTTGTTATATAATATTAGTAGTACCAGTTGCTGAAAGAAAGTAAGGTTTTCTGCCTTATTGGGGTCAGACTTTATCATGGTGATGCAACATCTTTTAAGTGTTATTTCCTGATAAAACACCACAAAGGATCTGAATGTGTGAGCCCTTAGGGACTTTTTTCTTTCTTTTTTTTATTATGATATCAGATAATTGTCCTCATCCCCCCCATTCCCATCCCAAACCCCTCCCCACATGCCCCCACCCCCTGTTGTCCATGGCTACTGGCTAGGCCCATATGCATGCATACAAGTCCTTTGGTTGATTTCTTCCCCTTACCCCCACCCTCCCCTACTTTCTCTCTGAGGTTTGAGAGTCTGATCGCTGCTTCTCTTTCTCTGGGTCTGTTTTTGTTCATCAGTTTATGTTGTTCATTATTTCCTCTAGATGTGTGAGATCATGTGATCTAAGAAATACCCTTGTAAGAACCGAAACTGAGACAAGCCATAATGGTTATGCTGAGAGGCAAATGAATCAGTCTGTAGTGAGTTCCTTTCTGGGCCCACAATTCTTTTGAGTCCCAATTTCAATGTCAAACAGTTCCTTATGTGTGCATGTCAGCCATGGTATTTCAGATCCGGTCGGTGAAACTTTTTTCTTTTAAATAGTTAAATTATTTACTACCATAGTTATGCCTGTCATCTGGCTCAATGTTTTTTCCTTTATTACCTGGAGAGATTGTATGCACAGTGGGCAGAGCATGGACTCTGGAGCTAAACTACATGGGTCTGTATCTTTCATTCACCAGCTGTGGACCTTGGGCAAGTTCCTTAACACATCTGTACCTACTATGAAGATGATAATTATAGTTCATACTTCATATGTTGTTTAATCCAAAGATTAAATGAATTATCATTTGTAAAGTATTTAATATAGTATGTCACACATAGTAAGCACTACATAAAAAAAAAAACACACAGAGGTCAACAATACATAAAGGCTTATTTCAAAAATAGATTATATGGACAGATACATGCAAAAAAAATAAAAAGAAACTAGATCACCAACTTACACCATACACAAAAATAAAATCAAAATGGATACAGTACTTAAACGGGAAACCATAAAAATACTAGAGGAATCCACAGGCAGCAAAATCTCAGACATATGCCAAAAGAACTTCTTCACTGATACTGCCCCTAGGGCAATGGAAGCTGAAGAGAAAATAAACAAATGGGGCTATATCAAAATAAAAAGCTTTTTCACAGCAAAAGAACCATCAACGTAACAAGAAGAAAACCCACTGTATGAGAGAACATATTTGCAAATGTTATCACTGATAAAGGCTTAATCTCCAACATCTACAGACAGCTTATACAACTTAATAAAAGGAAGATAAATGATCCAATTAAAAAATGGGCAATGGACCTAAATAGAATCTTTTCAAAAGAAGATAGAAGGAAGGCCAAGAGACACATTAAAACATGCTCAAAGTCACTAGTTATCCGAGAGATGCAAATCAAAACGACAATGCGTTACCATCACATACCTGTCAGAATGGCTATCATCAACAAATCAACAAACGAGAAAGGAGAACCCTCGTGCACTGCTGGTGGGAGTGCAGACTGGTGCACCCACTGTGGGGAACAGTATGGAGTTTCCTCAAAAAACTAAAAATTTGACCCAGTTATCCCATTCCTAGGAATATATCCTAAGAAACTAGAAACACCAATCAGAAAGGATATATGCACCCCTATGTTCATGGCAGCACAATTTACAATAGCTAAGATTTGGAAACAGCCTAGGTGCCTGTCAACAGATGACTGGATCCAAAAACTATGGTACATCTACACAATGGAATACTATGCTGCCATAAAAAAGAAGGAATTATTACCATTTGCAGCAACCTGGATGGAACTGAAGAACATTATGCTGAGTGAAATAAGCCAGTCAATGAAAGAAAAATATCACATGATCTCACTCATTTATGGATAATAAAGAACATTATAAACTGATGAACAAAAAGATAGATACAGAAACAGTAAAGCATCAAACAGGCTGTCAAATTACAGCGGGAAGGTTAGGGAGAGGTGGGAGAGATAAGAAAGAGATCAACTGAAGGACTTATATGCATGCATATAAGCATAACCAATGGATGCAAAACTCTGGGGGGTGAGGGCATGAATGGGAGTGGAGTGGGGGAAGGGGACAATGGAAAATATGTACACATATAATATCTTAATAAAAAAATTTAAAAATAAGAAAGAAAAAAATAGATTATAATAATATACCTAGAAAAAAACTTAAAGACTGTGAATGCCCTATATACTAAAAATTACAAAGCATTATTAAGAGGTTGATAAAGACACAACAAAATGGAAAAATATACCATGTTCATGGATTAGAAGAATCAAAATGGCCACATTACCCAAAGCAATATACAGATTTAATGCAATCCCCATTAAAATCCCAATGTTATTTTTAAGGACACAAGAAATCATTAGATTTGTATGGAACCACAAAAGACCGTAAAAATAGGCAAAGCAATCCTGAGGGAAAAAACGAAGCTGGAGGTATCACACTATGTAACTTCAAATTATACTATAGAACTACAATAATCAAAATAGCATGGTATTAGTAGAGAAACAGATACATATCAGTGGGACAAAATAGAGAGCCCAAATATAAAACCACATGTATACAGATAGATAATTTTCAACCACAGAGGCAGAAACACAGAATGAAGTAAAGATAGTCTCTTCAATAAATGGTGCTGGGAAGACTGGAAAGCCACATGCAAAAGAATGAAACTAGTTTGGTTTGTCACCATGTACAAAAATTAATTCAAAGTGGATCAAAGATATAAATACAATTCCAAAAACAATAAATTACATAGAAGAAAATATAGATATCAAACTTATGGACCTTGATCACAAGAACATTTTATGAACTTGACCCCAGGCAAGGGGAGTAAAGGCAAAAATAATTGAATGGGACTATATCAAGCTAAAAAGCTTCTGCACAGTAAAAGAAACTGAAAACAAAACAAAAAAGGGAGCCAATCACATGGGAGATGATATTTGCAAACATTAGCTCCAACAAAGATTTAATTTTCAAAGTATTAGAGAACTCATAAAATTTAACACCAAATAAATAACAACCCAATCAAAAAATGGGCAGAGGATATATGACACTTCAACAGACACCTCTCCCAAGAAAATATACAAATGGTCAAAGATATATGAAAAGATGCTCAACCTTACTAGCAATTAGGGAAATGCAAATCAAAACTTATAGTGAGATACCACCTCACACCTATTAGAGTGGCCACTATCAATAAGTCAAGCAATAACAAGTGTTGGAGAGGTTGTGGAGAATAAGGAACCCTCATTCACTGCTGGTGGGAATGTAGACTGGTACAACCACTATGGAAAATGGTCTGGTGATTCCTCAAAAAATTTAGAGCTACCATAGGACCCAGCAATCCCTTTCCTGAGTATATATCTAAAAAACTCAAAAACATGTATTCACAAAGATATATGCACCCCTATGTTCATTGTAGCATTATTCATGGTGGTCAAGACATGAAAGCCATCAAAATGCCCTACAACAGAGAACTAGATAAAGAAAATGTGCTACATATTAACATGGAATACTACCCAACCATAAGAAAGGATGAAAGACTACCACTTGCAACATGGATGGGCCTTGAGAATATTATGCTAAGTGAAATGAGTTAAGTCAGAAAAGGCTAGGAACCATATGATTTCACTCACATGGGGGACATAAAACTGAAACTCATAAACACAAACGGCAGAGTGGTGATTTCCAGAGGGAAGGGAGTGGTGGATAAGGAGGTGCTAACACATGGTGGCAGGAGAAGATTTGACTTTGAGTGGTGCAATATACAGAACTTGTAACAAAGAAACCCACACCTGAAACCTGTATGATATTAACCAATGTCACCCCAATAAATTAAAAAAATAGATTATAACACTTTTTATATCTCAGGAGAATAGTGTATGAAATACAGTTTCAACTGAGGAAAGATAAAATCTTGACTATCCATAAAACTTTTTACTAGAAATTATAGGTACATCTAAAAGAGAAATGGGCTCATAGTGATTGAGCAATCTGTCAAAAAGATACAGCTAGTAAATGATACAGCTAGCTGTTCAGTCTGTTCTATGCCAGTGGGAAGGAAATAATAATATGATTTTAAAAATTTATATATTGCTTATCTTTAAGCTACTTTCTCCATAGTCCTAATGCCACTGAGAATTAATCTTATAGAAATTAATCCTCACATATTGAGTTTCTTTAATGGGACATTTCTTTGCAAAATATTTTGGCACAAGTGGAAATGTGGTTTTTTTTTATTAAAAGGTTTCTTTGTTTGCATTAAAAGAGTCTTAAATAAAGTTTTTTTATATACTAAACATACATGGCGATTCTTGACTTGCAGCTTATGAAGTTTCTAAAATATTTGGGTGTTGTTTTTTGTATGTGGTTTTTTGTTTTTGGCTACTACAAGTTGATAACAATTGGAACTACTTTGATGTTAAATAACTAGATGGATTTTTCTAAGAATTGTGGTTGCCAGTGGATATTTTCATACTTAAGTCATGAAAAATGACCAAAGAAGTTCTAATACTCTGATGACTTGAAATTGAAAAATCTAGATGACTTCAGTCCAAAATATTTTGATAATTTCAAATTAAACACTTGAATTTAATTTTTAAAAAGATAACCCTTAACATTTAAGTATATTATTGACTTGGAAATTCATTTAAAGCATCTTTCTAATTATGGCTTTGCTTTTCTGATATAATTTGAGCACCAGGATACACCCTTATGTCAGGCAGAGACACCAGAGTAGGTCCCTGTCCAGCAAAGACAAATGACATGAAGTGAGCTAACAACATCCGCAGTCCCTGGGGAAGACAGGGCTTGGAGATGGGCTGCCATCCAATTTCTAATGTGGTAATGCACCATCCATTTATGCCCTTTCAAATACACACTGTCTCTAGGTTGAACTCAACTGTGTTTTATTCATTTCAAAACCCCAGCTAAATAAAAAATTCCCAATGAGGGGAGTCATTATATTGTAATTTATTCATGAAAAGTTATGATTAAATATCAAAAAGTATTGTATACACATTTTAAAGGTACTGCAGTGCTTACTATTTAAAGAAATCCTGGGATTGAAGTTCTTTGAAAAGCAATGTTATTGTAACCACTCCATAATTTATGCTCTATAAATATATTGCCTTTCAACATTAACATTATTTTTACATAAAGAAAATGCCTTAATTGATTAAAACATAAATTATTCAAATTATATCAGAAAAGCAAAGCCATAATTATAAACCTCTAAAACCATTTACAAGTGAAAACTGTTACGACTTTAAAATAAGCATAAATACACCAGCTGATTATTATACAAGGAGGCTGTTAAAGTATTATAAAGTACATACAATACTCATAAAAATACAAATCCAACATACCATAAGTTTTACTAATAATGTATAAGTTACAAATAAGGAACATTAATTGTTCCAAATCAGACTGAACAGCCAAAAGGAATTTTATATATATACTAGAGGCCCGGTGCACAAAATTTATACACAGGGGAGGGGTTGGGGGGAGGGAGTATTCCTCAGCCCAGCCTTGTACTCTCTCAAAATCTAGGACCCCTCAGGTAGGGTCTCTAGGCCTGGCCAGCAATCAAGGATTATTGGGGCTTTCCTTCCCCCATGCTGGCAGCTGGCCCCATCCCTACCACAGCCACTGCTTGCCATCTCTGCAGCACTGCGCCTCCTCCCCCGCCACTGTTGCCTCCCTCTGGGGGCCGCAGTACAATTGCTGGCCAGTGGCCTGGGCCTCCCTCTGGTGGGGTGATCCATCACAGCACTCCACGATGGATTTCCCGGCAAAGGGAGGCTCTGCCCACCCCGCCGGGACTCTGCTACCGATCGCCACAGAGAGAGCGGCCTAGGCCTCCCTCTTTGGGGCGATGGTGGAACCCCCCGCCCCCTCCTCAATTGACTGCCCCACCAGCTGGTGGCCTAGGCCTCCCTCTTTGGGGCGATGGTGGAGCCCCCTCCCCCTCCTCAATTGACTGCCCCACCAGCTGGTGGCCTGGGTCTCCCTCTTTGGGGTGATCATGGGGCAATGGCAGGGCCCTCCAACCAAGCACACTGCACCCACTTTGGCCGGCCTGGTACCAGTGCGTGTCATAGCATGGTCATCCAAAGGTCGTCCGGACGGTCATTCTGCTGTTCAGTGGCTCAGTCAATTTGCATATTATGCTTTTATTATTATAGGTGTGTGTGTGTGTGTGTGTGTGTGTGTGTGTGTGTGTGTGTGTTTATTTATTTATTTATTTATTTTTCTCCCCTCCTAATCTTTATCTGAGGATTCCACAGATTTTTAGAGAGAGTGGAAGAGAGAGGGAAAGACAGAGAAATATAGATGTGAGAGAAACACATCAATTGGTTGCCTTCTGCACGAGCCCAGACCAGGGCCTGGGCCGGGAAGGAGCCTGCAACAGAGTTATGTGCCCTTGACCAGAATTGAACCCTGACCCTTCCTTCAGTCCGCAGGCCTAAGCCTTATCCACTGAGCCAAACTGGCTAGGGTGGGAATTACTTATTTTTAAAAAGGGCTTTTTATATGCTTTTACTCTCCTTTGCTTTGGTTATATAAGTTTTATGGTTACATTGGATATCATGGGCATTTCTTTAATCACTAGCTGGTGGGTCAACTCCCAAATCAATTTCCAGATTTTTGTGATAATAGTGATGTTGTTGTAGAATTCAAATTTTCATTAAATAATTATAATATCCACAGGTAGAAACATGAGTATCTTCTTATAAACTAGTCTTATTTTTTTGAAATTTGATTTTCCTATATCCATTTAGCATAGCTATTCCACTCATTCTCTGGACCTTCTATCTTTAAAGATCTTTATCTTCAAGTAGATGTCTTCAATACAGGAAATATTTAATAAGCAGTTCTTAAGGACTTCTGAAAAATGAAGGCCTGGGGTCGATATAACTTGCTTTGGTTACTTAAATAGAGACTACTCAAGAAAACGGAAAATAAGATGACATCATTCCTATTTTATGGATTTTTAATACTGTACTCATAGAAAGTAGTCAACTTATCCAAGTTCTTACAGCTAGTGAATGATGGGGCAAAGATCTGCACAGGTACTTCACAAAAGAGGAAATGTAAAAGGCAAAGAAGTATAAGAAAAGATGCCCAATCTCATTAGTCATCAGGCAAATTAAACCCAAAAGGTAAGGTTTACACACCAAAGTGGCTAATATAATTTTTTAAAGCTGGTAATCAATTATTGGCAAGGATGAAGAGTAACAAGAATTATTTAATACTGATGATGAATTATAAATTGGTGCAACCACTTTGAAAAACATAGTATCTGTTAAAGTTTGCTTGGTAGTATCTGTTAAAGTTTGTCTATAAAATGTGAATATCCTGTATTCCAGCAACTCCACAACTAGGTATATACTCAACAGAAATGCATAAATACCTGTGCAAAATATTCACAGCAGCATTATTTGTAACTAGAGGCCCAGTGCACGGATTCATGCACTGGTGGGGTCCCTTGGCGTAGCCTGTGGGGATCAGGATGAAACTGGCAGTCCAACGCTGCCTGCCACTCCTGTCTGCTTCTGCTACTCATCCCAGCCCCAATGTGCATGCCTGCTGCTCAGCAGGCCCACTGCCGCTCCACTGCGGGTTCTGGGCTGCAGTGGCCAGCTGTGAACCCTGTGACTGCACCTATCAGTCAGCTGAACAGAAAGCACACTGACCACCCAGTGGCAGCTCCTGCATTGAGCATCTGCCCCGAAGTGGTCAGTGCATGCCATAGTGACCAGTCCATCAGTCGTTCCATTGCTTAGGCTTTTCTATATATAGATGGCCAGAAGTCATATGTCCATAAAACATCAAATATCTTTTTTTTTAAATATATGTTATTGATATTTTACAGAGAGGAAGGGAGAGAGATAGAGAGCTAGAAACATCGATGAGAGAGAAACATCAACCAGCCGCCTCCTGCACACCCCCTACTGGGGATGCGCCTGCAGCCAAGGTACATGCCCTTGACCGGAATCAAACCCGGGACCCTTCAGTCCGCAGACTGACGCTCTACCACTGAGCCAAACCGGTTTCAGCAAAACATCAAATATCTTACAATGAACTACCATAAATAAATTCTTACAGCTCATGCAACAACATGGATGAATTTCAAAATATAATTACAGTGAAAAAAGTCAATATAAAAGGGTATATAGAATGTGATAATATTTATAATACAATTCAAAACAAGAGAATAATGACTCCATGGGGCATAATAGAGGCTATTGAGGATACCCATTAATATTCTATATCTTTTAAAATATATATTTTATTGATTTTTTTACAGAGAGGAAGAGAGAGGGATAGAGAGTTAGAAACATCAATGAGAGAAAAATCATCGATCAGCTGCCTCTTGCACACTTCCTACTGGGGATGTGCCCGCAACCAAGGTACATGCCCTTGACTGGAATCGAACCTGGGAACTTTCAATCCACAGGCTGACGCTCTATCCAGTGAGCCAAACCGGTTTTGGCAATATTCTGTATCTTGATCAGACCAATTATGTACAGCTGTGTTCACTTTGTAAAATTTCACCAAGCTATATATTTAACTTTATATTTATACTAGATGGCTGGCCCAGCCCCAATTGGGGTAAATTGGGGCCCGCCTGTTGGGAAAAGGAGACAGTGGAAGGTTGGCCAGCCAGATGCCCTGATCTGCGCCTGATCAGAGCTGGTCCAGCTTAGGGGAGGAGCCAAGGGCAATTGGCCAGTGGGTCTCACCCCCCCCATCCAGGTGTGTGTGTGTGGGGGGGGGGGGACTAACTGGGGAATGGCCTGTGGGTGGGAAAGGGCTGTGGGTGGGGAAGCCAATCATAGGTCAGCAGCCAGGGGAAGGGCTGTGGGAGATTGGCTGGCCAGCCCCACCCCCAATTGGGGAGGGGGGGCAATTGGGGGCAGAGCTGGCTGCAAGGAGGGACTGTGGGCTGATTGGGGTGGTAGGGGCCCATTAGATATGGGGCTGGCCAGGGGGTAGGAGCTGAAAAAGGTTGGCCAGTCAACCCCATCCCCTATTGGTGTGTGTGTTTGGGGGGCGGGGGAGGGGGGGGCGATCAAGGGCAGGGCCAGCCAGGTATAGGGGTTGTGGGCCAATTGGGGTGGGATGGACCCACTGTGGACAGGCCCAGCCACAGGGAATGGCCCCAGAGTAGGCGGGGTTGACCAGCAGCCCTGCCCTTCATCAGGATGGGAGGGGCCAATCAGGGACAGGGCTGGCTGGGGGAAGGGGCCATGGGAGGTTGGCCTGCTGGCCTCACCACTCCCCCACCCCTCCCCGATTGGGCAGTTCACTGGCTGCAGTGAGTGCCATAGCAACCAGTCGTTCCGGTCATTATGGCATTCCAGTTGCTGGCTTTTTATACAGTGATTGCTACATACCTTTTTAAAATGTTTGCATTTTTGTCAAAGCATGCTCATGTTTGTTTAAACATGAATTTGGTAACATCACTGTCATGCTAAAACCCTACAACAGGCTTCCCATCAGTCTTGGATAGGAGGACTCTGACCTCATTCCCTTACTGCTCCCCTGCCACCCAGCACACAGATCTGGCTCCCTGGAACCAAGTTTTCTCCCATCTTAGGGGCTTTAACCTCTGCAGTTCCTTCTACCTGGAGGCTGATAGTTGTATGGCTTACTTCCTTAATTCGGATTCTGCTTAAGCATCACCTACTTAGAGAAATGACTTCAGAGGATCTTTTCCTTACTACTTATCTCAAGTGGACTCCCCATCATTCTATCCTGCTTTATTTTTTTCTCAAAGCACTCATCATAATCTGAAACAATACTATAAATATATTTGTTCATTTGTCTGTCCCCACCCCCAATTAAAATGTATGGTCAAGAAAAGCAGAGACTTTGTTTTGTTCATGCAAGAACAGTAGCAGAAAGTAGGTACATAAAAATTTGCATTGAATATATAGAAAATGAGCATTTTCTTTTCCCACAAAGGAAACTTTATATTTGTAATTATCTACTAATTTCTTGTGTTTGTTTACTATATGTCTGCCCTACTAATCTCCAAGAACACAGACATACACACATGCTCACCATTCTATAAGCAATACCTCACACAGTAGCCAGGCAAAAACCAGGTGCTAAATAAATATTTGTGGAAACAAAAGATATACATCAATGCACCACCTAAACTTCATGTTTATCTAAGCTCTCTATAAATACGGATGGTAATACCCTAGTCAAGATCTAAACATTAGGATTATAGCCTGATTTAACTCCATTAATCTCCAGGACCTAAAAAAAAGTCACCATTTTCCATCACCATTATGCGTAGGACCAAAATCATCAAATAAAATATTCTGACTGGTCACCATTTTTGATGGTAAGCTTAACATAAATTCCTATCCCCTCCTATACAGAAAGAGTTAACAGAGAAAGCAAGCTATGCTTAGAGAAAAGTATGCTTATAAGATTGTTCCTTATTGGCATCTGGGGGCTTAGATTTCTGGAAGGTTCTCACCATTCCCTAAATGATCAAAGTGTCTCCCTGTGCCTGAACTGTTTATGCAAACAACGAGGTTTATGCTGAATACCTGCTTTCCTAGTGGGAATTTATGTACTTGCTAGTCACAAGGTGCTTACATGACCAGCCCCCAATAAAAACCTTTCTCAAATAAGTTTCGCTGGTAGACATTATACATGTTGTTGTTATCCTATGTAATAAAGAGCTAATATGCAATGGTCGTCACACCATCACATCGTAATGGCTCAGACACTCGATACTGGGGAGGGAGAAATGGGGAGCAGCCAGGCACAAATGAGCTCACAAGAGAGGAATGGGGACCAGCCAGGCTGTGCCCCGGGAGAGGGACAAGCCCGCCTGCCCCGTGATTCTGGGCGCCAGCAGCCCAGGAGAGGAACAAGCCATGTGCCCCACGGTCCCAGGCACCAGTGCTGCCTGTAGCTGCGACCCAGGTGAAGCTGCCCTTCCCACAGTCCCCTGTGGCTGTGGCTGGCCAGGGCAAAGCCGGCCCAGGTCCTGGGTAACTGTGGCCAGCCAGAGGTAGGGAAGCTCAGGTCCAGGTGCCTGCAACCGACCAAAGGAGGGAGTCCTGGGTCCCCGGTGCAAGGCAGAGACGGTTATGGGTGGTCAGGCCAGCAGGGGAGCAGTTAGGGGTAATCAGGAAGGCAGGCAGAGGGTTAGGGGCAATCAGGCAGGCAGGGGAGCAGATAGGGGTGATCAGGCTAATAGGGGAGCAGTTAGGGGTGATCAGATTAGCAGGCAGAGGGGTTAGGGGCAATCAAACAAGCAGGCAGGAGAACAGTTAGGAGCCAGCAGTCCCAGATTTCAAGAGTCCCCTGAGCGGTCCTGGATTGCAGAGGGTGCAGGATGGGCTGAGGGACCTCCCCCCTTTACCTCCCCACTCTGTGCATGAATTTTGTGCACTGGGCCTCTAGTAAAATGAGAAACTAGGAAAATTCCAGGACAAGCAAAATAGAAAAACTAAGACCAATCGTTAAACAGCAGTTTGTAGCCACCTAGTAAACCCTATCTTCCTTAAACCAAGGACATTTAAGGATAAATGATTTGGGCTAGAAGGAAAAGGGGAAAAGGTGGGGGGTGAGGGGGGAATAGAAGATATCTGCAATACTACCATGTTTCCCCGAAAATAAGGCATTCTCCGAAAATAAGACCTACTTACAGGTTCCCTTCTGAGTGAAATATAAGGCATCCCCCTGAAAATAAGGCCCCCAGGCTCTATCTTAGAATGAAAATTAATTTACCGTAAACTGGTCGCTAGGGCAGCCCTGAATGGCTTCTAGCAACCAGTGACGTTACGCGGAGTCCTGACATCACTGCTGTGTGAATGAAGAGAAATCAGCGTGGAAACTTTGTGAAACCTAAACTGTAAGAAGCTGTGACTTGGCTGAAGAATTCGTGGGAGAAAATCACTGACAGTTGCATTGCAAATGCACTGCGAGCAGGCTACCTTGACAAGAAGTACTCATTTAAAGACAGTGCTATTGAGAAACATGAGAGATTTGGTCCACTGATTCTGAAAGAGATGGAGTCACAAGAAATTCACCAGGAAATTCAGGAATTGGATTGTTTGATGATGTTCCAGAAGATGATGACATGATTGTCATTGAATAACTGAGTAAATTCTTGATACTGTAGGATTCACAGTTTGTCTGGTTTGTGTTGACAACTATCGTACTACCATACCGTATACAGGTAATAAATTTCCTTTATTTTCATTTAACAATAAATGTGTACTGTATTCTTCTTCATGGAAAAATAAGACATCCCCTGAAAATAAGACCTAGCACATCTTTGGGGAAGAAGAAATGGTTTGCACTTCTCTACAATCAGGATAAGTAGCTTAAATTGCCCTATACTTAGGGAAACAGATAACGAAATAACGAAATGTAATTGAAGTGTCATTTGCCAACCACACCTAAGGTCAGAAAAATTAAAGAGAATAAATTTCATTTTGGTACAACAGCATAAAGCTGATAAATATTCTTCTATTGATTCATCCCTAGGGCCTCCCCTATACTCCCAGATTATAAACCCCTGAAGGTCCCAGCGGGCACTCTCCCTCCAGGGAGCAAACCTGTGCCATTCCCTTTGCTTTCTCTTCGCCCCCCATTCTCCACACTCTTCCTCCTCCCTCCCAGTATGTATCCCCTAACCCAGCCGTGGGCAAACTACAGCCCGCAGGCTGAATCCGGCCGTCCGGCTGTTCTATCCGGCCCGCGGAGCCGAAAGAGCGGAGGGTTCTCTTGCTCTTCCCTCCGCTCCTTCACCAGCAGCCCAAGATGAGAGTGCCAGCATGGTCAGGTTGCTTTTGTTCCGGCCCTCTGGTCCAGTTTAAGAATCCGTTGTGGCCCTCCAGTCAAAAAGTTTGCCCACCCCTGCCCTAACCGTGAGGGACCCATGTGACTTACACCCGGGGGAGCAATGGGCGGCAGCAGTTTTTCCAGGGTAACCCCCTGAACCTGGCTCCAAGGCCCGCTTTTCTCGGACTCCCTTAGCTCACGAGGCTCTCCTGTAGCTTCTTCTACGCCCTTCCTTCTTTCACTCGCCTAAGTATATTTTTGTTGCAGTCAATAAATTCTTGTTTGCTTTTCTACACGTTGTCTCTTAATTGAAGTATTTCCCTCGAGAAGATAAAAACCAAGGCCTACCCATTTCGGCAATAACACTGGCACAATCTGTTGTTATAGGAATTAAGTGTATCCATCCTCTGTGTCCAGTGAGAAAAGAACCTTGGAAGCTTGGGTGTGATTTTTTTCTGAACTTGGTCCCATACTCATTTTCCTTTGCTGATTTTGTTTTGTATCCTTTAGCTGTAATGAACCACAGTTGTGAATACTATTATATGCTGAGTCCTGTAAGTCCTCTTACCAAATCACTGAACACTGGGGTCGTTTGGAGGATCCCCAACACATCTCCCAATTCTGAAATGGATTAAAATCTATCACAGCTGTAGAAAAGCAAAAAGAAGAAAGAGAACATTGATCCAGCCTTCTGGTATCCATCCTCCGGTGCAGTCTCCTCCCCTAGAGTGTGGGCTGGACCTAGTGATTTCCACCTAATGAATGGAATTCAACAAATGTTCTGGAATGTCACTTCCAGGATTAGATAACAAAAGACTGCAATGGGCCTGCCCATGTGGCTGAGCTTCAACCTATGAACCAGGAGGCCAGAGTTCCAATCTGGTCAGGACACATGCCCAGGTTGCAGACTTGATCCCCAGTAGGGGCTATGCAGGAGGCAGCTGATCCATGATTCTCACTCATCATTGATGTTTCTGTCTCCCCTTTCCTCTCTAAAATCAATAAAAATATGTTTTTTAAAATTATTAAAAAGACTGTGATGTCTGTCTCCTCCACACACTCTTCCCCCATGTTCCGTCTTATGAACTAAGCTGCCCTGTGGAGAGGCCCCAGTGACAAAGTGAGGCAGCCACAGCCAGCAAATAATGAGGCCCTCAGCCCAACAGTGGGTGAGGAGCTAATCCCGCCAGCAATCACGTCAGTGAGGCAGAAGATCTTCCCTCAGCAAGCCCTGAGGGGCCTGAAGCAGATCTCCAACCCCAGAGCCGGCAAGTGCACACTGAGCCAAAGCACCGGTGAGGCCACATCTGGATTTCTGACCCACAGAAACTGTGAGACGATAAACGTTATTGTGTTAGGTCACTGTTATTCTGCAATACATAACTAATACACTCTACCACCCAAAACAACTAAAAAAGCCAGACAGCATATATGAGACAATGGTTTCCAGACACTGGACATCAGACAACAAAGAACAGCAATCTGTGAAAAACAGGAAAGCAAGTAGGCCCCATTGCCCTAGTGTCGTGGTCGGCAAACTGCGGCTCGCGAGCCACATGTCTCCTTTGCCCCTTTGAGTGTGGCTCTTCCACAAAATACCACGGCCTGGGCAAGTCTATTTTGAAGAAGTGGGGTCAAAAGAAGTTTAAGTTTAAAAAATTTGGCTCTCCAAAGAAATTTCAATTGTTGTACTGTTGATATTTGGCTCTGTTGTTTGCCGACCACTGCCCTAACGTACTGTGCAGTTTCAAGACGTTGCACAGGGAGGGCAAATCCAGGCAGGGCTCAGTGGTCTCCCTAACATTGGATGAGGCCCAGGTGGCTGGAGTTGACAGGGACAAGCACTAGAGAGAAGAAAGCAGCCCAGAGAGGGAGCTCTGGACATCTGCACAGGGGCCTCCCCACTTGGTCTTCAGCTGAAGACCCTGAGGGGAGAGAACTTCCAAAACAAGCATGGACCAATCCCTGACACGCACAGGCCAGCAACAGTGCCTGTGTTCTACCAGTCAGAGTGGGACAAACCCCCTAATCTGTGCATTGCCAGGCAAAACACTCCAAAGTACATTGCCTTACTAGTGGGACAAAATTAGCTCTCTACTAGAGCTGCTCTGGTCTCATCCAATAAAGCTTAAAAATAAAACTCAAAAAAAAAAAAAAAGGGAAAGGAATTATATGCCAAAGATACTGTGGGCCAATATACATCCAGTTGGGAGTGTCTGTGGGTGTTAGATCCCAGGTGGAGGACAGAGCTGGAGAAAGACAGAGATGGGCACTCACTTCATATAGGATGGAGCACGGAGGTAAGTGCTAAGACACATGAGGAGCACAGCTCTAGGAAGCTTGGAGGAAGTGATATCCATATTAAATGAACTACAGATGCCAGAACTGCTATCATAGACTGCGATGGAAAGGACAGATCGAAAGGCTAAGAGAAGTGGGCAATGCTAGAATGCGTCTAACATATCAGGCCAGAAATCCACCCTGCTACGTTCCTGGGGAGGGCGGAGGACGCTCCGCTTACAGAGGCAATACAGAAAGCACTGGCACGGGTGGATCAGCTCCTCTGAGAAGCGAGGTGCTGTCTGTTCCCAGCAGGCCAGCACTGACAACAGAAGATGCTGCTATAAATCCCGGCCTCTTAAGAAGCAAATAGGATGTTAGTTAGCATCACACAAAAGCAGAGGCCAGATAGCAGATTTAACATTCAGAGTCAAGGTGGAGATATTCAGGAATGAGCAACAAAATCAGGGTGGCTTTCCAGGGCCCTGGCCCAGAATCTACAGAGAGGAGTACAAAACATGTGATTTCTAGGGCAGTCCACTGCTGGTGCTCACCTGTCCCTGGTGTAACATCCCAGGACAGACATCTCACTCAGCCCAGGGAAACTATCCAGAGAGGGAGACCTACCAGACGCTGGGAGAGTAGTGGCCTTGTGAAGGGGGTTTGGGCAAAGGGGTGAGAAGGGGTGTGGGGACCTACAGGTACATAAAGGGATGGATTCCAACAAGAGGAAAAGAGAGAAAGATCCTACTTCAGCTTTCTGTTTCCTTACCTTTTTGCCTATTTGGTTCCTTCCTCCCACTTTCCTGTCCCATCTTTTCTTCTCTCCCTGCTCCTATGATCCCCTTCTCGGTCCACATTTTCTCTACTACTCCCTAAAATGACCATCGATTAAAAGTAAGCTTATTTCATATTTTGAATACAGCTCTATTATTTATATTTTAGAAGCTGATGAGTTGAACATTAAATTCTTCAACTAAGAGATAGTATCCTTTGAGAGCAAAATTCTAAATAGCTCCTACATTTATTTACATTTGAACATTCTTGGGAAAAAAATGGGTACAGCATACTTCAATGCACTTACTATAAAGTTTGTAATAAATGAAACCTTTTCCACTCATCCTCTAAACAAAAGTTACTGTGAATGGCCCCCTACATAAGCAATTTTCCCTTCAGTCATGAATAAACATGGTATAACAGAGGATTTTAAATGTCTTGGGTGGTGGGCACATGGTGCTATATACAGATTTTATAACTTAGAATCCACACATATAACCTATATGATCATGTTGACCAATGTCACCCCAATAAAATTTAATTTAAAAATGAATAAATATGTCATTCCTCAAATATACAATCCTACCTAATAAAAGAGTAATATGCAAATTAATCATCACTCTGCTACACCCACAAGCCACTCCCACCAGCCAATAAGAGCAAGTATGCAAATAAACCCAACCAAGATGGCTATAGCCATAGAGAGCAGAAGGAAGGCTTGGGTTCTCCAGGTAATGAAGGAAGCCAAGCTTTCTGCCTGCCCTTGCCAGCCTATGCCTCCACTCAAGACTACAAAGTTTCAATTATAGAAGGTAAACAAATCCAAACTGAAATGGCAGCAGCCAAGGAGCAAGCAGGAGGCTTGGCTCTGCTCCAGGCTACAAAGTTTCAATTATAGAAGGTAAATAAATTCCAGATACCAGGGCCTCCACTTGGGTTGCCAGTGGACATGGCCAGCCTGCAAACCACCACAGGCCCCTCACCCAGGCTGCCCCACAACCCAAGGGAACCCCCACCCTGATCCGGGACACCCTTCAGGGCAAACCAGCTGGCTGCCACCCATGCACCAGGCCTCTATCCTATCTAATAAAAGAGTAATATGCAGATTGACCATCACTCCAACACACAATAACTGCCCCCATGTGGACACAAAGATGGCCACCACAAGATGGCCGACAGGGGAGGGCAGTTGGGAGGCACCAGGCCTGCAAGGGAGGGCAGTTGAGAGGGACCAGGCCTGTAAGGGAGGGCAGTTGAAGGTGATCAGTCCTGCAAGGGAGGGCAGTTAGGGGTGACCAGGAAGGCAGAGGAGGGAAGTTGGGGGCAAACAGGCTGGCAGGGGAGCAGTTAGGCATCAATCAGGCTGGCATGGGAGTGGTTAGGGGATAATCAGGCTGGCAGGCAAAAACGGTTAGGGGCAATCAGGAAGGCAGGCAGGCGAGAAGTTGGGAGCCAGCAGTCCTGGATTGTGAGAGGGATGTCTGACTGCCCGTTTAGACCCAACCTACCAGGATCGGGTCTAAACGGGCAGTTGGATGTCCCTCAAAGGCTTAATGTTTAGAATTAATTACATTACTTATATAATATGGTCACCAATTCACAATATATTCATACATATAAGTATAGTAGCAATGCTAAAGGTTTCAGTATCAGAACAAAGGAAGAGCTAAGAAAGTGACTCATCAGCTAACCTACATTACAAAAGGTACCTAAAAATTCACCAAGGTATTGCAAAACTTAATTCTCTCTCCTTCTGTTTTCTTAGCAACCTTTCCTCTCTCCTTTAGTAATATGTATCTGTCATTCCGGACATTCCTATCCCTTTTGTCTCCTTTCCCTGCTTCTTTTCCAGTCCATTTTTCTCTACCACTCTCTAAATTGACCATTAACTGGGAATATATATAAATATATCTATAATAATAAAAGCGTAATATGCTAATTAGACTGGACAGCCTAACGACCTGCCGAATGTCATTTCGGACATCCTTCTGGACGAAGCCATGGTGGCGGGGGCTGAGGCAGAGGCATTTGGGGCAATCAGGCAGGCAGGCGAGCAGTTAGGAGCCATCAGGCAAGGAGGCGAGTATTTAGGAGTGATCAGGCAGGGAGGCAAGTGGTTAGGGGCAATGAGGCAAGCAGGCAGGCAGAGTGGCTAGGGGTGATCAGGCAGACAGGCAGAGAGTTTAAGGGCGATCAGGCAGGCAGGCGAGTGGATAGGAGCCAGTGGTCCCTGATTGCGAGAGGGATGTCCGACTATCGGTTTAGGCCCAATCCCTCACTGTGGGACAGGGCCTAAAACAGCAGTCTGACATCCCCTGATTGCGAGAGGCTGCAGGCCAGGCTCAGAGACAACCCCCTCATGCACAAATTTCGTGCACCGGGCCTCTAGTCTAATATATATAAAAGCCTAAGCAACCAGCCAACAGGCCAGTAGCTATGTGCACTGATCACCAGGGGTCAAATGCTTAATGCAAGAATAAAAACCACAAGCATGGTAACATGAGACAGATGAATCTCAGAGGAAAGGGGGAAGGGAGGAGGGTGAGGAGAGATTAACCAAAGATCTTATATGCATACTAGAGTCCCAGTGCATGGATTTGTGCACTGGTAGGGTCCCTCATCCTGGCCGGCGGGGATCGGGCCAAAACCCGCTCTCTGACATCCCCCGAGGGGTCCTGGATTGTGAGAGGATACAGGCCAGCCTGAGGGACCCCACTAGTGCATGAATCCATGTACTGGGCCACTGGGCCCTCTAATATTTATATATATATATATATATATATATATATATATATATATATATACTTTTATCTCTCACAGAACAAAGCTCCTTGTGACATTTTTTAGCATTTTAGCAGTTGTGTGTTAAGGGGTTAGTCATAGGGCACAGGGGTGGGGTTCCCCCCCCCCCACTCTATCTAGAGGCAATAATTTTGACACAATTGGGAAGCTGTAGGTGAATAATTCTCAAATACTACTCCTGAAATGCATATGTGGCTATCTGAATTTCTCCTAACAATGATTAAGAGGCCTCTGTACTTTCATTCTCGGCCTCCCCACTGTACCCCGTTTCACCTGCTAACTCTCCCTGTGGAAAACAAGCCACCTGTGCCTTCCTGGCAATGTCAGCTCTGCTCTGGACACCTAAGTTCCCCTGTTAATCCACGTGCACGGCCTGCCATCACATTCTCCGCGCCACTTCCCCTCTCAGAACAAGGCCATGGTGTTGGAGTGAGGGAGTGAGCAGTGACCTCACGAGGAGAGAGGGAGAGGAGAGGACACTGCAAAGCTACACAGAGGGCGGTCCTAGGGGTCAGGCCAAGAAAAAAAAAAAATCAATACTCCTAGCAAGGCCAAACCCTCAGGGCCTTTAACCTTTTTATGTTTATGTATTCCGGACTAACTGGTCTCGGAAAGGAGGGAGGGTTGGTTTAGAATTTTTTATAAATGCATTTAAACAACCTAATAAATGAAAACACCACAGTAATGTGCCTTAATTTTTAAAGAAATATACAATGAAATATTTTTTGAAGAGTTAAATAAAAGATCTCTTTTTAAAAAAAAAAGGTACCTTTAACTCCCTTTATCTCTATCATTTAAGGCAGAGCTTTACTGTGCAGAATCATCTAAGGATCTTATAAAATAAACATTCTGATTTCATAAGTCCAGGGCTGCACCTGAAAGTTTGATTTCTCACGAGCTTTCAGGCCATGCAGATTCTGCTGGTCTGTGGCCACACTTATTCCCAGTTTCCTATCTTGTCAATTTAGGTGTTAGAAGCAGGGACCTGCTCCAACAGCTCTAAGGAACAAAATGAGCCCAAAGCTACACTGCTTTTTACCAATAAAGGGAAGAAGAGGGGAGTTTCAAGGGGGAAGCAATAAAAAAAAGAAAAAATATTTATTATCTGAAGCCTTTTTCTACCTTTCATTCGGTTTCCACAGTGAAGCGAGAAAACATTGCCCCCTGGGTCCTCAGTATGGTTATCTGCTGGCTTACAATTCAAGGAATGCAATCTAGGATTCCTCTGTCTCTTCCTCCCTAAAATGGATCGGTTCAGAATGACTATTTCTATTAAATAATAAAGCCTCCTATCATTTTTTTTACATCTTCTTTAAAGTTCTTCTGGTATAATTCTTTTATTTTCACAAAACTTAACAACAAATTTGAGAACACTTCATTGAGAAAGGCCACTTAAAGCATTTCAGAAAGAGGAAACAGAAAGTGCAAAGGCCCTGGAATTGAAACAGCAAGTTTCAGTGTCATTAGAGAAGTAGGGCAAACGGATGTGGAAAAGGTCACGGAGATGACGGAGGAGGGAAACAACTCGTGTGAGGCTCCTTGGGTTTTATGCTCAGTGACCTGGGCAGTCTGTGAGGGGCTCCAAGTGAAGTAACATGTTCTGATGTTTAACAGGATCAGACAGGCTACATGGTTAAAAACAGACTGTAGGTTGCATACAAATACATATGAAGAATGACCACTCCAGGATCTCCCATGCTTGCACTCCCAGTATTTTGAACTTTCTATATATATGCCTGTATAATATCATCTATCACTAGATTTAGATTATGGGATATATCCTAGCCATGAATCCTTGATATCCAACTCCTTATACCTGACTCCCCTGTCACTGTTCAGCCCTTAGTTATAAATATTGATTGGACCATTTGAAATTTATCATACACTAACATGGAAAGAGAGAGAGAGTAACACAGGGTTCACTCTTCCTGATAGTAATGTGGGTTCGATCCCAGATTGGGGCATGTACAGTAGGCAACTAATATATGTGTGCGTGTGTGTGTGTGTGTGTGTGTACACAGTATTACAATCTATAAAATGTAAAACTTGACACCTCTTTCACAAAGTCCAAGAATACATAAAAATAAATTTTGTAAAAGTTATGCTTTAAAAAAAGTTATTCTTTTACCACTCTGACTCAGCAATTTCATTTCTGAGATTGTGTCCTATGAAAATAATCTGAAATAAAAAAACAATTTTAATCACAAAGATCTTCATCACACTTTATTTACTATAACAAAAAAGAACTGGAAGGGTGTGCCCCAGGAGGCCATGTGCCCCGGGAGAGCCGTGTGCCCCAGGTGAGCCGTGTGCCCCAGGGGGCTGTGTGTCCCGGGAGAGCCGTGTGTCCCAGGGTAGCCGTGTGTCCCGGGTGAGCCCTGTGCCCCAGGGGGCCATGTGCCCCAGGAGAGCCGTGTGCCCCGGGGAAGCGGTGGGACCCGGGCGGGGGGAGGTGTGAACCGGAGGAGGAGCAGATTCTATTGGTGTGGTCCTGAGATAGTCACCATAAAACAAGCAGACTGTCAAATGACAGCGGGGAGGGGAGGGAGATCTGGGGGAGATAAGAGAACAACCGAAGGACTGGTATGCATGCATATAAGTACAACCAACGAACACAAAACTCTGGGGAGGGAGGGCATGTATGGGAGGAGGGGGCAATGGTAAGCTATGTATACATATAATACCTTAATAAATTTTTTTTAAAAAGAAATGGAAGCAATTTAAATGTCCAACAACAGATAAATGATTAAATTATATTTTTATAATATAAATAAAGTATTAAATATATTATAATGATGTTATATCTATATTCTCTAGCCAGAGTATTGAACAGCCATTAAAAATTATGTCACACTATGACAAAATGTGCATAATCCTATATAATAAAACCCTAATACGCAAATTGACCAAACAGCAGAACGACTGGTCTCTATGACACTCAATGCAGGAGCTGCCCCCTGGTGGTCAATGCACTCCCACAAGGGGCACCACTCAGCCAGACACTGGGCTCACTGCAGCGCTAAGGAGCAGAAGCTGGGCTCATGGCTGGTGTGAGCAACACTAAGAACCCCTCTGGGGATATCTGACTGCCGGCTTAGGCCCACGTGCCCTCCCCCCCACCCCCAGGAGCTGGCAGTCAGATATTCCCCAAGCATCCTGGACTGCGAGAGAGCGCAGGCTGGGCTAAGGGAACACCCCCCCCCCATATCCCCCAGTCACAAATGTCATGCACATTTGTGACTGGGGGAGATGTATAAATATAATTTGTAAAATACACACATATTTATACAAAGAAAAAACACTATACATAGGAAAGAAAATTGGCAGTATAAATATCAAAATATGAACAGAATTTGTATTTGAATAATTGAATGAGGTATGTCTATTTTAATTTATATTGTCCAATTTTTACAAATGACCATGCATTTTATTTACAATTTTCAAAGTTAAGTTAAAGGAACTGTCTTTACTCCCACTTTTTTATTTCCAATGTAAATCTCATTTAATAGTCAATTCCTGGTTGGTGTGACTCAGTTAGTTGGTTGGAGCATCATCCTGTGCACTGAAGGGTCATGAATTCAATTACTGGTCAGGGCACATACCCAGGTTGTGGGTTCGATCCCAGATTGGGGCATGTACTGGAGGCAACCAATCTATGTGTCCCTCTCACATCAATGTTTCTCTCTCTCTTTCTCTCTCTCTCTCTCTCCTCCCTTCCTCTCTTGATCTAGAATCTATGAGAAACATATCCTCGTGTGAGAATTTTTTTTTAAGTCAACAATATAGTCAATAATAAAACAACAATGCTTGGTGACTGGAAATAATGGGAAAACACCTTGTAAATTAGATGATTCTCTAACCAGTATGCTGTACACCTAAATAATATAAAATATAATTGAAAAAAACTTGTTTAATTTTTTTTTCTTTTCTTCTTGTTTAATTAAAAAACAACAACCAGGTTTGGCTTAGGAGGGGGGGGGGAGTCTAAATTATTTCAAAAAGTGATCAATGGGGAGGAAATCTCATATAACACATATGCATACCAAATCAATCTAGAGTCTAGACCAGGGGTGGGCAAACTTTTTTACTCAAGGGCCACAATGGGTTCTTAAACTGGACCGGAGGGCCGGAACAAAAGCAACCTGACCATGCTGGCACTCTCATCTTGGGCTGCTGGTGAAGGAGCGGAGGGGAGAGCAAGAGAACCCTCCGCTCTTTTGGCTCCGCGGGCCAGATAGAACAGCTGAATGGGCCAGATCCGGCCCATGGACTATAGTTTGCCCACGGCTGGTCTAGACTATATTAATAATAGTAAGCATGCCAAGCACTATGTTAAGTGTTATGTCCAGGTTATCTCATTTAATATTCACAAAAATCCATGAGGTAGGTGCTACTGGAGACAGAGAAGCAGAGGTGAGGGGGCAATGCCAGATTCACCACAAAGCCAGGGACAGCATGGGCTCGATGCCAGTTCTTGGGCACCAAAATCTCCACTCTTAACTACAGCGTACAACAGCATAGAGCTACTTACTAAACAAAACCTTGACAGAATTCCCAGCAATATGCCAAAGAGTGCTACTGAGATCTTTGCCAAATGTGGCACTCTCCTATTTCCCATCATATCATTACTTTTGTCTCTTCCTTCAGTCTGCTTCCCTTGCTCCTCATCCTGCCTTGTCATTTACTCCTTTTATTTCTCTCTCATGCTTCTTCGCTACCTATATAAACCATAAACTTTCCAAAGATATCTAGCAGCATCTTTGGGTACCACTTAGTTTCAATAGTAAAACTCAACTAAGTCTTTCTACAAATCAGAAGTTACACACTGGAAGCTTAGACCCACATCTGGCCACAGTATTTTTAAAAACTTGAATTAGCCAAAACTGGTTTGGCTCAGTGGATAGAGCGTCGGCCTGCAGACTGAAAGGTCCCAGGTTCGATTCCGGTTAAGGGTATGTACCTTGGTTGCGGGCACATCCCCACTAGGGGGTGTGCAAGAGGCAGCTGTTTGATGTCTCTCTCTCATTGATGTTTCTAACTCTCTATCCCTCTTTCTCTCTGTAAAAGATCAATAAAATATATATATATTAAATAAATAAATAAGTAAATAAACTTGAATTAGTCATCAACATTTAAATGCTAGGATGAATTTAAATAAAAAATGCAAAAGTTCGGTTTCTCCAGGAAACGGAATGATATGACAAGAGTGGATTCAACGTAGCATAGACCTCTTGAAGCTGAATCTCCAGTTAGCCACAGTCTCCATCAGCCCTGCCGTGTTATAGGGACTCCTTGTCTCTCTTCATTCTTATATGGAACCTGACTAGGCCCAGAAGCAGCGTACGTGACCTCTGCCAAATATTCTAAGTGAAGGCATAAAATCCACAGGCCATTTTTACTCAACTCTGAGTTCTGCACACTCTTCTTCTGAGAGATGTTAGCAAACAAATGACCTATTGTTGGATCTAAACCACAAGGAGAGTAGTAACATCAATCCTCAAAACCCCAAGCCAAGGCATGCCCAGAAGAACTTTTTATTGCTGGCCGCCTGGATCAACTCATGCCTAAATTCTGTTGCAACCCAAAAAGTTCCTTTGGAACTAGCCAGAATGAAGTCTTCACAAGGCCTAGGACCCCAAACTAGAAAGCTTTCTGATGATGAGGCTAAATAATGAGTTTAGTATTAGCTGCAAACTAGTTATTAAACACTAATACTTTTTGTTTCAGCTTCAGTAAGCTCTGAATGTTATGAATTTTACATGCTAAGATAAGTGTAGTACCTCTCTTCTTTTATTCTTTAAGTAGTCATTTGAAATCTGTATTTTTATGGTAATGTAAATCCATTAGGGAGAGAACTAGAAAGTGCATTGAGGGATCCATCTTACAGTGGGAGATATATAGACTAAATGACCTCCATCTCTAATTTCTTAGTCTACTGTGCCCAACCTAAACTATGAAAACATATTTTCACCATTCCAGGATAGAAAGAATAGGACATAAAGGAAAGTACTGGAGAACCAAAGTCCTATTTGGAACTAAGCTCATGTTTCATAAACGTCTGTTCGTTCATTGGCTATCGGAGAACTGAGCAATAAATGGAGTATGTGTGTGTATGGGACAGGAGAGGTACATTTCATTTGTCATTCACTGATTTCAATATTTTAAATTTGTTTTTCTTCTAAATTTCAAACAATACTAAAGAACTTTTTAAAATAAAGACGATGAATATCCACAAAATAAATAAATAAATAAATAAACCTGCAAGTAAATAATTCATCATTTTTAAAAGATTCCCTGATAGTTGAAATAAAAAGCTATCATGCAGGTTTCTTTCCATTTTAAAGAGAAGCCATTATGTTGAATATGTACAATATTATTTAAGACTTATAAAAGCAGTCTACACCTGAGAATAACTATATTGATTGATTGAAGGTTGAAGGAAAAAAATAAAGAGTTTTGCTTCTTAGGGAAGAAAATCCAAAAACACAACTATCAAAAAAATATATCCAGAAAATTTTCTCTATTGCAAAATAACTACTTTCTCAAAAGACTGTCTAGTAACAGATGTTTTTAAAAACAAAAAACAAAAAAAACCTCCCATTTAATCCTATTATGAAAGAAATCAAGAACCAAATTTCATTAATAAAAACTAGCTAAAAAGAAACTCTTCCCAAAATCTTGCCTACCTTCTTGATAACACAGCAAATGTCTCATGAAATACATAACATTTACCTTATCTTACAAATTTATTGCTTTAATTTCTGCCAGTTTTATTTCCCCTCCCCCACCACATAAAGCTTTATAAATAAAGTCTCGTCCATACAGCTTAAGAATTTATTCTTTTAGAGAAATTCAGATCACCAGAATTGAGATATGTCATGGTTCACAAGTATTTCAATAAAAAGTAAAGATTGCTTTTTTACTCTTACAGGAAGACAGTGATTTCATATCCAGTATTTTCACTGATTTTTTTTTGTTTGCTTTATCATTACAGCAGTTTTAAATTTAAAAAGCAAAAATACATATTTATCAAACAAACCTGATCACTCCACGTACAATACAGATGGCACAATAAACTCCAGTTGTGGTTGCTCATGCAGTTTAAAATCCTGAACTGGGCCATGACTGCCCGGAGCAGGTCTCGGAGGTTCTGTGACTCAGCTTTTGTCAGCACCGGGCGGGCCGTGCGGAGCTCCGCAGTGATGCCGTCCACAAATAGGCTCTCTCTCCCCTCCCTTCCTGCCCGCAGCAGAGCTAACTGGCAGCAGAGCTAACTGGCAGGACTGCGTCGTCTTCCCCAGCACCGCGCGTTCAAATGACTGCCTCACAAAGGAAATATTTTTCATAGAAATCTTATTCTATATGTATTACTATTTAATTATTTTTAAAAGATGACTGCTTTTACCCTCTTTCTGGGTTTATTCTTCAAGGAAAACACAACTTGGAAAGGTGGTATAATAAATCAAGCCTGCAGACTGTTCCCACAACAAACCAGCTCTGAACGCAGCCGTGGCAGTGTCCCTGACCAATACACTGAACTCAGTCCAAAGGGCACCTCCTTTTTCTGGCTTTCAGTAAATCTCACACTGCCAACAAGGTCTTGAATGTCTCTCGCCGTGGGTACCATATTAGCATTCTCCTGCTTTTCTTCCTACTTCTCACACCATCCCTTTTTTTTTTGGCACGAGGCAGTGTAGCAAAGTGAGGAAGCACAGACCTTAGTAAGACAGACGTCTCTTCCTCACCTGCTACCTTCCAGAGGCCTGGCTGGAAGATAAGGGCTTAATCTTTAATCTGCAGCTCATTCCTTTGTAAAATAACACCTGCCCTCCTGGGAGTTTTTAGTACAAAATAACATGCTTAAAGCAGAGCCTAACACACACCTAATCACGAAGGCTATTTATATTCTTTAGATGAGCCTTCCTTCCTATCTAAATTAGAATTCTGCCTCTTGTTTTAATGATTTTTATTAGTAATTACTTCCAAACCTCTCTTCAGCCCCACCCTTTCTCTCAAGCTCCAAATTTGCATGTCTAGACTCTTGTTAAGCATGTACTGGTACACCTCGATACCTTATACATATTACATGTCCAAACTGAACTCCTTATCTTCTCTCTCAGAACTGCAGCAGCTCTGCAAGCCTTCATCTGTGTAAGGGCAACACAATTCATCGCACTGGTCACTCAAACAGAAGAATCCAGAGATCCTAGACTCCCTCTTCCATACCTCTCACATCTAGTTACCAAGTCCTGTCACTTCAACTAAAGTGTATATTAAACCTGTCTCTTTTCTATCCCCGTTGTCACTGCCCAAATTGGTGGGGGTCTCCCAATCAACCTTGTCCTGACCACCACAAGGGCCTCAAGCTGGTCTCCCAAACAACTGTCTGGAACCTCGCCTCCACGGGACTATCAAAACAATCTTTGAAGCCACAGGCTAATTATGGTTGGCCTGCCTACATCCCTTCCCTGCTCCTTTCTGCCTCCAGCAGAGTTTCCCAGGGTATGTTCCTACTTGTTCTATAGAATAAAGAATATCAATTAGTTAATGAGAAAAGTCTCCAATGGCAAAATAAGTTTTTTAAAAAGCCAGGTTAAACAAACAAACAAAAAGTTTCAAGGTCAGATTCAAAGCCCTCAAAATCTGAAAACTGAAGCTCCTATGAACTTGTTTCCAGCTCACTAGTCTTTGAAATCTTTAGCTGAGTCTTGCTCTAACTGTCCCATTACCCATGTATATCCACGGAGGCAGACTCCAGACCGTGTCTGTACCTTTTCACTGCTATATCCCCAGGGTCTGGCATTTATAAGGCACTCAATAAATATTTGTTGAATGAGTTAATAAATGTGGAAAGATAATTCTAAGTATGATAGGAATCTTTGGCACCAGAAGCATCAAACTTGAATTATTTAGGATAAATAACTTTTATTTTGGGACTAAGGGGTTATTATCACCAGTTGTTTGCAAACACAAAATGTTTCCTTTTTTAAAGGATCCCCAAAGCTATTAGGGCAGGTGTAAATCAAGCAAAATCCCTAAATATCTACAACGACACTGTCTATTCTATCACCACTGGCGATTCTGATCAACCCAGGAGAAGGGAGGAAAGGGTTTCAGGCATCTTATATTCAAAAGTCTCCAGGTGACCTGACAGACCTTCCTCAGCAGTTAGGAATCACTAAGCTCACAGCAAATTGGGGGGGGGGGGGGGGGGCACTTGAAGACTAAAGGCACAACTATAGTCAAGCTTTTATAAGTCATTCCTAAGCCTGGTGTATAATTTAATATTAATATTGTTACAATACCTATTTCCTCGCTATTTAACAGATGTTTACATTAGAGAAATGTGGGTGACGAATACTAGGTATCTCTGTAGTATAATAGTATCTCTGTACAATTTCGCAACTTTCCTGTGAGTATGAAGTTATTTCAAAATAAAAAGTTAGCATGAAAAAGACCATAAACAATTATAAGTAGCAATGAACATCACTATCATCCAGATGTGATCCCAAAATATCATTCACCACTATTAGACTGTAGGGGTTCTTAAAAAAAAAAAAAGGCCAATTCCAGGTCTTGGGCAGGAAATACACATAAAAGATGAATTAGAAAATCATACTGGACAGGAAGCTACCAAAAACAATTAGGCTCAGGAGAAAACTAGAAGAGGCTACCACTAGCAAAAAAAAAAAAAAAAAAAAAATGCAACAACTGGGGGTATAATAAGGACTAAAGCATATAACATAAACATCTACCAGTTAATACTACTAGAGAGAAGATAGAGATAGATAGATAGATAGATAGATAGACAAACAGATACAAATACGCAGATAAGACAGATAGGCAGACACATAATATAATACATAGGTCACCTTCTGAACTGATTTTCTTCTATAAATAAACGGAAAGAATTAAGGAAAAAAATCATAAAGTGTCATATGATTACTAGATTCCCCCTCCCCCCAAACATATGCAATTTATACTTCAAAAACATTGCATAATACATATCAATATTCCTATATGGACAGTTCTGAAATTTAAACAGGTTTGAAAGTTAAAACATGTTTTGTAACTTATTGATGGCAAAACCTACTCTGCCCTGAGTTGACATGAAGCTCTTTCCATGTCTGTCTATTCCCCACAGTAAAATAGCCATGTGTTTACAGCAAAAAGTACTCTAATAGCTGGATGCTGTTACAGAACCTGAAGCACTACACATTTCTAAAATCTGAAAAGTTTTGAATTCTGAAAAACCCAAGAATTGTGGATAATGGATTATGGATCTACACAAACAGCACTAGAGGTGAGGGTAACTTGATGTCATGAATCCAGAAGAAAAAAATTGGGGGGGGGGGGGGGACAGGAAGCAAGACCCTCTCCCCTGGACTGGGAACATCTTACCTACCCAGGGTCACGAAGGCCAGAGAAAGCTTTCCAAGCAGGAAAATCTGAGCCAGACTGAATGAAGCATGGGATTTACACCAATGAGAAGGCATGGGAAAGGCAAAATGGACCTGCCATTTTCTTTGGGTGAATGTTTTATGTTTGACAGTAAGACATTATAAGGATGAAGTATCTGTACTTTATTTTTTTTAATCATTTGTTTATTTTTCAATTACAGTTGATATATATTGTTATACTAGAGGCCTGGTGCACAAATTCATGCACAAGAGGGGATGCGAGAGGTTAGAAGGCCAGCCCCACCCACGATCAGCCCTCCCCCAACCCCAATCAGGGGTGGGCCAAAGACAGTTGGCTGGCTGGCCACAACCCTGGGCCAAACTCCAGTTGAACTCCCAGTAGAGGGGACAATTGCCTATTACCCTTTTATTATATAGAAGGATTAGTTTCAGGTGTACATCCCAGAGATTAGACCTTACATAAGTTACTAAGTGATCATCCAATAAATCTCGCACCCCTATGACACTACTGTTACTAGAGTATTTTTTACTATGTTCCCTATGCTGTACTTTACATCCCCATCCTATTCTGTCACAACCAATTTGTATTTTAAATGTACCTTAAATCTTGTGACAGTTGCTCAGCTTTAAATGAATCATAGGCTTTCTCTAAAAAACCTGTAAAATATGATCAAACTAGCACTCTAGAGAAACGATAAGCAAAACCTTAAGACACCTATAGAAAATTATCTGCGAAACCAGACCATCTCTAAGACAATAAACTCAGCATATGGCTTTTGCTCACTAAGGTGACACATGGAAGCAACAGATGTCAGTCACTGCGTACCATAAATTAGCACTTTGAAGATATCAAGTTTCCTAGTTTGCCAGAAGACAACACAATGTTGATAAAAGTTTTAAGCTGTCTATTAATTTGGCACTGAACTGTTTGTCACTTAAATAATTAAACACAAACGATTTCCATCTATGTGAAACCAGTAAATCTAGGTCAAAGTAAAGATTTTTCCCCCTGAATTTTTATTCTTCCTTCTAGTAAAGCTATTATGATCAAGTTAACACTCTATCCATTAAATCATTATATTCCTCTTCTGGCTGGGTAACCTTAACTAAGCTTTGTACCTAAGTTTCCACATCTCTAAAATGGATATAGTACATACCTAATGGGGTTGTTGTGAGGATACAATGAGGTATGGTACTTAAAAAGGGTTCAATGTTCTCTCTTCAAGCCCTAAAAAATAATCTAAAATCCACTTTATCTCACTACATGTGTCCAAAAAACACATTACAGCCTAGTACTTATAGTTTATTAAGATTAAATATATATTAAGGCTAGTAAGCGTCAATAGCACAAATACCTGAAAGGAAACAGCAATAGAGAATGCACAAAAGCTGTGACATTCAAAACTGGAGACAAATAAGATACATATTGCATGCCAGAAATCAAAGGACTACTAAATAACTTTATTTATATATGTCTAATCACAAAAAGTACAAACTATACAGTCCATTAACAACCATATCACCTTTGCAATGACAACATTTTACATGGAAACTGATTTGTAGATTAACAAGAAATGACTTTTCTCCCTCAATTAGGTTGTTTTCCTTCTGAATCATTCTCACTCTTTGCCTTGGCCATGCTGCTCTGCCTGAAACACAATCAGAGGCTTCCACACATACTTAAGACTCCCCTTAGGGACTGTCTCCTACTACTGAGTGGTAAGGGTTCTTTATATATCCTGGAAGCAAGTTCTTGGTCAGACATATGTTTTGTAACAGTTTTCTCCCCATCTATAGTTTGACTTTTTTACTTTCTTAATGGTGTTTTACAAAGAGCAAAAGTTTTAACTTTGATAAGTCCAATTTACCATGGGTTGTTTGCCATCCTCTCTCCCCAGTGCTTTTTGAGTCCTATCTCAGACATCTCAGTCTGCCCCAGAGCCATGCATATTTTGTTCTTGACTAGAAGTTGGATTGTCTTGGGTTTTCCAGTTACTTCCGTGTTCTACCTGGGGCTAACTTTTCTGTGATGTGAGATAACGACAGAGGTTCATTTTTGTCCATAAGATATTTACTTCTCCCAGCACCACTTGAATTCACCCCCACTGAATTCAAATGATCATACTCTCCATTCTCTTCCCTAGTTCTATATACCTATCCTTATGCCAATTCTATATTGTCTTGGTTTTGTGGCTTTTTGAATAATAATCATAAAATAGCAGAGTGAGAGAAAAAAAATAGCAGAGTGAAAATCACAAACTTTTTTTTAATTGTCTTGACTAACTCTATGTCCTTTGCCTTTCCATATAAATTTTAAGAGTCAGCTTGTCTATTTCTGACAAAATAAATTTTAAACTGTGCTGAATTTTAAATTGGAATTGAATTGAATTTACATAGCAATGCATGGCTAAGTCATATATTAATAAGTTGAGTTTTCCAATCCACAAACACAGTATACCTTTCTATTCAGGTAGTCTTTATTAAAACAATAATGCTATTATTTTTATTCCACTTTCTAATTCTTCATTGATAACATATAGAAAATACTAATTTCTGAGTGGTGACTTTGTGTATTTGTATCCTTGCATCCTGCAACCTTGCAAAATCTGCTAATTTTAGTAAGTTTTATTGGTAGATTCCTTACAACTTCCTATGTGCACAATCATGTTGTAGCTAAGAAAAAGATGCTTCCTTCCCTTTTTCCTTCCTGCTATTTCTTTTTCTTCACTTACTGCACTAAGGAGGGCCTCCAGTTTGGTGTTCAACAGACGCGCAGACAGCAGACATCCTTGCCCTGCTCCCGTTCTCAGCAATAACAAAGAATTCAATATTTCACCAAGTACAATAGCGGTAAGGAACCCCTTTACCAAATTGAGTAAGTTTCCTTATGTTCCCAGTTTTCTAAGTTTTAATGATGAATGAGTGTTAAATTTTGTCAAATGCTTTTTCTGCACCTACTGAGATGGTCATATGAATTTCACCCTTTTTTTTCCCGTTAATATGTTAAACTCTTAATAAGCAAAAATGATAAACTAACCTCTCATTCCTGGGATAACTTCAACTTAATCATGATATATTATCTTTTGTGTATATATTGCTAGATCTGATGTGCTAACATTTTGTTAAGGATTTTTAGATCTACAACCACGGGGGTTATTGGTCTGAATTCCTCTTCTTATAATGTTCTCGTCTGGCTGTTGCCAGGCTTAAGCCGCCTCATAAAAAGAAGGGAGGTGTTTACAACGCCTCTATTTTTTGAGTTTGGATAGAGCTGGTATGATTTCTTTCTTAAATGTGTGAGAATATATATATCAATGCCGCGATCTGCATCTAGTTTTCTTTGTCAGGTTTTTAATTCCAAACTCCATTTCTTTAACCCATATGGCACTAGTCAGAATTTTTATTTTTTCTTCTTGTGGCAGTTTTTGTATTTTGTGTCTCTTACGGTGTGATACTAAGATTTATAATAAATACACAATTGGTCTCTATTCCCATTTCTGGCACAGAGCTCCTAAAACCCTTGGAATTTCCTAAGTGCTGAGAGCATCAAAGGTGTCTTTTGCCATGTCAACAAGGTGACTTTTGGATGACACCAAAGGAGAACAACATTCCCAGTGGCCACAACTGACAGGGTCAGCTAGGGGTTCTCCAAGGCTCATACCACCCCAAGGAAGACTCCAGTGGCACCTGGTCTCTCCCAACGAGTCCACAGTGTAATTGTAACTGTTTCTACTAATATGATTTTTTATAAAAAATAAAGGCATCTTAAAAAACTCCACCCAAATAACCCAGTGTAAAATGGGCAAAGGACCTGAACAGACCTTTCTACAGAGAGGACACACAGATGGCTGGTAGGTATAGGGAAGTGTCCAACCTCACCAATCATCAGGGAACCACAATGAGCTTTCAGCTCACCCTCTTCGAAAGGCTATTGTTAAAAACCAAACGACAGCAAGTGTTAGTGAAGATGTGGAGAAAAGGAACCTTGGGGACACTGTTGGTGGGAATGAAAATTGGTACAGCCAGAATACGAAGTTCCTCCAAAATTAAAAATAGTACTATCAATGATCCAACAATCCCACTTCTGGGTCCTTTTACAAAAGAACTGAAATCAGGACCTTGAAGATAATATAGTTGCATCAACATGGATGGACCTGGAGGACATATGCTAAGTGACATAAGCCAGACACAGAAGACAAACTACTGTATGATCTCACTCATACGTGTAATCTAAAATAGTCAAACAGGTGGGATGCAACCAATCAATGTGTCTCTCTTATATCGATGTTTCTATTTCTCTCTCTCCCCTCCATTAGCTCTAAAAATCAATGAAAAAGATATCCTCAGGTGAGGGCTAACAACACACACACACACACACAATACCATTTTAAAATAACTAAGTTAAAAAATAAAATAATAAAATAATAAAATAGCCCTGACTGGATTGGCTCAGTGGATAGAGCATCGGCCTGCAGCCTGAAGGGTCCCAGATTTGATTCCAGTCAAGGATATATACCTTGTTTTGGGGCACATCCCCAGGGAGGGGTGTGAGGGAGGGATCTAATAGCTGTTTCTAACTCTCTATCTCTCTCCCTTCCTCTCTGTAAAAAAAATCAATAAAATATATATTTTTAAATGATAATAAAATAGCCAAACTCATAGAAGCAGAGTAATTGCAGGACTTGGAAAAGCAATGGTCAAAGGGTACAAAGTTTTAGTTATTCAAGATAAATAAGTTCCAGAGATCTACGACACAGCATAGTATGCCTAACAATGCTGTACTGTATGCTTAAAATTTGCTAAGGCGGTAGATCCTATGCTAGGTGTTCTTACCACAGAATAATAACAACAACAATAATAATCAAGGAGGTAGAAGGAAACATTGGGTAGTGATAGATATGTTTACGGCCCTGATGGTGGAGATGGTTTCATTTGTGTGTACTTACCTGCACACTCACAAAGTTACATACATTACATAGATACAGTTCTTCCTATACCCCAATAAAGGAATTTTAAAAGAAATGAAGTCATCTAAAATATTCAGAACTCTGAAATATTTGGGCACCTAAGAGCTATGGTAAAAGTGGGACCTTTCAAGAAGCTACGCCTGGACCTCTGTTTAAACAGCTTTATTTCAAAGTCAATTAGAGAAAACTAGGATTTTCTATTAGTAACTCTCAGTGGCATTAGCACTGGGGTCCAAACTAAACATCACTTCCTAAAAGTAAAGAAATACATCCCCTTATATGCAATCATATTCAAGGACATCAGTTTTCTAAAACGCTTTCCTTAATCCTTCAAATTCAAATTCAAATCATTCTCCTTCCAGATGCCTATCAACCTTGATAGTGCTTTCTTCATTGGTTCACTGGTGTGGCTCTGCTAGATCCTCTTTGTTAGTGGCTTTGCTCCTTCTCCAACATCACTCTCACCGACCTCAAAAAATCCTGCTTCTATTGCAGAATTGGCTGCTGGACTAAGTAATTAGTTTACATTGTATTTGCATTGGATTAGCCAATGTATCTCCCAATCAGTGAGACTGAAAAGACAAGACCAATTCAGTGAATAGACAGAATAACTGCTGGTGTTAAAGGAGAATGGGTGTGTAAATGCTAATGATTTGTTTGTTATTTATGTTTGAATGATTTCTGAAAACCCTTAGGTAAAGAACAATGTATATTTTTTCTTCCACTGTAAGTTTTCCTATTCTTGACAGTTAATCTAAACAAACAATTACAAAATGCACCAAAGAAATTTTTCTAAGTTATTTGCATAAAGAAAATGGCATGAAACAAATTATTTTTATAATACAGCTAAAAAGTAGCAGCTTCAAAGTAACCAAAGTCAGAGTTCAATTACCTTAAAAATGTAAACTTTTGATTAAGGTATTACATACAAAAAACAAAGAAACACATATTACTTGAATTTTAAAGTGCTTTTTTAACACAAAATTTATTTTACTTGAAAGGAATATTATTTTGGAAAACTAATGACATAGAAATATGTTTGATTACAAATAGAAAAAAATAATTTTAATCTTGAAATTTTCACTGGTTCATATTCACTTAAATTTTCTCTCTATATTTTGCCTCTTTGCTTCATACTGATTTCAAAGTGGTCAGAAAAATTCACAAGTCAGGGTGCTGTAAGAATTTAGACTTTGAAAGTAGCTGTGAATGTCACTTTCTTCTGTTCTCACTTTGAAAGACCACCAGGGGGCCTTTTAAAAAAAATTAAGGTTTTGTGGTCTCATTCCCAGGGATTCTGTTCTGATTCATTAGCTGAAGTGTGGGGCTAAAAATCTGTCCTTTTAAAAGTTGTCCAAGTGATTCTAATAACCATTCAGAATTACCTGACTTAAATTCCTACCCAAGCAGGAATCCCTCCGTCCTCTCTTAGCTGAAGGCCAGCTTACCTCTGCAAAGAACACGTTGGCCCATTTATCTATCGATCCACTAATCCTAGAGCCATACAAAATGTTAATCTCTTTTCCATACTATTATCCTTGAAAATAGCTTTAAAAATATTTTTATTGATTACAGAAAGAAGAAAGAGTAAGAGACAGAAACATCATTGATAAGAGAGAATCATTAATCAATTGCCTCCTGCATGTCCCCTACTGGAGACGGAGCCCACAACCTGGCATGGAACCTGGCATGTACCTTGACTGGGAATCGGACTGTTATCTCCTGGTTCAAAGGTCCAAGCTCAACCACTGAGCCAGGCAGGCTGGATACGGAAATTACCTTTGTGCAGTGCTTTTTAAGAAAATAATCTTTACTGCTGAAAGTATTACAGATGTCCTCTTTTCCCCCCATTGACCCCTTCTAGCCTGCCTGCTCCAGGCCTTCACCACACTACTGTATGTGTCCAGGGTTCACACATATATACATATAAATTCTTTGATTAATCTCTTGTCACCCCATCCACCCCACCTTCCTTCTGAGATTTGACAGTCTGTACAGTGCTTTTTAAGAGTTTCTTCTTTACCACATTTACGAAACTGGTTATATATATAAATTTTATAAATGGAGATAGCTAGATGATAGGTGGATAGATAGATAGATAGATAGATAGATACTAGTAGATCTCCACACTCCCCCCTCCCCCCATGGGCAGAGAAGGGTATCTAAAATATATTAAATGGGGGGGGGGGGAGAAAATTGAAAACAGTTTCCTAAAAGCATTATAATAAAGATCTGATTTATTTATTTTGTTAATCCTTATGTGAGGATATTTTTTTTCCAGTGATTTTTAGATAGAGTGAAAGGGAGGAGAGACAAAGAGAGAAACATCAAACTGAGAGAGACACATCGACTGGTTGCCTCCTGTGCACACCCCTACTGGGCTGGGGATTGATCCTGCAAACCAGGTATGCCCATGACTGAAATGGAACCTGGGACTCTTCAGGCCACAGGGTAATGCTCTAACCACTGAGCAAAACTGGCTAGGGCATAAAGATCCGATTTAAACTGGGTGCCCAGACCAATTTCCTCCCTTCACAGTCACTAGAGATGAAATATGTTTCCAGAAGCCAACATGCAGAACCCAGAGAAGAGCAGGTCTCATCAATCATACTAATAAAGTTCTTTTAAATATATACATATTTTTATTAATTTCAGAGAGAAAGGGAAAGAAAGATAGAGATAGAAACATCAATAAGAGAGGATCATTGATGGGCTGCCTCCTGCACACCCCCACACTGGGGATCGAGCCCACAACCTGGGCATGTGCTCTGATCAGGAATCAAACCATGACCTCCTAGTTCATAGGTCAGCACTCAACCACTGAGCCATGCCAGCCAGGCATACAAATTCTTTTAAATACAGAATCTTTATTTATTAGGAAAATACTGGAATTCAGATATCTAGATATCTCAAGGTTAAAAAAAAAAAAAGCCTATTAATCCCCAAGATCACAGTAGATAAGACATATCCAGAAGAAATATAACCATTATATCTACTGATATTTAAGGATATTCTCTACATTGTAAGGAGAAAATAAAAATATTCTTAAGAATGTAAGTCCTGCCCTAGCCAGTTTGACTCAATGGATAGAGCATTGGCCTGCGGACTGAAAAGTCCCGGGTTTGATTCCAGTCAAGGGTACATGGCCAGATTGCAGGATCGATCCCCAGTAGGAAGTGTGTAGGGAGCAGCCAATTAATGATTTTCTCTCATCACTGATGTTTCAGTCTCTCACTCCCTCTCCCTTCCTCTCTCTGAAATCAGTAAAAATATATTTTAAAATATATATTTAAGTCCTGTCAAGATATATTAAAGATTAATGCAGAGAACAAGAGAAGTCAAGAAACTAGTGTGAAGTTATAAGCAACACCTAATATATCTCATTCCTCATAACTATGCCAGAGATCTCTTCAGAACATAGACAACAGGGGGAAAAGGCAATAAGTAACCAATTCTGAATCAAAAACATGTCCAATATCAAACAGGAAACTCAACAGCAGCTGGTCTGACTACGGAAAAGTAAATACACTCAACTTAACATTTTTTGATAATAGTTTGTTCTGGTCTGTCTAAAAACTTTCCCAGGAGATAAATCTTCAGAAATATCAAATTTGAATTTTAAATCTATTCTCTTATTCGCAATCTACACAGTGGAATTTCTTACATATTATTAGATAATTAGAAAAAAGAGAACTTACAAAAAACCATTTTTCATCACATTAAGTTTCTTCAACCTACAGTACAATATTTCCATTGTCTTTCAGATTATTTTAGAAGTACAAAAGGCCATCTTCCAGAGTTCATTTTGAAATAAACTATTTACACAATATTCAGGTTTTTTTTTAAAGAATATGACAGCTTGCTCTTGCTGGTGTGGCTAAGTTGGTTAGAGTCAAGAGTTCTATTCCCGATTAGGGCACATAACCAGGTTGCAGGTTTGATCCTTGGTGGGGGTGCATAGGGAAGTCAACCAATTGAGGTTTCTCCTGCACATCAATGTTTCTCTCTCTTCCTCTACTTCTCCTTTCCTCTTTCCAGAATCAATGAAAATCATCCTCAGATAAGTATTTTAAGAAAAAATAAAAAGAATATGACAACATAAACTTAAAAAAAAAAAAAGCTTCATTTTGGTGGAAGCAATCTAAATTTGAACTTTTGAGTGAAAGTTGTCTTCCTACTTAAACTAACAGAATATATGGGAGGCTCATAATATCTTAACATATCTAATTCCTTATGGTCAATTAAAATTAGATAAATACTGGGACAATCATAAATCTAATAACCTTTCTTTTTACTAATCTAATCACATCAACCAGAAAGAAAAACAAGTACCTACCATATGGTCTCTCTGTAACAGAAAATAGCTGCTTTCAATGCCAGCATCTGTGCATCTTCATCAACATTAGCAGTGCCCATACTTACATGAGCACATCATTAAATATAATAAGATGACAGGTCCCTTCACAAAGCAAAGAACAAAAGAAACTGAATATCACTTCTGTACTAGATTATATTTGACCTGGTCATAACAAAGCAATGATAGATCAAAGATTATGTAATGAAGAAACCAGGACTTCATAACATGTTTAACTTGGAAGAAGTGATTGCTAAGGAACACTGACAGTGTATGGAAAATTTTCCTTAGTCGTGGGTCCTCATTTTTTTGATGGCCCTTCTCTAGTGATAGGTCCCACTCTACACATTCAAACCCAGATTTCTGCTGAAATGCCACCTAATGAATGAAGCCTGCTGCTGGCACTGCTGCTATTCTTAATTCCAACCGCTACACTTGAACCCTAACTTGCAGCATAAAGCCCCCTGACATGCAATGGTATTCTGACAGATTTGACACATATTCAAAATGAAATGATAGTGTTATGTCATACTACAACTAGTCCAGAATAAATCCTAGGCTTCCAATTAGGAAAACACAGGCTTTTAAAACAATGTAGAAATATTTTTAGTAGTATGCATCTTTTTCTAAAAGTGTTTAAGCATATTTTAAGCAGTATCTATTTTCTAGAAACCAGATTTTTACCAGACTGATAAAAAAAAATTTACCTGTTTTTTTTTAAAAATATGTAAACAATGTCTTTTATTGTAGTTTTGGAATTAAACAAAAAAGAGAAAATACAAAAATAACATAATCCAAAAATTCTCATCATTCAGAATTAACAACTGCCAACAGTTTTGTAATAGTTCACATTGTGATCATTCTTGGCTCATAATAAAATCTTTGATAGTAAAAAAAAAAGTATAATAAAGAGCTTTCCTATACTTGCTATTCATTTATTTTAAGAAAAAAATATGCGCACACAGACATACTTTCTCTCTATAGTTTCTCCATCAGTCTGATTCCACATTCATTAGCCTTTTAATTACTATGATCTCACCTCTCAGTACAAATTATCTCATACACTTTTACTACACACTACCTTGGTTACTGTTACTTGGTTACCAGCTTCCCAAAGACAAGAAAGATGCAAAGAAAAAGGCACCAAATGTTAACAGCAGTACTACTGAAATCACAGGTCTAAGGAAGAATATACACTGCATACTCTACATATTTTTGTATAATGTGAATTAAGTATTCACATATTATATACCTAGAAAGAAGCTCAATGACATTTGGAGTGTATCTCAGTCCTCATTTTATTCATTCATTGGGAAAAAAATCTGAGGTCCTAAAAGTGCTTAAGTCCTCTTCCAGGTACAAGAAATACAATGTGAACAAACAGCACTTAACACATTCTAGATACAGTATCCATCCAAATAAACACGCAAAACTCGGATAAGCATGCCAGAGGGAGATTATGTGACAGGGAGGAAAATAAAGCAAGGAAGGAGGGCGGGTCTTGCCATAGGAGCAGGGGAGAGGCGTCCAATAAGCAGAATGGCCAGTAAAGGCTTCACACAGATGACCTCTAAGCAAAACTAGAAGTAGGCAAGGAAGCCAGCTGTGAGGGTACCCTGGCAGGGGTGGGGGTGTCGCAAGGAGAGGAGAGGGTACAGCAAGTGGGCAGGCTCTGGGGAATGGCATGTGTGGTGTGTGTGCACAAGGTGTGTGAGGGGGATAGACTGTACCGGGCTTTGTGGGGCAGTCAGAACTTTTTTTGGCTTTTATCCTGGGGGAAATGAGAAGCCATTTGAGGAATATGAGGAAAGCAGTGACATGATCTGTTTTTTAAAAAGTCCACTCTTATTACCATGGCTGAGAGTCCAGTCAACCAGACTTGCATGCTATACCTGAGAAAAATGAGAGATCAAAGATCACTCCCAGGCGCCTGGCCTGGAAGGGTGGCATTACTATTGCTCAAGACGAGAAAGGCTGTAGAAGGAGCAAATTGGGAAGGTGAGCGGGGGTGGCGTGGGGGGAGGGGATGTAGAGAAGCAGTTATTGGTTTTGGATATACCTACTTAATATCCAAGTGGAGTTTCTGTGTGGTCAGATCAGTTAGACATAGGAGTCTGAATTCAAGGGGCAAAGACACACAAGCATGCATGCATACATATATAAATCAGCAGTTTTATACTCAGAGATTGAGGAAGAGGAAACAATAAAGTAGGAGGGTAATCAAGAGAGTCTAGTGTACAGAAATCTAAGTGAACATTCAATAAAAATTAAGACCTTTCCTGCTCATTCATTCATTCAACAAATATTTATTAAGTACCTACTATGTGCCACACACTTAGAAACACACATGGTCCCTATTCTTACGGGGCTTGCAATCAGGGGGAATACAGACAACAGACGTTTAAGTGCTACTCCTAACATGGTACAAGGTGTCTTGGGATACTGCTCTAGGGGCAACTAATCCATTCTTGGAAGATCGGGGAAGGCTTTCCTGGAGAAGTAATACTGAAGAGCAGTACAGAATGAGGAGTAAACCCGCTAGGGAGAGGTGAAGGCAGCGGAGGGGGACTGAAGGCAGGGTGAAGGAAAGCTGCACTCACTCACAAGGACCTGCAGTGAAGCGACGCTGATGCCCCAGGGGAACTGAAAGCAGCTCAGTGGAGGATGTACACAGAAAGAGGAAACAGATGAGAAAGGAGATGGTCAAGCCAGACAGTCATTGTCCTGTAAGACTTCTCAGGAACTTTATTTTGAACTTTATTCCCAAGGCAATGGGGAACCAGAAAATGCAATGATCAGCTTTCCACGGCAGGAGGAGCAGCCCATGGCAGGGACAGAGCCAGAGCGGTGGAAGGAGGCAGCCTGGCCTGGGTTCGCCGTGGAGCTGTGGCTGGCCTTAGCTCAGGTAGTGACAGCAGGATTTGGAATGTAGACTCAATAGGACTTTGGATAGGAGGAAAGAGGAGTAAGATGAGTCAGGGATGATAACCCAGTTTTTGACCTGGACAAATAAGGAGATAGTGGTGCTCCTCACTAAAAGAAGAAACACAGGTTGATGGTAGGGGAACAACAATTTGCTGAGTTTGAAATGCCTGTGTGCTATCCAAAAAAATAAAAACACTGGTAAACAACAATTGGCTATACAGGTCTAGAGATAAAGCTTAAAATCTGCAAAAGAATACTAATTTGGAATCACTGACATACACTAAACTAAAGCCAGGGGAGAGTGTAAAAGAAAACCCAGGGAATGAGAAAAGAGAATAGAGGAATTGGGAGGGCCTGGGTCTGGTTAAAACCAACAGGAAGGGGGCGAAGAGGAAGAATCCTAAAAACAGAAAGAGCAAGAGGGAGAGATATGGAGGGGAGAGCTGGAGAAGGAACAAGGGAATCTGGGATAAAAGCAAAGTGTATAGAATGTATTCCAGAAAGAAGATCAAAAATATAAATTTTTATATGAACCCACGCACCAAAAAAAATGCCTTCTTTTATTATATACACTATTCCAAAATCAACCAACAAATATTTTTCATCAGCTATAATACATTATAGTCATAGGATAAACTTAGTCTTGGAGAAGAAGCAAAACATAAAATAAGTTAATTAGCCTTAGTAAGTAAGTTTATTTTAATAATAGATGGTGAAACTGCTAAACGCTTGGACAACAATATGAACTATGGATGAAAAGCAAAATAAATGTTGATATGGGGAAAATAATGTGTCTAGAAAGCTGAAAGCCAACGTTTTCATCTTTGGAAAAAAGAAAGAAGAAAAAGCAAATTTAACTTCAAAGGATAAATACTATATGATATGAAATGGGGAGAGAATTATCAGAGGACTCAGAGAGTCTAACAAAGTGATTTTGTGAGCAAAGTTACTCAAGGCTAGGTGTCAGAATACTTCCCAGGTCAAACAGTACACACACACACACACACACACACACACACACACACCAAACAACACTTATCTGGCTTGGAATAAGAGAAACCAATTTTGAAAAATACATCTTCAATGTGCAAAGTATATAACTTTGTGTGAATACAATCTGTTATCACTGACTAATGCCAATCTAGTTATCTTCTTCTGGACTGTCACAATTCTTTATTACACAGGATGATTGTTATTTGTTTTTTAGCCTTCCACTATATTCTTGAAGGTGTGCCTACATTTACTGGTATACTGACACAATTAGATTCTAATTCTTAGGATGAATAAAAAAATTACTGATTATTTTTCAACAAAGAAATAAATCTTATTCATAGAAGGTGGAGTTAGCTAATTAGATAAGACATGAAACATGGAATCCTATTAACTCACTACATGGATTTCTTCCGTTCTACAAAGTTACACTTTTTCGCTTATAAAAAGCAATTATCATTAAAACATATATACTCATCTCTTGATTAGGTAAAAACACATACATTATTCCAACACACATTTATAACATAGCTATTGGTTTTAAAGTTTTTAAAGAATGGCAGTACTATTCTAGAATGTAATACTTCAGATAAAATTGAGCACCAAAATTAAGTGTAGTGTGCAAAGACTTAAGAATCTATCACCCAAAGTTGATATTTACACTCAAGTATGTGCATAATCTTTAAATGAGCAAAAATACAATGCTTCCTTGATTTCCAGATTAGAAATAATATGGCCATGCCAGCGGTAAGGGCCAAGTGAAAACAAATTTCACAGCCCTTAAAAAAATACATAACTGTCATTGTTAATAAAAGCCAAGTTTGCAACTTGGAAACACTGCCTTGTAAGCCAAGGACAAGATGTGTCTATTATAAATTCTTGATTTCAGGACATTCTTTAAATGCCCCCCCCCCCCAAAAAAAAATTCAAATAACAGTAGTTCTTGCAAATGAATGCGAATGAATGCTAATTAAAGTATTCTCAAGACAATGACAAATAAGGCTTTAGGACCATAGTATATATTATTATGTAACTCAATACACATGAAGCAATCACCAGTTGTAGGCAGACCTTCCAAAAGGAGTGATTATGGTTTACCATGATCAGAGGATTGTGGCATTATACTTAACCATGTTTTTTACCTGCAAGCAGGTGTTTACAGGTGTCAAAAAGTAAAACACTGATTCTAACTGTAAACCTATAGTGCTTATAAAGTGTACTATACCTACTTCCCTATTTTTAAGCACTTTTTAACTCAATATGAAGTAACTACACGATGTGATTTTCTTTGCATGCTTTACAAACAAAAATCAAACTTCCGATTCATTTTTATTAAAATGCCAAAACTCACACACTTGGAACTAGACCTTGCTTTCACGACCACGGAGTTAAAATTTAACACTCCACTGAAGTACAAAATGAATGTGAGTGAAGGCTCATTTGGGAATTCTATTGCTATCTAAAGTAACCTTCACCCTTTCAATAAAAATATAGGCAGTTCGAAAGCAAAGTGCATAGGGATAACAGTACTCAGTACATTTCCCAAGCAAATTACAGAAACTATCAATGACAAACTAAACACAATATAGTCATTATAGCAGTAAACTCCAAATATAATGGAAACAAAAGGTATGAGGCAACAGGGCATATCAATGGATTTTTCTATTATTTCTGTCCTGCCAGCTCAAAGCATTTCAAGAAGCCTGGCATGAAATCTAATGGGCCTTTCTGAAGGCAATGCAAGCCACCCAGAGCAGCTCACAGGCCTTCTGTGAGCCTTAGTAAAGGCCAGTAAAGGCAGGCAGCTTTTCAGGGAGCTGCAATCACAATCCTATGAAGCGGTTTCCCAGGGTTGTGCCTAAAATGCCCATTGGGAAAGACGGGTTTTTCTACCCAAAACAGAGATGCGCATCAACAGCAGCCAGGACGCCCACTGCTATCAGAGGGGAAGCTTCGGGAGCAACAAGCACAGCAACCGCCAGCCACCACCTCAGAGAACAGCCTGCATGTGCACACCCCAAACTCACAGAGCCATCCCCTCTCCACCCCAGCGCCGCAGGTGCTGGAGGATGGCACGGAAGGGAAGCAGTGCTGGTATTTATTCCCAGACAACTGAAATGGGAGAATTCCCCGCTCAGCCCCGGCGGTGACTAAGACCGTGACATTTCAAAGTAAGGAAAACTTTCTTGCGAAGGAATCACTGGCAGTTCCTGGAAATAAAAATGGGTGAGGCTTCACCTTGCCAGTCGGGGGGTGCTCCCTCCATACAGCTAAAATAAAAGCCCCTAAAATCCTCTTCTTAGGCCCGGTGACAAGAGACACACACACACACACCCCACCTCCAAAGGCACCCCCATAAACCGAGGCCACCCTGGGCCGGGGACGCTGCCTCTGCACTTACCTCGCCGGCGGGGGGCCCGTGGGCCTGCAGCGTGTCACCATCTCCCTCCGGCTGACCAGCCCGACGTGTGGCCATCATTTCATTTCAAATCACAAAGAAGGGGCCAATCCTTGGGAGTCCACATTGGGAAATGCCGCCACACAGCAGAGAGGGTGATAATTCCACACCAGGTTCCGAGGAGAGGCAGGGCCGGTGAAACAGATAATGTGCCTGCCGGGGAGGCAATGTTTTTAGGAAGCCCCCCCGCGGGAGGATGCCCTGGCGATTTCCTCGGGGGCTTCAACGGACGGCACCGTCTTCGTCCATTTCTCGGGGCTTCAAACACAAAAGACCGGCTTCTTGGCAGCTGGGGAGGCCAACTGCGGAGAGAGGGGTCCCCTTCGGCCCGGGTCCGGGTGCAGTCCGAGCGGGTGGCGAGGGCTCCGGCGTCAGCTCCGCGGACACGGCTCCTGGGACGGGGAGAAGTTAGAGGGCGTGAACTCTCCCGGCGCCGACCTTCGCCTTGCCCGCGAGCCTGCCCCAAGCGCGCACTCCCCACACCGGGGAAGGGCGTTCGACCCCATGCTGAGGAGCCACACAAATTAAGGCTGAAATAAGCCTCTCCTGCGGGGAGGGGATGGGTGGAGGTGGAGAGTATATATAAATCAGGAGAAAGAAGCAACGACAGAACCGCACGGCGGTGGCGACAAAAGACGCCTGGCTTGTCGTGCAGCCTTCCCGAAAATAATAATAAAAAAAATTCCCTTTTCAAGTGCATGCAATGAAGGTATTTTTTTCTGTGCAGAAGAGAAGGCGCGCATATGCTCTTCCGCATCACCCACATAGGCACACTTACGGGAAGTTTTCTTTCCTCGAGACTAAAATGGGATGAGGCTTGACAAAACACACACACACACACACACAACACCCTCCTGGGCTCCCCTCCTGCCCATCCCAGGATAAGAACAAAAAAGCCGGCCCCGGACGCGGCCGGCGGTGGGTGCTGGGCGCCCGGCCCGGCCCGGTCCCGGGTCCGGGCGGCACTGTTTTCCTTGGCCCGCGGCGGCGGCGCTGGGTGGGGACCGCGGGGCGGGCGGGCGGGCCCCGGCGCGGCTCCCTCTCCCGGGCATGACTCCGGGGCCACCCCCACGGAGCGGCGGCCCCCGGGCCACTTGTAGGTAGTAGTTGCCGCTCCCCCAAACTACCACTCGACATGATCTTTTTCTTTCCCCGCGGCCACCTAGGAGGGGGGAACAAAAATAGGAAAAAGAAAACCACCACCCACCTACCACGATTTCCTCCGCCCCTTCCAGAGGCGGGCCGGTGCGCTCGATCTCCGGGGAAGGGCGGCCCGAATATGTACGTTAGGAAAAGGTGCGGGGGGCCCGGGCGGGGAAGACCCGGCGTGGGGGGGGGGAGGGCTCCCCGTTCCCGTCCGCGGGGCGCGGCGGCGAGCAGGGGCGCGGGCGCGGGTCTGCGCGGGGCCGCCGGGACGCTAGGCCGCAGGCTCGGTTAATATTCATGAGCGGCGGGGCGCCCCTCCTCCCGGCCGCCGGACCCCGGCCCCGCCGCCGCCGCCGCCGCCGCCGCCGCCGCCTTTGTGCCCTCCCCTCCGCCCGCCCGCTCCCCTCGCTCCGCGGGCGCGGGTGCGGCCCCTCCGGCCCGCCGGGCGCCCGCCGCGGGCCCCGCAGGCTGGGCGGGGAGGTCCGAGGCGGCGGGAAGGGAAGGAGCCCCCGGCGAGCGGCGCCCCCGCGGCGAGGGCGGAAAGTCGGACGGAAACGCACCGGAGGAAGCGGGCGGTGGCCCCGCGCGGGCGCTGCCGGGCCCGGGACGGCGCGCCCCGCAGGCTCCGCGCGAGCTGGTCCGAGCCGGACGGCGATCCGCCGCCGCCGCCGCCGCCGCCGCCGCCGCGCGCTCCGAGGCCGCCGCCCCCGGCCGGCCGCTCCCAGGCACCGCCGCGACCTGCCCCGGCGCCCCGGGCTCTGGGCCGCCGCGGGAGGGCGTGGGGCGGGGCGGCGGCGGCCGGACTCTCCCCTCCTCGCCGCGCCGCGCCGCGCCGGGGCCGCGCGGAAGCCCGGCGACCGCCAAGTGACAGAGGCGCCGCGCTCCGCCGCCGCCGCCGCCGCGCCGCTTCCCGGGGGCGGATTTCTCGCTTCTTCCTCCCTGGATCCACCTCCTCCCACTCCACCTCCTTCCCCTCCCCGCCCTCCCTCCCCAGGGGAGGCTCTGGGGCTGAATATTTTATGTCTAGAATAATACGGCCCGGGGAGCCGGCGCTGGAGAAGGCGGACCAGCCTGGGGTTGGGGGGTTGGGGGTGCTGCTGGCCACCCCCTCCCCAGGCGCCTCGGGAACCTACGAGCCCTCGCGCCCCCAGCCCCGCGCCTCCCCAAGTGCAGGCACACCCAGAACCTTCCCCGCCCGCTCCGACCGCCCCAAAGCCGAGCCGGAGCTCCCCGAAACCGGGCTTTATCCTGGGAAGAGGAGGCTCTGTGCTCGGCAGAGCCCGACAGGGGAACAATGATACAGAGAGACCCGCAGGATCCAGGGACACGGGTCCCGGCCTGGGGGGCTGGGAGGCTGGGGGGGGGGGGAGCAAGTGTTGGTGAATTTTACCCCTTTTTTTGCAGCGACAGGGGCAAGAGGCTGCGACGAGGTGTTGTGGGGCTTCAAGATGAGGGAGTCTTTTCATAACCAGCGGCAAAATAGCTCCTGGTAACGGGGGAAGAGGGTAGCGTTATTCATTCACGTTCCCCCCTTTTTTTAAAAAACCTTCAGGACAGCTAAACGCGCGCGGCGCCGCAGGAGGGGAGGAGGAGAGCTGGCTCCGCCGCTCCAGGCTACAGGTCACAGCGCCCGGGGCCCGGAGCACCGCCGCGGCCCCCGGCACCCCGTTCCCGGGACCCGCCCCGACCCCGCGGCCCGCCCCGCCCCGCCCCGCCCCGCCGCGCCTCACAACATCTCCCGCTGCAAATGGCCCAATCCGGAGACGCGTCTGGGCGGCACGAGCCAATCGGAAGCTGCTGACTCAAGCTTCCCTCCACCCTTTGTCCCGCCCCCCGGTAGGAAAAGCCACCGCCCCTCCGACTCCCCTTCCCACCCCACCCCCTCTCCTGGGAGGTGGCTCGGGAGCTCCTCTTCTCCGCGGGGTGCAGGGTGTGTACCCACCGGCCTAGGCGGCCGCGTGTGTCAGTCACCTTGCTACCCTCCTCTTCGCCCAAGCCGAAGCACACCCCTCCTCCCTCTCCCAGTCCTCCTGCTGGTGGTGTTGAGGGTCATTCTCATCCTCCCTCTGGCGGGGGGCTGCCAGCTATTGTGTCTGATCCACTGCCACCACCATCCAGAGGGGGGGTGGGTGGGGAGAGAACAAAACCTAGAACCTATGGAGTCTGCTTTACCTTTTCCTTCTTCCTTACCACTATCCCGGGAAGATTTAGAGACTCCTCCCCACCCACCTTCACCCTCTCCACTCCTGTTGGTGCTGGCCGCCTCTGGTCCTGTTTCTAGATGACAATAATAATAATAATAATAGCCGAAACCGGTTTGGCTCAGTGGTAGAGCGTTGGTCTGTGGACTGAAAGGTCTCGGGTTCGATTCCGGTCAAGGGCATGTACCTTGGTTGCGGGCACATCCCCGGTAGGGGGTGTGCAAGAGGCGGCTGGTCGATGTTTCTCTCTCATCGACGTTTCTAGCTCTCTATCTCTCTCCCTTCCTCTCTGTGAAATATCAATAAAATATAAAAATAATAATAATAATAATAATAATAAACCTGTACCTTGATTTTTAGTTCTTCCTAAGAGTGGAAGCTGCCAAACATTTAGAATATACAACTAAGTCCTCAGCCTCCACTAGAGGAAAGACTTTGACTAGATCATCTTTATTTTCTATTGGAAAAAAAAAAAAAAGGAATGAACTAGAGGAATGCCTGCTGGACTGTCTGTTGGTAATTTGCTAACAGCCCATTTGGGTTATAGCAGTTCCAGATACTGTTGAGTAAATTAACAAGAAATGGATAGAAATGCAGGGTTCAAGTAGGGGACCTTCAATGGCTTCTAGAATATGTCTGGACTTGTATGTCTAGAAAGGAAAAACAACTTTCCGCACAAAATAGCGCCTTACAAATGCCAATGTGCATGCGTGGCATAAACTGGGTACCTATCAGTTGAGGACTTCTAGGGTTAAGATTTTTGCAAGGAAATTTTTTATAACTGTTGATTTTGAAAAGGGTTTTCAGTTAGGTAAAGGAGAACAAATATAAATTTCATTAAATGAGACGGAGATAAAACACATTTTAGGAAGGTGAGAAAAAAATGACATAACCTAGAAAGACATTTCTAGAAGAGGTATATGGACCTAAATTATAGTCTAGATCCATTATTTACTATTTAACTGAGGGCAAATTATATATATATATATATATATATATATATATATATATAGTGACTATCATCTATATAGCACTGCTTTTGTTTTACATATTCCTTGAAAAAGCTTACATGCAACTTAATGAGATAGGTGTGCAGAGGCAGGATTTAAGCCCAGGGGTACCAACTTCAGAACCCATGTTTTTCTTTATAGCACTATATCACCTCTAACATGGTTTTTAATTACAAAAACAGCTAATATTTACTTAGCTAACTACTGCGCTTTGTAGGTACTAAGGTAATCCTACCCCTGGGGTCAGTCTGGGTATGATGTTGCCGTATTTGGGAATGTTTTTACTAGTAAGAACCATTATAAGTTATTATCACATGTACCTTGTGTGAGTTAGGATAGGCATTGTTAGGACAAAGGTCTCAAGATCTGGCTGGTTCTTACTGAATGCTGTTCTTGCTACCATAACTGTTAAGCTATAGCATAGTATTTTGCAGAGCCCGCTATAACGAGATGAGCTTGACCTGAACCCAACAGGGTAAGTTTAGACAACTGCAAAGAAGAAATCAACATGTGATCATCCAAACAGTGTATATAAGCAATGACTAAGCCTCCCTTTGGGGAGACAGAGCTTTGGATGTGAATCCCCAGTCTCCTTTATTTGGTGCAAGTAAATGAAACTACTTTGCCACAGCCACATCTTTTTTTGTTCTTGAATAGAACACCCCAAGCAGGGAACCCTTTGAGTTCAGTAACAGTATGATTATGTTGTTCCAAAATTTGGGAATGTTTTTAAAAACCTTTATCTATCCTACGTATCTTATGTGCATTAAGCAATCTGAATAGAGAAAGACAAAAGCACAGAATTGAGATTTGGGAAACCCGAGTCCTAGTTCTCTACTAGGTCCTCAGAGAATGACTATCTTGCCGGGCTGCTGAGAGCATCAAACGAGATAATAGATTTAAAGTAGTTTTTAAAAAGGTAAACACATTATTCTGAAAAAAATATTATGGAGCAGGAATTTGTCTGATTTTCCCAGCAGGAACTCCACACTTTATAACACGTTTTTTGATGTTTATTGGGAACATATTAACCCAGTTGAAAATTAGATCTATTCCTTTCTGAATGCATGAAAAGTTATAATGTTTGTTTTTATTATTATTGATTTTAGAGAAGTAGGTAGGGAGAGAGAGAGAGAGAGAGAGAGAGAGAGAGAGAGAGAGAGAGAAAAGAAACTTCCATATATCCATCGGTTGGCTTCTGTTGCCTCAGACCAGGATGAACCTACAACCTAAGTATATGCCCTGACCAGGAATGGAGCCTGCTATCTTCCAGTGATTCAACTAACTGAACCACACCAGCCAGGACAGTAATAATGTTTTAGTGATGATGTGATATGAGTTCTCCTTTAGATGAATTCTGAGTTGACTAAAGTGAATTCCCTCTAAGCACTTGGGAAGTGACAGCCATCAGCCAGTCATTTTCCAGTCCAAAGGTTAATGGTGTGCTTGGTGGGGAACACAGATACTTAGAGTTGTCTTCTGCTGCCCATACTGGGTAATTCACTCATTAACACCTCCACCAGAGGGAGGGCAAGAGAAAGGAAAAAGAGCCAAACTTACATCCTGTGGCTGCTTGTTAATCGCTCCAAGAAACTTGGTGAAACAACAGGTTTGGAGGTCATTACAACTGAAAGGAGATTTGAAATTAATCGTGTGTTTCACAGTTAATATCTTCATAGTTTTATTTATCCCAAATATCATAGATGAGCAAGAACTAACAGTAATTCTAGCTTTGTTTACTTTGAAAAGTCTGCTATTTTCCTCTGAACATAATTAATATATGTGTGAATTATTATCTAACAATTTAGAGTTTCCCTTGAAAGAGTCTCAAAAATTACTACAACTATATTAATAGCAACTATAAGAAAACCTTGTACACTATAATCCTCACAAGTAGGCAGGACATTTTTAAAGTTGGGAACTATATCCTCAACATGTAAGTTTTGACTTGGTTATTGACTCGATAGTAATTGTTGTGGTGAACCATTATCAAGGAAAAATGTCAAAGCCAGAAATAGAACAAGAATGTCCTAGTCCCTGGTCTCTGACATTCTGTGATAATCTATGGATGATTTCTACTCTGAATATAGAAGTTGGCAATTCTAAGAGGCACAAGTGTTTGCTAGTGAATTCTACAAATGAAATGTGTAATTTGGGATGAAGCATTTGCAAAACTGTGTGTCTGGTGTGTCTGAGGCAGTTAGACCAATGACCCCCAGAGGAGTAAGCATTTTATTGTTTTAGGAAAATACTGTAGACTTTATTTCTTATTCATACAATACCAAAAAAACACATTACCTACTAATTTTTCTTTTAAAAAGGTTTGTATGAATTGAATAGCTACAGAAAACTTGCCTTTTAATAGGGCATTCAACTACTATAATCAAGAGAAGGGATTGGTTTTCTTTCCTTTTCTAAAAAATTTTGACACTATTACAGATGTCTCTATTCACCCTCCCCCTCTTTGCCTGCCTCCTCCCAGCCCCCAGCCTCCCTTCCCTCTGGCCATCAGAATAGAGATTGATTTTCCACAATAGGCAATTTTTTAAGAATCTTCTTCCTTTATAACCTTTTAAATTAATAATGTAAATGATTTACTAATTTAATGCTTTGCCTTTTCTGTGTTTATAACTTATTATTTCTGTCCACATAATTACTATCTATTTTCAATTATTAATTTCTAATCTAGAAGTTAATGACACTACTTCATTCAATGTATATAGTTCCTAGCAAAGTGCCACACATAATACTCTTGAACAATTTCTCTGCTCTCAGTTTATTGTGGTCTTTTTTTTTAAATCCTTACCCAAGGATATTTTTCCACTGATTTTTAGAGAAAGTGAAAGAGAGGGAAAGACAGAGAAAAATACCAATGTGAGAGAAACACACTGATTGGTTGCCTTTTGCATGCACCCTGACCAGGGCACAGGCCATGGAGGATCCTGCAACCAAGGTATGTGCCCTTGACCAAAATCGAACCCAGGACCCTTCAGTCTTCAGGCCAATGCTCTATGCACTGTGCCAAACCTGCGAGGGCTATTGTGGTCTTCTCCTCCTCTGGACTAGTACTCTGCTCTGGTACTTCTTTTTATTTTGTTTGTTGCTGTTACTTGGTTACTTGGTCATAAAACATCTTCTATTATTTTTAATTGAATATTATCTCCTTTTCTATCTAGAATATAAATTTCTCTTGGAAAAATTCTTAAGACTTTTACTTCTTTCAGATCCCCATGATACCTACTACAGTTTTAACACATAAAGTAACTATAAAATTATGCAACAAATGAATGATGTATGTGTCACTATGATTGGTAAATATTTATACCTCAAGAAATTCCTGGCTGACCAACAACTTGCTGTGTTTCAGGAGATATGAGTACATGTCTGTGGGCACATGCCCCAAATGGACAGTATCAATTATAAGAGGTGTCCACAAAGAGACACTTGGTGTGGGTGTCAACTTCCAGAAATGCCACATTTTATCTCTTTACCTAACTTCACCTCTAGCGACTGAGATGTTTTGTGGCCACAGCACCATGCCAAAAATTAATACCCTTACATTTGGGCAGTAATTATAAAATTTTAGCTTGTGGTTTTATGCGTATAATTATGTATCAAATTTAAGTTATTGTTCAGAACCAACATCTCAATCATTTAAATTGAGTGGTATGCTAGTCATATTCATCTGCATTATTGAGAGTTTATTTCTACATTTTAAGAAAAAATAAGAACAAATGTTTAAAACTTTTTATCCTAAGAATTGTGACTTTCATTTATAAGAATTATAATTTTTCTTAAAAATCATGAGACCAGTTTTTTAAATGTTTCCACCCACCCTAATAATATAAGTGGGAACATCCTGTGAAATCACTGTGCAATCTGGATAGTAGCACGTATTACAACTAGAGAATGAAATATATTTTTATCATCTTGGAATAGAGCGTTAAATTCTAATCATTCTAACTCAGAAAGTGCTAGCAATGGATTTTTAAAAATATATTATAGCCCTAATCTAGAGCAACCTAATACTTTTTATCATAATGAAAAAAATATATGAGCTTTGCCTTTGGTCTTCACGGGGGCAGAAGTAGAAGAGACATCTAATGAACTCTCAATTCTATGAGTCAGAGAAACTCAGTATCTTTCAATGCCCTCTAGCATTGTAGATGACATTCCTCTATTCCTAAATTGCTTGCATTCTCTACTAATCCAAAGTCAACTAACCAAGGATTCTTCCTTCAAATAGGAAAGGATTGCAGAATAGCGTCTGGCAATTCACATCTGTGCTTAAGTAAAATAGCTGCAGGCTTGCATAACATTTTTTTTCAAATATATCTTTTCAATTAAAATTCCATTTTTAAAAATTGCAACACAAAAAAATAGACATTGAAATAATGAAAGTACACAATTTATGATCCCATTCTTTTGCCCTCTTCCACTTCCTGTTGTGGCTCCTCATTAGCTAGCTTCAACAGGAAGCCCAAGGCACTCAAAGATAATATATCCACTCTGTTTTCGGTAAATAGAAATACTAGTATAGATAGTAAATGCTGACCAAAGATGAATAAGAAGAAAACTTTAAAAACTGATGTAAATATTTTAAATTGGGGGGGGGAGGGGAGAGATGAAATAAGGGAGCATCATATTTTAAAGAGAAAGAAGGAATGTATTATAGAAGACAACTAACCCCAGTAAACAAAAATATAGACAAAAGTGAAATAACAAGAGAATGAATGAAATATAAAATATGTTGGAAGATTTAAGGAAAGATATTGAAAGGAGAGAAAAACAACTCATACCATTGCATAAGTAATGAATTTCTTAGAAATGAGAAAGAATAAGGTCTGGCTAGTGTGGCTCAGTGGTTGAGTGGTTGAGCATTGACCAATGCTCATGCCCATGCCTGGGTTGTGGGCTCAATCCCTAGTGGAGGGGCTTGTAGAAGGTGGCCAATCAGTGATTCTCTCTCATCACTTATGGTTCTATCTTTCTCTCCCTCTCCCTTCATCTCTGAAATCAATCAAAAAAAGAAAGAATAAGATGAAATATTTGGCAGAAAATAGAAAATATCTAGTAGGAAGTATGACAGACTTTTTAAAAGCACATCAAATGCAAATGATAAGGACAAAAAGGTTAAAGTGATTAGACAGGACATGAAAAATAAAGAGGACAAGTAGAAATCAAATTTAGATAAATTGATATTCCTAACAAAGAGTTTAGAACTAATGAAACTAAAAAAGACATTCAAAGATACAATGTGGCAAGCCACTAAATGTCCCCCCTACATCTGTTCTCTCCTTCTTCCATAAAAATAGCATTTTAGTTGGGCACATGGTCAACAAGCTAGACTTTCTTTCTCAGTCTCTCTTCTAACTAGGTGTGGCCATATGACTAAATTCTAGGCAATAAAATGTGGGCAGAAATGAGCGTCTGCCACTCTGGAGTGTTTCCTTTTAAATGATTGGACTTGTGCTTTCCTGCTCCCTTATCCTTCCCCAGTGGTTGAACATAAGGATTGCTAGATTAAACAAATCCTATTCCTGTATCCTAACAGGCTAATATGCAAATCGACCAAAAGGAGGAACAACTGGTCACTGTGATGCACACTGACTACCAGGGTGTAGAGGGCCAAATGGGAAGATACCTGGACACTCTTTAGATTGTTGCTGACTGGGCCTGGGATATTGGCAGAATCATGTCAGTTGCACTTCCACCCTGGGAGTGCAGAGATGTTCTTAGTTCCTGGCTTGTGTTTGTCCAGGAGGAAGGGGTGGGTGGGACCTGGGCCCTCCCAGGCTCCTTGTTTTTCTGTGAAACCCCCTTGTTGGATTGGAGTATAAATAGATGTACTGCGTGGCTCAGGAGGTCATCAGTCTGCCTCTCCAGCAGAGGAGGTCAGCAACCCTCCCAGCTCCCAGCTTAAAGTCTATCTCTGTGTCTTCTCTCTTTATTTCTAATATTTCTCAATCCCTGGCCACCTCCCCTTATAACCGGCTCGTTCATCTCTCTTTCCGTGTGGGACAAGGAGAAGGGAGATCCCCGCCACATCAGGCCCCCCACACCAGGGGGCAGATACTCAATGCAGGAGCTTCCCCCTGGTTGTCAGTGCGCTCCCACAGGGGGAGTGCTGCTCAGCCAGAAGCCCTGAGCCCGGCTCATGGCTGGCAAGTGTGCAGCAGTGGCGGTAGCCTGTCCCACCTCCGTGGCAACACTAAAGATGTCCGATATCCTCCAAGGGCTCCCAGACTTCGAGAGGGTGCAGGCCAGGCTCAGGGAACCCCTGGAATGCATGAATTTCATGCACCAGGCCTCTAGTAAAAATATAGAATGCCCCGGTTCAGTTTGGATTTCAGATAAACACATTTTAGGGTATTTCAATTATAGCATGAGACACACTGACTAAAAAAGTACCCATTGTTGCCAAAACCAGCTTGGCTCAGTGGATAGAGCGTTGGCCTGTGGACTGGAGGGTCCCAGGTTCGATTCCGGTCAAGGACATGTACATTGGTTGCAGGCACATCCCCGGTGGGGGGTGTGCAGGAGGCAGCTGGTCGATGATTCTCTCTCATCGATGTTTCTAACTCTCTATCCCTCTTCCTTCCTCTCTGTAAAAAATCAATAAAAATAAAAAAGTACCCATTGTTTATTTGAAATTCCAATTGAACTGGATGTCCTATAGTTTGTCTGAGAACCCTTCTGGAGCTAGTGAGAAGTGGAGTCTCCACCTTTGACTCAGAGATGGAAGCCACCTGTGCAAGATGTCAGACCCTGCAGCAGGCCTGAATTGCCTCCTTCTGGCTCGTTGCCTGAAATAACTGTAACTTTCTAAGTTGCCACTTCTATATAAAGGGCCATGGTATTTTAAAGATCTTTTTTTGTACAGGAGCTCAGCCTTTGTCCCAACTGATATGTGTAAATATTTTTCAATTCCAAAGATTAAAAGGACTTACCATGTTTCAGGAAGTCATTAAAAGAGAGTGATTACTTAGGGGAAGTTATAAAACTTTGGATATAAAGAACGGTATCCTATAAGCAAAGCAAAGTGAATCACCTAAAGCAGCGGTTGGCAAACTGCGGTGCATATACTTAATCCAGTCTGCTGCCTGTTCTTATAAACAAACAAAGTTTTATGAAAATACAGTCACCCGCATTTGTTTACATGTCTATGACTGCTTTAGCACTGTGATAGCAGAGATGTGTAGTTGCAACAGAGTGGCCTGCAAAGAAAGCCGAAAATATTTCCTCTCTGGCCCTTTGCAGAACAAGATTACTGACTTCTGACCCAAAGTAAGAATGTTACTTGATGTGAGAGGAAATTTGAAGAAAAAAAACAACGTGGCTTAAAGATCATACACAACCATGTAGTAATCCACATTTAGAAGCAGCAGAAAGATACTCAGATATATGTAAAGATTGTAGAAATATATCACCTTTCCCACAATGATTACATATGATAGTGTAGTCAACTAAAAAGTGATTTAAGATTAAAAAAAAAAAAGAATGGGAATGAAACTGAAACAGCAGCAATTATTATGACAATACAAAGTACACGTTATAAATCTTGAAAGAAAAGTACTACAATGAAAAGTAATAATACTATAATATACTAGAGCAAAAACAAGGATACAAAAACGTTAAGAGGTGAAAGGGGAAGGAAAGATGGAAAAAGTGGTGCCTGCTATAAATTCCTTATTGGTTACAGGGGATTATGACAATGATATTATTTAAGACAGAATGGTTAAGTGAGTAATTAGTAATAAAGTATAAAGAAAAGCACAGACTAGCAGAAGATATATGCAACTGATATAGCCCACCAAAGAGTTATATTGAGAGTTTATAAGTAGCACCTATAAATGAATAAATTAAATAGAAAAGATAGACATTCCACAAAAGAGGAAACACATGCGGCCACTAACCATAATGAAAAATGCTCAGTATCACTGGAATTGGGATAATGCAAATTAAAATGATAATGAGACCATTTCAAACCCATCAGACTGGCAAAAATGAGTCTGAAAATATCAAGGGTTGAAGTGATGAGGAAAACAAGCTCTCACACACTGCAGGTGGGAAATACAAATATATAAAACTAGTAAATGGCATTCAAGTTACACAGGCCCCAAATCATGGTTTTCTTCATAATCTGAAATGAACTATATCTCCACCTCTATATCCAATAAAGATCTCAGATTTTAGACACCCTAACTTCTTTCCCTGTTAAGTAACAATTCTGTTCACCTGCAGCTTGACACCAAATCTTCAAGAAAGACTTGCCTCTTTTCTCTCACACCCCACATGCAATTCATCAGTAAACCCTGTCAGCTCTCACATCAAATTACAACCGCAAGAAAACTGGGCAAAAGAAATTATATATCCAGAATCTGTTCACATCCACAGCTGTCACTCAGAGCAAAGCCAAGTCATCTGTCACCTGGTTTATGACGACAGTCTAATCGCTCACCACTTCTAGCTTCTGTCCTTACTTTCACTAGGGTTTACTCTTAACACCAGGACCAGAATCACCTTTTTAGGACCTACCTCAGATCATGTCACTTCATTGCTTAAAACCTTCTCCTGGCTCCCCAAACAGGCAAAAAAGTCCTCTCCCATTCGATGCCTGCTCTCTCAAGCCAAAGAACCAGGAAAAGGGGCGGCATAGTAAAAAAGAAAGCTTTCAAACAATAAATGCTCCAGTAAAACATCACAGAAATCATGAAAGCGTTAATAAAAAGAAAGCCAGAGTTTTTATATTAATATCAGATAAAGTAGTTTTCAGAGAAAAAAAAAAGTACCAGACATTAAATAATGATAAAAAGGTCAATCCACCAAAGGAGACATAACAACCCTAAATACATATACACCAAACAACAGTGCTGCAAAACACGTAAAGCGAAATGAATAGAAATGAAAGGAGAAAGAAAAGTCCACAATCTTTGTTGAAGACCTCAGGACACCCTCTCTCAACAACTTCCAGAACAACTCTACAGAAAATCAAATAAAACATTGTTGATCCATAGAGTGCAGTAATAACATGCAGCTGCTTAAAAAACATATGGTCACATGTATTGATATGTAACTATATTCTCTAACAGTCAAGATCGGCAAGGTTTATGCTATGGTAACAAATACTTCTCAAATCTCAAAGGCTTCTTCCTTGCTCACTTCACAGCCATCATGCATCGACTCTACATCCTCTAGAACTCATTGTGATGCAAACTGCTACGACTGAAGTTTTTTGGTCTCCTGGAAGAGACTAAAGAAGGACATGACAAAAGTTTAATCTGGCTTTCAAAGCTTTTGCTTGGAAGTGGTACATATTTCTGCTCATACCTTAGAAAGGAGCACCAAACAGAAATGAATGGAATATCACCTACCATAATACTTGGGATATATTATCAAGTGAAAACAAACAAAACAGGCCAAAGTGTTGGGAAGAACATTCACTATGAATATTACTTCTTAAAAACAAAGCTGAGTAGGATTAAAACACAACAGGGCTCCTGTTTTGTGCTTTTTATGTTTTTGGAATGTTATAGGGTTTTGCAACGGATATGCTTTAATTTTAGATTAAAATAATACTTGATTTTTAAAAAAATTATAAAAGGAAGAAATCTGATTTTAATCTCTTCTGCTGTAATTGAAATATATGCAATTTTCCCCTTGTCATTGGTAGACCAGGAAAAGATGTGTGATCAGTCACAGAATAATGCTTACATGCATTTACTAAATAAATTTCTAGATTTTAAAAACAAATCCTGCTTGAATCAAGCACACAATTGGTTAAGTGAGAGGTTCTTCTATACTAGAATGCCTGATGAAGGTTTTGGCATATGTTTAGGGACCATATTGTATGAAAAACGCATATATCTAATAGCAGAATTACCCTGAGCACAGGGAAATGAGAAGCTCAGAAATGCAACTCATGTTTCCCATCTCATTTTCACTTTTGGTCCAAAGCTTTTTTAAAAAAGGCAAGCAGCATCACCTGAGCTATCAAATTGTCATTGCTCACTGTTTCTTAAGGAGGAGTACACAGCCGAATTTGAGTGAGTTAAGTGCTACCACTTCATTTTGGTAAATGTGCTCTGAAATCTTTGGGTGCTCTGGATTGCCCTGGTTGGTGGAGGGAGGGAAGGATTTTTCCAGCACTCTACAGAATTGGGGAAAGGCCTTTCTGCAGAGAGAAGTGAGAAGGTAGATACTGAAACAGGCAAGACAGGCTTGTAGCTGGAATGTGCCAGAGACGGGCCCTGGGAGAAGTGTTTTAATTTCTGTTCCTTTTGCCTTGGACTGAAAACAACTATATTTTGCCTCCTGTTTAAAGTTCCTTTGTCTACCTTGTGATTCTATCTAGTTAGTTGCAAACCTTCAGTAAACCTCGTGTACTCAGGTTGGGGTAGTGTGAAGAAACAAAGGATGAGGCAGTGAATGACATCGGCTTCCCCAAATCACATCTCCAGCCTCGCGTGACTGTAGAATGTTCTATTAAGAAGAGCTGGTAGCACCAAGGTTTTCAGCAGCAACCAGGCGCAAACTGAGCAGAGGTTTAACACAAAAGCCGAAAACCTTGGGAGGGGACAGAGGATAGTGCCAAAGCAGATACATTGGTTTTATGATTGGGGACAAGCATGAGCTACACTTGCTTTTCTTTCTCACCGAATATACCATAGAAATGTGACTGACTTTTTTTGTTTTTAATATATTTTATTGATTTTTTACAGAGAGGAAGGGAGAGGGATAGAAAGTTAGAAACATCGATGATGAGAGAGAAACATTGATCAGCTGCCTCCTGCACACCCCCTACTGGGGATGTGCCTGCAACCAATGTATATACCCCTGACCGGAATCGAACCCAGGACCCTCCAGTCCACAGGCCAATGCTCTATCCACTGAGTAAAACCGGTTTCGACGTGACTGACTCTTGAAGAGGATGGAGAACTTGACTGTGTGTGTGGCTGGAGTGGGTGGGGAGGTGGGGATCGAAGCACATGAGTTCCATAGATATGGAAAATGTCTTACGGCTGAAAGTTTCTGACGGATCTCTATAGCACAAATTAACTACTCCTTTCACTTCCACCATGTTCTTTCTCATTTAGAGGCCCCTTCCCCCTTTTTTAAACTCAGTTTTTTAAAATAAAAAATTTTCCCCTTTTAATTCTCACCTGAGGATTTTTCTTTCTTACTTTTTAAAATATATTTTTATTGATTTCAGAGAGGAAGGGAAAGGGAAAGAGATCGAAACATCAATGAGAGAGAATCATTGATCAGTCACTTCCTCCAAGTTCCCTCATCCCCCCCCCTCCACCCTGTCACCCTGCCACTGGGGATCGAGCCTGCACCCTATGCATGTGCCCTGACTGGGAATTGAACTGCGACCTCCTGGTTCATATGCCAATGCTCAATTACTGAGCCTCACCAGCCGGGCAAATTTTTATTTTTTATTGATTTAGAGACAGAAGAAGAGAGAGAGAAAAAATTTATGTGAGAGAGAAACATGGATTGGTTGTCTCCTTTACAAACACTGACCAGGAATGGAACCCCCAACCTTTTGGTGTATGGGACAACACTCCAACCAACCAAGCCACCTGGCAGGACTTGGAGGCCATTTTTAGCCAGAAGACCAGCTGTTATGCAGTGAACTGATCCATGGCATGTAGAATAGTGCAAAACTGAATTAAGATATAGATGCTTGGTTCTCTAGCCTCAAAATATATATCATTTCAAGTTGTACTTCAGCCAAATTACAACTTCCTACATATCAGACAACTCCAGTTTGCTTGTGAACACCCAAGCTGCTATTTCTAATTTACTAATTTTTTTACTAGTTAAATTAGGGGCATTTTATTACTTTTTTTCTTTTTTAACTTTATTGAGGCATACTTAACAAATACATATAATTGTTTATAGTTAGTGCACAATGTAATGATCTGATGTACATTGTGGAATGATTACCGAGATCAAGAAAACAAAGTTTTCCCTCTTCAGTAATTAGCTTAAAATTGAGCTAATTACTGAAGAGGGAACTTAGAACATTGATGCAAAGTTTGATTTAGAATTCCAATTACATTTTTGCAAAATTCAGGTTCATTAGACTAAGAATTGAGTTAATTTTAAAGGGCAAATTAAATAGCACCCTCATTGATCAAATGTATAATTATTTGTGCTTCTCAACCAGGGCTGCACATTTGAAACTTCTGTGGGCTTTAAAACTCCTGAGGCTTAGGCCACGTTGGAAACTCACCAATGCAGAGTGCTCTGGGGTGGGGGCCCAGGAATGAGTATGTTAAAAACTCCTCAGGTGCGCCTGCAGTCAAGACTAGGACCCACTGGCCTAGATGCAAAGGAGAGGAAAAAGGGACGGTTATATCACAGCAGCCTTCAGAAATGTCAAAAAGTGTGGAAGGCCTTGTATCTCTGCTTTCTTGTTTTCTAGAGCAGAAGGCATTTTAGAAGTTCTTAGTCCAGAAATGTGAGCTGTTCTGTTTAGACTGCATTAAAGCACGTGCAGTCAATGTCACCATGAAATTACTCAACCATCTGGCAATGCAAAAGGAAGCTATTCTGGTTCAGAATAAAGTAAAGAAAAAGTTCATTGAGGCAGCAATTAAAACTTATCAAAATAGATTTGATTTTCTGAGTGGTAGAGAAGGATATTCACCCTTTCCAAAGGGATTTTTTTCCCCTCTATCCCTTTTTTTCATAGAAAATATTTTTACAGCTCTAGCTGGTTTGGTTCAGTGGCTAGAGCATCAGCATGCAGACTGAAGGTTCGATTCTGGTCAAGGGCATGTACATTGGTTTTGGGTACATCCCCAGTAGGGACTGTGCAGGAGGCAGCTGATTGATGTTTCTCTCTCATCGTTGTTTCTGACTCTCTATCCCTCTCCTTTCCTCTCTGTAAAAAATCAATAAAATGTATTTTAAAAGTATTTCTACACCTAAGGTTTAATTTAATTTAATTGTGTCTATTATATTAAGAAATAAAATGAACTAACACTTTAGAGGCTTTAATGGTAACATAAAGCTCAATTGCTTTTTCTCATGGAGAGGAACGATAAATGCAATGAATGGATATTAGCAGTGAATACTGAGGCACTATTAAAACTGTTTTGAAACAACTTCAAAATGTATGAAGGACTTGACTGGAACAGGACCAAGTTGGGAGCATTAAGCATTATCCAGGTTGGTCAGGTGAGGGGGGGGGGGGAATGGTCTCTATAATGTGTTTTTACCATCACAAAGGTAATCACCATCACATCAACTGCTTAGTACTAACACTGCTCTATCTATTTGATTAAGTATGTTGTGCCTTTTAATAGTCTTTCTTGGGTTCTATTTTCTTAACCTTTTCACATGAAGAACCTCTTTTAGCCCTGCCTTCAGCCCACCTCCTCAGCCATGAAGGATATTAGAGTGGTAAATCTGAGCATGTCTTTTTGCTGTCCTTGAACTAAATTTTCTAATTTGGGAAAATTATAGATTCACATGCAGTAGTGAGAAATAACATCATGCAGAGAGACCCTGCATTACCTCTCCTCAGTTTCTCCTGACGGTTACACCATGTACAGCCAGGATATTGACGGTGCTACAGCCAAGATCGAGAACTCTTCCATCACCTCAAGGATTCCTCAGGTAGCGACCTCTACTTTTCTCCCACTCCCAACTCCTCCTCCTCCTCCTCCTCCTCCTCCTCCTCCTCCTTCTTCTTCTTCTTCTTCTTCTCTTCTTTTTAAAGTTTTTATTGATTCCAGAGAGAGGTAGACTGATGGAAAGACAGAAATAGCAATGATGAGAGAGAATCACTGATTGGCTGCCTCCTGCACCACACTTGGGATCGAGACTGCAACGAGGGCATGTGCCCTGACCGGGAACCAACCGTGACCTCCTGGTTCATGGGTCAGCACCAAACCACTGTCACACTGGCCTGGCTCAACCCCTTCTTAATTGTTGGCAACCTTTAATCTGCCTTCTATTTTTATATTTTTGTCATTTCAAGAATGTTAAGTAAATGGAATCATGCAGACTGTTGCCTGCTGGGAACATCTTTTCTTGCTCGGCATATTTCTCTGGAGATTTATTCAGTTGTTGCAGATATCATTGGTTTGTTCCTTGTTATTCCATGTTAAGTTATGCACCCAAAGAGGATATCTGTTTTTTGGTTTTTTTTTAATTTGAGGCTGTTGCATATAAGGCTACAACAAAAACATTTGTGTATTCACTTTTGTGTGAATGTGAGTCTTCGTTTCTCTGGAATAAAGAGACAGTGTAATTTCTGGGTCCTGTGAAGGTTACACAATTCTTAAGGAACTGCCAACGTGTTTTCCAGAGTGACTCTACCATGTTACATTCCCTCCAGCAATGTATGAGTGATTGTGATCGAGTTTCTCTGCATCCTTGCCAGCATTTGGTGTTATCATTATTTTTTATTGTAGCCATTGTGATAAGTGTGTAGTAATAGCTCATTGTGGTTTAAATTTGCATTTCCCTAATGGCTACTGATATAGAACAACTTTTCCTATACTCTTCTGATGTTTATTTGATATATACTGTCTAGTGATTCAGTTACAGCTACCCTGTTTCCCCGAAAATAAGGCAGTGTCTTATATTAATTTTTGCTCCCAAAGATGCACTATGTCTTATTTTCAGGGGATGTCTTATTTTTCCATGAAGAAGAATACAGTACACATTTAGTGTTAAATGAAAATAAAGGAAATTTATTACCTGTATATGGTACGTTAGTACGGTAGTTGTCAACACAAACCAGACAAACTGTGAATCCTACAGTATCAAGAATTTACTCATTTATTCAATGACAATCATGTCATCATCTTCTGGAACATCATCATAACAATCCAATTCCTGAATTTCCTGGTGAATTTTTTGTGACTCCATTTCTTTCAGAATCAGTGGACCAAATCTCTCATGTTTAGCAATAGCACTGTCTTGAAATGAGTACTTCTTGTCAAGGTAGCCTGCTCGCAGTGCATTTGCAATGCAACTGTCAGTGATTTTCTCCCATGAATTCTTCACCCAAGTTACAACTTCTTGCATTTTAGGTTTCACAAAGTTTCCACGCTGATTTCTCTCCATTCACACAGCAGTGACGTCAGGAGTCCCGCGTAACGTCACTGGTTGCTAGACACCAGTCGGGCCGGCCCTAGCGACCAGTTTATGGTAAATTAATTTTCATTCTGAGACAGAGCCTGGGGGCCTTATTTTCAGGGAGATGCCTTATATTTCACTCAGAAGGAAACCTGTAAGTAAGTATTATTTTCGGAGGATGTCTTATTTTCAGGGAAACACGGTAGCAGCAGCAGGAAAGGAAGTACTACAATCTCTTAGAGTAATAGTTAAGGTGTCAAGTTCTGCTCTCACATGGCCACAGTCCAAATCCTGGCTTTCCAAACTTGGGCAGCCTCTCTTTCCTTAGTTTTCAAATCTTCAAAATGGGGTAACACCTACCATGTTTTGAGGGTTTAATGAGCTAATGCAAAGCACTTCAAACAGTGTGTTCAATTGTTTTTAGTTATTATATAGAATTCATATGCATTTTATAAAATTGATTATGTGGTTTCATCAAATTTTAATATTCACATTATTCTTTTCTAGTACTTAATATTACAGAAAGCTATTTTGATGCCAACCTATTTCTCCTTTTTTTTAAGTAACCTTTTACGGGTGTGTCAGTACTCTTGAAAGATTTTTATTTTTCCTTGCAAATCCCAGCTGTCATCAATCTAAGTACAGGGGGGTGTCTGTTCATGCTTGATAAATACTTGATAAGCTCTTTCTATCCGAAGTGGCAAGTGCTTCTGCAACTCACGGGTAAATCAAGTCCAGATTCTCTAAATTTCTAAGCATATGTAAGATACTTTCTTTACTAATATTAAGTTATTTTAATAATTTCAGAAGTTAAGGGTGGACTACACAGTGGGAGAACACTATGAACCTGAGTAGTCTATTCAAAACTCAAGATATAAACAAGGTTTAGTAGCATTTTTACTCTTTTGAGGTTTATAATAATATAATATTTTGAGTATTTAAAAACTTGTATATTTTTTTAAGTGTAAAGCATATCTTTAAAGTTTAAACATGGAAAAAGTTCTTTTGTGAGTGACAGAGAAAGAACAATCAAATTATTGGCAACATAATAATAATTTCATAGCACTTTCTAATTATTGTCTAATCCTTAAAGGATAATTAAAAATTATGTAAGATGTTATCTTCATATTTTTTTCATATTTATTTTACAACAAATAGAACACAAGATTCTAAAATGAGTAAGATTAAATGCACAAAGCTATCTCCAGAGGGAATAGACATTTGGCTAAATGGCTATAACTATGGGAGTGGTTAAATAAATTATTGTGTCTCTAAAATAGACTAGTGTGTCATTGCTAAAGTGAATTAGATAAATATGTGTGCGCTGATGTGTGAAGTAGTACATATAGAATTATTTCATACGAGGAAGATAGATTAGATATATATCCTATAATAAAAGCTTAATATGTTAAGTGTCTGTCTGCCATTCAACCAATTAAAGTGCAATATGCTAATGATGTGCTAAGGCCGCTCAACAGCTCACTATGACATGCACTGACCACTGGGGCAGATGCTCTGACTGGTAAGTTAGCTTGCTGTTGGGGTCCTGCCAATCTGGACTGAGCAAGATAGGCCGGACAGGTCCTGGAGCTCTCCCACAGTCCCTCCCTGGCTGGCCAACCTCTTGCATCCCTCCCTGGCCCTGATCATGCTCTAGTGGGATACCTTGGCATGGCCTGCACCCTCTCACAATCTGGGACCCCTCAGGGGGTGTTGGAGAACCAGTTTTAGCCTGATTTTATAGGCCAGGCCGAGGGACCTTAGTGGTGCACGAATTTGTTTGTGCACCAGGCCTCTAGTGTTTGTATAATTTATATATCCAAAAACATTTTATGGAAAGACATCTAAATTGAATTAGATGATTCATGCATTGGAGACAGAAATATCAAGGAAGAATATGATTTTGTGACTGGGTAGATACATCCATTGCTCATAGTCCATTCCCTCATCTGTACAATGAAGAAAATTATAGCCACCCTCTTGGTTTGTTTGAAGTATGTGTGTGTGTTGGGGAAAGGAGTTTTAATGTATGTTTTGGCACATGGTAAATCCCATATGTATTTAGGTGTTTGGGTAGTTTTCTTTATCGTTCTCTGCTTTATGGGATCATCCACATTCAACATCTTTTTGTGACAAAGATTCAACCACATATTTTATTCTGTCATCCCCAGAAGCAACAGTGTAGTATTATACTCAATTTCTCTCCCAGATTGAAGGGCCATGCTCTCTTTGGCAGGGAGGGGGTTACTGTCAGGAAAACCTTGGGTCTGGCACAAACCGTTGCAAAGTTGCATAAGCCTTGTTGTTGTTCTGCAGGTGTTTTGCTTTGTTGACACAGCTCATGTTTGCCTGTTTTATTTGTTACTCTTTCTTTTGGAGGAAATCATAGAGAAAACAAGAATCAGACCACAAATGGAAACCTGTCTCTCTTTGCTGTTGCACTTCTCGGGAAAGAAGAAAGAAATCAGTAAGAAATGTATGAATGCATGTTTCTAAATCACCTTCAAAACATACTAAAAAAGAATAATGAAGGAGCCAGAAAAGGAAGCCTTGTGCCAGAGGGACTCTGGAGCTCCTGGGAATGCAGAGGAAAAAGTGAAAGGCAATTCGATGAACTTCCATAGAGTAAATAATTGCTAATCTCCAGTCATGTTCAAGGTTCTGAAGAAAACACAGTTCTTGCTTCACAATGCTTATAGCTGGACAGAAAAAATAGAACAAAAAAATTCATCTGAAACAAACCATAATAAAGAGGCAGGAGCTGGCATGACATCTCCCATTCTAGTTATATTAGCAGGTCTTATTTCTTAAATTATATGTTTTATTACAAACTCATGTTAGAACCTTGTTCTCAAAAGTTTGCTCTAGTGAGCAAACTTTCAGTGAGTAGCATGTAGTTGTTTGGGAAGAAATAGAGGTGTTATCAAGTATGAGTAGTTTCTATGCAGATGCCTGTTGCTGTGTCTGCTGATGGCCACTGGAAAGACTGACGGGCATATAGGGAATAGTCCTCTTTCTGATATGAAAGGCATATTTATGTCCCATGGAATGAGAGGTATGCGTGGTATGGGATCAGGACCCAAGGTCATTGCAGGGCTCACAGTGGTAGTGCATATTTCCTGGGTTATGTTCTTCCAAATGGGTCACTGCTTGCTGGTTATTCACTTCCATTATTTCCATTGGATTAATAAATCTAGGGTGTTGAATTATTCTTATAATTTTTAATCATGTGTCCCTTTCTTCAGCCTCTATATCTGTTATTGTGGGAGTTTTACTTCAGTTTTGAAGTCCATTCCATCTCATCTCCAACGTTTCAGTAATATTTGTTTTCCAGTTTCCCAGCCTTTACACATAGTTGCTTAAAACTTTTAACTCTTTCATGAAGTGAAGGCTCAGAAATGTATACAATTTTAAAAATATATATTTTATTGTTTTTTTTACAGAAAGAAAGAGAGAGGGATAGAGAGTTAGAAACACGGATGAGAATCATCGATCAGCTGCCACTTGCACACCCCCTACTGGAGATGTACCCCCAACCAAGGTACATGCCCTCGACCGGAATCGAACCTGGGACCCTTCAGTCTGCAGGCTGACACTCTATCCATTGAACCAAACCGGTTTCAGCAATGTATACAATTTTAAAAATCATGTGCATTTTAAGTCTGTATAAAGATAACATGTATTTACTATTTTATAGAGCAGAAATTTGAAGCCTACTTTAAAAATATTAAATAAATATTCAGAAATACAAACAAACTTTAAAAACTGTCAATCATCACTTGTCACCTAACCAGGTTAATATTTGTTTAATTTTTAAAGCAAGATTTCTGTGGAATACAGGGCAAAAAGCTGAAGCATACATTTTGATAAATTATGATAAATGTATACACACCCATGAGAGTAGGTGTATAATATCTGGTCTTCCTTTTTGCCTTCTTTTTTTTAAAAAAAATTTTTTTTATTTATTTCAGAGAGGGAGAGAGAGATAGAAACATTAATGATGAGAAAGAATCATTTATCAGCTGCTTCCTGCATGTCCCCCTCTAGGGATCAAGACCAAAACCAGGCATGTGCCCTGAATTGGAACTGAACCATGACTTCCTGGTTTAGAGACTGATGCTCGACCATGCAGCGTAGACCAGCTGGGCCTTTCTTTCTAGTTTAATAACTAGCTAATTACAACAGTATCAGTAGGGAATCCTCAACTGTAATTGACAAATAGCTGAAAGCTCAATGTGGACAACTCGGAGAGTAAAAATCCCCAGAGAAACTCAATCATGGGCGGTGAGATGGACACAATATTGTGAGATTTACTTCCGGGATCCCAACTTGGTTCTCACAGTAAATACTGAGGAAAAATCTTCCTTGTGCTTCCAACAGGAGGAGGGGAAAAGGAACCAATTTGAAATGGTTCTCAACACTCTGCTCTTAGCAAGGCTTACCTTCAGGCAAAACTAGACAACAAAAAGTTCTCTCATACCTCTTTCCAGCTAATCCTCAACATTCCTGGGCAACCACTCTCCTGACGCTTAGCTCAAAAAATTCATTTTGCCTATTCTTTCACTTTATATAGGAAAAGATACAGTTTTCACACCTTTGTGATTTTTTTTCAATCAATATACTGTTTTTGAGATTGATCAATATTGTGTTTATTGATAGTTTTTTTTTTTTGCTGAGTAAATATTAAATTGTATGGAATATACCAAAATTTGATTATCTATGAAACTGCTGATGGATATTTGAGTTGTTTCTAGTGTTTGGCTATTATCAGTATACATTTACAACTAAATCAAGTCCACTTTCAAACAACACTATGCTACTTCATGGGTAGTTTGAATATCTTATAATAGCAAAATAATCCTAATTTCTCTTCCCATCCTTTGTGTCATTGCTGTCATTAATTTCATTTGTATATAAGCAGGTATATGTATATATAGACACATATAGATAAGATATATACCTAAGCATACATAATTGAAAGTGTTGTCCCTGTTATAATTTTCAAGAATAATAATACTAAATAATACTGTTTAGTATTGTCTAATACTTAAAAGGTATCTATAAATTATGGTGATCTGCTAGATCAATTAAGAATAAGAAAAATGAAAGTTTTAATTTTACCTTTATTTTTTCTTTTTTATGCCTTTTTATATGAAGATCCGAATTTCTGAAGAACTTCTCTCTGAAGAATTGCTAATATTTTTTACAAGGCAGGTCCACTGGCAACAATTTTCTTAATTTTTGTTTCTCTAAAAAAATCTTTATATCTTCTTCCTTTTAAAAGTATAATTTCACAGGGTCCAGAATATAAGTGGATTTTTTTGTTTTTGTTTTCCTCTCAACACTTTATTTCACTCCACACTCTTTTTACTTGCATGATTTCTGATGAGAAGTTAAATGTAATTCTTATCTTTGTTCTTCTAAGGGTAAAGTGCTTTTGCCCTCTGGTTTCTTTCAGGATTTTCTGTAGTTTGAAAATAATATAGGGTGTCCCAAAATAGTGTACATGCACACTTTTTTGTTGTTGTTCATAATTTTTTTTATTTTTTATTTTTTTATTTTATTTTCCATTTTTAAATAAAATTCTTTATTGTTCATATTATTACAAATGTTCCTCATTTCCCCCCCCTCTCCATTGCTCCCCTCCACTAAGTTTCCATCCCACCCTCCATTGCCCTTTCCCCACCCCCCATTGTCCTCATCCATAGGTACAGTTCATGTTCAGTCTCTTCCCACTACCCCCCACTCCCCATTTACCCGAGAATCATCAGTCTACTCCCCTTCTGATTCTATTATATTCACCAGTTGATATTGTTCATCATGATTTTTTCTTCCCTTGGTTTTTAGATTCACTTGTTGATAGTTACATATTTGTTGTTCATAATTTTTTAAGGTATAATATGTGTACATAGCTTACCATTGCCTCCCCCCCCCCCCACCTCCCATTCATGCTCTCCCTCCCCAGAGTTGTGTGTTCGTTGGTTGTACTTATATGCATGCATACCAGTCCTTTGGTTGATCTCTTATCTCCCCCCAGGTCTCCTTCCCCTCCTCACTGTCATTTGGCAGTCTGCTTGTTTTATGGTGACTATCTCAGGACCACACGAATAGAATCTGCTCCTCCTCTGGTTCACACCGCGCCCCCCCCCCACCCCCGGGTCCCACTGCTTCCCTGGGGCACACGGCTCTCCAGGGGCACATGTCTCCCCCAGGGCACATGGCTTTCCCGGGACACACAGTCCCCATGGGGCACATGACCCCCTGGGACACACGGCTCACCTGGGGCACACAGCCCCCTGGGACACACGGCTCTCCCAGGACACCCGGCCCCCCTGGGACACATGGTTCACCCGGGGCACGTGGCTCCCCTGGGCGCTGGGGTCGTGAACAGGAGGCGCCGAGCCAGCTCCTCACTAGCACGGCGGGCGGGCTGGGACAGCTGCGGGCGGGGAGACCATGCTCCAAGGAGTCTTGTTCCGGGCGGGAGCGGAACAGTTGCGGACATGGAAGCCAAGCTCTGAAGCAGCCCATTCCCTGGGCCCGGGGGAGGGAGCTCTGCTCTCGGTGGCCTTACCTCACTCACTGCAGCGGTGGTGGTGGGTGTGGTGGCAGCGGTGGACCCCATGGCTCCTCTTCCACTGTATTTTTAAAATCCACATGGCGGCATCGGCGCCCCTCCTTGGGGTCTCGGCATAGGCTCTGGCTTGGCCCTGTGGCGGCGGGCTTGACGGGCGAAGGGCTCACCAGGGCTGTGAACAGAAGGCGCCATGCCAGCTCCTCACTAGCACGGTGGGAGGGCTGGGAGGGCTGCAGGCAAGGAGATTGTGCTCAAAAGTGTCTCATTCGGGGCGGGAGTGGAGCGGCTGTGGAGGTGGAGGCCAAGTTCCAAAGCTGCCCACTCCCTGGACCCAGGGTGGAGTGAGCTCCGTTCTCTGTGGGCTTCCCTCACTCGCGGTGGCAGCGGCGGCAGCAATGGTGGCTCAATTTCCATTGCAGTTTCAAAATCCACAAGGCAGCAGCGGCAGAAGCTCCGGCCCAGCCATGCGGCAGCGGACAAAGGACTCGCTGGGGCCAGGAACAAAAGGCGCTGTGCCATCTCCTCACCAGCACGGCCCCGCCATCTCCTCTATTTTCCATTTTTAAATAAATCTTTATTGTTCATATTATTACAAATGTTCCTCATTTTTCCCCCTCCATTTCTCCCCTCCACCAGGTTCCCATCCCACCCTCTGCCCTTTCCCCACCCCCCATTGTCCTCATCCATAGGCACAGTTTATGTTAAGTCTCTTCCCGCACCCCCCACTACCCTTTTCCCCGAGAATCATCAGTCCACTCCCTTCCATACCTCTGATTCTATTATATTCACCAGTTAATATTGTCCATCAGGTTTTTTACTTCCCTTGGTTTTTAGATTCACTTGTTGATAGTTATGTATTTGTTGTTCATAATTTTTATCTTTATTTTCTTCCTCTTCCTAAATAACCCCTTTCAGCAATTCATATAATTTTGGCTTGGCAGTGATGAACTCCTTTAGCTTAAAATTTGTGAAGCTCTTTATCTGGCCTGCGATTCTGAGTGATAGCTTTGCTGGGTAGAGTATTTTTGGCTGTAGGTTCTTGTTATTCATCACCTTGAATATTTCTTGCCATTCCCGTCTGGCTTGCATGGTTTCTGTTGAGAAATCAGCTGACAATCATATGGGTGCTCCTTTATAGGTAACTACCTGCTTTTCTCTTGCTGCTTTTAATATTCTCTCTTTGTCTTTTGCTCTTGGGATTTTAATTATGATGTGTCTTGGTGTGGTCCTCTTTGGATTCCTTTTGTTTGGGGTTCTGTGTGCTTCCTGGACTTGTGAGTCTATTTCTTTCACCAGGTGGGGGAAGTTTTCTGTCACTATTTCTTTCAATATGTTTTTGGTATCTTGCTCTCTCTCTTCTTTTGGGACCCCCATAATTCTGATGTTGGTTCGCTTGAAATTTTCCCAGAGGTTTCTTACACTATCTTCAACTTTCTGGATTCTCTTATCTTGTTGCTTCTGCGGAGGAGTGTCCTCTGGCTCTTTGTGTTCCAAATCTTTGACTTGATTTTTACAATCTTCCAGACTGTTTTTATGATTTTGTATAATATTTTTTATTTCAGATAATGTATTCTTTATTTCTAGTTGATCCTTTATTATTTCTAGTTGATCCCTTTTCATATCTTCATAGGTCTTGTTTATTTTATTGGCCTTTTCTAGGAAATTCTTGAAAAACCTTATAAGCGTGGTTTTGAACTCTATATCCAGACTCCTTTTGTCCTACATTTCTTTCATTTGTGATCTGTGTCCTTGTCTCGGCATTTTCGCTGCTTCCCTGAGTTGGTAAGGTGGGAGGATCAGCTGTGTCTATACAAGGAGACAGCCTTATTCAACTAGACTTGGAAAACTGCAAAAGCCTCTGTGCTCAGCTTGGATGGGGCGGAGTTTCAGGGTGGAGCCTACAGCCTTGACTTCTGGTTAGCCCAGCCCTCTGAGGTTCCTGAGTCTCAGTGTACCTCAGTGTCCTTTGGTACTCACTGCAAGCACCTCTGAGAGAAAGGTGCCCTAGAGTTTCGCCCGCTACCAGACAGTCTAGTCTCTCCCCCAGTGAGCCCGCAACTGGGGCTCAGTGCAGTTGGAAGTGGGGTTAAGAGCAGTCCAGAGCTTATGTCTCCTTCTCGCTAGGGTAATCCAGTGGCTCAATCAACAGTCTGTCCTCTGTGAGAAATGTGTGCAACTCGGGGGCTCTGCCTTTGGCCGCTCCCCTGAGATTCCGCCTTACAGCCCCGATTCCCTCTGCATGAGGCTGGGGCCTTAGGGTCTCGCCCAGAACTGGGATTCAGTGTAGTCAGAACTGGGGCTCAGCACAGTCTGGAGCTTTTATCTCCTTCCCGCTAGGGAACACCAGCCAGGCACTCATCCCCCCCTCCTCTCCGGCTCCGTTCTCTCCCCACACGCGCACCATGTCTCCGTACCTTAGGCTTTTACAGCTCCTCTGATTTTCCTTCTGGTTTTCTCTTTCCTTCTAGTTGTAGAATTTCCAATCAGCCAACTTTCCTGTAGTTCTGGATAATGTCCACTTTATATTTTAGTTGTATTTTTTGAAATTGTTGTGTGAGGCTGCAGTTAGGCATTTACCTATGCTGCCATCTTGGTTTCTCTCTACATGCACACTTTGAATCATTATAAAGACAGTGTTTATTAAAATACATTTTGTTTTCAAAATTTAGCTATCAGCTGTTAAAGTATGTATACTTTTTTGGGAGGGTACCCTATTTGTCAATGTGTAGTTTTTTTTTGGCATTTATACTGCTTGGTATACACTCAGTCTCTGGATCCATAGTTTGATATTGAAAATTGATTTAGGGAAATTCTTGGTCATTGTTTCAAATATTTCTTATCTTCCTTTCCACCTTTCTTCTGGTGTTCCAATTACTCTTTTAATAGTTCCCAGTTCTTGGTGTTTGTTTGTTTTACTCTCTCTTTTTCTTTCTTTCTTTCTTTTTTTTTTTAGAGCTTTTTTTCAATGTGTTCTCAAATTTAAAGATTCTTTATTCAACTGTATCCAGCCTACAAATAAGCCCACTAAAGACAGTCTCCACTTCTGTTACAGTGCTTTTGATCTTCTTAGGATTTCCATTTCTCTGATTATATTGCTCATCTGTTCTTGCATGTCGTCTACTTTGCCCATTAGAGTCCTTTAGCATATTCATCATCATAATTGTTTTTAAATTCCTGTTCTAATCATTTCAACATTTCTGTCATGTCTGGTTTTCATACTTGCTCTGTTTCTTCAAATTGTTTTATTTTATTTTTTGCCTTTTAGTATGCTTTGTGATTTTTTTCTTGATAATTGGACATGATGTACTTGGTAAAAGATATTGCTGTAAATAGGCCTTTATAAGTGTGATTGTGAGGTGTTTTGTAGTTCTATAACTAGGTCCCAGTCTTTAGTGAGCCTACAAACTTTGGACTGTGAACTTCACAAGTGTTCTTCAGGGTTTTTCTGGTGTTTTATTTTTATTTTAATTTTTTTATCCTCCTGTAGGCAAGACAGGATGGCTAGATTGGGTTGGAGTTGGAATTAGTATTTCTCTTCTTTATATCAGTTAGGCTATCATAATAACCCTGCAGGTTAGACTCTGATGAACCAGTTTTGCCTGAGGGCAAGCCTTGCTAAAACAGTGCTAAGAACCATTTCAAAATGGTTCCCTTTTCCCTTCTGTTGGAAGCACAAGGGAATTTTACTTCAGTATTTACTGTGGGAACCAAGTTGGAATCCTGGAAATAAATCTCATAATATTGTGCCCCCAACCCCTGATGATTGAGTTTCCCTGGAGATTTTTACTCTCAGAGTTGTCCACATTGAACTTTCAGCCATTTGTCAATTATAGTTCAAGTTTCCTTGTTGCTATCATTGTAATTAGCTATTTGCTAAAAATAGGAAGAAGGCAAAATGGAAGGCCAGGCATTATAAGCATGACCATCCTGGCAGCTTCACCAGGAAGCTGCAATTTCACACTCCCTAGGGAACTACCAGCCCATTCCTGCAGACCAGTGGGGAAGGGTCTGGACAAAGGAGAGAATAGACACATGTGCAGTAAAGTTGGGATGATGTAGGAAAGGTACTTGCCTGTCAATCTAGCCTGGGGAACCACGGATTGGCCAGAGAGGGAGGGACCACTGCAAAGCCATGAAATTTTGGAATACATAAAGCCCCAACAAAGGAATTCTCTCTCTCTTGGTTCTCTCTTGGGCCCCTGGCTCCTTTGGCTTTGCTCCTGCCCATGTTCTCTCCATAGCAATCCTTGTTTATTTTGTTAGTTTTAAATGTAATCATTCTTATGCGTGTGAAATAGTATTTAATTGTGACTTTAATTTGCATTTCCTTAATGACAAATAATGCTGGGCATCTTTGCACATGCTTATTTGCCATTATTAGAGTTATATTTGTATAAAGTATCTGTTCAAAATTTTGCCCATTTAAAAAAGAGGGTTGGAGAAACCAAGATGGCGGCATAGGGTAGACACCCAAATGCAGCCTATCACAACAATTTTGAATTTAGACCTGGAAAACAGGGGAAACATCGCCCTGAAGCACTGGATGGCTGGCTGAGAGGAGGCTCTACCATCTGGGAAGAAGAGAGAAGGCACGCTGAGCCTCAGAAACTGTGAAGGTTTGGAGAACTGTGAGCACAAAAAGGCGGCCACAGAGTTCGCTGCTGGCTTACTCCAGGCCTACAGATAGGGCAGACAGCTAACGCGAGGCTGGCTTTCTTGTTCAGGAGGAAAACAGAATTACCCTATTGCTCTGATAGATGGCCCCAGTCAGGGAGAGGCCAGACTGTCAGGCAGTGGGCAGAGATCTCTCAGAGATGTGTGAAGCCAGTGGCCATTACTGTGGGACTCATGGAGGGGTTGACGGAAAACCAAAGCTTGTCTGCACCACCTCGAGACTCTGCCCCATCCAAGCTGAGCACAGAAGCTCACCTGGAGGCTTGCTTTCTCTTTTGCCGCGAATAGGACTTTCCTAAGCAAGGACTGACTAGAATCCAAAGCTTGTCTGCACCTTTACCAAAGAAGTGTGCACACCTGTAACCAATCTTGTGGGACTCACCATGAATAGGACTTTCCTAAGGCGAGACTGACAGGGAACCAAAGCTTGTCTGTGCTGCCCCATCCAAGCGGAGTACAGAAGCCCTCCTAGCTGAGACACTGCTGATCCTCATAGCCAATTGGCTGGGAGATCAATGCTTCCCACTGATGTCAACAATAAGCAAGGCTTAACAACAAGACTGCACAAACAGCCCACAAAGGGCTACATCAAGACTGTCCACCTCAGGTAACTGGGAAGGCTGTGCTACTGGGCTCTACCAGAACACCTAGCACACAAAACTATTCCATCAAATCAGGGAAGCAGATAAAATGCAGAGAAGAGACAGGACACAAAGGAAGGAGATGGAGGAAAATAAAAGAAGGGACATTGAGTTCAAAACTACAGTTATAAGGTTTTTCAAGAATTTCCTTAAAAAGGACAGTAAAATAAATGAGACCTATGAGGATATGAAAAGGGATCAACTAGATAAAAAGGATCAACTAGAAATAAAAAAAAAAACATTGTCTGAAATAAAAAATATTACACAGAGTCCTAAAAACAGTCTGGAAGATCACAAGAATCAAGACAAAGATTCTTTTACATATATATGTGTAGGTACAAGTAATTTGTTTTACATATATATTTGTTTAATGTCCAATAATATAAGTTGTATAAATATTTGTTGTGTACACAACAAACATATATGTATTACCTAAATATATATAAAATTTAAATATATGCATATAATATCTCCCAGTCTGTGACTTCTTACATTTTCTAAATTCTGTTTTGTTTTGTTTTTATAAATGTAGAGGGGTTTTGTTTTTGTTTCTTTTTTTGTTAATCCTCACCTGAAGATATTTTTCCATTGATTTTTTAAAGAGAGAGTGAAAGGGAGATGGAGTGACAAAGAGAGAGAAACTTCTATGTGTGAGAGACACATCAATTGGTTGCCTCCTACACACACCCCAACCAGGCTTGGGGATGGAGCCTGCAACTGAGGTAGGGACCCTTGACAGGAATTGAACCTGGGACCCTTCAGTTCAAAGGCTGTTGATCTATCTGTTGAGCCAAACTGGCTAGGACTTGATGAATATAGTTTTAAATTTTCATGAAGTCCTATTATTTTCCTATGTGAGTTTTATTTGTTTGTTTGCTGTGTGTGTATGAGTGTTTAAGCTTTTTAATTCTAGTTTTGTGTTTAGCTTCACAATCCAGCTCAAAATCATCTTTTGTATGTGGTTTGGGGTTGCTGAAAATGTTTATTTTTTTCTATTTGCTTATCCAGATATTCCAGGGCTATTTGTTAAAAAAGACTTTATTTCCCTCATTAAATTATATTGGAAGCTTCATGAAAATTAATTTGTTGTGTATGTGTGGCTCTCTTTCTGGACTCTCTTCTGTTTTGTAGATTCTATTGGATTTTCTGCATAAAATATTGTGTCATCTGTGAATAATGATAGTTTTGTTTCTTTCTTGCCAATCTAGATGCCTTTTTAATTTTCCTTGCACTGGCTATAACTTTAATATAGTGCTGAGTGGACGTGCAGATATCCTATCTTGCTCCTAACTTTAGAGGGAAAGCTTTTGTCCTTCAGCATTAAGTATGATGTTCACTGTAGGCTTTTGGTTGAGAATTTTTATCAGAAATGGATGTTGTTTTTGTCAAATGTTTTTTCCTGTGTCTATTGAAATGATCACATGGCTTTCCTTTTTTACTTTGTTAATACAGTGAATTATATTGTTTAATTTTTTAATGTTAAACCAAGCTGTACTTCTGGAATGAATATCACCTGACCATAAGGCTTTTAATATGTTGTTGGATTTGGTTTGATAAAATTTGTTTATAATTTTTGCATCTAACTTCATGAGACATACTTCTTTTGGTGTTCTCTGACAATACTTGTGCATTTGTCTATTTCTCCTTGTAGGCCTCTCAGTTTTTGCCTGTTTTTGCTCTGGTATTTGGTGCATAAACATCTTTCTTTTGCTAAGGGTTTATTGAGTTTGGTGGATCTGTGTGGGTTTATAATGTGGAAAATTTGGGGACGTTATTTCTTCAAATATTTTTCTGCCCTCTCATCTCTTTTGAGAACTCTAGTTACACATATATTGGTCACTTGAAGTTGTCCCATAGTTCACTGATGCTCTTTTCACTTAACAAAAAATTATTTTTCTCTTCATATTTCATTTTAATAGTTTCTATTACTATATCTTCAAATTTATGAATCTTTTCACCTGCAATGTTTAATTTCCATTAACTTTATCCAAAGATTTTAAAAATCTCATACATTGAATTATATCTCTAAATATTCAATTTTTGTCCTTTAAAATAATTTTAGTAACTTCTAATATTGATCTTTATACTGACAGGATCCAAGACAAGTGGGGTTTTTTGTTTGTTTTTGTTTTATAGGTTTCCTAGAGAAATAAATAATAATGAGATTAATAAAAACAGAGTATAGGTCTAAGATCAAATACATTTTTAAGAAATATGTTTTTATTGATTTCAGAGAGAGGAAGGGAGAGGGAGAAAGAGACAGTAACATAAATGATGAGAATCATCAGTCTGCTGCCTACTGCATGTCCCCCTACTGGGGATCGAGCCCTGAGCAGCATGCCTATTTTCCCCCAAATCAGATATTCATCCTGAAAGGCGCAGGTGTGTGATGAGGCTCAGAGGACTGTGACTTACTAATTTACATTATTTTTACCTGAGAGATAAGAAAAATATTGGAGATAGCTAAGCTCATAGGCTTGGTTCCTGTCTTAAATAAGCGGCTAATATGAGACCATAATATGTGCTGTTGTCATTTCCAAAAACTTCTAAAACAAATAAATAAGAAAATAATTATCCTACCTATAGAATCTATTGTTGGAAATTGGTGAGTAGAATACTGGGTCTGCTGATTTCAATGATGGACATTGGTACAAAGGAGGAACTGACTGACCCCTTCACAATCAATGGTCATTAAAGTGCTTTCTATCACACAAAAGAAGCTGATTCTTTAATTCAGAGAAGAGTTGCAATTATTGCCCTGAGAAACTGATATCTAGGCCTCACAGAAAGAGAGCAGTCACTTTAAGGGAGAGAGAGCTCTCTATTATGCAGGTAATAAAGATGAGAGCATGTTCCAAAATGTATGCTTAGGTGTCTAACTACTGTCTCAGAGCATAATGCCAACACCGAAGTTTTGGGTAGGTTGACTCTTCTTTGAGACTCTCCGTTTGGTGGGTTTGTTGATCCCTTTGGCTAAGATTAAAATTTACTTTATCAATTGGTGCCATTTTTCAGAAGAAAATAAGGACAATTATAAGAGCATTCCCATGAATATTCACTTTTTCCTTGCCAAAAAGTAATGAGACAAGTCTACAGGCTTGGTTCCATTTTGGTCAAATTGCAAATATTTGACATTTTAGGAATCTTGGGCTGTTTTACTCTTCACACCCATTTAATCACAGTTTGGTGACTGGGGTTGATGGAATTAAGGAGTTCTGTAGATCCAGTGCAGTTCTGTTTCTGGAATTTTGTAGCAACTATGGTTTCAGAAGGGAATGGAAAAAATAAACACACTTAGCAACTCAAAGGCCAGCTGCCTGAAAACTGGCTTGGACATTCTGGACTCATCACCATGACTTTTTCAATTTATTTTTTTGTTCTAAATTGTAAACAGACATGTGCGAATTCTTCTTTTGTATATTTATATTTGGACAAGGAAAACATTGGGGTATTCCTCTTCTCTACATTTATATAACCTTTAGAAATGCAAAATAATAAGGCCCAGATTTTGTATTTATTAACAACTGGGAGCAAAGGCTGGAAAAAAATGTAATGGATGATTATTGGCACCATTTCCTTCCACTTCTACGGAAACTGGATAACAATATTTTTTTCCTAAATAACACTCTGTGGTCAACTTTAGAAAACATTAATTTAGACTGAGAGACCTTTAGTGTGTCTGATGGCTATAATACTGACTTGCATTATAGGGAATGCCAGAGAAGTATGCTATAAAAGCTTTTCTAGTTGAGGTTAATTGAATGACCCATTTATGCAGTTTCATAGCTGAGAGGTTTCCCATTCATTGAGTCTCTTTACCTTATATTTAGGCAAAGCTTTAAAAGTTGAATTTTCATTACTGTGGTGCATCCAATAACTTTATACCATCTGTGATATTTACCCAAAGATGTATATCTTCTATACATATGGCATGATGAGGCACCATCATGGTATAGTAGAAAGTGTGCTGCCTAGGAAAATAGAAACCTAATCTAAGCTATACTACTTCATGAGTTCTATGACATCCTATATGTCATTTACAAGCATTTTGGAGAAATAGCAAATATAAAGGTTATAGTGGAAATTTGGGTACTGACCCAACAGAGGGGGAAAAAAATGTCTTAAAGCATTGAGGGTTTTTTTTGTTTTGTTTTGTGTGGGTTTTTTTTTTTTTGGGGGGGGGCGGGTGGTGGTGGATGGAGGGATCTTTTTGTTAATTCATAGTATACCAGTCATGAAATCACATGGGATTGACTTAGGCGTAGTCTTTCTTGGTTTAAAGCATTCAGAACATTCTATCTCTCTGATTACTCAGAGATAAACATCATCAGATTAACTCAGTGAGACATAACTAGATATATAATGAGACTTCTAAGAAGTTAGTTGTCTTATTCTTCTAACTATCTCAAAAGATCATTCTTCCTCTGGATGGGGTGGAAAGGTCTAGATAGAACCACTAGAGCCATTATTACCATGAATGAAGCTGGCCAGAAGACAAAGCATTAGGTGGAGAGAAGGAAGTGAAGGGTGGGGAGACATGAGAGATAAGCCAGAGTAGGATCCCATATGGCCTCAAGAACCTGGGCAACCCAATAATATGAGCCAGTAAATTCCCCACTCTTTTATTCTTTGGTGAAGTCAGTTTTGGCCAGGGTTCTCCTGTTTGGAACCAAAAGCATTGTAATTGCTACAAAGGGGTTGAATTAGAATGTCGTTACTAGAGCCAGTGTCCAACAGAAATTTCTATGATGATGGAAATGTTCTTTAAATGCCACTGTCCAATATGCTAGCCACATGTGTCTATTGAGTTGCAGCTGGTGACTGAGGATGTAAGTTTTTAATCTAATTATTTAAACAGCCACATGTGGCTCATGACTACTACGATATATGGACAACACATCACTAAATGGCCTTTAAGATCCCTAAGTATTCTGCTATTGTATAATTTTATGAATGTACCTAATGCACATAATACCCACGAATGGATCCAAATGTTACCTAAATGAAAATCTGTTTCTAATACACATAAGACATCTGATTTCCAATATGAATGAGTATAATAGATTTATGTTTTCAGTCAAAGCTGCTATGGCAGTTAATTTATGAGCAGATGATAAACAGATCAATAATCACTACTTCTTTCCACATTAGTCATTTTATATTGGGTGGATTTAGACAGATTACATTAAAAAATCTCTAATGCTATTTTGAGGGTTAAGTGAAATAATCTCAGCATAGAATCTTGCCCACAGTAAATTTTTTAAAAAAATATTTTTTTATTGATTTTTCACTGAAACATCAATGAGAGAGATATATCGACCAGCTGCCTACTTGCACACCCCGCACAGGAGATGTGCCCACAACCAATGTACATGCCCTTGACCGGAATCGAACCTGGAACCTTTCAGTCTGCAGGCCGATGCTCTATCCACTGAGCCAAACCAATTTCGGGGCCCATAGTAAATTTTTAATGAATGGCAGTTGTGCCTGTTGCCAATATTACTACTAAAGAATGGCACAAATGACCAAATGCTGCCACCCCTTAGTATCTGGAAATGCCCCAGCGGTAGATCACTGAGACATGGGCATATTGAAGTTGAAAGTGACTTAGAGAGCAAGTAATCTAATAAGATATAGTTTCAAAGGGTTAGACTAAGTCTTGGTCATCAAAATAACCAGGGAGTTAGTATAGAAGAAAAATTAAAACCAACATTAACTGGCTCAATATTCAGGGTCCTGTTTACTCTCCTTCACTGTGCTTTATTTAGCTTCACCTTTTCCCAAACTTTTAAAACTAGCCTGGCATTCGCTATTCAATTTAGCAAACAGGTTAAATACTAATGGCATATAGAAAATTCCACTTGTCATCTAAGCAGTTTTAAAATAACGTAATCTGCCCAGGACTATTTTACCTCCTAGATGACTCTCCTTTCACTCTTGGAACAGTGATGGGAACTTTTGCTATCAGTGTTATTAAATGTCTGGAGCATAACTGTTTAAAAGACTTCAAAAATTCAAACACTGTTTTGACCTCTTTCTCTATTTCCTTTTGTTTGTTTTTTCATAGCAGGGAAAAAATCATTTTCTTTAGCTTCTAATACTGTATTATTATTGTCAAAAGCAGAATCATGTAAATTCCTTATTGGGTCACAGATTTCCCTCTTTACTTCCCTCTCTTGTTCATGGGCTGCCATTTTCTTGCTTTTAAAATAGAGCAAACAATGTCTACAAACAAAATCCGTGCTGGTTTATTACTGTTAGCTCATCTTTGGATCAAGATGGCAGGCCACAATCCACCTACAATTTATCACTAAATGAACAGTTACTGTGTGTTCCACATCTCCAAATGTAAGAGTTTCAAAGTTATTCCAATCCTTGTCTCAGTGACACTGTAGGGATGGAATGGTTGAAAAGAATAAATTTGGCAGTTGCACTGCCTCATTAAAATATTATTACTAGATTAACACTCCTATTAGATTGTGATTAATACTTTCTGGTTAGAAAATCAGAATTAAAAGGCAAGACACCATAGAGTTAATTTTGCATTATATTTCTTCTACATGGATCTATACCTTTTAAGCTATAATATAATATTAACTACAGTATTTTGAAAGAATTATCTGTTTAAAAAAAATTTTTTTGTCTTACCATCCATCTCAGGGCATTCTAGATGTTATAAGGGGCTCACCATAACTACCTGAAGAGGAAGAAAAAATTCCTATGCTTTCATATTATTTTTTAAAGAAAACATATATAGCCGAAACCAGTTTGGTTCAGTGTATAGAGCATTGGTCTGCGGACTGAATGGTCCCAGGTTCGATTCAGGTCAAGGGCATGTACATTGGTTGCGGGCACATCCCCAGTGAGGGGTGTGCAGGAGGCAGCTGGTCGATGTATCTCTCTCATCGATGTTTCTAGGTCTCTATCCCTCTTCCTTCCTCTCTGTGAAAAAGCAAATATATATATATATGAAAACATATATCAGCAGACCATCATTTCCATGGCTTCAAGAAAGAAAAAAAAAATGTGTTCCTTCCCTTCTCATGAGAAAATGTAGGGGAACAAGCATTTTCTGTGTGCATTTTTTTTATGACAAAGAGTTTCTTTTCCCAAGCAATGTTATATGGTGATACAAGTTCTAAGATGATCTACACACATCTACCTCACCCCTCCCAATAATATATATCTCAACTACTTTAGGAGTTTTAAGGTTGGAACTAATCATGGATTTCAAAATTATTTTTGAGGAATGTCAACCTAGCTCCCCAAAGCAGACTTTAGAACATAGCCCACGTGGAAATTGGAAACTTCATATATTTCAATCAGGTTTAAAGTCTGAATTATATTAACTCAAACATTTCATAACTCATAATGAAACATTTCATAATTCAACTTATGGGCAACATAACAAAATCACATATAATAATGAATATATTATATGAAAAGCTTCAAAATGTAAAACATTAATGCAAATGAAAGACCACCAGACATATTCAGGAAGACATTCTAATACTGGTAGCCAAAAAAGTGTCTTACTGGAAAAAATAAATGTTACGGTTGATGTATATGTACAAAAGATGCAATAGGTCAATGTTAATCATATCATCCATTGCATTTTTTCACTTTGAAAGCACTGAGAGATCCAGTAGTGAGTCATAACTGTTACTCCCAAACTAGATCAATTTTGAAGAGGACTTGTTCCTGAAACTAGCTGATAAATGTCATTTGTAATGGGAAACATTTGCTTTCTGCCTGGTTTAGTGCAGTTAGGTAGACAATAATGAGTTGCAGCTGTAGGGTGGAGATCCTCTAAGAAGAAGCATACATTTTCTTGCCAAATATAATGAAAAAAGTCTGACTTTCAACTGTCCCATTATTGATATTCATTCAAGAAAGATTCTGGCAATGTAACTCTCACAGAAAAAAGAAAGAAAGAAAGAAAGAAAACACTGGAAAATCAGAAGAGAGGATTATTACAACTCAAGAAACAGAATGGAGACATAAGAAGAATAACCAGATTTATCACTATAGAAACAAAGACACGAATTAAAACAAAAAATAAATATGGCTTAAGCTATAGGAAAATACATGTATGATAAACAACCTATTAGGATGGGCTAGTTAATATTTCCGGTACAAATATATCCCAAATCTCAGGTGTGCAAGACAATAAAGGTTTATCTTTCACATGCTATATGCTTGGCATGGGTGTTTGCAAAAAGGCCTTGGTCATTCTTGTCACTAGAATTTCCCTAATCTGTGTGGGAATAGGGAGGCAGTACTGTAGTATCTAGCACTGGCAATTAAATGCCTCCATGTAGAAATGACACACATCACTCTCAGTTTTATTTCATTAACTAAAGTCACACGGCCATAACTAACTTCATTAGTGTGAAGGGCAATACAATTCTACCACGTGTCTGCCTGGAAGGAGAATCAGAATATGTATTTGTGAATAACTTCAATGGTTCTCACATTGTTTTTGACATATTTGACATTTAAGAAGAACTACTTATAGACCAAGGACCATTACATATAAAGATAGTCCTCGGGAGTTATTAATACCAACAACTGGAAGGTATCTGTTGACTTCAAAAGAATAGTTTCACATTTATGGCTAATCAATACATTAACATTAGTATCACTTAGGTTGAACAGAAGGATACAAGTGGTCATGAGAAATGGTCCGAACAAAAACATCAAGCCAAACTTTATTGGTCTGCCTGTATTATTCTCTGTATGCTTACTCAGCAAGTCAAAGACATTTTCTAATCAGTTTTATTAAGAAGTATGATCTTTGCCGAAACCGGTTTGGCTCAGTGGATAGAGCATCAGCCTGGGGACTGAAAGGTCAAGGGCATGTATCTTGATTGTGGGCACATCCCCAGTGGGGGGTGTGCAAGAGGCAGCTGATCGATGATTCTCCCTCATTGATGTTTCTAATTCTCTATCCCTCTCTCTTCCTCTCTGTAAAAAATCAATAAAATATATTTAAAAGAAGAAAAAAAGAAGTATGATCTTTGTCAGTAGACTTCAACCTTTTCATTTTCTTAATCCAGAGGAAACTTCTTTCCCCATAAACTCTTATGTAGTAGCAACACGGGAAACAGAGTAGTGGAAGTGAGCTTACTGAACTGGGTTTGGAGAAGCAGAGGCCCCACAGTGCTCTTGGGTCACTTCAGAAAGCCTGGAATACCCTACATTGCAGCTTCAAGAACACTTCTCAAAGGAAGGAAGTTGCCTAATGGTCCAACAATGGAGTTTTTGTCTTAAAACCTCAATAATTATAAGTGTGACATTGGGGTGTTCAGTTCATTTCTATGTTAATCTATTGAGTATGTTTTGAAGAAGTAACATGACATGTATTCTCCAAGTTAATTATGTGGTTCACGTGACAATATTATTTGTATTGGTCTGTGATGGTGCTACATAGATCTTAATAGGATATGTGTGTATATGTTGTATGGCTAAAGCAAAAGTTTCACAACATATAACTTGCTTTTACTGCATGCTTTAATGGGTTCCATTCTATTTCATGCCTGTATTTTTTTTAATGCTGATATCAATCCACTAAGTTGTTTCATGACCCTCTCAAAGATCAGCACAACAGCTTGAAAATCATTAACCTGAGGGAAGTTTCTAGTTGGTATGCCACAGAGATCTAGTCTGTTAAGTGTATTTCTCCTGCTCATTTAAATTAGGAGATTGATTGAACACTGATCATGTCTTCAGATGATACCAGACTGGAAGATGCAGTTATTATAACCTTAATAGGCTGCAAAAATGGGTCCAAGAAATCAAGTTAAGGTTTAAAAGAGCAAAATATATAACCCTACACTTGACTGAAAAATGGTAATCATATATATCAAGTGGGCAAAGCATTTTAATTATTTTATTCTTATGGAAGGAGATATGGCTTGAAGGTCAAACATAATGGAAACTATTTCTATAAGCACAGTCTGAGTGATCAGTGTTAAGTAATTGCTAAAATAGCCAGAAGAAACTGGGTTGAAAAACAATCAAATGAAGACTTCCCTGGGAGCCTTCTCAGAGATCAACGCTTACCTGAAGCTTTGCATTTAGTTCTCAGGACCACGTTTTAATCAGAGGGGTGATGGCAAATGAAAACCAATTCAATAAAGATAATTGGGGTCAATAGACATTTGAAAAAAATACTCAACCTCACTAATCATCAGAGAGATGCAAATTAAAATCACAATGAGGTATCAACTCACACCTGTCTGAAGGGCTATCAATAAATTAACAAACAAGTGCTGGAGAAGATGCTCAGAAAAGAGAACCCTCATGCACTGTTGGTGGGAATGCTGAACGGTGTAGCTACTGTGGAAAACAGTTTCCTCAAAAAATTAAATATAGAACTGCATTTTGACCCAGTGATCCCACTTCTAGTAATATTTCCTAAGAAATCAGAAACACCCATCAAAAAGAATACACGCACCCTTAAGTTCATAGCAGCACTATTTACAATAGCCAAGATCTGGAAACAGCACAAGTGCCCATCAGCAGATGAGTGGATAAAAAAGCTGTGGTACATTTACACTACAGAATACTATACAGCAATAAAAAAGGACAACATAATGGACTTGGATATTATTATGCTAAGTGAAATAAGCCAGTCAGAGAAAGACACATATCATATGATTTCACATATATGTAGGATCTAATGAACAAAATAAACTGACAAACAAAATAAAAACAGAGGCATGGATAGATGAAACAGACTGTCAGCTGTCAGAAGGGAGGCAGGAGGGGGAGACTAGATGAAAGAAGGTGAAGGGAATAGCCAAAGAACATACATATATGCATAACCCATACACAGACAACAGTGTGGTGATGGCCAGAGGGGAATGGGATAGGGGCTGGGTGGAAGAACAAAGGGGGTGAAGGATGGGAATGGGGACATCTGTATAGTGTCAACAATAAAATTAAAGAAAAAAATTCAAAAATAAAAATAAGGACAGTTGGGGAGAATTCTACCACATGGGTGATAGTTGAAGGAGCTAAGTATATGGAGCCTGAGAATATAAGACTAAAGGATCGGTCCTCTTCAAGTACCCGAAAGTGATGAGAAATTCCATGAAAGAAAGATTATTTTTGCTTCCCCTTCTCCCATAGGGCAGACCGTTTATTTGTTCCTTCCTTTACTCATTCATTCAACAATCATCAGCCGAGCACCCGCCACGATTCATAAGCCAGAGTAGAGGTGTGCAAGTGTGAAAGCAACTCTGCCTGCCCCTAAGCAACATACAGTCTAAGGGGGATGAAGGGCACATGCCAGCTTTCCGCACAACCTGTGTTTCCATCTGTCAGGCAGCCCTGTTTCCAGGGGCTGGTGGGAATGCGCTGCCACCCGTGTGGAATTACTTCATTGTCCAGACTGTCACTGTACCTGACCACATCACCACCAAGCAAAAAGCTCTCCACAGTCCCACTTACCTTTGGAATCCTACCTAATAAAAGAGAAATGTGCAAATTGACCATACCTTCGCTATGCCCACAAGCCATGCCCATCAGCCAATCAGGGCGAGTATACAAATGAACCCAACCAAGATAGCGGTTGATTTGCATATCCAGGCCAGAGCAAAGACTGAAGACAGCCTAGAAAGAAGCCAAGCGCTGAAGAGGAAAGTGAAGCTGGGAAGAAGCAAGCAAGCTGGGCGGGGGAGAAGGAAAGGAAGCAGGCGGGGCGGCCACCACAGCAGGAAGCCCTATTGCAGGAATCTTCCCACACGGGGCCTCTAGTAAAATATAAAATCCAAAGGACACCCAAGGCTTATTTTCAAAATCTCTCTCTATTTTCATTAGTACTTCCTGCCACTCCCCCAGTGTACACCCCACACTCCACCTTTCTGAGTTAATTTCAGCTCCCTGATGGGCCATGCTTTCTCACTACGGTCCCAAAGAGGTGTACCCTTCCTCCCCGCCAGATCCTGGCTGGCTTCTGTCTGGCCACTCTGTCCGCCACCGCCTGCGTTGTGAAGCCTCCTTGACTCCCACTGGCTGCATTGCATGACCCTTCCCATGGGCTCTCGTGGCTCCGAGTGCCCTTTTGTGACTTATCCCGGTGAAGCCACCACTTAGCTACTGGGATAAACTCCCTGAGGACCAGAATGCTTCTCCCGCTGCCTTAGCGCGCCTCGCTAGCGCGGGGCTGGCCCTTAACAAATGCCTGTTGGACGTGTCGATGAATGAATGGTGTAGAATCACTCAGAGTAGTTCAGGTTGCATCAACAGATAGGTATTTATAAAGAGGAAAGCTGTCCGTTAACTCTCAACCTGTCAAAAGGAATCTAAATTAAGAAACGGTGAGAGAGATCCTTAGAAACTCCACTTCTAAGCTCCAGGGCGTTGTTCCCTCTGAGGAGTAGGAGTCACGCATAGGAGTCAGGAGCAGGAAGTGCTCCCCCCGCCTCGCTTCCCTGGGATGTAAGAGGAGAGGATGAATGGCCGAGGCATCACCAGGAGCTCGTCTCGGTTTGCGGCTTTGTGCGGTGTCCTCTCACTGCAGGGGCACCTCTCTCCCCGGCGTGAAGGCTGGCACCGCGCAGTCCGTGTGTTGGGGCAATGAAACAATCTCGCATGAAGGGCAGCACGTTGTCCCGGGGCCGTGCCAGCCCAAGGAAACAGTGCTGCCTTTGAGAGGCACAAAGAACCACTGTCCTTGCCTCTTTTTTTTTCTCCCCCAAAAGCTGTTAAGAGTCCAAAACTCACCATGGAGATAACAAAGGCTCCTCGCAGACTGAGCGGGAGGCGGCTGTCATTTCACCTGTGGAACTCCAGCCAGTACCGGCCAGAGAGACACAGCCCACAAGATCAGGGCAGTCAAGCATCTTTTTCACCTGGACTGCAATTTGAAAGAAAAATAAATTCCGTCAAAACTAGATTGTGTCTTCTCGCTCAGCATCGGTCTGTTCTAGACTGCCCTGTCCTCGTCAAGAGAGCGGATCAGGCCCTGTGTGCCAGGATGCTTTCTTGGTTGTGTTCACCCAACGTGCTCCTGTCTTCAGCGATGTCTCCACGACATCCTCTCAATATAAAGCCTTCCGAATGATTTCGGCACCAGCTGAGTGGTCATCGCCAAGGACAGTCCTGCAATAAAGGGGAGGTTGGACTGGCTGGCCACTGCAATCCCTTCCTGGCTCAGTAATTAGGAGGATGGGAGAGGGGACATGTAATTCACTCAAATCTGTGGGCACCTGGTGATCCCATTAATGCCCAAATGGCTCAACTCCAGCCTTGCCATGGATTCAAGTGCAGAGGGCATAGGCTCCTAGGAGAGGGCAGAGGGACAAGAAAGGCTAAGGAATAAGGCTGCTGCTAAGAAGAAAATGGACGTAACTGATCTACACTGGGTTCCCGGCAGAGGCTGGAGCTGCAGAGATAAAACTCGGGTTGCTTTTAGGCAATGGAGGACATTTCAATAAAGTGGAACCAGTGCCACTCAGGCAGCAGAGAGAGGAGTGTCTGGAGGCAGCATAAAAGGAGACTCCTTGAATGAAGTGACAGGCGAGCTTAAGCTTAAGAATGAATAACAGTTTGATTCCTGGTCAGGGCACGTGCCCCAGTGTGGGTTCAACCCCCACAGTGGGGGGGGAATGTAGAAGGCAGCTGATCAGGGATTCTCTCTCATCATTGATGCTTTTATCTCTCCCTCTCCTTCTCCCTTCCTCTCTGAAATCGATAAAAAAAATACTTTTAAAAAGTGAATAACAGCTAGATTAAGTTGGGCGGAGGGTATGGGAAGATATTCCAGGGAGGAGGGACAGCTTGTGAAAAGCCAGTGAACATGGGAGAACACGGCAGACTCGCTGAGCTGTAGGTAGTTCCTTGGCACGGCTGGCACAGAGGACACAGGTGAATAGACGTCAGGAGACATGTTGGGGAAATAGGTGGAGGCCAGAGAATGAACTTTGCCGACATGCATGGAAATTTACTGCAGAGATGAAAAGGTACAGGTCTCGGAGCTATGGGAATAAGTATTGCTTCCTTCAGTGACCCGAGGAGAGGGAAAGAGACCACAGGCACTGCACTTCCCAGCCAATCACAGGTTCTTTCATCCCTAGCATGGCAGGAGAATGACTGCAAGGCCCATGTGGGCCAAGGCAATAGACATCTCAAATATGGACAAGAATCTCTTACCCCTCATCCCCAACTACACCCTGGGGCTGTCTAAGGCCCTGGTACTCTGTCTGAGGATGTGGTGAGTAAGCCCCAAGTTCTGAAGGTAAATTTCTAGTAACCCAGAGGGTTAGGGCTCAGAGAATATATATATATATATATATATATATATATATATATATATATATATTTAAAGTATATATATTTATGATATTTCTTTTACATAAGAATTTGTGAATTGAGATTTATCCCTCCTTCATATATTATCTCATCTAAGCCTAACAATAACATATGTGATATTATAAAATGGAGACTACATAAAGAATGAACACATAAAAAGAAATATTCATATTCAAGCATCTCACTTTACCACTGAGGGTACCAAGATTTTGGAAAAGCTAAATGGGTCTTCAAGTTCAAAGTCCAAGCCCGGAGGAAAGGCTGGTTATACAGACTAGCATTAAAAATAATTAACACAATTATTATTACTTTCCCCTTTCCAAGGTGGGCCTGTTTGAAAACCACATTTCCTGGATAGTTTCGACTTTTGAAGTACTAATTACAGCCTAAAGTGAGAGGAACTTGTAGAGCACTAGAGCCCCTGGGTCTCCCATCCCAAGTTTCCACGAGACAGACAGCACCGACTGGGGATGGAGAGAGAGAAACTTCTGGAAAGGACTGCTGCCCTTCAGAGAGGGAATTGACCAGCGTCCAGCCTATTGAGCAAAGCCAGCAAGCAACACCCGTCAGCTGCCAGCAGAAACTGAGCCAGCAAGGCCTCTTGGTTAGGGGCTGAGGTTCCAACCCTGCTGTCTAGCTCTTGGCTTAAGGAAGAAACGACAATTTCTAAGAGCCTACTGTGTGCCAGGCACTCTTACCTGTGTTATCAGGTTGTATTAGTGGCGAGAATTCTACAAGAAAGGTATTTCCACTTAACAGGGATGAAACTGAAGATCAAGGAGGTTGGGGATCTTGCCAGAGCCAGAGCGCTGGACAGGGGAAGGGCTGAGATTCAAAGCCAGGGATTCCTATCCCCAGACCATTCTGGGCTTTTGTCTTTGTTTCCACCGCCCACCCCTCATTCATTCCAGCCCACCCCTCAGTGCTGTTCCTTTGTAAGAAGGGGCTCTGCAGGGAACACCAAAGCATCCCTTCCCTCCACGAGAATTGAGTGAAATCAGTGTGAGACGTTTTGAAAGAGAAAGATGTAAAATACACGCAGTAAAACGAAACTGGAAAGTAGGTTTGCATGACCGATAAGCATCAGCTTAAGTCTCCACACTTAACGTCAACATGCAAAACCATTTTGATTTCTTAGCACAGGAGAGAGTGGGAGAAGAGAAAACACACTGTACTTTTTCCAGGGACTGTTTCTTTGGGGGAGGAAAAAAAATATCCTCGCTGAACTAATCTTCACTGTGAGGCACGGTTCCTTTGTTGTCCAGCTGCTGCCTTCCAACCTTGTGTTTGTGTTACCCACAATTGCCACGGAAGTGTTTAATTCCATTTATTTATTATTCAGATTCCCTCCAGCTTCCAAAGATAAATGCAAAGCATGGGAGTGAAGCTTTTTTTCCATCCTCACACTAGATTCGTATCTCAACCACTTCGTTTTGCTGATACATCAGTTTAAAAATTACGAGGCAACTACAACCCCAGCCGAGAAGGTCAGGCCATAGCAGTCACTCTAAAATTCAAATATTTGGATTTGACACGGAGGTCTAAGGCCAAGAACATGCTGATCTGCGATTCAAGAGCTGACGCAAGAAGGTTCCCATCGTCTCCTCTCCTCTCCTGATATGGCGCAGGGATGCACAACCGATTTAATCTCCTTAATCTGCCTCGCTGTTTCCAACGCTGCAATTATTCTGAAACCACGCACCAGCCGGCTGCAGCGGGGACCGCAGCCCCGGAGCGCAGGGACCGCAGACCCAGGCGACTCTTTGTTCCTCCCGCGGAAGGGAGAAGATTCACTCCGCGGCCAGCTGAAGGGCTTTTCTTTGTGTCGTGATTGACAGGCATGAATTAAATATCACCCCACTGGGCTCTCCGATTGGTGAATGACAATGGATTACAAGAATGTCTTGGGAACATGGCGTTTCATGATAGGGAGACAGGCCCAAAAAGGCCTGGTTTAAACAGCTAATCCTGAACTTGACAACAGCAAAGACCTTCATTCTGGCTTTTTTTTTTTTTTAAAGCTCGCGATGCCTTGTTTAGGAAACTCTCCTGTAATGGCCTAAGAGGATGAAACCAAAGTAAAAATTCGGGGGAGAGAAAGGATTGTTGTCTTTAAAAGTCTGATGTTTCTGGATATGAGTTCAAGGATGGGTTCTGTTCTAAAACGGGCCTGGCATTGTCCCTGAGGCATTTTTTCCTTCTCCATTTATCAGAGCGGCAATTAATGTTCCCTAGGGCAGTGACATGCATTGCAGACGCCACCCTATTCCCAGCATGCAGTGCACAGCCTTGGGCACAAACAGCTCTGCACACAGTCCTCCTGCTTCCAACCTGGAGGAAGGCTTTGATGAGAAAGCAGGGAGAAATGGTGGCGAGAAGGAGGCATCAGAATTCTAAGGGACAGCATGACGGCTGCTAACTAGAAGGGGAAGGGGGAAATGGGGAGCAAGATGAGAGAAACAAACCTGCCATCTGGGCTAAGAGCTGCTGAGGGGTTTACATGAGTGGGAAGAATGGTGGTTAAGCGGGCTCAGTTGATGACCCCTTAAAACAGAAAGGGATGAGTGTGATGAAATCTCACAGTGGCAGGGAGCAGCATTATTCGTCTTAGTTTACATTTTGTGAATAATTTTTTATTTTTATAGTTTTTTTCTTTTAAAAAATGTTTTGTTTTGTTTTTTTTTATTTCAGAGAGGAAGGGAGAGAGAGGTAGGAACATCAATGACGAGAGAGAATAATTGATTGGCTGTCTCTTGCACACCTTTTACTGGGTATGGAGCCTGCAACCTGGGCATATGCCCTTGACCAGAATTGAACTCAAGACCCTTCAGTCCTCAGGTTGGAATTCTATCCTCTAAGCCAAACCAGCTAAGTCATGAATGATTTCTTCTGATGCATCTAATATATATTCCTCTGTGAAAGCAGGCTGGGTTCTTAGGTTTGCTATCAGTAATACTGTTGGAAGAGAGCATCAGGGAGGATTCTTTTGCCCAGCTTTCAATAATTATCGAAGTCATTTTGTCATTAAATTGGGCACAAAGATTCCGCCTACAAAATGAGAAGGGGAGAGTAATTAGATGTTGGCCAGACTTCACGCAGTTAAAAAGTGACAAGTGTTGACCTAACCGGTTTGGCTCAGTGGATAGAGTGTCCGCCTGAGAACTGAAATGTCCCAAGTTCGATTCTGGTCAAGGGCATGAACCTTGGTTGCAGGCACATTCCCCAAAGGAGGTGTGCAGGAGGCAGCTGATTGATGTTTCTAACTCTCTATCCCTCTCTCTTCTTCTCTGTAGAAAATCAGTAAAATACATGTATTTTTAAAAAGTGACAAGTGCAAAGACTTTGTTTGGCCTGGGAGCTCTTCCTAGGTCTGGAAAGGGAGTATCCATTTTAGATCAGAAAATCACGATCAGGATCAGCACCCTCAACTAGGAATAGTGATGGGCCCCGTTTAGGTGAGCAGGTAGACATTGGATGGGAATATCTGAGGGTTCGGAGAGCAGTCATGGACAGACCTGGAATCAAGGGTATCAAATTAAGAAGCATCCTGGGAACAGAGCTGGGGAGATTAGGGGAAAACACTTCAAAATTCTGACAAGAAAATTGGGAAACACATAGAGACCATAGCACCAGAAACATACTCAAACCAAAGAGTTGTCTCAGCTGGGATGCTGTAATGATCCCCGAAGAAGCAAAAGTGAATCTGGCATGACCGGCTGAGTAGGCATATGGCCATTTGGCTCCAGTGGGGTGTGCTGAAGGTGGGGGTGAAGGGAGGAGGAGCACAGGGCAGACATTTAGAAATGCAAACTGAAGGAGCCAACCACCTACGTTCTCTGACTGCTGGACATGGCATCCTTCTTTGGAGATTAAAGTTTGCGTGTTTTCATGTTCATGCAAATTATAATCAAAGCAAGGTCCTTATTTAGAGACTACACAGTTTGAGTGAGCTACTTGTAACAGTGCTAAATAGATACCTGGGTATGGAGCTATTAATGCAACGACGCCAGTTCCGGGAAGCCTTCCTAAACTGGAAGAGTCCTACTCTGGAAGGAAATGTGAGTAATAACCAACATACTTTTAAAATTTATCAACAGCTTGCTGAGCTGTGGCATGATATCTTCTCCCACATAATTTTCTTCTTAATGCACACTGTGTTGCTAGGAAGATTTATTAGTTGTGTTTCTTTAGTTCCTTCATGATCCTGAACAGTTCAGTCCTAATGTCTTAGATAAGATATCACTGAACAGAATGAGATTAGTAAGTAGTCAGAGAAATGGACTGGGCATTGATTGAGTGTATTATTGCTAGGGCTGCCATAACAACATACCATAGACTGGAGGGCTAAAGCAATAGAAATTCACTTCCTCATAATTCCAGAGGCTAGAAGTCCAAGATCAAGGTGTCAGCAGGGTTAGTTTCTCGTGAAGTCTTTCTCCTTGGTTTGTAGATGGTTTTCTTCAGATGGCTGTGTCTAACAGGCCCCCATCAGGGCAGACTGGCTGGACCCCACCCATGCACGAATTCATGCACCATGCCTTTAGTCTTCATATAAAAACAAAATGTTTATGACCTATACCCACTGTATTTTCAATTAATCAATCACAGACCCACTTATCATCATAACCCTGTTATTATCACATACCACTTACTTATACAATATCAATAAATATTTATTGAATGGATGAATCACTCTTCTTTCTTGAAAAAAATGGCTGTCTCTTGTAAGAATGGTTTGACAGTTGAGAGGCAGGCCAAGGGCTCAGATTACTTTGCCGATTGCCTCCCATTGAATGAAGTGTGGGCAGTCTCTAGTGGACAATAAACCTTCATAAAATATTGAAATTAAACAACCCTTGTCAAAGTAAATTAATAAAGTTCTCTTTATGAAACAGTCCCTTCAGTTTCTTTATGTCTGTTGGCTTGTTCACTGACTTGAAAACTCCAACAGCCGGTGCAGTGGCTGCTGTCCACGACGCGAGGTCCTCTACAGGGGATGGAGCAAGAAGTGTGGGCAAAGAGCCTCTTTCAAAATGAGTTTCTGTGAAGAATGTCAGGTTGGCAGGGATGGGAATGGGGAGCCTTCACTTAGCCTCAGTCCAGACTATCCCAACAAGCTCATGGTTAATTCATGGGTCTTCTCCTTGCTGATTTATAGGCAGATGGGGCTCTAAGTGGCATATGAGTCTTGACCCAGAAGATTCTAGCATGAGTTTGTTGGCTGTGGTCCTAAAGACAAGCCCTGACTCTGGGTACATCGTTTCTCCTTGGCTAACATTTTGTCACAGCCACAGCAGCTCTGAGAAAAGAACTGTGTCAGGAGTAGCTCTACATCAACACGGTACTTAGAAGGAAGAGCAAAGTTGTGGATCCCAGCCAGGAGAAGAGATGAGGAATTGAATTCTTCAATATCTAAGGGCCAAGGAGAGACTGATTATTTTATTATTATTATTGTATTTTATTATTTTATTATTATTATAAAAATATGCACAGCATAAAACTTATCATCTTAACCATTTTTAAGTGTATAGTTTAGTAGCATCAAGTATATTTACATCGTTATGCAACCATTACCACCATCCATCTACAGAACTCTTCCTCTTACAAATCTGAAACTCTGTACCATTAGACACTAACTCCCCATTCTCTTCTTCCTCCATCACCTGGAAACTACCATTCTACTTTCTGTTTCATTAAATTGGACTACTCTAGGTACCTTATGTAAGTGGAATTAAACAATATGTGTCCTTTATAACTGGCTCCTTTCACTTAGCATGTCTTACAGATTCACTCATGTTGTAGTTGTAGCATATGTTAGAATTTCCTTCCTGTTTAAGGCTGAAAAATATTCCATTGTGTGTATATATCACATTTTATTTATCAATGGACACTTAGGTTACTTTCACTTTTTAGTTATTGTAAATAATGCTGCTATGAACATGGGTGTACACTGATGTATTCTAGTTCCTACTTCCAATATTTTGGGGGCATTTACACAGAACTGGGATAGTTGGATGGGCTAATTCTTTTTGTTGTTCTTGTTATTTCTCACTCAAGGACGTTTTTTCATTGATTTTCAGAGAGAGTATAGGGAGGGGGAGAGACAGAGAGAGAAACATTGATTTAAGAGACAGGTTGATTGGTTGCCTCCTATGTACCCTGACAAGGGCCTGGGATTGAGCCTTCACCTGAAATATGTGCCCTTGACAGAATCAAAACTGGACCCCTTCTCAGGGATAGGCTGATGCTCTATCCACTGAGCAAAATCAGCTATGGCTGGATGGGCTGATTTTGAGAGCCAGGCCTGTCATGCCATTTTTAAACCCAGGATGGAACAATAAAAACAAAAACAAAAAACAAGGACACACACTGAGCACTGGAATTGACAAGGAACAGGGAAGAGACAGCTGGGCAAACAGGGTCCAAGTGCAGGGACCTGGGCTGTAGGAACTCTACATCCTCAGCCTCCTGAGATACTGTTCATCAGGAAGGATTTCTGATTATCGGTTATGTATCTCCTTTGGATTCCATAGCTCTGCATCGATACTGTTCTACCCCACACCACTTTCTATAGTATCTTGAGTTTGCTACTAACTGGAAACTTTCTGAGGGCAGCGACTATGCTGCATTCATCTTTGAAGGCCAAATAGCACATAGTACAATCTCTGGAGCACAACTTGTAGCTAGTAAATATGTATTAGATAGATGAAACTAATATAAACATCAGAGAAACAGACCTACTTACTCACTTCCTCAAGTTCCTTAAGGAAAGCACCACAATCATGTCAGCTTAGATGTTAGTAATAGTAGTTGAGTAACCAGAGGAAGTAATGGCACTATTTGGGAAAAGTAGGCCACATCTGAAATATCATGAGCAACTCCAGTAGTTTTTATCATAGGGAATTATCTAGAAAGAGCTCAGGGGAAAGGTAAGCAAAAGAATAAATATTCTGAAAGATGTCAAGTAAGAAATAGTTGAATGAATTGACTCATTAGTTTGGAGACAAGATGACTAAAGAGAGACATAATAAGAGTTTCAAATATTTGAAAGTCTGCTTGTCAAAAAGTAAGCAGACTTAGTTTTTCTCTGGAAGAAGATCCAGGACCATGAGTTTAAGAGCAAGGAGACAAGGTTCAATATGAGAGAACTTTTATCTATCTATCTATCTATCTATCTATCTATCTATCTATCTATCTATCTATCTACCTATCTAATTGTTGACAATATTACAGATGTCTCCCATTTACCCCTCTCTCCCTCCCTCTATTCAGACCCTACCCGTTGCCCTAGATCTTAACCACCCTATTGTATATAAGTATATAAGATCCAGGACAATGGATTTAAGAGCAAGGATACAAGTTTCAATATGAGAGAACTTGTAAATTTGAGCTCTCCAACAATGGAATAGTGAGTTCTGAAACAGAGATGGTTAGAAATACAATAGAAAGGAAAATACAGATTAGATCCCATAGATTCTCATTTTGACCATCAGAAATTTAATTTCCAAGCCTCTAATATTTTCCTTAAAAAAAGTTTTGTTTAGTTTTAGAAATGCAATTATCTTCTCTCTCTCTCTCTCTCTCTCTCTCTCTCTCTCTCTCTCTCTCTCTCTCTCTCTCTTTCTCTCTCCTGAGGATATTACCCTTGTATCTTCAGGAAAAAGAAAAACTTTTCACTTACTGAGTTTGGTACTGCATTTTAGGATATTAGTGTTTCTCAAATGATTGACCATTCTCAGCTATGAGCTCATTGTTGTAGTTGGAATCTCCCGATAGCTTTTTGGGGAATGCTTTCTCTGCTTCCTGGCATTCTCAGTGGGAGTGGTGGACCTACCTACTGTCAGGCAGGGTGTGCCAGTAGTTACTCATCTGCGTAAAAGGATTCCCCATTATTTTCAGATGTTTCCAAAGCTCACATTCATTGCTCCAGCCTGTAGGCAGACAACTGTACTTGGCAAGGAGGGGTCACTGTCTCATCTGACTGGCTCCTTCTGAACTACCAACACCAGTTGCCCCTGGGTTTGTTCTAGGCCCCCCTCTTGTTCTCTGTAACTGCCACCTCCAAGCTGGGGGTTGGAGGCTTAGAACATTCCAAGAATGATTTCTCTTTCTACTACAGACTTCTGCTTTTTTGAAAACACATTATCATCTACTGTCCCAATCCTGCCTGCCTTCTCTTCAGCTAGTTTTCATTTGGCTATTTAGGTCAATTGTTCTATATTTTAGATGTAATTCCAGTTTGGTCCTGGGAGAAGGTGGGTGTAGCTTCGACCTACTCCTCCCCTGCCTTCTTTTATTTAGGAGTCTTTTTATTTTTGATCCACCAACTTTAGCTCTTCTTGGTTTCCAATTATATTGTGGGTTTATTATTTTAAAACTAGAGGCCCAATGCACAAAATTCATGCAAGGGTAGGCCTTCCTTCCCCTGACTGCCAGCACCGACTTCCCTCTGGCACTAGGGAATGGGTTTCCCTCACAGCCCCACTTCATCTTCCTGAAGGACTTCGGTCTAATTAGCATATTCCACTTTTATTATTATAGATGTCATCTCTTTCTGTCATTTTTAGTCATCTGTGCTCAGCTAATTAGTTTAATTCAATCTTCTGTCTCTTCCAATTCTTCATGTTATAATTTTATAAATGCAAAAGGAAAAGTAAACAGAAAACACATAGATGTTATAAAAAGAACTCACTTAAAATTATGTTTTTCCTGGCATTCTTCCTTTCCAACATGGGCCACCAGGCATAAAGAAGGGGGGCAAGAAGGAGTGCCATTTTGCCATCAAGGAGGTAATGCCAGAGAATACACCATCAATATTCACAAGTGCATCCATGGAGTGGGTTTCAAGAAGCATATCCCCGGGGCTCTCAGAGATCAAGAAATTTGCCATGAAGTGCTGGGAACTCCAGATGAGTGCATTGAGACCAGGCTCAACAAAGCTGTCTGGGCCAAAGGAAAAGGTCATCAAAACACTAAGCAGTGCACCTGAAACCAATGCAAAATAATATTGAAAGTAAACTGTAATGAAAAATAAAGACAAACCTCTATAAAAAAGAACAACATTGTGTTTTTCCTAGTTATTACAATACTAGCACAGACAGGAAATCCAAGACCATTCACAATAACAATATCAATGACCAAAACACCAATTACTGTTAACATTTTGGGATATATGTAATATATGTGTGTGTGTGTGTGTGTGTGTGTGTGTGTAAGTGTATGTATACACACACACACATATGTGCACCTACATATATCTCCTATATAATAAAAGGCTAACATGCAAATTGACTGAACAGCGGAACAACCAGTCGCTATGATGCACACTGACCCCCAGGGGGTAGATGCTCAACTCAGGAGCTGCACCCTGGTGGTCAGTGTGCTCCCACAGGGGGAGTGCTGCTCAGCTAGAAGCTGGGCTCCACAGCTGGTGAGCGCAGTGGCGGTGGCGGGAGCCTCTCCAGCCATCGAGGCTATGCTAAGGACCCCTTGGGGGATGCCCAACAGCCAGCAGTCGTACATCCCCCAAGGGGTCCTGGACTGCAAGAGGGTGCAGGTGGGCTGAGGGACATGCCCCTCCCCAAATGCATGAATGTTGTGCATCTGGCCTTTAATACACACATACACACACACACACACACACACACTATTAAGAGAGTAAGATGCAAATTAACCATATTTTTGTGACATCAACCAGCCAATTAGGAGTGAGTATGCAAATTAACACAACAAAGATGGCAGGTTAATTTGCATATGTAGGCACTGAGCAACTGGGGGAGTTCCACACTGCCCCAGCCACTCTGGGCCTCTGGGCAGCGTGGGAAGGTGGAAAGGCGGCTCTGGGCCAGAGCGAAAAGGCAGCTCCAGCCAATGCGAAGGTGGTGCCGGCAGCCAGGGGAAGAAAAGCCTGTTCTTCCATGAATCTTAGTGCATCAGGCCTCTAATATATATATATATATAGTATAGCTTGGCCAGCATGGCTCAGTGGTTGAGAGTATTATATACATATATATATATAATACTCTCAACCACTGAGCCATGCTGGCCAAGCTATACTATTTTTATATAGATAGATATACCATGTAGAAGGAGACTAAACTCTCTAAATTACCTTAACTTTTTCTTGAATTCCCTTGTAAACACCTATGTGATTATTTCATTAATTAAACAAATATAAACTGCTGGTTACCTTGTCTTTTTCTCATTTTTATGCATTTTGTCTCATAAATGTTACACTTTCACTGGCTAACCCCTTGAGACTTAGTTCTCCAAAATCTTCATTTTCTTCACCAGTTATAGCAGTCTCTGCAAGGCTTAGCAAATATAAACATAGCATCTGCCATCCTAGATGCCTGAAATGGCATGAGCACACTGTTTTTTAGGGTTAGTTAATTTTTGTTTTTATTAAAGTAACTCATGAACATAATTTTAGAAATCTAATAGTAATTCCCATTCTTCCTAATTTTTATCATTTTTGAGTAAATCAACATTCAGAGTTTACATTGTTATGGCTACACAAATTTTTCTGGCTGAGCTCAGTAGAATAGCAGGATTATATTCTCCTTTTTATTCAAAATTTAAAAATATGCCTAGAGTTATTGGCTTTATTTTTTTCTTAATTTGTACAATCATTAATTCTAGATACTCCAGTAGCTCTATAAGATGCCCATCTTTTCCACACAAGCAAGTACATTAGTTTTGTTCGTTTATCCAGAAGACTTTCCCCCTGGAATCTTCCCTCCTCATGTCCAAGCTAAGCCTCCTGTGCAGGTGTCATTCTGTATGGATCCTCTGGTTCCTGTAATTTCTGTTGCTTGGTTTTCTTTCTTATTTTCATAAAGAAGACCAGTAAGTACTTTTCAGATAAATAGCATACAAAAGATAAAACATTTTAAAATACATGTATCTAAAAGATCTTTTATTCTCTATTTATACTTGATCAATATTTTGGTGTGGTATGTCTGAAAAATATTCCTTATGTCTGAAAAATATTCCTCATATTTTTTGAAAGCATTGACCTAGAATTTTTATTATCGTTATGAAGCTATTCAATGCTGTTTGGACTCCTGATACTTCCTTCTTACATGAACTGTTTTCTTATTTTTCCTGTCAGTTGCATTTGTTATGGCAGAAGCACAAGGATTTCCTTGAGCAAAGGAATTGCAGGGGATTGGGGTCCTTGGGATCAGTGGTCAAAAATAACATTCTTCCTCTAGGCAGTGAGATGGAGCAGATGGCAATCTATGCCAGCAGCAGGAAAAGTCTGACCTGTGGAGGCTGAAAAATGTTAATACATTTCCTCCCACCTTCTAAATTCTTCTGGTTGGGCTACTCATCCAAGTAACAGAGATGGGTTAATCGGGGGGAAAAATTAAAGTTTTAATACATGTGCGTGGCAAACTCACATAAGTATAAAAATTTCAGACAATGAGGTCCGGTTGGGTATTTAAGGCACCTTTGGACAAAGGAGAAAGGAAGGGGGATGTGGTATTCGATTTCAGAAGTGAGCATGGGAGACTTGCAGGTAGTTGAGAAAGAGAACATACATGGCATGAAAATTCTTGCTAAAGACAATGGGACACAGGGCATTTAGTAGCTAACAGGCCTTCCTGAAGCCCTCGTATTTATCATACTTAATTCAAATCAGGCTAAGCAAGCGTCCCAAGATCTCCGTGAAGCATATTTCTCTGCTGAATCTCCTCGGCAGGAAGTGAGGGGAGGGCCAAAGTTTCCCTCAGAGTCTTGTTTCTTAATAAACAGCTTATATTCATGTCCCAAAGAGCAGCTTCAGGGTGACAAAACTTTGGTTCTCCATAGTCTCTTCTTTAAAACTTGAGAGTTTCACATTCTAGAAGCTATGTTGGTAGGCCTCTCGGAAATTCATTGATACAATTATTAGAGGAGGCAGCTAATTACATACTAACCAGAGGAAGATGCAAATGGAATAGTCACCCCTGGCGAGAGTAACTGACATCCTCTGCCAAGTGGACAAAAACATGGAGTGGGCGGGAAAGACAGCTTTTCAGTCACCTTGGGGAGCCCCTTCCCAGAACTACAGGGCAGGAAGGAGAAGCCACGAAAGGGAATTCCTCTTACTAAGTGTATGCACAGAAGAAGCCAAAGTGGAGACTATAACATGGGGAGGGGCACCAGACTGGGAAAATTTGGGGGAAAAAGATTGGATTGGAGGGGGAGAAGGAGGGGGAAGAAACACAAATAGGAGAAAAACTAGGAAAGAGGTTGGATAGTTTGACAGAAAGCCTGCATTTTCCTAACTCAAGGAAATATATGAATGTTTAGCAAGGAGCCCAAGTTAGCAGCTGCCCTATAGTCTATCTGCCCTCTACCTCTCCGAGAGTATATTTCACTCTAATATATCTTGCCACTATTGCTTAAAACTCCTCCTGTGAGTGTCCTTGAAATTCTTTTTCTGCAACACTGCGGAAGAACCTATCGCTTCTGGTGGACAGTTTAGTTGAATTGTTGAGTTTTATTTCAGGAGGCAGTGATGCAAATAGATTCCCAAAAAGGCCTATCGTATGTAATAAAAGCTTAATATGCTAAATGTTTGACTGTTTGACCATTGACTAGTCACTATGATGTGCACTGACCACCAGGGGGCAGATGCTCCAACTGGTTAGCTTGCTGCTGGGATCTGATTGGGACTGCGCAAGATGGGCCAGACATGCCCTAGAGCTGTCCCATAGTCCCTCCATGGCTGCACTCTCTCACAATCCAGGACCCCTCCGGGAATGTCGGAGAGACGGTTTTGGCCCGATCCCTGCAGGCCAGGTTGAGGGACCCCCTAGTGCACGAATCTGTGCATTTGGCCTCTAGTATTGTATAAGCACACAATCAGGTGTTTGTTTGCTTGGCTAGTTGGTTGATTTGTTAATCCTCACCCAAGGATATTTTTTCATTGATTTTTAGAGAGTGTAGAAGAAGAGGGAGAGACAGAGAGAAACATCGATGTGAGAGAGACACATCTATTGGTTGCTTCCTGCACCAGAGCTGGGGAGTCTGCAACATGCCTTTGACTGGAATTGAACCCAGACCCTTTAGTCTATGAGCCCATGCTCTTTCCACTGAGCCAAACCAGCTAGAGTCAAATAGGCATTTAATAAGAGGTATGTCATGAAAACGAAAAGAAAAAAAAAAAGCAAAGATTAATGATCAAAGAAAATTACAAACTAGTTTCTAAGTCTCTAAGGGTGTTAGTTGAGAAGATTTCAAAGAGGCTCAACATTTGCTGGAATGAAGGCAGGCAGTGGCAATCTGACACATTCTCTTGGCGTACAGCTTGAATGTCTCTGATGATGTCATCAGGTTCAGGGGTAAATTCTGCAAGGTTTATACAGCATCAATCACCAAGATTGTTTAAATATGAGCTGTTGTGATTTCTCTTAAGTTTATGTTGTCATCTCAAAAGAAAAATTAGTTTTAGTTTTCAATAATTCCAAGTCAAAGGACAGAAAAAAAGAGAAAGGTTAATTCACAGAGTGGTAGCCAAATACTTAAGAAAACAAGAAACACTCAAGTTCCAATCCAATTTATAGATAAAAAAATAAAACTTCAAGATAATTAACTAGAATCTAATATCCACAAATTTCATTATAGTTTTTATTGAAACACTCTTTCTATCTCTAAAATCATCCTCCTTTTTCAAAGGAACCCTCGTGCACTGCTGGTGGGAATGCAGACTGGTACAACCACTGTGGAGAACAGTATGGAGCTTCCTCAAAAAACTGAAAATGGAACTCCCATTTGACCCAGTAATCCCACTCCTAGGAATATATCCCAAGAAAATAGGAATACCATTCAGAAAGGATATATGCACCCCTATGTTCATAGCAGCACAATTTACAATAACTAGGATTTGGAAACAGCCTAGGTGTCCATCAAGCAGATGATTGGATCAAAAAACTATGGTATATCTTTACAATGGAATACTATGCTGCCATAAAAAGAAGGAATTCTTATCATTTGCAGCAACCTGGATGGAATTGGAGAACATCATCCTGAGTTAAATAAGCCAGTCAATGAAAGAGAAACACCACATGACCTCACTCATTTATGGATAATAAAGAACAATATAAACTGATGAACCATAAGATAGATATAGTGACAGTAAAGCAATAAGCAGACTGTCTAATTACAGCGGGGAGGGGAGGGAGATATGGGGGAGATAAGAGATCAACCAAAGGACTTGTACACATGCATATAAATATAACCAATGGACACAAAACTCTGGGGAGGGAGGGCATGTTTGGGGGGGTCAATGGTAATATATGTACACAGATAATAATTTAATTTAAAAATATAAAATAAAATCATCCTCCTTTTTCAAAAAGATATCCAAATTAAGTCTATTTTACTGCATAAATCTAGTTTTAATAAACTTGTTCTGATTATTTGCATAAACACAACAAGAATAGTAATTGATCATATGGACTCTTTTAAAAATATTTTCTAATTAATTTTAGAAAGAAAGGAAAAGGGAGAGAGATTGAAACATCAATAATGAGAGAGAATCACTGATCAGCTGCCTCCTACACTCCCCCTAACGGAGATCTAACCCAGAACCCAGGCATGTGCCCAAACCAGGAATCAAACCAGAACCTCCCGGTTCATAGATAGACACTCAACCATCGAGCCATGCCGGCTGGGCCACGTAGCTCTTCAAAACTTGCTTTGCTGGAATTTCATAAGGAATTTCCACTTTAAATTTTAATTATCTTCTCAAGGCTAAGAAGCCACGCCACATAGTTGCCCTCAGAGTTTGCCTGCAATACCTTTAGGTTTAGGTGAATTCCTCAGGTTCTCAAAGTCCCCACAATGTCTTGAGATTCTTCTTTTGCCATCTCTTTGGAAAGCAACTTTCATTCTTTACCTGGGAAGACCTTACCATGTAGGACCTGCATGGAGAATTCTGTGTAGAGAACTCTTGGTCCTAAAGGGATGATGGCAGGAGTGGAGGGAGAACAGCTATCAGGGGGAATGGGGGTTAGGGGACCGGATGAAAAAGGTGAAGGGATTAAGCAGAGTAAAAGTAACTCATAGACACAGACAGCGGTGTGGTGATTACCAGAGGGAAAGAGAGTGAGGTGGAAGAGGGTAAAGGAGCGGGTAAAGGGTGATGGAAGGAGACTCGACCTGGGGTGGTGAACACACAATACAATACACAGATGATGTATTATAGAATTGTACATGCTGAAACCTATATAACTTTACTAACCAATGTCACCCAAATAAATTCTATAAAAATTTAAAAAATTTAAGAATTAAGTAGAGCTACACTCACTCACACACACACACACACACACACACACACACACACAAAGATGCAGAACAGAATATAGTATAGTGTGCTATTGTTAATGTTATATATGATACATTTGAAAAGATGCATAAGAAATTGGTAACAATGGTTGTCTTCTAGAAGAAAACTAGACCAACAAAAAAAAAAAGATATTTTTTGGACAAAGGAGAAAGAAGGGGGCATGGAGTATTCTATTTCAGAAGTGAGAAAGGGCGATATACAGTTGAGGAAGAGCAGAACATACAGGCCAGGCAAATTCTAGCCGGGTGATTCAGACAGCGAAGTATCTTAGCTCATAGGCGCGCCTGCCTGAGGCCCTCACTTACCACACTTCATTCAAATCTGGCTGAGACGGACACCCTGCGATCTTCCTGAAGACGTTTCTCTGTCTGAATCTCCTGGGTTAGGAAAGCGGGGAGGGTCAAAGTTTGTCTCTGAGTTTTGTTTCTTAATATGCAGCTCAAAATCAAATTCCCCCAAAGCAGCTTCCTGGGGGCCAGCCTTTGGTTCCTTCAAGCTTTTCATACTGTAACTGCTGCCCAGAGCTAAGCACAACCCCTGGAAGGCTCCAGGCTCTGGGGGGAAAAAAGTTGAGAGCATGGTTAAGTTTGTTTCTTCTCATGCCAGAAACACCAGAGTCACACTTAACAGTGAAAACGGGACATTTAGCCAGCAAGACGTTTAACTGACATCCAGGTATTTGTATTTATATGTCATGTTCTAAATGACATCCACTCCAAAATTTTGTTGGTCAATGTTGATAAATTGTGTGCTAGAGAGTTATACTAATAAGCTTACACACAGTTTTCTACTTCCAGGAGCATGCATATCCATATCCATGCCTGCTTTATGGGAAATGTTTAACTTACGGCAGCAACTTGGGCTAAATATTCTGCCAATCAGTCCCAGGAAAATCCCAGATGGCTGGTTTGCTGTACAAAACCAGGCTTTCAAACACCATCGTTTATCAACCCGAACTGGAGGCACTGTGCCAAAGAGGAAATGATCGATTTCCAGGGCTGCTCTTGCCAACCCAAGCCTCGAGGTGAGGGCAAAGTGCTGTCACTTCTAAACGCTCAGAAGTGGTCTGTGCAAGCGCTAAGCCCTGAAATAAATGTCTGTCTTTGAGCTCATTACTGTTCTCCCTGACACTCGTCTCTAGCCTGGGAGCCAGTGTTGTAAATCCTGAGGATGATTTACTTACCTGTCCTCTGATAGGTGGTCCTGAGGCAATCTGAGAGAACCACCGTTTCATGGAGATAGTCTCTCGTAGTGCTAAATGACCAGGCTGGACACCCCTCGAAGTGGTTGGCGGTGGGGACACAGAGCTTTGTAGTTGGGAGACTCTGTTGCCTCCCTGGAAAGCCGTTTCTGCAAGGGGCTTCACCGTTTCCTGCTCTGGGTCAGAAAGTTGTGAATGGAGATTCCATGTGCAGTTGGAAAATTGTAGCCTCACAAGCCCCGGAGGTGCACACATCAAAGTGGCCTCTGTTTGCTTGTTTTTCACTGCCGAGTGGGAGGAGGCATGCGGGAGAGCCCAGGACATTCCCACAGGGAGGTAGGGGCTTGACTGGGTGCGCTGCTCCCAGTCCCTTTCAGAGTGAATTCCGAAGCAGATGATCTGGCTCGGGCACAGCGTTCACAGCTGCATGAGGATGTTGCAGGGACATAATGGCTGCTGTGTGCGCTGGAGTACACACTGTCCCGCACGGGCCTGGGCCTGGGAAACAATGGGGTGGCAAACAGTTTCAACACAATGCACTCGTTTTCTGTGACAGCATTGGGCTAACCAAGGCCCCGTAGGCAGGTCCCACCTGACCCGGAGACACTCCACTTCATACCATCAGGTGAGAGGCCTGCTGCTCTGTTGGAATGAAAGACACAGAAAAAGAAGAGGGATGGCAAGCATTTGGGGATTTTTTTTTCTTCTTCCCTTGAAGAGCAAGATAAAATTAAAACAACTTTAAAAAAAATGCCCAGATAAAACAGTGTGGTAAAAATACTGGAGTGTGTTAGAAGCTATTTCGATTTTAAGTCTTTCTGACATTAAAGGCTGTGATTCACCATCACTGCCAAAAATACCGCTGTGAGGCACCCCGGCTCCTCCGCTTCCCAGCCAGCCGCCGCCTCTCACGTGGGCTCACCTCTCCGCTTGTCTGAGCTTCCTTCCTCATGCAGGTAAAGCCCTGTTGGGAGTTGGTGGAAGATAGCGCCCTGATAATGATAATGATAATGATAATGATAATGATGATAATGATAATGATGGCTAACATCTACTGAACACGTTCTACGTAGCAGGCCCAGTTCTAATTGCTTGACTCTTCACAAGAATCCTGTGAAGTGGGCACCTTTATTAGTTCCATTTTACAGATCAGGAAACTGAGTCAGAGGTTAAGCAACTTACCCAAGCTCGTAACTTGCAAGTCGTTTTAAATACATGCTCGGGCCTCCCAGGAATCCACTCCGTTGGGCAGCACTCTCCCTGTGCAGGTATTTGCCTCGCCCCGTGTCTGTGATTACATGTATGGCCAGCTCTGGCACGAGACAAGAATATCTTAAGCGCACACGGAGAGGGCTTCCAGGTGTTTTAAGGAGATGCAAGAGAGAAACAGGAAAAGTGCTTGTGTTGGTTTTGGTAGGAGATCCAGTGTTCCTTTGTGTGAGTCTGAGAAGAGAAAGCTTTTGGAGCTGCAACCCCAAGACTGCTTACTTCCGGGGCTGACCATGAACCAGACACCGAGAGACTCTACGGATCTTCTCAGAAAGCCAGGCCCCACCCACAGGGTGCCCCTGATTGCCCAGGCTGGTCAGCCTGTCACTGAGCATCGGATGCCCCTCAAGACTGTTCAAGATGTTGGGAAAGTCTCAGAGGGCTCAAAAGGTGGCGATGGGAAAGGGCAGGGCAGGCTGGAGGGAGCTTCACCAGGACAGAAATCTATACGTAGAACTTCCAACTGAAAGAGTCTTGAGAGCTCATTCAGCCGCCTCCTCCTTTTATCATCGAGAGGCCAAGGGGCAGAGAGCGGAAGTGCCCCACCTAACACCACGCAGGTGGTTCAAGGCAGAGTCAGGAGAAGACCCAGGTCTGCTCTCTCTGCCTGCACAAAGGAACACCCCGGAGAGAGCCACCCTTTGCCGAGAACTTCCGGAAAACTGAAGGCTGAAGGCTGTACCGGTGAGTGTCTTGGCAGGCATGTGACAGAAAAGAAATAGAAGACGTGGTTCCTTCCCTCCGAAGGCTTACGGGTTTCCCTGGGGGTGCACGTGACTCCTACAGTCTGGCCCCAGTGGCCTCACCTGGCCCCTCGCCTCATGAATGAGGCACACATGGAAGAATAGAGGAGACATGGCCAAGGGGTTTCAGGGTGGGCGGAGGGGGGCGGGGGCGAGGGTAACCCAAGAAGGGTTTCTAGAAGTGCGCCCTGCTCTACATCCTCGTGGATGGGAGGAGTGTGAATAGGTAGAGAGAAAGTAACAAGCATTCACTGCGGAAACAAATACCACTTTGTGGCAGAGACAAAGAGGCAGTGAGCGAGGGCCTCGAGCAGAGGCGGCGAACAGGTTTGTTCGGCTGGCCAGGAGAGTCCGGGAAATGGTGTCGGGGAGGGAAACCAACCTCCAGGACATTCCTGTCATGCCTGGAGGCCGCCGACTATCTGACATTTGAGAATCCGAGGAATCTGCCCCGGTGTGATAGCTAAGGGACCAAACCAGGTGTAGGCACCACAGTGAAGTTACAGGCGTTGTTTCTCTGCATGTTACAGCCCTGCGGGCGCCAAGGCCGCTGGGAGCTGCACGGAGCGGGGGAGACCGGTGTTGGGCTTACCCTGGCCTGGCAGGTGCCCTGAGCCAGACAGCCCAGCTCTGCTCCGCTCTGGCTGTGTGTTTACAGGTGTGTCCGTCTCAACAATCCCGGGAAGAAACCTCTGTATGCCATTCGAACGAAAGGAGGCCGAGACATTCTCAGAAGCAGTAAATCACCGACCCTCCACGGATGCTAACGGAGCGGAGAGGGCACTGACTCTGTGCGGCCCCGTCAGCGGCACCGGCGGACCACAGGCCTCCGGGGGGCCGGGCGGCCCTCCTCCCGTCTGCTGGGCTGGCAGCGGCCGCCAGCGCCTCACCGTTTCCAGGTGGGCTCTGCTTGTGGAGACGAAAGGCTGTTCTTTCAGGACGGGGCTGTTCCCACGTGGACGCTCCAGGCTGCGGGCGGTGAGACCGCATCAGGGGGCGGACTTCCGCTGGACCTCGCCTGCAGACGCCACCGCCAAGGGTTCAGAAGCAGAGGGAGGCACCCGGTGAGGACAGCCTTCCTTCACCTTCCTCATCGCCCCCTCCTTCCCATCAGTCAGGGACGAGGCATTTCCCTGGAGCAGTAAACTAGAAACAACAGGAAGGAGTAAGGGAGCTGACGGGAAGGGGTGGTGTGGGTGGGGGTGTGGGGGTGGGGGTAGTAGGGGTGTGAACAAGGAAAAGCTTGAGTTTTAATAAGAAAAGCATCTTGGTCGAAACCAGTTTGGCTCAGTGGATAGAAAGTCGACCTGCAGACTGAAAGGTCCCAGGTTTGATTCTGGCCAAGGGCATGTACATTGGTTGCGGGCACATCCCCAGTAGGGGGTGTGCAAGAGGCAGTTGATCGATGATTCTCTCTCATCGCTGTTTCTAATTTTCTATCCCTCTCTGTAAAAAAAATCAATAAAATGTATTTAAAATAAATAATCATCACAGTAATACAATACAAGGAGATAGGTAACGTCTCTATTTGACTGAGGGGTTAACCCAGTTGTCCGTGGTTCCCAGTTAGTAAATGGGAAATCTGAACTCAGACCCGGGCCTGCTTATCTCCAGAGTGTGTGCCTTTATCCTCCCATTCCAGTGTTAGACGTGGAGAGATGGGGGAGCAGGGTGTGTTCAGCTCCCTCATTCTAAGTATGGCTTCCAGAGAGGTTAAGTGGGGTATTGCTAACGTCGACAGTGAAAGCTGATTAAAACTGCCATTTCTAGTAAACTTATCACCCTTTGTTTCTAAGGAATACAAAGGAAACTTCTTCCTCTATTAGCTTTCAGGCTTTCGGAAGCAAACTCACAGTCTAGGGCAGCTCTGGGTTGCCGGGCCTGGGAAGAAAACGCCTTTGTGTAAGGCAGGCTGGAATGAAGTAGATGGGAGAGAGTCTCGGAGCTGAAAGGATGACCTGCCCGCTATTAGTCACAACTGTCACGCCTGCCACTGAGCGGCGATGGGTCGTGGGGGCAGGGCGCACAGCCGGGAGCAGGCTGGGAATACCAAGACGCCACGGGCCTGTCCTGCGGCTGAGCCCGGGTCCAGAGGCAGGTGAGCAGGCGGCCTCCGCAGGCCAAGGCCAGGCGGCCAGGAAACAGGCGGTCCGTCAGGCCCGCCCTCAGCCCCCGGGGCCCCGGCGCCCAGCGGGCCGGTCTGGAGCCTCTGCTCGCTGCGCCTGTCTGGGGCCTGTGCGGGCAAGCCCCGGGCTGGAGCTGGGTCACCGGTGTCAGTGTTCGAGGCCAGGCCGGATTCCTGGGAGCAAGCTTGTACCGGCCCCTCCACATCTATTTTGGGAAATATCACACTTGAAAGACAGCTGGTTTCTTTATTCCCAGAAATGAGTCAAAAAAATCTGTGCAAGGTTTTAATAACATGCCTCATTATACCAGCTAGCGTTGGGTTGGTGGTGAAGATCATTGTTTGGTTTAAATATGGAGTCATTCTCAAGATACTCTCTTGATTTATAAAGGGCCATTACCTAGGATATTAAAGGGCCATATTAAACAGACACGTGTTGTTACAGGCCGATGGCGTAGTATATATTAAATAATAAATATTTGTTGAATGAATGAATGGAACCGCTTTGACTAGAAGAGAAGGCCTGTACTGTTGGGCACTCTGCTGGGAGGCCTACGCAAACTCGCCCAAACTAGGAACTAATCCATAGGTGAAATAGTCTGTATATTTGGAAAGTGGAAATACCATCTCTCTTCCCACAAAAATCAAACTTACACTTAAGAAAGACCCTGGAGCCCAGCCCATGTGGTTAAGTGGTTGAGGCAGGAGGTCACAGTTTAATTTCCAGTCAGGGCACAGTTCCGGGTTGTGAGCTTGATCCCCAGTAGGGGTGTGCACAAAGCAGCTGATCCTTTAGATTCATCATTGATATTTCTATCTCTCTCTCTCCCTCTTCCTTTCTCTCTGAAATTATACATATATTTAAACATTTAAGGAAAAAAAAACACAAAGACCATGGAAGAGGGTACCAATGATTTGAGGATATTTTTCCATTGATGTTTTAGAGAGAGTGGAAGGGAGAAACATTGATTGGTTGCCTCCTGCATGAGCCCCAACCAGGGCAGGAGAATCTGAAACCAAGGTATGTGCCCTAGACTGGAATTTTTACCCGGGACTCTCAGTCCACTAGGTGACTCTATCCACTGAGCCAAATCAGGTACGGCTAGAAAAGCTTTAAAGAAGGCCACTTTCTGCCTTCCTGCCCCTTATCTGCTTACACTACAGTGCAGAAACGGATTTGTTCAGCTGCCTGTGTGTACTTGCAGCAGGTTAGGAGAAGAGTGAAATGTCGGATTATTAAACGTTGCATGTGGGAGTATCCAAAAATTGAGATTTTAGTCACTTTGACTCTGCCTTAAACACCCACACAACAGAAATCGCCCAGCTGATCCAAGTCCTCTCCTCTTCATCTGAAAATGAATCACCCATCCCATTCCATGAGAATTTACATTTCTCTAGCTGAGTGAGGGTAGGAGCTAATTGCAAGTCTCCAAACCTTTGAAAAGAAATACAGTGAATAATTTCTTTTGAATTTCAATTCTAAAAATCCTCCTGCCTGAAATCTGGGAACTTCTAAAGCCCAATCTGTTTTTTTCAGGAAAAATCAGGTAACATCTCTGAAGCAAGTAAAGATGAACTAAAGACATCTGTTGTTTTTAGGACACTCAGAGACAACTGGTTCCCTTTCTCTCTCAGCACACTGGGAAATCTGAAACAAAAATCAACTTTGGGAATTAAAAACCTTTCTGAAGAAATAACAACAACCACTTATTTACTTATTATTACTTGAGGTAAGAAACACATAAAATTCACCACCTTAACCATGTTCAAGTGTACAGGTCAGTGACAATAATTATATTTACACTGTTGTGCAGCTGTCACACCATCCATGCTAGAACTTGTTTCATGTCGCAAAACTGAAACTCTGTACCCATTAAATAACTCCCCATTTCCCCCTCTCCCAGCTTCTGGCAACCACCACTCTACTTTCTGTTTCTATGAATTTACTGCTCTAAGTACCTGATATAAATGGAATCACACAGTATTTGTGTTTTGTGGCTGGTTTATTTGCCTTAGCGCAATATTCTCAAGACTCATCTATGTTGTATCATGTGACAGAATTTCCTTCCTTTTTAAGGTTGACAAATATTATCTTACTAGAGGCCTGGTGCAGGAAATTGTGCAGGGGGGAGGGCTTAGCCCAGCCTGCACCCTCTCCAATCTGGGACCCCTTGGGGGACGTCCAACTGCCCATTTAGGCCTGATCCTGCAAATCAGACATCCCTCTCATAATCCAGGATCATTGGCTCCTAACTGTTTACCTGCCTGCCTGCCTGATCACACCTAACTGCTCCCCCTGCTGGCCTGGTATCCCCTTACTGCACCCCCTGCCAGCAAGGTCACCCCCAACTGACTCCCCCCCCAACCCTCCGCCAACCTAGTCACCCCTCACTGCCTGCCCCCTGTAGGTCTGGTCGCCCCCAACTGGCCCCTTTGAAGGCCTGGTAGCCTCATGCAGCCTGCTGCCCAGTCGTTTGGTCACCCCTCAGTATGTATATACCACATTTTGTTTCTCTACTCATTCATCAGTGGACAATTGGGTTTCTTCTATCCTTCACTATTGTGGATAGTGCTGCTATGAACAAGGGTGTGCAAGGAAATAGCAATTTCTTAACCTGGGGTAGGTACTATGTTTGTCCAGAGAAGAATGAGTAGATTTTAGGTCTCAGTGAGGCAGGGAATGGGGGAGTGGAGATACTGGTGACCCTTTAAAACATCACCAACTTTGGAAACTATGCCAAAATCTCAAAGAATTTTGTTGTACCTCCAAGTGTATGTACATACTACTTTCTCTTCAAAAGCAAAATTTTAAGCCAGATTGTTTTCTTCTTGGGCTTGAGGACCATGTTTAGTTTTAATGAAGTACTCAGGAATAAAATTTGAAAGAGGAAGTGAAAAATATTATTTATTAAAACTCTGCAAACTACCAAATGTTCAAGTAAAGCTATCCATTTATTTGGAAGCTAGAATAGTTCCATGCAAAGAAAAGTTCAAGATAGACTTTTTTTTGAACAACACCTTAGTTATAATCAATATTCATCTATATTGGATATCAACATCTTTTTCCTAAAATTCCTTTGATACTCTTAAGTATCTGGAGTCGATTATTACCTTGTTGTCTGCCCAGTTTGATCACAGTGCATTTATAAACTCCTGGAGTATTTTTTTCTTCAGCAAAATGCAGCAAACAGATGGAGAGTGAGTAAATGGAGCGAATGTTGCTGCTCTTCTGCCTGAAGAAACCATCGCAGCAAACTAAAGGGACCTTATTTAAGTGGATGTAATTCCTGTTGCAGACAACAAGCATATTTCCCCCTTTCCCATTTCCAAGATTAAAAAAAAGACCAGACTAAAATAGGAATATTTAAAAACCCAGGGACATATTTCAAGAACCTTCTGTAGGGTGAGTATCTTGCATCGTTTGTCTCTGTCTGAAGGACTGTGAGTCAGAAAGGATGTGAAAAACATCTGGGTAGAAAAACTAGTGCATCTAGAGATACATTTTGCAACATCTGATACTTCTCTTCTTTTTAATGGCTGTCAAAGACACTAAAATATTTTATAATTAAAATTCAGTTCCCTAAAAGAAATGCTGCTCTGCATGTGAAGTGTATACAACTGATATTTTTGCTTTTTTTTTTCTAATTAATTCATAATTATTTCTAGTTTTCCCTTTTCAGGACACATTAATAAAAGAGATTTAGAAACCAATCTTTATAAAATTTATTGTGCAAGATTAGACCAAATTACAGCAAATGCTAATATATAGGAAAAAAGGAAGATGCCTGTGCTAGACTACATGAAGAGAGCGACTCAGAGGAAAATGGAAGTCTGCCAACTGCAGAAACATGTTGTCCAGAAAAATCACTGATTGTAAAGAACATCCTCTCTCCTTATATAAGCTACCAGATGTTGTTGAGCTGAATTTAACACAGAAAAAAAATAAAAAGCTGATGAGTCACAGGGTGCAGCCATAGTTAAGCAAAGTTTAGCAGCTCTCTTAATGAAAGCATGTTGTGGTATGTGTAATAAACAATGCTAAAAAATGAAAAAATGTAGATTCTGTACCAAGTGGAAATGTAAAGTTATGTATTTAAAAGGCCATTTAAGCCATAATGATATTGAAAACAATGCTATTTGAATGATATTGAAAATAGATGCCATTTTAGTGAACAGTGGTTAAATATAGTCTGTGATTAGAAGACTACATTAGTAAAAAACGGTATGGAGGCTCCTCAAAAAAACTAAAAATAGAACTACCAATCCCACTTCTGGGTTTTTATCTGAAGAAAATTAAAACACTAATTAAAAAAGGTATTTGCACCCCTATGTTCATTGACACATTACTTATAATGGTTAAGATATGAAAACAACCTCAGTACCCACTGATGGATGAATGAATAAAAAAAAATATATGTGGTACATAATGGAATACTACTGAGCCATCCTACCTTATAAAAGAGTAATATGCAAATTAACCATCATCCTGCTCAAGCTACACCCACCAGCTACGCCCACCAACCAATCAGAGTGAGTATGTAAATTAACCCCAGCCAAGATGGCTGCAGCCACAGAGAGCAGTTGCGAGAGGCTTGGGTTTCCCCGACAAGGGAAGCCAAGCTTTCCATACAACCTGGCTGGCCTAGGCCTCCACTCAAGGCTACAAAGTTTCAATTATAGAAGATACAGAAAACCAAACAGAAATGGCGGCAGCCACAGAGCGAGCAGGGGGCTTGGTTCCACTCCAGGCTACAAAGTTTCAATTGTAGAAGGTAAATAAATTCCATATACCAGGGCCTCCAATTGGGTTGCCAGGGGGTGTGGCTAGACTGCAAACCACCACAGGCCCCTCGCCCAGGCAGCCCTACACCCCAAGGGACACCCTTTGGGCAAACCAGTCAGCCCCTACTCGTGCACCAGGCCTTTATCCCATCTAATATGCAGATTGACCCCAACACACAATAAGACTGCCTCCATGTGGTCAAAGATCCTGCCCCCATGTAGACATAAGATGGCCATCACAAGATGGCCAGCAGAGGAGGGCAGTTGGGAGGGATCAGGTCTGCAGTTGGAGGTGATCAACCCAGTAGGGGAGGGCAGTTAGGGGTTATCAGGCCGGCAGAGGAGGGAAGTTGGGGGCAAACAGGCTGGCAGGGGAACAGTTAGACATCAATCAGGCTGGCATGGGAGTAGTTAGGGGGTGATCAGGCTGGCAGGCAGAATCGGTTAGGGGCAATCAGGAAGGCAGGCAGGTGAGCAGTTGGGAGCTAGCAGTCTTGGATTGTGAGAGGGATGTCTGACTGCCCATTTAGACTGGATCCTGGTGGGATTAGGTCTAAATGGGCAGTTTAACATACCTCAAGTGGTCCCAGTTTGGAGAGGGTGCAGGCTGGGCTGAGGGACCCCCCCACTCCCGACCACCCCGTGCACGAATTTTGTGCACTGGGCCTCTAGTAAAAAGAATAAAATCTTACCATTTGTGACAAGAGGGTATTATGCTAAGTAGGTAAGTCAGACAGAGGAAGACAAATACTGTATGCTTTCACTTATATGTGGAATCTAAAAAGAAAAAAATAGTGAATAAACAAAACAAAATAAAATTGATAGAGGACATATTGATTGTTGCCAGAGGGGGATTGGATGGGGGTGAAATGGTGAAGAGGGTCAAGAGGTACAAACTGCCCGTTATCAAATAAACAAGTCCTGGAGATGTTATGCCCAGCATTGTGGTACAGGTAACAATACTGTACTGCGTATTTGAAAGGTGCTAAAGAGAGTAAATCTTAAAAGTTCTCATTACAAGAAGAAACAAATTTGTAGCTTTGTTTGGTGACAGATGGTAACTATACCCATTGTGGTGGTTATTTCCCAGTGTATACAAATACTAAATCATTATGTTGTTCAACTGAAACTAATAAATGTTATATGTCAATTATACCTTCACCCAACTCCTTCGCTAATCTTATTGAAAACATGCAGGGCTCCCAAAGTTTCTTTTGCAGATTTCATCTTCAGTTTCATGAAGATGGCCACAGCAGTGTGTATCTCATCCCACTTCTCTTCTTACTATATGCTGCTGCTATCCGCCTGCTGAGTGGTGGCAGTCCATGTCCCCTCCCCTTGAACTCAGACAAATCTTAGTTACTGCCTTGACTAGCAGAATTTGATGGAAGTGAGACTGTCATATAAAAAGACAATATGGGCGTGGCTCAGTGGTTGAGCATTGATCTATATGAACCAGGAGGTCACTGTTGGACTCCTGGTCAGGGCACATGCTGGGGTTTGCAGCTCCATCCCCAGTGTGGTGTGTGCAGGAGGCAGCCAATCAGTGATTCTCTCTCATCACTGATGTTTCTATCTCTCTCTCCCTCTCCCTTCCGCTCTGAAATCAATTAAAAAAAAAAAAAAAGCAATATGGCTTTCACCTGCTTCTCTCTGTCTCTGTCTCTCTCTGCACTTGCTTTTGGAACCAAGCTGCCATGTTGTGAGTTCGTCCAAACATGAGAGAACACAGGTAAAAGTCCAGCGGACTGCCTCAGTTGTGATTCCAGCTAACAACCAACGTCAACCCCTAGGCAAGCCTCCGGAGCAGATGCCCGCGGGACTTTCTGTGACCATGGGAATTTCCTGCCTGTTGCTCTCCGGTATAGCAACTTACCACACATGAGTCCGTCCAGCAATTATAATGGAGCAAGTATGAATTAAGGAGTACTTTTTTATTGTATTTAACTTCAGATAATTTAAATTTAAAAATTACATCTGGCTAATGGCCGCCACATTGGAGAGTTCAGCTTCACAGCCTTGGAGTCTTCCAGCTGAAGCAACAGACATCGTGGAGCAGAAACAAACCATCCCACTGCCCTCTCTGTTTCCCAGCTCTTGCAAACCAGGAGAAATAATAAATACATGCTACTCAGTTTTGAAGTGATTTATGACGCATCAATCAATAACAAATAGACACTCTGTATAGATTCCCCCCCATGTTTGTTTTTTTGTTCTTACAGCAAATAAAAACGCACAAATCTCCTGCATCTTTAAAATCCCTCTAGCCATGGTTATGTGTCTCTTCTTTTTACAGCCAGTTTTTTAAACGAGTCGTCTACATTTGCCCTCTTTACCCACTTATTCGCTAACAGACACCCACGAGGCTCCGGAAACAAATGAGGTCACAGTAACGTTGGTTCAGGCTTATTTCTCCCCCTTGGAAAATGCAGGCCTTCAGTACTGCACCCTGCCTCCATGCTCTCCGCTACCTATTTCTGACCAAAGCCCACTTTAGCACAAAAAGCCCCCCCCCCCCCCCGGCCTGGCCAAGAAATTGCAAAAAACAACAAAGAAACAAACAAACAAAAAGACAAAAAAAAAAACACAACAAAAAACACTACTTTTTTTTTTTTTTTTTTTAAAGCAGACTAGAAAAAGATGCCCCTTTTAGAAAAAGATGCTTCTTAGGGGGTCAGGGGAGGGCGAGGCAGCCCTCAGCCGGGGTTCATGGCGCATGGCTTGGCAAGGGGAGTGCGGCCTGGCTCTCAGCGCCTGCTTGCTCCCCTCAGCCAGGTGTCCTGTGCAAGGCACCAGCAGCACAGGCTGTCAACCAAGGCCGTAGCTGGGATTCTTGGATGCGAAGGGCTTTCTCACGCATGTCCATCAACATTCCTCTCATGGGCTGGGGCGGTCTCCTTGTGGATGCCTCCCTCTGGCCCATGAAACCTTTGGAGGGTGGCGTCTTGTGAAGCACCATGGATGTGGACACCCCTTCCAGCCCAGAGGGCTCCCCAAACTGCAGAATTCTAGGCATCCTAAAGTGGAGCTCTTTTCCCACTCCTCCCTGCACCAAAGCTGAGCTGTGATCTCAACGAGCCACAGAGAAGGACCTGTCTGCCCCACCGTGTGGCACTAAGGCTCCCGTGCAAACAGCTCTTGCAGCTGGTGTCCCTGTCTACTGCTCTTCACGGGCTTCAGATCAAGCAGAGGATGTGATGGGGCCAAGGAACAACGAAGCCCTCTCTTTCCTTTCCGCACAGCTCCCAGCGCCAACGAGCGAATCTCCCCGTCATGATTCCCTTCTTCCTTCTTGAAACTAGTCTGCCCCCCAGACCTCAGATGGCAGCGGGGGATCCCAAAGGAACACCATGACAGCAAAGTGAGTAAAACTCCCAAATACCATTTTTGTCCAAATATGCCAGACATCTGGGCGAAGGGTGTGATATAGGGTTTTGGTTTCCTACAACAGTGGTCGGCAAACAGCGGCTCGCGAGCCACATGCAGCTCTTTGGCCCCTTGAGCGTGGCTCTTATACAAAATATACCACGTGCGGATGCACACATACAGTGCGATTGAAACTTCGTGGCCCATGCGTATAAGTCGTAGAAGTTTTTGGCTCTCAAAAACAATTTCAATCGTTGTACTTGGCTCTATTGACGAATGAGTTTGCCGACCCCTGTCCCAGAACATCCCACCTCTATTACCAAAGTGACAAAATATTTGCATGACACCAGCTCCCCAGAGTGCAGTGGGTTACCTCCCCCTCCCCCTCCGTGGGGAAAACACAAGTTCACCGCTCAGGAGGCTGAGGAAATGCCTGTTTGTGCTCCGAGGGGGCTGTTTTCAGCCTCAGAAGGCATAGTTATTGGAAACAATCTTCATGTAAGCAGACCCAAGCAGCTCTAACCTGCACTGCTCACGAGTGAACTGTATCTGCAGTTCACCTTGGGGGTAGGTACGTGGTTCAATATGTGACACAGTCTGGTCTAGAATGAAAGGTCCAGTTTATAAGGAAGGGCTCTCATTGGTTGGAAGACTCCAAAGTATCGCTAATTATGCTACTTTACCACTGCAGTGAAAGTGTTATGAATTTTTGTAGCTAAATCCAAATGTTCCCAATAAGACACACCACACACCTTTCTCCCCTGTTCATCCATTTTGGAACACTAATTTAGTAAATGTATTGGTTATTAATCAGCTAGGAAACTGTTACACTTTTAGCCTAGGTTGAATAAACTCAGTGGTATTAAATAGATTACAGTTTTGCAAGAGAAAAGGAAATACTATTTTTCTCAAGATGACATTTTTGGGTATCATTGTCAAAATATTATCTGGTAGAAAAACATTGCAAGAATGATTAATGTGTATTTAATTTTTCTTTTTCAGCCTTAATTAGTGCAAGTCCTCAAAATCTTGTGAAATGTATTTTTCTTTTTAATGTGAATAAACATAAAGACCTCAGAATGATAGTGATGGTTACTAAAATTCAACATTTTAAAGAAAATATTTTAATACACTATACTTTATGGATAATTTTATATTTAGAATAAAATATGTCTGGATTATTTTAGGTATTCTGACATAAATGTAGTATAATAAAAATTGTGTTTAGCCAAAACCGTTTTTGGCTCAGTGGATAGAGTGTCGGCCTGTGGACTGAAAGGTCCCGGGTTCGATTCCGGTCAAGGGCATGTACCTTGGTTTCAGGCACATCCCAGCAGAGGATGTGCAGGAGGCAGCTGATCAATGTTTCTCTCATCGATGTTTCTAACTCTCTATCCCTCTCTCTTCCTCTCTGTAAAAAAAAATCAATAAGAAATATATTTTAAAAATTATGTTTAAACATTAATTTCGATACATCAAGAAATAGGCCAGTTATACAGGATTATCAATCTGTAATTCAGATTCTATTTCTTCTATGGAACAAAGCTAGAAGAAATTCCCTTTACTGGTTTCCCCCTGGGGATTTCTGGGTGTGGTTTATTTTCTTCTCTGGCTGGAACAAAAATATGCAGGAAAATCTTCTTCTACAACAAAAATTCCTTGTTCTTACAAACAAACTTAAGGAGAAAAAAAAAAGAAGCAGCTCAAGACTGGCTTAATTGTTTGTTTATACTGGTGCATATATTAAATTTTTTCCAGGTTAAAAAAAGATAAAGCCATAAGGAAGATATATGCAGTAGTATATTTAAGCTACCAGCTCACACACATTTTAATAGCTGAAAGTATATGAAGATGTGAAGGTGGAAGTAAAACAGTAAGCAGTTATGAAACATCACATGGGTTCTCATTCTTTACTAATTAAAGGAAACTAGGACCTGATAATGATATGCCGCATACAGTGCAGACCCACACAAAGGCTGCTTAATTATTCATTTTGTATTCGCTCCTCCTAGGAAGGGAAGAAAAAACAGTTCTACAGGCACTCAAGTTTATTTTCAATTAAAACCCCCATAAGTTATTAAAACATCTCATAAAACAAGGGAAAATGGAAAAATATTATTCAGAAAAAAACTTTCTTAAATATGTTTTTCCCCCTATAATGCTTTGGATTGTATAATCAGTCTTAAAAGGCCACTTAAAAGAATAATTCACCCTCTGTGTTCCTGATTAGGATATCACATAATAATTTTTTTTTCCTTTGGTGCAAGTAAGAGGAAAAATTTCTTCTTGCTTAGTTTTGAGCATTGGAAACGCTTGCCCCTCCTCCAAATCCCGCCATTTGCTCATGTCGCCACATGAATAAAAGGATGCCACTTAGAAACTGGGGCTTTGCTGCCATTGTGCTTTTCTCATTAAAATTCAGAGTATTAAGCACAGTTGAGTACATCCATGCATCCATGACATACCGTTATCACATACCGGAAGCTCCAATCAAGAGCACCGAGCAAGGCTCATTTCATAACATCATTAACATTCATTGTATGCGGTGGCTCAGAAAGGCTTTGTCAAAGCAGATAATAACGGCCTGTCAGGAAAGTGCAAACAGAAATTTATATTAAATTGCCCTTTTCTTAAAGTATGGGAATCTAGTTGTATTTCCAGTTTCTGGCTCAGAGCTTAACTCAAAAGGCTTCTAGGTTCTTAAGACTGCAAAATATTACAAAGAAATAGAGTATATATATTTTAAAAGTCAAGTAAGAAATATTTGAGTAACTAGGTGGGGGTAAAGTATTCGAGCACAATGACGGTATGAATGAAAACAAAAGAAGGTGTAGCTCAGGAGTGTGAAGGTAGAACTCATATGAGTCATAAGGCAGAGTGTTTAATTTGGAACAAGTCAAATAAAACATTGCTTTCTTTTCCTTAAGAACTTTTGATACTCTTTATGTTATAATCTCAGAAAAGAAAGCTCTGTCATTGAAACATTTTTTTTTCCTACCCTGCTGAGTGAAGATGCCTGGGGAGACGAACTTTACACGGTGGCTTCCTGGATGTAGTTGTGAGTCTGATGTTATCTGGAGAGAATTTACTTCTTTAGACTCCATACTTTTCTTTGCCATGTTCATTGATCACACATATGTGCTGAATCAATAAATAATTTAATAATGCATCAGTTTCTCAACAAAATATGAGGTGCAGACAAGGTTATGCAGTAATAAAGACCATCATCCTGTATTTATTACTGTTTATTTAAATACTAGAGGCCTGATGCATGAAATTCATGCATGGGTGAGTCCCTAGGCCCGGCTGGCGATCAGGGATGATTGGTGGGGCAACTGGCAGGGCAATCTGGAGGCCCCCCGCTGGCACCCACCTTGGTTGGCCTGGGGGCAGCTCCTGCATTGAATGTCTGCCCCCTGGTGGTCAGTGTGAGTCATAGCAATTGGTCATTTCACCAGTCATGCTGGTCAGTCTATTTGCATATTAGGCTTTTATTATATAGGATATTTGTGTATTTATATGTGTGTATGTGTGTGTATGTAACATCTAAAGAAATCCATTCAAACATTTGACAAAAATGCTTTATTGTTTTAGTTTGAGCCTTTTTCTAAGTCTGGCTCCCTAAGTCTGTAACAGCCAGAAATGCTGAGGGAGCAGTATGGTTTGCTGTGGTTGAGATAGAAGTCTCCTACTGGTAAAATTACAGCTCCTAGGGTGAATGGAGAAACAACCATAATAAAAATAATATGGACTCTTATTTGACCCTTTTGGATAGTAAGAAATGTGCCAGGAATATTTTGGTTGCAAGCAACAGAAATGGAATCAGACTAACATAAGCAAAATAGGGAGATTTATTGGTAAGATACGGGGTAGCTAACAGAAGCAAAGAAAGGGCTGAGCGATGGAGGAAATGGAAGACAGGAATAGAGGTAGCTCCAGACCTCAGTCCATTGGTTAAGCCCCAAATTCCTTGGTCTCTGTGATTTTGGTTTAAGTTTCTAATGAGAAAGAGGGGAGAGGAGAGAGGGGAGAGAGAGGGAGGAAGAGAAATAGAGGAGAGAGAGAGAGAGAGAGAGAGAGAGAGAGAGAGAGAGAGAAATTGAGATTGGTCTGGTCTGTTTTGGGTAAGATGTCTAGATCTTTCAGTAATGGAGTAATGGTCAGGGCCACACAGCCAGGGGTCCATGTCTATATGTGAAAACTATGGTAGGCAATTAGATAGTCATAAGTAGAACAAGGACGATGGGCCAGGTACAGAAGGTCACCAGGGTGCAAAATTCTGGGTGCCTAACAAAGGACAACTGTGCATAGGACCTCGTTGCCAGGGTGGCCTTTCCTCTCCTGGCATATCGATGTTCCTGTGGCTCGGACCCCTGGCCGTTCCTCCCTAGAGGTAATATCTAGGCCTCCGTTGTGCTTCAGCTCCAGGCCCAGAAGAGCAACAAAACCAGACAAGCTAACCTCAGGGCCAGCTGCATTGACTAATGACCCCCTGTGCCAGCCAATCGATCATTGGAGCGCCTCGACCCTGAAAGACACACCTGAAAAGCTGCTGTGAAAATCTGTGAATAGTCTATTGAGATCTTCCCCTGGGACTTCCCCTAAAATCTCCACCTGTAAAACCCTTAGGACAGAAAACCCATCACACTCTCCCTCATGGGAGCACAACACAGTTTCCCCCTCCACTTCCCCAAACCCAGAAGCGTGTCACCTTGACTTGCCTCAATTCTAAGCTCCAAGGGCCTTTCTTTTACATACATAATTTGTTTCCTAAGCCCATTTCTTCTACAAATTACATCTTATACCTCTGTGATTTTCCAAATAAATGTTCTCTTATAGTTTTGAGTCTTGGCTCTAAATTCTTTCTTAGCCACAACTCAAGTATTGATGCCACTGAACCTAGGTCCAATGTGATCCCACCAGTATAACAGTTGGTGCTGTGCCTGCCATCAATAAAACTACTCCTCCCAAATTGGGAATAGTTATGAGTTAGCTGCAGGCCACTTGAATTGATACCTGCTAGATTTCAAGCTCCGACACAAAATACATTTACTACTAGGGGCCTGGTGCATGGATTCATGCACTGGTGGGGTCCCTCAACCTGGACTGAAGGGATTGGGCTGAAACCAGGTTTCTGACAATCCAAGAGGTCTTGGATTGCGAGAGGGTGTAGGCCAGGCCAAGGGACCCCACTGGTACATGATCAGAGATGGAGAGGGAACACAGGAGGGCTTTAGGTCGTGTCCAGCCTGTCTCACCCAGTCCTGATAGGCAGGACCCCAGCATCAAGCTAACTTACTGGTTGGAGCATCTGCCCCCTGGTGGTCAGTGTGCATCATAAGGACTGGTCAAACATTGAACGAACAGTCAGACACTTAGCATATTAGGCTTTTATACTATAGGCAAGTAGGCATAGTCAATTAAATTGTAGAAAAATCAATACCAAGCCATAGTTCTGCTTTTGGCTTCCTTATTTCTTTAGTATAAAATAGAGCTCATAAAAAATAAAAATAGAAATTAAAAAGAGATAATCATTGTTGCTTCTATCACCCTAATTTCTCCCTTGCAGGGTAGTGGGGGGTGGGAAGGGGAGTGAATTGAGATTATGCATGCAAAGTGCCCAGAATATTCTTGATATAGAAGCTACTCAATAAATGGCAGCCATCATTACTACTATTTCAGTAATTAGTTAAATTGATGGAACTGTTAAATCCTTGTGAAATGAAGGTAGGGATTTGCATGCAACACTTACATTAAAATCTCTGAAGTATTCATTGTAATCTAAGGCATAACCTACCACAAATAAATTTGGAATCTCAAATCCAGCATCTGAGCAGGGAGAGAGAAGAAAAAAGAAATCAAAATTTATATAACAAGCGTAAAGCTACCATATGTTAGTTTTGACACTTCAATAGTGAGGACTTTTCATTTAGGCAGAAGCAAGTGAAAAACGTGATAAGCAATGCACAGGATGAGCCCAGCAGGGACCTGGACCCGAGTGAGTACTCAGGAAGACAAGGCAAACAAGCCAACACACAATAAAGAATGACTGTACTTCTGGTATCTGGAGCTGAGGAAGGGCTCAGGCAGCCCAGGAGATAGTAAGAAATATACATGAGTTAGTAATGTGGGCTTGTTGCTCCAAAGCAGTATCCAATGGCATAATGCCAACGCAAACACTCTGAAAAGCACAAAGTGCAGTTCGCACAGGAGGTATTATGATACTGCAATAGGTGAGTAGGTGTGCAGGCTGTTGCAACTAAGAGGTGATCCTCACACCACTCAGTGTCTCTGGCAGGATAAAGAGCTGGGAAGCAAACCCTGGGAGACAATATGAAGGAAATGGAATTGTTCAGCTTGAGGAAGAGAGTATTTAGAGTTCACAATGCAGATGACAACGGTTAGCTCTTTATCTCTATTAAGGGCAGAAGGAGAGTAAATGGATTTAAATGCAGTAGAAGGTACTCAAGGTTAAGCAAAAGAAGAATTTATTGAAAGAAGTATTATTTTTATTGAAAAGGATCCTTAGAGGAAATACCATAACTCTCTTTATTGGAGGCCTTGAAACAGAATAAATGTGCTATTGTCCAATGACTTTTCAAGCTTCTTTTAATGCTTTGGAGCCTGTGTTTGTTTGTCACAGTTTTTCAGATGAGCAATACACTTGCTTGCTTTTATGAAACTACTAGTAGCCCTGTGCATGAATCCGTGCACCAGTAGCTCTCCAGTAGCTTGCTGCCACCCTCCAGTAGCTCTCCACCAGCTGCCCCGCCCTCCTGTAGCACCCCCCACCCCATAATTTGCTGCCCTACCCCCTCCTTTAGCTCTCCACTGCTCACTTGTAGCTCGCTGCCCACTCTCCTGCTAATCCATGACCTGGTCTTTACCAGGTCAGTTATTATGCTTCATGGCATAACGACCATTTGCATATTACATCTTTATTATATAAGATACTTTGATGCAGCCAATGGACTTAGAGCCCTAAGAAAGTTACCTCCATGGTACTGCCCACCACCGCTTTGATTCCTGTGACCAAAGATGCTTCCACATGGAGAAACCAACTGGTTCTTGCTCACAGAACATGCTAGATGCAAAGAACTTATTTTCTGGGGGACTACATTATGTGTCACTATTTCACTATCCATACTGTAGGTTCTTGAGAAAAAAATCAGAGGAGATGGACGAGCAGAAGAACAGATGTCATTGGACATAGAGGAAAGAGTCAATTAGGAGAAAGGAATAAAAAGCACAAAGATTCAGAAATCAAGAAAGAGAGAAGGAATAGGAATTCTGAGCTAGCTAAAAGAACATTAGGAAACCCTGATTGTAGCAATAATAGTGACTTGACAATGAGCAATGCAAACCCTAGAACAGGTATGGCAACTCAGACTGGGAAAAGCCAGTTGAGAAAGCCAAACCTTCAGAGTGTCATGGAATAAGAGGGAGACTTGGCTGAATAGGATGGGAGCCAGAGTGACCTATCTCTAGCTGGTAAATGGGTGCACGTCCTACTCTTCTGTCTGCAATTGCAAGTATATTACAAGTATATTGCAAGCGTAAGAACAGTGATTAAAACCAGACTGCCTGGGTTCAATACTGACTCTACAGTTAGAATTATGTGACCTTGGCAAGCTATTTAATCTTGTTATGTACAGTTTCCTCATCTGTAATGTGGGCATAACTTTAGCATGTACCTTAGAGGACTAAATGTGTTAATCTGTATATAGCTCTTAGAACAGAGTCGGGAACATCATAACCTACCAGTGGTTGCTGTTATTATTTTATTAATGTTGTTACTATCCATAGAAACTGGAATTAACTTGATGCTAACATAGCACTAGGCCCCCATTTGATGTTACTGCTTCAGTGTATAGAATAACATCCTAGAAAGCTAAAACACACAAAGCAATTTCTCAGAAATTTGTAATTACCTGGATGTCTGAGGGAATGTCTTTCAGTTAAGACTTTTTCTGAGCAATGCCTTACATTATTTCCTTAGGAGATTTTTGTTTACTAACCATGTCCAACTTTAACTATATCAGGATTATATTCCTCAGACCAGTAACTGGACAGGAACACTCTATTGAGTCTATCTGTCCAGAATGGACATTTTCTAGATTTAATACATCCCTCACAGGGGTTTTCAAATAAAGAGTCCCTGGCACATTACCCATCCATAGCATGCTTCTCTTGCTGCAATGTTTGTTCAGCTTGCTAATGAGATCTGTGGCCAAATTATCCCACAGGCTTGAGAGCAAATGTAAGTTATAAAAATCAAGCTGAAGTCTGCCTATGCAAGTGAAAAAATAAATCACCTCCTGTGTTAGAATAATAAATAATCAAGCTGCTTGTTTATCTCCTGCCGTAGGTGAGAAACGTCTTCCAGAACACATCTGAAGGCAAGTGTGAATATAGTGTCTATAGATATTTGCTCTGCTAATTCTCTGTTATTGTTGTTTCTGTGAAGTTATATTTTATTTTTTTATTGGATTATAGTCAACATACAATATGATTTAGTTTGAGGTGCACAACATAGCGGTTTAATGCTTTTTAAAAATATGTTTTTTTATTGATTTCAGAGAGGAAGGGAGAGGGAGAGAGAGATAGAAACATCAATGATGAGAGAGGATCATTGATTGGCTACAACCTGCACACCCCACACTTGGGATCAAGCCCATAATCTGGGCATGTGCCCTGACCGGGAATTCCTGGTCACCTCCTGGTTCCTAGGTAGACAAACTGAACCACTGATCCAATTCCCCCGGGGAATGAGTGGATGTTTTCATACATTACAAAATGGTCAGCACAATAGCTCCACTTACCATCTGATATCATAAAAAGTTATTGCAATATTATTGACTATATTCCCTATGCTGTTCACTTAATTCTTTGTCTTAATGAACTTTTGTTTGGAGTGGTGGGGAGATGTCTTGGATTTCCCCTTTGTGTGCTAAAATTCAGGCTCGCTGCATGTCTGCACTGTGCATTGCCTGGCATGAGAATGCCTCTGAACTGTTCCCGGCCTCTCCGTGTCTGATTGTGGTGCCATGGCAGGAATCCTGTGCGCCTGTGTCAGTCCAGAGAGGCCGAGTCTGCCTCCTCCACCTGAAACCGATTCTCTGAGCTCTTTGGAGATAAGGTGCTATGGAAAACCCCAAAGTCAAAATACCCCTGCACACAACTGAGTTCCTGTGAGCGGTGCAAGGCAGGAAACGTAAGCCCCTTGTTGTAAAGAGTTCTTGTTTCACTAGCAAGGCGGGGAATTTGTGGGTCTTTCAAACTTATGCAGCTTCCACTTCAGGAAGAATGCCGACAAATAGGAATTTCTTTAAAAAAATTTTTTTTTATTGTTGGAAGTATGACAAATAGTACATGTCTCCTTTTTCTCCCCCTTGACCTCCCCTCTGTCGCCCCCGTGTCTTGTATCCATTGATTATGTTTATAAGCATGCATACAAGTCCTTCAGTTGATCTCTTATAGCCCCACCTCCCCTGCCTTCCTGCTGTAGTTTGACAGTCTGTTCAATGATTCTTTGCCTCTATACCTATTTTCCCCCTCCCATTTCTTTTCTTTAAAAAATCTTGCAAATGCAGACTAGAAATAAATATATAAAAACAAACAAACAAAAATGTATGAGTCCCAATTCTGATGTCCAACCGTTCTGAGAAGGAATTTCTTACACACAAACTACCAACTTGAGGTAACCCATTAATAAACAGAAACCAAAAACACTTAACAGTCAAGTCTACGTAAATCCATCACTTCTAAGTGTCCTCTTCACCAACAAGCTATCATTGAAAACAAAAACCAAAAACACGTTAGTGATTCAAAGAAAATCTCTGTGAATTGCAAATAGAATGAAGTATCACTAAACTATCTAGTATTTAAAATACGTATCACATCACCCCCCCCCCCCCCCCCGCCTCGCCTTGAGCACATGGGGCATCATCACAGCCCTTTATCTCATGCCTCTGCTACTGCACCAGCTCAGTGACTCTCAATAAAGGAAGGAAGGGGGCGCAGCCGGCTGCTCCTGGGAACAGCTCGAGGCACAGGCAAGAGGGGCTCAGCCACAGCAAAGCCTGTGCTCTTCCCTGTCCTCTCCCTCAGGCCGCAGGTCCGTGGGCTGTGTGTATACGGTGGGCAAACTGTAACACCCCAGAGCAGAAGGTCAGTCAGTGGTTTGGAACAGACTGCCCTCTCTGAAAACAGCACCCCTACCAGCATCCCTCTTGGGCTCCTCTGGAAAGACCGAAACAGTGATGTGCGGCCTCCTCCCGGGCCACCTCACTCAAGTTGGGCTTGTTTTTCTAGGCGGCCGACCAGCGCTTTCGTGGTCCTCCCCGTTCCAACGACATCCTTTGCAAAGAGAACAGACAAATGTATCCAAATGCACTTGGGCAGCATAGTAGATTTTTCATTCAGGCAGATAATTATATTCCTTATTAATAATGCATCCTAATTAGAATTTCGATCAATTGGAATCAAAGTAGGAGGCAGAATTGGTTCTTCTTCTTCTTCTTTTTTTCCCCCCCTTGACCGGTGCTTCTTTCTGGAAGCAGAGTTGGGGAAAATACATTGGTGAGTATTTCCTCAAACTCTGAGCTGGGTTGAAAGGCTAAATTCAGCCTTTGGAGAGCATGTGGAGCTCTCTCTCAGTACATTTGGGCTCGCTCGCGCACATTCAAAAACTACGATTTGGCCCTGGGGTTATGTGACATAATACGGGACGCATGAATTTTCATGGACCGGGGATGTACATCTGAATACACTGAATGGATAAACACCTCCCCCTTGCCCTCCCCACTCAATAGGGGACTCCGTGGCTGGGGAGTGAGATGTGTCTGGACGGCAGCTGGTGACAGCCCTCGAATTCTGAGGGTGCGAGCCTGCCGTGAGCCGAGGCTCATCTCCGCTGATGAGCTGCTGCTCAATTAGAGCAGAATGGGCAGCGGCAATGTATTGTCCTCGGGACAGAAATCAGCTGTCAGGAGCTGATTATCAAAACAAGAGGTCTGAATTTAGCCCGAGTTGGGCAATTCATTTGGCTAGAGGGTCTACTTCATGGGTTATGTCTGAGCCAGGACTGCAGATACATATGGCGCACACAGGCGATTGTGTAACAAAAGCTTGAAGACAGCTCCCCTGAATCCCTGCCAGCTGATAAGACAGGTGTGCTCCTGAAGGAAACAACATTTGCAGCCCACTGCTGCCCCAGGGCCTGTCTTTTCTTTTCTTTTCTTTTCTTTTCTTTTCTTTTCTTTTCTTTTCTTTTCTTTTCTTTTCTTTCCTTTCCTTTCCTTTCCTTTTCCTTTTCCTTTTCCTTTTCCTTTTCCTTTTCCTTTTCCTTTTCCCTTTCCCTTTCCCTTTCCCTTTCCCTTTCCCTTTCCCTTTCCCTTTCCCTTTCCCTTTCCCTTTCCCTTTCCCTTCCCTTCCCTTCCCTTCCCTTCCCTTCCCTTCCCTTCCTTTTCTTCCTTCCCTTTCTCTTTCTCTCTCTCTCTCTCCCTCCTCCACTCTTTTCTTCCTCCCTCTCTTCCTTTTTTTTTTTAAAACAGAACCAGTTAAATTAATTCATAGCTTTCCTTTGGACTGGCATTTTAAAGTTGATTAAATTTGTGATTCAGATGCTGAAGCTAGAATCGCTCTAAGTCATCAGCAAGAACACTGAGGCAAGGGTGAAGAGGGTTATAACCTTAGCTTAAGTATTGAGTAAATTTGGCTTTGTGGGTTAGTTTTCTTTTTTGTAAAGATGTCTGATTCACAAATGGGTATAATAACCAATTTAGACATGTTTGAAATTAAATATATAAACCTTTTAAATGAGTTATTTCAAGTCACTGGGCTTCTTTGGAAAGACTGAAACAGTTTTAGTTGGCTCTTACTCAATAAATCTGGAGAGCCATGCACACAGAAGAACTCAATAAATCCGTGGGCAACTTGATAACAAGCTCTATATTTTAAAACTCACCATTCATCCTTTCAACTTCCAAATATGGGTAAAAAGTCAGTTTACCTCAACAAAGAGGACATTCTGAAACAAACAAACAAATAAACAAACAAACAAAACAGCACCAGTTATTTTAAAATTGAATGAAAATCTGCCTCATAAGATCAGCACACATTTTGCTCACAGGTGGCATTTTCCAATTTACTTATTTGGTTCTCCTCCATTCATCTCCAGTGTTTCCCAAAGTGTGGTACGAGTACCCCCATAGGTACGGGAAGAGTTTGGTGAGGGTATCCATTGCACCGGAGTTTGGTGGGGATATGCACTGCACCGTGCTTAGCTGCGCCTAATTCTACGTTCTCATGAGTCAAGTCAAGACAGTCTTGTGAGGCGTGAGATGGTCCGGTGTGCAAATAAATGTTATTTATAATATAACTTTTATTTATATCTTATTATGAATAATTTTATTTTTGTTTATTATTATTTTGTGTATGTACCAAAAAAATATATTTTGATTGTTATTAAAATGCACCCATTTTTTTTTTTTGACGAGAGGTACTCAGCGTTACAAAAATTATAGAAGGGGTACACATATGTCAAAAGTTTGGGAAACACTGACCTAACCCAAATGCTTGGAGATAATCTAGGTGTTCCAGATTCATTTTAATAGTCTCTCTGGAATTACTTGGTGCTGCAATATTTATTAATATTTATATTCAGGTCAGGGGCAGGCTTATCTTCGACCCTGTCACCTGTCTGAAGAGCTTACCCACAGTCATCCCACCTTCACAATTCTGGCAAGTGCCCCACCCAGCAAGCATTCTTTGGGACACACAGCTTACTATGCATTTCCCAGGAAAATAAAGCCGGCATAACCTGCAGCGCTCAGGGAGGTAGTGCCCTGCAGAGGGATCATTGTTGGGCTGGGGCAACCCTCTCCTGCACGGCCTATACCACTGGGATGCTGCACCATCTCTCGAATTTTCAACCCTGAGGAAAGGGGCTGGATACAGAGAGGGCTGTCAGGTGCCTGGTTTGTATTTTCAGCGACATGATTAGGTTCCTTGCTGTGTGCTTTCAAGTCATTCATTGACTTCTCCCCTGAGAACACTGGTTATATTTCACTTGAATTTCTTTTTTGACCTGTCTTTCCCACTAGAGAATAAAGTCCATGAGGGTGGGAATCATACTTATCTTGTTTATTACTGTATTCTTAGTCCCCAGCACATATACCTGTATGTAGATGCTAAGTAATTATTTGTTGAATGAAGGGATAATAATTAATTATACTTATTGATGAGTTAAAATCAACCAATTAAGTGGATTAGTAGTTACATGTCAACACCGTCCCACCAAATTAAAATATGACTGTGTTATTATGCCATTCCAATTAACTAAGTGGTATGGATATTCCCTTAGTGTATTGGTTTCTTTCTTTAAATGATCTTTCATTTATCCCAATTATTCATATAGTAGTTTAAAAATTGGATCAAGCCTTACATCTTAGGTATCTTCCTTATAGTACTGGAAAAGAGATTTAAGTGATACAAATGTTAACCAATCAACTAAAAAGTCTGTTAAATTCTCACCGTATTACTTTGTGTGTCAAATGCATTTTTAGGTGAAATTCTTTCTAGAAGTATTTTTCTTTCAGTCATGGTATTTTATTCATTAAACCCATGTTAAAAATTGTAATTTTATCACTAAACTATAAGATTATTTTGTCTATTTTTAAAATAGGTCACGTTCCCAGTGTCCTCTCTACCCTGAGAATCTTACTGACACAGGAATCCCCTTGGTATTCTCCACACATTTGCTCTGCTCTTAACCATCAACCCATAACAGTTAGTTAGGATGTGAATTTTTAATTTGACTGAGACTTACCAACCATGCCTATTAACCAATTGGAATACTTGGAGAATATCTGGTCAATTTAATTTCCTAGTTCACAGTCTCTTTTAGTCTTTATCTGATAATAAAAAACCTTTCTAAAGTCTGTTTGTTTGAATTCTTGCCTAATGAAGTAAAGTTCACTGAAAGTAATTAAATTTGTTTTGTGAAGGTTCAGAATCTTGCAAAGCAAGAGTCAACTTAGAAAAGATTAGCTTCAACTATAGGATATAGTGGTGGCTGTGCACTAATCCAGATATACACTGTCAACATTACTTACACACATTTTGAAATCAAGGTGATGTTCAAAATCAAATAGAAAAGTTGGTTTTTAAAATGTTGATGTGTGCCTTTTTAAAGTATTTTAAACTGTTTATGTATTTTAAAATATATTAAAGTTATCATGATATTCTTTATTATGAGTAGCTAAATATTATCACATCTAAGAAAAACGACAATTTCTATTATCATTATAATACATATAAAAGTTAGTACATATTTACACTTCCCCAGTTGCCCTTAAAATAGCCTTTTGTAGTTGGTTTGTCAATCTAAGATCATGCCCTGGGTTTGTAATTCTCTTTTAATTTAAAATATCTCTCTTTTTTCTGAACTTCTGGTTCTCAATTTTATAATTTTTGGTATCATCTATTTGCTGTATTGCACAATTGATGAGAATTTAGTTCTTTCACACTAACTCACTTCCTTTCCCCGTCCCCTAATGCAGTTTCTTTGTTATGACTCTGTCTTCTTGTGCTGCTTACATTTTCCCCAATAAAGAGTGAAGTAGTGTCCTATAATTATATTTCCTCTTAGAGCTGTTTACTTTTTTTCTTGGAATTCATAATTGGTTTTTTCTTTCTTTCTTTTTTTTTTTTATCATCTTCCAGTGTCTTATCCTGAAATAACCCTCCTAAAGCAAGCTTTTTTTTTTTCTTGGAACAATTATTGTGAGGAAAACATTGGTTAGTTTATATTTCTCAGAGGATTCTGGAGGATTAAAGAATGTGTTGGTACTATCTGTAACAATCCCAAGACCTTTCTGTTATGTACAGCATTGTACAGTTTTAGAAAGTACAATCATTTAGTGGGCTTACGAATGATGGGCAGGGAATGCTGGTATGGACACACTGGCTGCTATTAAAAGGGAACTATGCAGGTATCTACAGTTAGTGAATGAGTTCTACAGAACAGTATTACATATATATTTACTTTCTCTTTTAAAAAAATATATTTTATTGATTTTTTACAGAGAGGAAGAGAGAGGGACAGAGAGATAGAAACATCGATGAGAGAGAATCTTGGATTAGCTGCCTCCAACACCCCCCCCCCCACCAGAGATGTGCCCGCAACCAAGGTACATGCCCTTGACCGGAATTGAACCCGGGACCCTCCAGTCCGAAGGCCGACACTCTATCCACTGAGCCAAACCGGTCTGGGCTATATTTACTTTCATTTACAGAACATCATACTATGTTTTCAAATTCTTCATTAATAATATATGCCACCGTCTGGATTTTTTCAGTGGGACATGTGTTACATGAAAAGTTCACCTCTAATGCCATTCATGCTTTTTTAAACTTGACTCACTCTGTCATGTGAAACTTTTAGAGGTAGAATTAGAACATTGGGGACTAGCTATTAATACTTCTTATAACTATTAGTTATAAGAAGTATTAATAAAAATATTAATCATGCTCTGTTAACCACGATTGTTCTGTTGTGATTAAGGAAAGCACATTCACACCTGGCTGGGAATGGCGCATGGGACCGGGGAGCCCACCTGGAATGCAGCCCACCCCTCTCATCTGGGAGCTGCCTGCCACCAGGGCAAGATTAACAGCCAGTTCTGTTGCGGAAAGGCAGCAATGGCATCCCCAATGACCTCTGCCCTTGCAAACCCCCAGCCCACATGGCCCGCATTGCCTATAATCTGTAACCATTATACCCATTCTTATTCCTTTTTCCTACTTCCCCATGTAATCTTTGTCTGTATGCCATATAGGCAGCTGGCTTGGGGGGGGGGGGGAGGGGAGAGGGGCAGTGCAGACAGAGCAGATTTTCGTGGGTGACCTGCTACACTCCCATGCTGCCGGCATTGTTGGAATAAAGGCTCACATACGATTCAACCCTGTCTCTGCTTAATTGGCTCAAGTAGTGACTGGCAGCCCGGACCCATCGGTTCTCTGGTTTCAAAACAAAAAGTAGCCCAAGAGGAGAAAGAGAGCAACTATCCCAATCTGGAAGCATTTTCACCAGTATCTAAAAGAAGTAATCTCTTTACATTTTCATGTACCAAGTTGAAGATTAGCTTTACAAGATAAAGGACGAAGACTAACTCATCTTTATACTATCAACATATAACACGGAGACAGATATATATAGCTGCTCAAGAAATGCCTGTGGAACAGATCAACAATTCTGACCTAATTTCTTTTACTTCCCCTAGTTTGCTATACTTTTGATACACCCCCTCCATTTTTTCCCCTGATGATGTACAAGTCCTCCTTAATTAAGTTATACTTAATACTTACTGTTTTTAATTTGGCACTAAGAAATCTTCTAAATTTTTTTTTTAAGTGGGCAGCCTCAGAAATTTCATCAGAACCCACTGTGCCTCCTAAACATTAGCAATCTGATAACTCTGATCACTGAACCCGAGATGTTCGCCAGTTTCTGTCTTAGTCATCTCACTGCACCTAGCTCACTTCCTCCCAGAAAGCCAGGAAAACCTGCAGCCTGGGGGCCGCCGGCAAAATTCTGTGGGTAATCTCTGAAGTGTGTTCTTTCCCGGCTTATTGCATGATCCTAATCAAAGCAAACCACAGCGAGCTTACTGAAGAAGAGGGACAGAAGAAGGAAAGAATTATACAAACCTAAATGGTTTTCTTAAATAGGTTAGCCTTTTAAAACACAAAGTGATTAGCATATCACAGCCTAATCTTCAGCAGCTCAGTTTAGCGACTGGACTGCGGGCACACCACGCAGAGGGGATGCCAAGCATGAACAGGACTGTGAAGATAAACCCCGGGGAGGAAGGAATGTAGTTCAGCATTTCGTTTTATGTGATAATTCACAGAATTGCCAGAAACATCGGTTGGTGGGCATTTCCATGACTGTTCTCAGGCTAGTCAGATGCAATGAAAAGGAATGATTTCAAGAGTGAAGGCAGCCAAACAGGACATCTTGCCAGGTTTCAGTGTTTCATCCTGGCTTTTGATTAGAAACTTATTTCAGGGTGGGGGTGGGGCACGGCTCCTGAATCTTGCACTTAAACCTGTACATCTGTGTTTTCCCCTTGCCAGATTTGAGCTTGTTTCCGTGCATTTGGTTTTATTCCACTCTTTCAGAGATTTCTCTTGAACCTGAATAAAATCTTCTTGCTTTACGCACATTTTATGAAGTGCCAGGATTAAATCAACTTTGAAAAAAAAAAAATCAGCCATAGAACACGGAGCACAGACAGCTTAAACTCAATGAGTAAAATGCTTTTAACATTGTGAGTGAAGAGGCCATTTAACTCATTGAGGGCTCCCTTATTCAACAGCCATGACCTATTTCGAATCATGACTTAGCCAGCCTCCCTTGTGAATGTCTCTCTCTTTGCCAAAAAAGAAAAAAAAAAAAAAAGAAAGAAAGAAAAAAAAAAAGAAGGAAGGAAGGAAGGAAATAAAGAAGAGAGGTGCATGAGGGCTGTCTAGTGTCACCCTTTTTTAAATATTTTAACTCTCACATCTTTAGAGGGATTAAGAGTTATATGGGACAGTTATGAGGCTTTTAGTGCTTCTAACTCATAATGTGGAAAATTACACAGGTAAGCTGTTTCCCATGTTTTTAAAAGTTCTTTCATAAATAAATTTGAAAACCTCCTTTCTAACCCTCCTGCCTTCATGTAATCATTTAGCTCTGTCGCTGCTCTTCCACTCCTACTTTGCTCAAGTAATTCTATTACACACTCAGGTTGGCTCCACCAACACCACCTCCTGGCTGACCTCTCCCTCCGCATCTCAAGTCTCCCCTCCTGCCAGGTTCATTTTCCCCAAACACAGCTTCATGATGTCACCTCTGTTCAACAACTTTTGTGGCTCCTCTTTGCTTTTCTGGGCAATTCAAACTCTTTATTGAGAAGCCCAATGTATTCTATAGGCCAAATCCAATTTACATGTTCAGTTTTATAAGATTATTATTTCTATACTTCCGACTAATTTCCTTCACTCACACTGACCCACACCTGTCCTCTGCTCTCCTATTCCCTACCCTCATTCAGTGGCTGTTCTTCCTCTCCCTTCTGTGTTATTCCCAGACCTTCTGGTCCCAAGGAAACCCTCATCCTCCTTTCACTAAGATAATTACAGTCCCAAGAAATCATTCTTTCTTTGGATTTCTTTAAGCTCAGGGAAAAAGTCTTGTGTGGAACGCAGGTGCTCATTAGACAGAGGCAGGGAAGGCCTCCCTTCCACAGGGGGCTCTAGGCTGAGACCTGCAGGATAGGAGGAGGATGGTTTCCAGGCGGAGGCCACAGCTTGTCCAAGATCTTGGCGGGAACGAGCTTAGCCAATGTGGTGAGAGCATTGTGAGGAGGTTAGGGTGGTGTCTGGTGATATTGGGAGGGAGACAAGGCCAGGTCATGCAGGTTTTATAAACTGTAAGAAGGAGTTCGGACTATACCCTTGAGCACTGGGCATGGTGCTGCTAGGTAAAATACAGAACACCCAGTCAAATTTGAATTTCAGATAAATAACTAACTTTTTAGTGTATGTTCTAAAGGGGCATACGTATATTAAAACGTATTTCATTGTTTATTTGAAATTCCAATTTAACTTGGTATCCTGTTTTCCATTGCTTTTGTTAAGTCTGATAATCCTAGTTGAGAGGTTGCTGAGAGGTTTTTGGTAGGCAAGAGATGTGATCCCATTCGTATTTTAAGAAGCCCCCTTTGGCTGCTTTGTGGAGAGTGGTAAAGGGCGGCAAAGTTAAGCAAAGGTAGTAGTTAAGGAGACCAGTCAGTCCAGCATAGCAACCCAGAGGAGGGGTGGTGGCGGCCTCGCCCTGGGAGACCAGTGCTTCTCCAACCTTAACGTCCAAAGGAATCATCTAAGCCTCTTGATGAACTCCATTCAGAAAATGTGGGGTGGGATCTGAGATACTACGTTTCTAATAAGCTTCCACGTGGTCCTGACCTTGCTGGTCCCTAGAGCAAGTCTGTCAGACTCAAAGGAAACAGGGGTCAAATAAACAAGGTTTAAATTTATGTGGGCCGCAAATAAACAAAAGCTTCAATTTTCATAGAAATGTAGGTTTATTTCCATAGAGCCATGCTGAATGCAAAGGGCTGAAATAAATAATAATCATTAACATAAAATAATAGAACATTTTAATAAAATTTAATATTTTTTTCTTGAACATTAACTTACCAGACACTGAATAACTGTACAAATTAATAAGCATGACACCAATAAAACTATTTTTCTTATTTTCAGAAAGCGAAATATTTTCTGTTGCGCACATCAAACAAGTCAATCCAAGACTAATCATGTGGCAATCGACTGCTAACATATTCGCTGCTGGTATTAGTGGAGAGAAAAGGTGAGCCTGCACATAAGGCACATAAGGGAAATGAATGCAACATGGTTATAGTAATCAGTCATTAGCAAACATTATAGTTTGTTATTAATAATTATGTATAATAGGATATTGTAAAAATTAAGTGACAACATTTTTATCAAAATGTTTCTTACATACTGTTATATTAAGAGGCCCCATGCACAAAGATTCTTGCAAGAATGAGCCTTCCTTCCCTTGGCTGCTGGTACCGCCTTCACTCTGGCCAGAGCCGCCTTTCTGCTCAGTCCGAGAGCTGCCTTTCTTCCTTCCCACGCTACCCAGAGGCCCAGAGCAGATGGGGTGGGTGGCACGCCCGACCCCTGGCCACTCGGTGCCTGCATATGCAAATTAACCCACCATATTTGTTGTGTTAATTTGCATATCCACTACTGATTGGCTGGTGGGCATCATGAAGGTACAGTCAATTAACATCTTACTCTTTTATTAGTGTGATTGTCTGGGTGTGAGTTTGACATGGTTGCCCTAGATCAAAGGTTGGCAAACTATTGCCCAATGGCTAAATCTGGCCTGCTGCCTATTTTTGTAAATAAAATTTTATTGAAATATAGCCACTTGTTTCCATGTTATCTATGGCTGCTTTCATGCTATGATTGCAGAGTTAAGCAGTTGCCACAGAGACTCTATGTCCCATAAACCTAAAATACAGTACTTACTATCTGGCCCTTATCAGAAAAGTTTGCTGAACCCTGCCTTAGACCACACTTTGAGTAGCAAGGGTCTAGACTTGGGTGATTACCAAGGAGATGGAGAGAGTAGGCAGATTCAAGGTATATATGAAGGCACAGGGTGTGCTCTCCACTGGCGTGCTCAGCATTCCCTTCTGATACAAGCCGAGGCACCTGGAACTGCAGGATCTTTAACTATACATTGTTGTGACAGCTGAGAACCTGGCTAATCGATGTTGATTCATCTTAGAAATGTTAAACCATTTGTATTCTAAGGCCAAGGGGTTTTACTTGGCATATGTTGTACGTCTATGTACACATGGAAAGTATAAAGATACTGCAAAATGGTACCTGGCAACCTGAAAGAATCAATTGTCAGAAGAATAAAAGTTGAAGCTGACTCCCTTCATCTTTACTGCTGGCTGGTTTCCCATCTCTCCTACCTCAACTTCCATGGTCTCTACTTTCTCATGGGCATGGTCTGTTTAGTAATTACGGGAGGGGATACTAAGGCACATAGCTATCACCCCTTCTGCTTACTCTACCCTCCAGTAAGAAAATACCCTTTCCTCAACCTCCTTTCTATCTCTTAATGGAAGGGACTACCTGGTGCTTACCTAAGAGGCAAATTATTCTAAAAGAAAGCAGAACATGATTTTAGAAGAAGGACAGAAGGACTATAATTCCATGTGCAATTTTTTTCATGGCGGCATTCATTTGGGGTCCTTAAGAGTTGCCACTTTGACAGATCCCATGATAAAAGCACAAGATAAATAATAATCTTGTATAATCTTATATAATAAAGAAGCAATGTGCAAATTAAACCATATGCCCTCACAAGATGGCTGACTATGACCAGACCAGCAGGGGGGTTAGTGAGGAACAACCAAACAACCAAAGAACTGAACAGCAGGCTGTGTGGGGTGACCCAGGCCAGTGGGGCAGGGGGGGGATGGGCAGTTAGGAGTGACCAGGCCAGCAGGGAGGGGGCAGTTGGGGGTGACTTGGCTGGCAGTAGGGGGCAGTTAGGGACAACCAGGCTGGCAGGGGGGGCAGTTAGGGGTGATCAGGTCAGCATGCAGAAGCAGTGAGGGGTGATTAGGCCAGCATGGGGGACAGTTAGGGAGTAGGCAGGCAGGCAAGTGAGCGATTAGGAGCCAACGGTCCAGGATTGTGAGAGGGATGTCTGAACCAGCGGTCGGACATCCCCCAAGGGGTCCTGGATTAGAAAGTGTTCAGACTCGGCTGAGGAGACACTCCCCCCCCCCTCCGGGCACAAGTTTCGTGCACCAGGCCTCTAGTAAATCTATAAGGCAATGTCATACAACAAAGTACTAAAATGTCTTATGTTAATTAGATGTTACCTAGACTTATGGTGATTATTTTGGTATATATACAAATACTGAATCATTATGTTGTACATCTGAAAGCAATATGTTATATGCCAATTTTTAAAATGTGCATTAACTTAGAATTCAGTTGCTATTTATAAACATATTTATCAGATCTTAGGAGAAAAAAAGTAGAGTAATAATAGTAGCTTGGTATAATGACTTAAATTATATTTGCCTCATATTTTCCTAAACGAAAGCAAAGCTTCATATTGGACTAACATTTACATACAAAAACTATATAAAACAGATGTAGCTTAATGTTGGGCTGTGTTCACTATCACTTGCCAGCTTTTGACTTTCAGGAATACTGATGGCACATTTCCACAATACTACAGGCTACAACCTAGCTATATCTCTTATGTTTACTTCCCTGTTTTATAAAAATGTACTGTTTAAGTTGGGTGATCTTACCACACACGTTAAGTTAAACATATTACTATAGACTTGCTCATACAGACATTGGTACATTATGGATCACGGAAGCGGAGGAAGGAGAGGTGGGAAACCAGCCAGCAGGAAGGACAGGCATCGGCTTCAACCTTCACTAGCCTGACAAATGACTCTTTCAGGTTACCAGCTACCGTGGACAGACACATGAAAATTTTCAAATAGCGATAAAATTATACATTTCCTAAAGATAAAATAAAGGTAAATTAAAAGAAAAATAAAATAAAATGACATCATTTAAAGACCACTCCAGGGGTTTTAAAAGTTATGAATTTTGAGAAATTGCTTTGTGTGTTTTAGCTTTCTAGGATGTTATTCTATACACTGAAGCAGTAACATCAAATGGTGGCCTAGTGCTATGTTAGCATCAAGTTAATTCCAATTTCTATGGAACATAATTTACTACTAGGTTGTAATTTAACATTTGGATGCCACCATTTGCCTTCAGAATAAAGGGAAGTAGCTGTTTTGTAATAAGTCCTTATGGTGTTGGAGTGTCCTGCGTGTTATTATTCATCTCTTGATTAAGTGGGACTGCTATTTCTTTCCACCATTCGGGCACTGCATAACAATAACAACCACAAATAGGAGAGATTAAGCTTGTGTAACAGACTGAGCTATTTTACTTAGAAAGCTGGAGTTGCTCAGAGTTAATGGATACTAGATATATCAGGAGGGAGAGCTGACCAAAATAAAAATCTGTGTTTCTTTCATTTACAGCAAAACTTTCACTTCGGGTCACAATGATGCAAAGAGCATCTGCTTTATGAAACGCTCTTGCTTTCCATGCATGCATTTACATCAGAATCCAAACAATTTTTTCCCACTGGATTGCTAAGCCTTGGCAAGTTTTGAAATTCCATGTTAAAATGGAAGGTGTTTTTTCCCATGATCTAACGGGTTAAATCTTTTTATTAAGGGGGGGGGGAGGGCAAAGGGCTGAAAAATGTGCTGTCACAAAAGTCTTTTTTATTCTCTCCCCAAATTTTGTACAGTTTAACAAACGTGTGTATTAAATGTCTTACTGATGTACCTGGGTGCCGAGGCATAGATGAGGGACAGAAAGCAGACAAGTAAAGGGAAAAGCCTCTTTTTCAGGAGGCACCTGAAAGGGTGAGCAGACGAGAAAGAACAAGGAGTGCCAAGGGGTTTTGCAATACCAGGTTGTCTGAAATAAGATTGGAAGAAAGCTCGCAGACGAAAGATTTGGTCTGCATCATGTACTGGAAGCATTATAAAGGAGTGCTTTATAAAAGAGAAATCATTACAAGAGTTCACACATCTATTTGCATGAATTAGCAAACCCTGGAGAGTGTCTGAAATGTGTTGCAAGTGCTGACCTGAAGTGAAGGTCACGGATTTCCCCACAACATCAGGCATCAGTGCAAACTGAGTAGCGTTCACAGGAGCAAACCTTTCCTGCCAGCGTTGAAAGATCATAGCCTCCAATCATCTGCATCTCGCCCATGAACTGGTCGTTCTAAAAACAGAGAAGCCAATATTTTACTGTACAAGGAAACCTGTAGAGCATATTTTTCTGTCTACCCAGCTAGTGGCCAGATTTCGGCTCACAAAGATAGCACAAATAGCTAATACAGGTTCTTGGTTGCCTATGGTTACCAATAGCCACTCGCTGCTCCTGCGCTTGAGACAAAGCATTCTAATGACGGGGGGGAGAGAGGGAAATGGTGCAGAGAGGACAAACAAACCTAATTTTGAAACAGAAAACTGGAAGGCGTCTCAACCTCTCCTGAGGCAGACGGAAAGGGAGAAGACAGTCATACTCCTGGGGTGGGGAGAGCCTGGGGAGTCCCGGGAGTGGGCCAAGCGTTTGCGGGCTGTGCCAACATGTCTGCAGCGGGGAACAATGGAGCTGGTTCCCAGCGCACTGACAGGCCTCCTCACTCCCTGCCAGCGCACGTCCTTCCCCGCAGCAGACATCGAGGGCAATTCTAAAAGGCCAAGCACCAAGAACCACTGCACTTGGACCTTCAGACATGGATGCCAGACAAAGCCTCCTGAGATCTCTTGCATTGCTAAGAAAATGAGACTCTGAACTTTTTAAAAAAAATATATATTTTATTGATATTTCACAGAGAGGAAGGGAGAGAGATAGAGAGCTAGAAACGTCGATGAGAGAGAAACATCGACCAGCTGCCTCTTGCACACCCCCCACGGGGGATGTGCCCACAACCAATGTACATGCCCTTGACCGGAATCGAACCTGGGACCTTTCAGTCTGCAGACCGACGCTCTACCACTGAGCCAAACCGGTTTCGGCGAGACTCTGAACTTTTGTAGAAGACTTTTCACTCAAATCTCATGAGGTTATGAGCATTTGCTTTTATGAGGCTTCTGTAAGGTACATCACCCTGTCCTAATGAAACACACACACACACACACACACACACACACACACACTAAACAAAATATGGATTGTTAATGAATATCATAACAGATAACATGGGGGCAAAACAGCAAACCCAGTGCAGGCAAGTTGTTTTCTAACTTCATTACGGAGACTCAGTCAAGGAACGGAAGCAAATACCCTCCAGGCTTCATGACCCAGCAAGACGGCCGCAATGATGCAACCCCTTGCTGCAAACAATGACCTGAGGGAGCAGGCGACAGTGTAGGCACCATGTGCACATGGTGGGACAGGACACATCTCCCACTGCTGCTTTTGCCAGGTCAGTGTTTTCTTCCCTGTTTCGGCCGAGACGGCTCCGCCTTCTTCTGAGGGGAATTCATTCCATATGGATCAGGTGGAGATAACCTTAACCATGCAAACCAGATATGCCTGAAGCTATACTCAGCCCCGGACTTTCCACTTACCCAAGTCAATTTATTCCCTTAGAAATTTTCTTGGGTTGGTTTGAATTGGATTCTGTCACCTGAAACTGAGTCTCAATCTAGACATAGAGTTACTTTATTTTTTCCCTTACTGGTTTGAAATGTCATTGGTTTTGATTTGATAATATTTTATTTGGGGTTGTTCATCTTATCTTTATAAGATTGGCCTACAGTTTTAAAGCAAAATGATGTTGGTCTCATATAATTAAGTGGGTGGTTCTTTATTTATTTACATTTAAAAAATGTATTTTTCAATTACAGTAGACATTCAATGTTACCTATACATCTCTATATATAAAAGCCTAAGTGACCTTTAGGACTGGTCAACTGAATGATTGACTGAACGACTGGTTGACCGGTAGCTATGATGTGCACTGACCACCAGGGGGCAGACACTCAGTGCAGGAGCTGCCCCCTGATGGTCAGTGTGTTCCCACAGCCAATCTTCTGCAGCGGGCCAACCTTCTGCAGTTCTTCTTCCCTAGCTGGCTCAATTGGCCCCAATCGGGACTGGGTGAGACAGCCCAATCACCCCAATCACTGGCCAGGCTGAGGGACCCTAACTGTGCACTAATTCATGCACCGGGCCTCTAGTTTTGTATAAATTTACAAAGTGATCCCCATGATAATTCACGTAAACACCTGGCACCATACATAGTTATTGCAATATTATTGACTATATTCCCTATGCTGAACTTAACATCCTTGTGATAATTTTTATTTTACTAAAAATAAAAGTTTTTATTGATTTCAAAGAGGAAGGGAGAGAGAGAGATAGAAAGATCAATGATGAGAAAGAATCATTGACCGGCTGCTTCCTATATGTCCCCAACTGGGAATCAAGCTTGCAACCCCAGGCATGTGCCCTGTCCAGCAATTGAACTGTGACCTCTTGGTTCATAGGATGATGCTCAACCACTGAGCCACACTGGCTGGGACCAATATGTATTTCTTAATTCCTTCAACTTTTTACTCAGTATCCCAAACCCCTTCCACTCTGGTAACTACCAGTCTGTTTTTCAAAACTATAAGTCTGTTTCTATTTTGTTTGTTCATTTATTTTATTCTTTAGGTTTTAAATATAAGTAAAATCATATGGTATTTATCTTTCTCTGTCTCATTTATTTCACTTAGCATAATACTATCGATGCTGCCAAAAATGGTAAGATTTCATTCCTTTTATGGCTAAATAATATTCCATTGTATATAGTATGTACCACTACTTTTTTCTATCTACTGGTCTGTTGAAGGGTACTTGGGTTGATTCCATATTTTGGCTATTACAAATAATCTATCTATATAATAGAGGAATATGCAAATTATCTTGGACATCGCAATGTCATGACTGAACAGCAGGAGCCTGAGGCTACATGGCATTTGGCCAAGACAAGGGATCTCAGGCCGTGCCCCCTGTCCTCCGAGGCTTGATGAGGACCTTAGGCCATGCCCCTTGCCTGGTGAGGCTTGTTGGGGGATCTTGGGCAGCCGAGCTAGGAGGCCTCAGGCTGTGCCCCCACCGCAGCACTGGGCCAGAGGACCTCAGGCTGTTCCCCCTGCCCGGAGGGGCTTGACAGGGGACCTCAGGCTACAACCTCAGCCTGGCAGGGCTTGACGGGGCACCTGAGGCTGTGCTCGCTCCACACCTGGAGGGCCTTGACGGGGGTGAGGCCAGCTGAGTCTGGGTCTCCTACATTTTTGAAGTGCATGTGGGTGGTAGGCAGGGACTTGACTCTGGGTCCTGTGGTGCACCCCAGACTCTGACAGGAGGGAGATTTTCATATACATTTTACTAATTTTCTTTCATCTCTGACACTTCTATTATAGAGAAAGGGCAAATAGCAATATTAAAATATTTGCTCTAATTAATTCCCTTTGAATGTGCATGAATTTTGTGCACCAGGCCACTAGTGCTATAATGAACACAGGAGTGAATATATTCTTTGAAATTAATGCTTTGCGTTTTTTCAGATATATAGCCAGAATTAGAATTGCTAGGTCATAAGGCAGTTCTATTTTTATTATTTTGAGAACCTTCCATTCTATTTTCTATAGTGGCTGTACCCACATGCATTCCCATATGAGGGTTCCCCTTTTTCCACATCCTTGCCAACACTTGTTATTTCTTGATTTATTGATGAAAGCTATTCTGATAGATGTGAAGTTACATGTCATTGTGGTTTCCATTTCCATTTCTCTGATGATTAGTAATATTAAGCATCTTTTTATAGGCCTATTGGCCATCTGTACATCATCTTTTAAGAAGTGTCTATTCAGCTTTTCTACCTGTTTTTAACTGGGTTGTTTGTTTTGAGGGTGTTAAGTTGAATGAATTATTAATAAATTTTAGATATTAAACCTTTATTGAATGTATAATTGGCAAATAGGTTGTCTTTTTATTCTATTTATAGTGTTTTTTTGTGTTTTTTTGTTTTTTGTTTTTTTGCTGTATGAACCAGCTCTTGGTTTTGTTGATCTTTTGTATTGTGTGTATGTGTGTGTGTGTGTGTGTGTGTGTGTGTGTGTGTGTGTGTGTGTTTGTTGTTGTTGTTGTTTGGGGGGGGTGGTTAGACTTTGTTTCATTTATTTCCACTCTGATATTTATTATTTTCTTACCTCTACTCACTTTGGGCTTTGTTTGCTATTCATTCTTTTTCTAGTTTCTTTATGTCTTTGTGTCTAAGGTTTGATTCTTTGCTTGGGATTTTCCTCGTTTCTTGACAAGAAAATAAGACCCAATTATATGCTGTCTACAAGAGACCCTCTTAAGATTGTTTTCGGTGTTTCTTACAGATTTTGGGTTGTTGTGTTTTCATTTTCATTTGTCTCAAGGTATCTTTTGATTTCTTCCTTGATCTCATTGTTAACCCATTCATTTTTTAGTAACATGTTATTTAACTTCCATGTGTTTGTGTGATTCTCAGTTTTTTTTCTTGCAATTTGTAATTTCATACCACTATGGTCAGAGAAGATGCTTGATACCACTTCAATGACCTTAAATTTATTGAGACTTGTTTTGTGATCTAATATAGAGAATGGCTATAGGGTTAAGCCTCAGACTGACCTGTTGGCAAAGCCACAAACAAGTCCCAGGTTAGAGGGTACAGCCCTCTTAGCATAATTAAGCTTGACCTTACGACACCCCCTAGATCCTTCCTAGGTAGCTAATGGGCTGTGGGAGATGCAGCAAGTGAAACAAGTGAAACTGCCAAGACAAGTGAAACTCACAAGAACATTGTAACTATGGTGACCACTATCTTGTTTACCTCTGGCTATAAAACAAAACATCGCTTGCATCTGGATGCCTCTCTGTGGCCTCAACCAGGCACAGGAGATCCACCAAGTCCCAGACTATTCTCTTTGTCTGCTTTTTCTTCAATCCTTTGCCACCCCTACTCAGGCTCACTGAACTCTTGGCTCTGCTGGCCCAGCAGTCTAATATGTGACCTATCCTGGAAAATGTTCCATATGCACTAGAAAAGAATGTATATTCTGCTGCTTTGAGGTGAAATGCTCTAAAAATATCAATTAAATCCATCTAGTCTAATGTGTTATTTAAGGCCACTGTTTCCATATTGATTTTTTTTTTATCTGAAAGATCTACCCAGTGATGTTAATGGGGGTCTTAAAGTCCCCTACTATGAGTGGATTATTATCAATCTCTCCTTAATGTCCATCAATATTTCCTTTACATACTTAGGTGCTTCTATGTTAGGTGTATAAATGTTTATAAGGATTATATTCTCTTGTTGTCTCGAGTCCTTTATCATTATGTAATGTCCTTCTTTGTCTCATTATAGCCATTGTTTTAGTCTAGTCTGTATGATATAAGTATTGCTACCCCAGCTTTTTTGTTGGTTTCCATTTGCATGAAATACAATTTTCTATGCCTTTACTTTATGTCTGTGTGTGTCTTTTGATCTGAAGTGAGTCTCTTGTAGACAACCTTATTTTCTTATGCATTCAGCTACCCATTGTCTTTTGATTATAGCATTTAATCCATTTACACTTAAAGTGATTAGTGGTAGGTATTATTGCCATTATTGGAATTTTTTGGTTCATATTTATGTCCTCCCCTCCATATGTTTTCTTAAAGAAGTCCCTTCAACATTTCTGGTAGTACTGGGTTAATGGTAATGAACTCCTTTAGTTTCTTCTCATCTGGGGAGCTCTTCATCTTTCCTTCATATTTAAATGATAGTTTTGCTGAGTAGAACAGTCTTGGTTCTAGGTCCTTGCTTTTCATCACTTTGAATATTTCCTGCCACTCCATCTGGCCTGCAAAATTTCATTGAGATATTAGCTGATAGTGTATGGGAACACCCTTGTAGGTAACTAATTGTCTTTCTCTTGTTGTTTTTAAGATTCTCTCTTTATCATTAATCTTTGCCATTTTGATTATGATATGTCATAGTGTGGGCAACTTTGAATTCATCTTGTTTGGGACTCCCTATGCTCCTTGAATATTTGTGTCTTTTTTCTTCACCAGGTTAGGAAAGTTCTGTCATTATTTCTTCAAATAGGTTCTCAGTCCCTTGCTCTCTTTCTTCTGCTTTTGGTAGTCCTATAACATGAATATTGTTATGTTTAATGTTGTCCTAGAGATCCTTTAAATTAGCCTCATTTTTAAAGAACTGTGGGTTTTTTTCCTGCTCTGATTGGACATTTTTTGCTACCAATTTGTTGAACTGATCTTCTGCTTCATTTAATATGCTGTTGAGTCCTTCTAGTGTATTATTTATTTCTGATTGGTTCTTTTATTTGGTTTCTATGTCCTTTGTTTTGCTGTTGAAGTTCTTAGTAAATTCCTTGAGGATCCTTATAACCATTGTTTAAATTCTGTATCAGGTAGATTGCTTCCTTTCATTTTATTTAGTTCTTTTCCTAGAAATTTTTCATGTTCTTTCATTGGAGGCATGTTTCTTTGTCTCCTCATTTTGGCTGCCTCTCTGTGTTTGTTTCTGTGTATTAGGTAGACCTGTTAAGTCTTCCACTCTTGGTAGGGTGACCTGATGTAGTGTCCTGTGGGGTACAGACATGATCTTCTTGATCACCTTAGCTGGGTGCTCTAGGAATATCCCTTGTATGTTTTATGTGTGCCCTCCTGTTATCACTGAGTCTTGAATGCTGTTGGCACATCTGTGGGTTGACCCTCAGGCTGGCTGTCTATCAGGATTGGACACAACTACAGTGTGTGTGCTGGTCTGAAGGTGCTGACCCCATGAAGTGGAATTTGCCCCATTAGGGTTTGGTGCTTACTGAGACCTCTCTTTGGGTGTGCCATTTGTGGAACTAATTGGGTGGTGCTCTGTTATAGTCCCAAACCGGCATCCAGTAGTGTTGGTTCTGAGGTCTCTTGGGAGCAACTCCAGTGCAGGCCAATGTCAAACCCTGCCAGTGACCATCCTGGGTTACCTGTTAGAAGGTACAAAGAGATACATGGATTGTAACTGCTTCTACTGGGATTAGGTGTGTGTGGGAGGCCGTCTGCCAACAAGGTGCCAACAGAGGCCACCTCCCACCAGTACTGGTTCTGGGGAAAGTTAGCAAAAGTCCCAAGGCACCTGAAATCTGCTGCTACCTGCCATTTATTCTCAACCACTGTAAGAGCCTCGGTAGTACAGGAGTTACATGTGGCAGGTTCTCAGGGAGTTACCTGGTGTGTGTGTGTGTTTAAAGGGGGAAGGGTAGTGTTTATCAGGTTAATACTGTTTCAAACTTGGAAGCTGTGCTGTACCTGAGATCACTCAGCAAAAGTTTCATCAAGGCCAGCTACCACCTACCTGGACTATTGCAGTCACCACACTAAAGCAGATGCAGATCTTGCTGTGTGGAATGAAGGCTCTGTTGGAAGATGGCCCTTACCCTGAAGCCAGACAACTCAGTTTCTCCCTGTGTTTCTGGAACTCCAGAACTTGACCAGAATTCTTGGAGGTTTCTTAAAGAAGGAATGCAACACAGGCCTAGGCTAGTAGCCACCACAGACAGAGCCTCTGGCTGTGTGTGAGCCAGTAAGGGCAGGACCTCAGGGCATTGTCAGGATGAAACTAGTATAACTCACCATGCTAATGTTGTGTGGGGGAAGGGCTCCAAACAGGAATGGGTGACACCTATAGGCAGAATGAGACAAAAGGCCCATCTCCAGCCATATACTGTCTGTTTATTGTGGGACCTCAGGGCAGAGCCAGTGTCAGGCTACTGCCTGTTGAGGAAGTGCCTAACCCAGGAAAGATGGTTCCCATGGGCTGTGTTGTAGGAGGACTCAACACAGGGACACTGAAGGCTCTTCTTCCAGCCCTTGTCTAGAAACCATACAACTTAGTCTCTTCTTATATGACTCTGGCTCCCCCAACGCTGGAGCTGCTGTGGATCCCAGGGTGAGTGTCTGTGAGTGAGAGTTGTATGTTGGTTCTTTAAGAGGACATCTGGGTTTCCAGCAACCTTTGTCTCCCTGGGGGTAAATAGAATCCCCGCTGATTTCCACAGTCAGATGTTATGTTAGCTCCTTTTCTCAGCACTCTGTGTTGGGGAGCCAGTGTCAGGCTGAGAACTCTCATTTTTTTCCCAGAGGACCTTTGCAGCTGAGATATCTCTCTGGATTCTTAACTATTGCCTGTTTCGAATCTCTGCCCCTCCTACAAGTCTCAATGTGGCTTCTTCTTTATACACTTAGTTATAAAACCTCTGTTCAGCTACTCTTCAGATGGTTTTCCAGTTTAATTGTTCTATAGTTTAGTTTTAATTTTGATGTGGTCATGAGAGGAGATGAGTGCAGCTTCCACCTACTCTACCATCTTGGAACCTTCCTCTTTATTTTTTTTCCTGTGGCTTAAAAGAGTTTGCATATGAATGGATTTGTCTGTTTTGCTAAGGTTCAATAGAGCTCAGAATAGGTATTATTTAATACCTAACTTACAGATGAAGAATTTGAATTTAAATAACTTTTCCAAGATGGTGTTGGCTAGTAAGTGAAGGAATCCTAAAATTGCTTATCCCCATATTACTCTGGTGAAACCCATATCCCCAAAATTCCTAGAAGAAAGAAGCATCTTGGAGAATAACACATAAAAGTGGGTCCTGGTTGTGGTAATGAAGTAAATAAGTGAGTTGAAATGGCTAGGAGAAATCAACACCTTGTTAGAAATGTTGGTAGAGGTGTGGATTTATTTAAGTAGTAAAGGAAACCTTTGACATTGAGTCTAGGTATCCTTGGAAGAAATATTTGAAAATATTTGAAGAAATATCCTTGGAAACTATATGAGTTTAGGTGACCTGATCTCCAGGTACAAAATAAATAAACAAATAAACAAATAAACAAATAAAAACAAACAAACAAAACACACGAAACAGCCCAGCAGATGTGGTGATACTGGTGCTGTTGTAATAACCTGGTTGTTATTTAACAGGAAAGGAGGAAAGAGGAGACTAGATAATATAGGCATACCATATATACAGCTTTGCCAAAAAACTGTACTTAACACTCTCCAAGTTTATTCCCCCACTGATCAGTGGGGGAAGAGACTGAACAAAGGCAGTTTAGACATATGCTCAGTAAGGTCTGAGAGATGTGGGAAGGTGTTTGCCCATCAGTCCCACCTGGGAACAAATTAGTGGCCAGGATGGGCATGGCCACTGCAGTGTTGAAATCTGAATATTTAAACTTTTAAACAAAGAAGTGAGCTATCTTGGTTTTTACTCTCTCTACTTTCTCACATGTGCTGGGCCCTCTTGGGACTCCCATTGCAGGGGGCTGCGCTACGTGGAACTCCCACGATAGACTAGTGAACTTTAGTTATCCTGGATACCGAACTACAACATGGGCTACAACGTAGAACAGAAGCTTTGGACACTGGCTTTGCTTTTGGCCCTGCTGTAGCTTTACCTTTTTCAGGATTGATTCAAAGGGCATGGTTCTTTGGAACCTGAGGAAAGTAACTTCATGCAAATAAAGCCTTTTTTTCACATCTCATTCTCCCATGAGGGCATCTGAAAATTCTTATTTCAGCGGTACCCCAAGAACCTTGCTCTCATGAGTGATGGAGGAGTTTAATTTTCTAGTAACAGTACCTCATGCAGAGAATGTGGACTTCTTAGATAATGTTTAGCAAAAACCTATCTGAAGAAGAATAAATATCCTGAATTCCTGTCCTTTTGAGGAACCAGAAATGGAAAAGGCAAGAAAATAAACAAAAGAACCACTCTCTCAGCTGTTTATTTACAAAGTCAGAGCTGACTTTCTTTAAAATATGTACATGCAGAAGCTTTCTCCATATTCTCATCCTCCACAGATGTTTAACTTTGCTTCTCCCCACACCTTTTAAAAAATATATATATTTTATTGATTTTTCACAGAGAGGAAGGGAGAGAGATAGAGAGATAGAAACATCAATGAGAGAGCCCGCAACCAAGGTGCATGCTCTTGACTGGAATCAAACCTGGGACCTTTCAGTCCACAGGCCAATGCTCTATTCACTGAGTCAAACCAGTTTCGGCTCTCCACACCTTTTTTTAGCTAATCCTTCGTCTCAGCTATCCTGTGCTTAACAAGGTTATCTAGACTATATAAAATGGATAGGAATGCAAAACAGTACCAAAAACAGTTTATTATAATAAATTTTAATGATCAAATTGGAGAGCTTCCAATTAAAATGTTGCAAACTGTTGGGAAAAAAATTTAAACTCTAACATTTAATACCAAGTCAGAAATTGAGGACAGGTGAATTGACTCTAGTATCCCATTTTTTTTCAACCAGTGGTTGGTGTAGGATATGACTCTTAACTGAGTCCCTTAGTTCTTAAGCTGCTTGGGCCAAAGTGAAGGGCACAGTGCAGTCAGAGCTGGTGTGGCTTTTGTGCTCAAACAGACCAGCTCTGCTGGTTTCTGTTATATTGGTTTGGTCAAAAGCAACATGGTGGGAGCAAAACAAGTTTGAAAACTACCATGTTAATGTTTTCTTCCTTTGAAATTACTTTCTCTTGGGTTTCTTATTCATTTAACTATCCATTTGCTTCTGAGATTGTATATGTTTAGAAACTCATCTGTACAATCTGTGTGGGGTATTTGTGAAGAGGGAGACGATTGTCCCCTGCATTCTCACCTGGGTTCCAGTCACAGCTCCACCTTCTATGGGTTGTAGGACATTGAGAAAGTCATTTCACCTCCCAGGGCTTCATTTTCCTTATCTATAAAATGAGTATATTAATAGTTACAACTTATAGTATCATTGGGAGGACTAAAAGAATATGCATTATGCACTTAGAAAAGTGCCTGGCATGTAACAATAAACAGAACGTAAGGTAGGTCCTGTGTTCTCACCATCTGCTTCTCTAGTCTTAAGAAACTTGTACATCTACCTGCGTTTTCTAACATTGGCTGTGATGTACTCTTGGTTCATTTCACTCAGCACATCACTAATACATGCATGCCATGTGCTCTGTGGTTGGGTTGACTGAGGCTGACCGCCACTTATGAGGCATGTGGTTAAGGAGGACTCATATCCTGCTACTGCCTTCTGTATTGTGGTAAGAGCCTTGGTTAAAAATGATCTTCTTTGCGTGCTTTTTGGGGGTTCCCAGTTCCCATGCTGTGGTGTCTAAAGCTTTAAAGTGAACCATTTGATGGGCATAATTTGCATATTCCACTTTGCTGCTTCTATTCTTTTCCTCAAAAGACAGAAGCCACCTGAAGATAATGCTCTGACCTACTTCTGAACCTACCATCCACCTCTTGTCAGACCCTGTTGGTTATTCTATGGAGCCATTTAATAGTCAGTAGAGCAAGGAGTAAGCCTTGAAACTGCTTTACAAGGTGGCGGCAGATGACCTGTGGATGACCATGAGAATGGAAGGCTGCAATCCTGACAGTTTCCCAGGTCTGGCTGCATTTTTACCTTGGGGATCATGTGATACCCCAATTCCTTATTATACTGTAAATCCACCATTTTAGCTTACAGTAATTTAAAATAGATTTGTATATCACCTGTAAAAAGAAGAACCTCAACTAAGATATGGTGCTAATTTACAGGATAAGTCACTATTTGCAAATGTTAATAAATATTATTAATGAAAAATTACTTGCCACATCTCACCACTGCCAGTGAACACCACTGTGCTGCACTGAGATTTAGGAGTTCCTGGCTTATACCACGCTGTTTATCCTCTTGCGGTAGCTCATGCCACTACGCTCTATCTTTCTTCACAAGGATAATTCTTACTCTTCTTCAAGACTAAGTTTGTTGGGGGCAGGAATGGAATAGTAGAGAGTAGATATAGTTATAAGAAATATTAATCATGTTTTATTAACCGTGATTATTTTATTCTGAATAAAGAAAGCATATTCTGATCTGCCTGGGAATAAATAGTATGCCCTGGGACCTGGGAATGTGATAGATTCTCACCCAAGAACTTTCTATTATCATGGAAAGATGAACAACATTGGCGCTCACCCTTTGCAAACTCCCAGACTGCGTTCCCTGTGGTCTGTAACCATTATACTTACTTTTATTCCGTTTGCCTAGTCCCCATGCCTGCATACTCATTTTTATTTTGCATACCCATTCTTACTCCTTTTGCCCACTTCCCCATGCAATCTTTGTCTTTTTACCCCATATGGCTTATGGGGAGCGGTACAGAGCAGATTTTCACGTATGACCTGCTGCTCTCCCATAATAATGCATTGGAATAAACACTCATACATGATTCAGCCCTGTCTCTGCTTTTAATCGGATCAAGTGGTGACTGGTAATCTGGACCCATTGGTTGTCTGGTTCCAAGTTCAGGCATCATTTCTTTTAGGAAGCTTTTCTGGAGTCCCTGGGACTTCATCTGCACCCCAGTAACACTCTATGTATATCTGCATGTCAACAGGCCATGCCCAAATGAAATTTTCTGAGAATGTAGCAATTGCCAGTGGAATGTAAAGTCCTTTAGCATAGCAGCCTTTATTTTCATTCTTATTGTGCCTGGATCATTGTGGCATCCAGTGTTTGCTGAGATGTCAGAAGTTTAAGCATCTGAGGACATGTGACATATATATATATATATATATATATATATATATATATATATATATATATCCCCCCAAAGGATATTTTCCCATTGATTTTAGAGAAAGTAGAAAGGAGAGGGAAGATCAGAGAGAGGAAAACAGCGATGTGTGAGAAAGATACATTGATTGGTTGCCGCCAGCATATAGCCTAACCAGAGCCAGGGATTGAGCCTGCAACCTAGATATATGCCCTGGACAGGAATCAAACACAGGACCCTTCAGTTGAGGTCCAATGTTCTATCCATTGAGCCAGACCAGCTAAAGCTGTTAGCTATATTTTTAATACTTCTTCTCCTACCCATTTGAAGCACAAAGTGTTCTCAGGCAACACTTAGTTTTCGTTGCTTTACGTTCTTTATCCAGCTGTTCAGAGAAAAAAATTATACACTAATACATATGAAAAAATATCTGTGAAACTCAAGTGGGAGGACATAAATGAAGCTAATTTGAGTAACACAGAAGATGGGAAGACTAAAAACATACCAACCTTCCTTTGTTATGTCTGAGGGATTCCCACCCAAACTATATTTTTCTTATCCTCATGATTATTATTTTATTATCTCAGTTCCAAAACAGCCTCCTCAATATTTTTAACACTTAAATGCAAGAAGCCATGTGAATTCTGAACACTAAAAATATGGAAAATGCATTAAGATGTTTTAATATTAGTAATTTACTTAATTATTAGAAAAGGATATTTTAAAAAGGAAAGAAATATATATATGTTGGTATCTACAATTCAGCTCATTTAAATACAAATATATTTTGCACTTCCTGAATTTGGTGTGCCTAATTTAACAAACATGATATGACTTTATTCAAAGACAATGTGGCTTTCTGTTTATTGATAATGATTTATTACTCTGTTGTGATTGGTATTCTACTCCACCCAGTCACTAAGAGGGGTATAGGTTAGCTAAGTGTAATCCCTACCCAAAAGAGAAAGGCACTTTTCTTATGAAAGATAAAATGGATATGGGTCAGAATAAGGGACCACAATCATATGAAGAAGCTACAAGCTAGAAGGAATGATGCATGGTCACACACACACACACACACACACAGAAAAAAACAAGAGAGGGAAAAGACAGAAGAAAAAAGAAAAGAAAGAAAAAGAAAAAGGGAGGGGGGAGAATAAAAGAGACCTTTACTTTGGTTAAGTTATAACAGACCCCCGGAAAGAGGAAACTCAGTTTGAAAACAGATTCAGTGACTTTGGTTTACATGAACTCTGTTTGCCACCTTGAAACAGGATATCCTTCTGTTTTAAACATTGGTATGGACTTGTTTTGGTTTAAATTATGTTTTTAAAATATGGATCAGAAGGACAAACATGCAGGGCCTCTTGACACATCCAAATGGCCCAGGAGACTGCGGTACAATCTGTGTTTTAAAATATGTACCACCACCACCTTATCAGTGGTGGCTTTTTCTTGAAAGTCTATTTTCTCCACACATTTCCCCCACTTAAAGAAAACACAAAGCAGGAAAGACTTATAACTTAAAAAAATAACCAAATAAAAATTGTTCAACAGTAGTGATACCTTAAACCAGATTTCCTGAATCTTTCTTAAGATTGCTGGGGGATGGGAGGTGACCAGAAAGGGCCAAGAGACAGAACTGGTGGCAGATCCCACACTGGGGAAACCCTTTAGAACACCCACTGCCTTTTGGCATCAGACTGGATCTATCTTCATTCCCACCCAACTTACTCTGGGTCCAAAAAGTTCTGTTATCTTGTGTCACTTTTCAGCTCCAAATATTTTAGGGGATGCCCATGTTTTGAAAATGAAGTCCAATTTTGTCATCACAATGGGCAGAACCAATCTGACAGCCAGGCATGAGGGGCCCTGAATATCACAAATACTGAAGCATAGAGACATTTGATTTTTTCTTTCTGGTCTTATAAGGAAGTTTTCTGGAAAATTCTACAACACGCTGAGATAATGGGAATTAGACAATAAACACATGTATGTTGACATGGCCCTTGCCCCCTGCCCCTCATCAATTACAGGGCTACACTGTGGTGGGGAGAGTGGTGGTGGAGAAAACCACAGTCACCTTGGGATACCAAAGAGTGGTTGAGATTTTTCAAATTAGCATAAATCATCCAAGCAGGTGAGCAAGAGACCGGACTGCCCAGGTAACTGTGTTCCCTCCTGCCTCTCTGCTCAGAAGGTACAGATTGAGTGGGAAGGCAGCATCTGAGTTGGAAATGTATGCGAGGAGAAGAACCTAGCTGCCTCAGATCCCGGAAGAGCTTATCTGGGCCAGTCCCGTGCAGGGTTCAGGCAGGCTCAGTCACCACCTCGGAGCTGGTTTGGGGCCCGCATATTCTCTGCTCAGGCTTGCAAGCTGCAGGGATGAGTGTGGCCCCTTTAGTCTCCAGCTCAGGTGGGTAGAAATGTGAGCTGGTCATGGACAAAACTACACATTGTTGTGTGTGTGTGAGTGTGTGTGTGTGCGCGCGCGTGCACGCACGTGTTAATTTTTATTGACTTTTAGAGAGAGCGGAAATGAGGGAAGAAGAGAAAGAAACATCTGTGTAAGAGCGGAACACTGACCGGCTATCTCCTGCATGCCCCCTACAGGGGATGGAAGCCTGCAATATGGGCTTGTGCCCTGAGTAAGAATAGAACCAGTGACCTTTTGGTGCAAGGGTGACACTTAACAAACTGAGCCATATCCACCAGGGCTAAAGCTGCAAAGTTTGAAAGTTAAATATTTAAAGTTAACTCTTTTGTCCTCTGGTACCTAGATCTGCATTTGTACTCTTGCCCCGAGCCCCTTAAATATTAGGGGCAAGCTGGACTTTGAGAACCATTTACTAAGCTACAATGCTGAGGACATTAGTTACATGAATCCTAACAATATTTTATAAGGCCTGATCTAGAAATCATGCTCCTTGGCATTTACCCAAAGAATAAAAAATGTATGTCCATACAAAAACTTCCACATGGATATTCATAGCAGTTTCATTTACAACTGCCAGAACTTGGAAGAAACCAAGAAGTGCTTCAGTAGGTAAATGGATAAATAAACTTCGATACATTCAGACAACAGAATATTAGTCAGTGCTAAAAGTAAATGAGCTATGAGACCATGAAAGGACATAGAGGAACCTTACATGCATACTACTAAGTGGGAGAATTCAATCTGAAAAGGCTGAATACTATATGATCCCAACTAAATGACATTCTGGAAAAAGCAAAACTATAGAGACAGTAAAAAGATGAGTGGTGGCCCAGGATTGGAAGAGGAAAGGATAAGTAAGTGGAGCACAGATGATCTTTAGAGCATTAAAATACTCAATGAGACTGCAATGATGGGCACAGGGCATTATGCATTTGCCCAAATCCATGGAATGTACACCAAGAGCGAACCCGAAGGCAAACCACGGACTTTGAGTGATAATGATGAGTCAATGTAGGTTCATCAATTGTAACACATGTACCACTCTGGTGCAGGATGTTGATAGTAGGTGGTTGTGTGGGGCTAATTTTTCTGTGAACCTAAAGCTTCTCTAAAAAAGAAAGCCCATTTAAAAAAAATCCTATGAGATAACAGTACTGTTATCACTCAAATTTAAGTAATTTTGTTAAGTAACATTGCTCAAGGCCTCTCAGTTGGAAAGTGATGGAGTGGAATGTTGAGCAGAGATTAACCTTCTGTCTTGCTCCAAAGCCTCCACCTACCCATATGTTCAACAGCCTTTCTCTTGGGTCTGATTAAAATCTACCTTTCTGTGTGACTTGCTACTATATTTCCTCTTCACTGTGCAGACTGTGATCCTGCCGTGGGTGGGGCCTGAGAGCCCGCATTTCTGACAATTTCCCAGGCGGTGGTGGTGGGGCAGGTCCATAGGCCACATGCAGAGTCACCAGGGTCTACGTTCCACTCATGCCAACCTGTTGGCTAAGTCCGGGGCACACCTTGCATTTTATCATCTTTATATCTTCCAATGTTCTTTCTACCAAGAATGCTTTCTGCCACATCTCTGCCTCTCAAAATCATAATCTTCTTTCAATATACAAGTGAAGGTTGACTTTCATCATAAATCGTCATCCAATGCTCAGCCTACCACCACAGTTAGCCAGAACAGATCTCTTCTGCCAATGCACTTCCTTTGTGTTTAGTGCCAGTGTATGGCCCACCTGCTTCTTCCTTATCATACTGGCTATTCCACATTCATTATTTCTGAATCTGTTGTCTTCTACTATTTTGAAATCAACTTGCGGATAGGGACATTACATCAGACATTATAGGCTCTCCAGCACTGAGCAGGGCCTTATAATACAGAAGGGAACACAGTATATTAAAGAAAGGGGTCCATACCCTGTCTTGCTTCTTTACATTCCCTGATAATGGTCACCTCATCGATAAAATGGGGACAACAACACTTTCCTGTTAGAATTGTTGTGAGGTTTAAATTAAATGTTATATGTAAAATGCTTAGCTTATAGTAGGCCCTTGATAAATTTTTATTTAATTTAATTTTCCTTTTTTATTATCCATATATGAGAAGGAAGAAGACACAGGAGTGAATTAATGACAGAGCCGAGCAGAACATCAGGTGTCTTAACTTTTATTGAAATGATTTCTCCACTCTATCAAGCCCTACTTCACTTTATTTTGATTATATGAGTAACTGGAAGTCATTGATATAACTAAAATCTATCAGTATTTACCAAAAAAAATCTAAAATATTATTTCCTGGTTCACAGTTTTTATGCAAATCACTGACTAAAATTCAAATAGGGCTTAGAAATATTAGGCACAGATGTATCCTTACATCTTGGTAAACCAACATATTTATTATACATCTATAGTGGTATGCCTATGTAATTCAAAAACAACCAAATTTAAAAATAGGTAAGTTTTCAGATTAAACATGACCATACAAGAATAAAAGAAATGATTATGATCAGCCATAATAATTGCCATAATAATTGCCTTAACCAATTACTCACTGAGAGACCTTGGCAAACTTGCCTGATTTGTAATTGACTTATCTGGAAAATGGAGATACTACTAATTGCCTTACTTACTTTTCAAAGTTCATGTGAAGAGCAAACAAACTGCCAATATATGCAAATATTATGAAAAATGTAGCAAACTTTTATGTGCAAAAAAGTATTAGCAACATCTTTAGACACAATGCAGAGGTTGGGAGAAAGGCAACTTATGTGAGATAAAGAGAAAGTATAAGACTTGAAGTGGGCCAAATATCAAATGTTTCATCGACTATTATTATTTTTTAGATTTAATCTCTGCTCAACCTTCTTGAGGGATCTAATGAACATGGGTAATATGTAAGGAGGTCACAGAGTAGAATGCTTCTAGATCCATCTTCTATTTTAAAGAATAAGAAAAGATGGTTTATCTGATGTAGGCATGTTGATTGGCAGTGCATGCTTGCAGATTCCTTCAGTATTAAGTCATGTCTTCAAAACTGGGTGGGGCTCTGAGTTATTACATTTTTTCTTTTCCTCTGGAGCCCAGGGCTTGGAAGTAGCTGAAGACTGCATGTGAACGGAGTTGGGTGGTCTCAGGAAAATTCTGTGTAAACAGCGTTGCTCATCGCAAAGTAACACAAAGCCCTGCACATCTGTCTGTCCATATTGTACAAACAGAATCTGGACCCCATTAATGAGCCTGAGGAATGAGTTATTCTCTAATTAATGTTTTATAAACATAGTGAAAAGGAAGGTCCAGGACACCAAAGGAAATGAGAAACTGCTGAACCACTGTGTTGGCGGAAGCCTGGAGGAGGAATGGGAGACGGAAGTCATCTACAGCTGTGTCTGAATTAGAGTGGCTGTGCTTTCTTCAATGTGGGAATGTAGGGTGAGATGTAAAAGCTACTGTAGCCGAAACCGGTTTGGCTCAGTGGTAGAGCGTCGGTCTGCAGACTGAAAGGTCTCAGGTTCGATTCCGGTCAGGGGCATGTACATTGGTTACAGGCACATCCCGGTAGGGGGTGTGCAGGAGGCAGCTGGTCGATGTTTCTCTCTCGTCCACATTTCTAGCTCTCTCTCTCTCTCCCTTCCTCTCTGTAAAATATCAATAAAATATATTAAAAAAATAAAAAAAATAAAAGCTACTGTAGTGAACTTATTCTAGACTGCCAATGAGGAATGACAAGTCACCCAGGGAGGGTGGCTTTCACTCTTGTTGGTGGATCTACGGACAACTCCTCAATAAGACATCCAATTGAGGCTCCAGACCCAACACCTTGAATGTCTGTCAGAGTGTCCACGTGACCTGCCTAACAAGGACCAGCAGCTACGGAACAGGGCATGAGGGCTGTCTGTTTTTGCATCTAGATATGACTAATGCGTAAAATACCTACTCTTCTCTCTCTTTGCCCCTGTCACATATTTGTTGTCATTGGCAGATGAGCATGAGGGCCTTTGCTTTGTAAGGGGTGAGGGTGGGTGGGTGGACTGGAGAAGAAGTTTGATTGAGTCAGAGGTAGCAGGAAAGAGAGAAGATAGAGTGTGATATGAACACTGCTCCCTGTCTGGTTCATTCGACTATATTGGAGCCCTGATATTAAGGGATTGAATTGCTTTCATTAGAATCTGTAAGATTCTGGGAGGGGTAAAAGGTCTAAAGCAAAACCTGTCAAAATACTTAAATAGATATATTTCTAAAGAAGACATATGATTATCAAACAAGTGCTCTAATCATTAGGGAAGTAAAAAATTAACAGCACAGCGAGACTCAGGAATTCATACACTGCTGGTGGGAATAAAAAAAAGTCACTTTAGAAAACAGTTGGATAGTTTCTTAGAAAGTTAGATATGCATACAGTCCAACCATTCACTCCTAGGTATTTCCCAAGAGAGAAGAAAGTATATGCTATTACAAAGGTCTTTTATGGACATTCATATCGGCTTTATGTGTCATAGCCCCAAGCTGGAAATGTCCATCAAGAGGTGCCAAGCAGGTGGGCTCAGAAGAGGGTGCTAACCCTAGGAAATAGAAAAGCCTTGTGCTGCTTGCCGATTGGCCATTTTACAAGAGTATTTCACACCAGATTTAAGTATTTGAAAATGTTTATTTAAATCTGTTTTTTTTAAAAATCACTAGACATGCTTGATTATATTAATTTATATTTTACTGTAGTCAAAAGTTCTCAATACTTGCTCAGAATGTTCAACCCCATTTTCAACGTAGACAGTAACAAGTGAAACCTCTTTCAGATGGGCCTTTTAATTAATTAATTAAAATCACCAGTGTTCTAATTAAGTCACTTCTTATGAAAATCTTCCAGCCTGTTTCTCTTTACTCATCACCATCTGTTTCTTCTGCATGTTCACCCCTGATTCTTATCTGCTCAGGTTAGTTATACACTATTAGTTTTACTCCTACAGTCAAAATAAACCCTCTTCTCCCATTTAACTTATGATAAATGTTACTGGGGCCAATTAGGTGATGCAGCCATGACTCTGTGCTCACACGCCTTTCAAGCACACCTACCTCAACAACTAAAATTCAATAACAGATTGTGGGTGCTGTAAACACACTGGTTCACCAGTGTGAAGGGACTGAGATATTTCAGGAGGCAAGTGGCAATAAAAGGCAATATTCTTCACTAGAAAACTGCCATTTCATATTCTATTTCAGCATTGGTTATCTCTGGAGCATTAAAGACCTAAAAGCACAGTTTATTACCACTGGCAGACAGCGACACATTTAAGATGTATTAATGACTCTCAAACCGGCCAAATAGAAGACTTGAGTTGCATAACTCTGGATTTCATTTGGCTGAGAGGGGTGAGAGGGAGTTTCCACATTCTCTTAAAACCCTGGGGCTTAGCTCTCATAGATAATAGACCCATCCAAACCCTGATCACCTACCATCTGTCATTGCAACACACATCTGATCGACAGGAAAATGGAGCACATCCTATATTGCATATTACATATCTGAGAAAGGAACTCACTTAAAGTTCAAATGCAACTTTCAAATACAGTATTATTATTAACTATAGTCACCATATTATGCATTGCATAATGCTAAGAGAGTGGACTTTAGAAGTTCTCATAACAAGAAGAAAAACATTTGTAACTATGTGTGGTGATGGATGTTAATTAGACACATTGTGGTGATCATTAAAAAAATCAAATGAAATTCAGAAAGAAACTAATACAAAACAAAGCAAAAACTTTCATGGCTCCATCTTTTAATAGTTAGGAAACTATATATATATTTGATTGTTTTACAGAGGGGAAGAGAGAGAGAGAGTTATAGAGAATTAGAAACATCGATGAGAAACATCAATCAGCTGCCTCCTGCACATGCCCTACTGGGGATGTGCCTACAATCAAGGTACCTGCCTTTGACCAGAATTGAACCTGGGACCCTTCAGTCCCAATCTGAGCCAAACTGGTTAGGGCTTTTTTGTTTGTTTGTAATTATATATATTAATAAGGTTTTTGAAAACTCCGATTCTTATCATTTTCTTATAACTAGAAGAATATAAGTTTAGTTACCTTACAATGTTAACATTAACAGCTAACTTTTGCTGTGATAGATACTGTGGTGGGTTTTTACTGATCTTATTTTCTAGATGAAAAAATAGGATCTTAATTAAGTAGACGGCCTAACCCCACTCAGGCTTCTGCAGGGTCAGAATGAAAAGCCAGACATGCCCATAGCAAACTCCTTTCTCAACCATTATGTTCAACTTCAGGAAAATGATGCAAATGAATAGTAATCTACCTGGCAGTGGTGGTGGTGGTGGTGCTCAAAAATGAGGCCTGTAGGCTCCTAACTTATGATGTCTATTGGAAATGCGATGCGGGTCAGGACAGAGGGAAGTGCAGAAACTGCTTCTCTCCTGATAACGTCACTGTGGCCCTCAAAGGAAGTGTTAAAATAGGGCAGCTCTGCTGGCGCTTTGGCTGTTGGAACTGCTGCTTAAGCTGTGAGTCATGCTCTTGGGCCTCTGGCTCTGCGGACAGTGACCAGTTGATGTCCATCCAGAGACTCTGGAGAGGAGGCAAAGTGGGTTTTGCTCCTTTGCTGTTGTTTCTAATTGGGGGGGGTGGTGATTGCATGTAGCTCGGGGTTGTGTGAAAGCACCAGGGCCAACCTGGCTTGTAGATGAGGCAAAGTGGCGATACCTGGCTCCCTCCCTGCCCTACAAGAACTGCTCTGCTTTTGAGGTTTTATGGAAGATATCACTTAAAACGTTTGAAAACCACAAGCCCACTGGGAAACAGCATAGCCCAGTGGTTAAGATTATAGCTTTGGAGCTTGACAAAATGGGTTCAAATCTGGGCTCCACCACTTCTGAATTAGTGCCTCCCAGCAAATTAGTCCACCCTTTTGAACCTCACATATATACTCGGGCTCAGAATTGGCACCAAGAAATGTCAGTTATTAACACTCCCATCTGGTCCCATTTAGTCAGTGAGGAACTAGAGGGGAAGAATCAGGATAAAATCCAGGAAGAGAAGGGAAGTAGTTTGTGAAAGCAAGATCGGGGAGTCTGGTTCCTCAGACGGGTCTGAAGTAAAGAGAAAGGTTTACCTGTGTTTTATCTGCCAGTTACAGCACGGGGTGCTGCCTGTGTTTTATCTGCTGGCTATAAAACTGAGCGCCACCATGGAGAACATTCAATCCCTCTCCCGCTGTGAATGGGAAAGCTGAGGTCTAGGGAAGTTGTGACTTGTACCAAGGTTAAATGATCAAACCATTCTATTTCTATATCCATGCAGGTTTTTTTCTTCTTCTGGAAATTTCTAAACTTTCTTATCCAAATGAAGAAAGTAGTTTTCTAAGTACATGGTGTGTGTGTGTGTGTGTGTGTGTGTGTGTGTGTGTGGTGGGGGACGGAGTTGAAGTCAGCTTGGGGAAAAGATATAGTACTGGAATACAAGTGAAAAATTATCTTAAACCTCAGGAGGGTTAGACTTGAAGCTGGCAATAAGTATTACACATTAAACTAATTAAAAGTGAAAATCAATGCAATTTTAAGCTTATTACACCAATAATAATGATATATGAATACAGACCCTACTACATTAAAAAGTTCGCATATCATTATTTTCAGACCACTGAAAACCAGGTCGACACGTACATAATCTAAAAATAAAATGAAAATCATGCCTCCCCTTCTTTCTCTTACTGCACCGACAATGAAAATTCTTGGGCATCAGCGAACTCTTTGGCCACATCACACTCACACCACATGTGCACAGAGGGCTTTCTGCCCCGGACAACAGAAGTCAAGAGCATGTGCTCTAAAGGTTGCCCCTTCAGGCCTTTAATTATGAGACATGCCTGCGTTCACCGGAGCCCCTTGATGAAAATCCCAGAGATCACTACATTCAAATTCTGACAGTGTAATGCTAGTTTGAGTCTGTCCTAATGGAAGGGGAGGAAAAGATGAGAGCAAATGCACCCTGTTTGGAACCACTACAGAGGAAAGACGGACAGTGTGTCATTCAGCCTGTTGTGAGGAGCGCTGGGCGGTCAAGCATTGCAAATGCTTTGGAAAAGGATGACGTGGAAGAGGCCTGAAAAGTGCCTCTGCGAAATTCAAGTTCATTCCAGACTCCACACCAAAAGACAAATTGTTGTGAGTGCATTAAAAAAAAAATCAGCAGCCACTCGAGTCAGAAAAAAGGCCCCTGAGAGTCAGTCTCCGGCAGGTGAAGGACTTTCCCCCTCACTTCAGTCACTAAGTCCAAACTTAACAAAATAAAGCTTTTGCCAGGGGCAGGGGAGGCTGGGGAAAGGTCAATGGGGGGAGGGGGGGGGGTAAAGGAGACATATGTACTACTATTTGTAATATTTTAAACAATAAAAAAATAAAAATAAAAATAAAGCAAACATGTTCCTGCTGCCTCCTATCATCTCTTGGGATGTTTACTTGATGATTTATCTTCCTCTCTTCCCAGAATGAAGAAGGTTGCTGGTATTTTGGATGAAAATGAGACAATGTGATATTTTAACAAAACCCTGCGAAGGCAGGAAACTGTGAGCACTTTGATAGCGAGCGGTCGGCAGCCGGGCCGTGGGTTGATAAGAGCGCCATGAGCATGACGCGCTGGTGATCCACGGCTTCTTTATAAGAATGACCTGTTTTCCCAAGAAGTGCCAGTGAGAGAAAAACAATGAGGCAGCACTTTTTGCCTGTAAAACTGAGAAACATATGAGAGAAACTGAATGATCATATCCTGAGGTGGGTGACAATGAAAAAAGCCCAGGCATTTTCGTGCACTGCGGATGGAAATACACATTTAAATACAACCGTGTGACAAGGAAATCTGGCGATAGCATATCAGAAGCTTTCAAAGTGCACACAGCTTTAGGAGCGAGTGTAATGAAATAGAGATATGAACATCATTTCATGGATAAAGGTGTTTGCCACGACATTATTTATGATGCAGGGAGACTTTAAGCAATTTAAATGCCCAATCATAGAGGATTATTTGAACAAACCTGTAAATAACAGGATGCTACCAGCCACTAAAAGTGATATTGTAAAGTACTCTTTTCGATGTGTCCTCAGCTCAGGAACTTTCTCAAGTACAAGTGATAGAATCTCATTTGAAGGAATTTAAACAGAAAAAAATGACTGATAGGAAGGAAGAGGTGAACAACCATGCGTAGGAAGGTAGGACACAGGGCAGTTTGAGGGGCAGTGAGATAGTGGGCCTCAGACGGCCTCGGGACTTCCTCTTCTCTCTGTTCTCACTTCACCTGGAGGCTCCCATCCCAACAATCTCATCACCCAACAGGAGAAGATTTTTTTCCTGAAATATCCAGTGTGAAAGCTTCCAAGGAAAACTCGATTGGTCTGCCTTGGATCACATGTGTACGCCCTGGACCAATGACTGCGGCCTCCCTCGTGTCAGATAACCTACCTTTAACAACTGCTGTGACAGAGGGGACAACGTGGACCCCCTGAGAGAGGAGGGCAGTGGGTGAAGGAGTGGAGGGGATGGACTAACACAGTCAGGGTCACTGGGCAATTGCTGGGGCCAGGGAAGCCACTTCAATTTGTCTTCCACAATTTCAGTGCTTTCCTTGTCAGTGTTTTCTTTTCACAATAGTTGGACCTAGTCTTTTTGTGAGGTTAAAGAGTAACTTTGTCTTAGCTTATTTCAGGAAAAGGGATTCCTTTGCAGCACTGTGGCTGGGAAGCTCTCTGGCGTAAAGGGCACTGGACAGGGGTTATGCTGTTGGAACTGCGCATGGCTCTCCCGCCACACTGTCTGTCTGAGTGGGGTCAGACAGATGAGCTGCCACCACTGAAGAAAGACTTAATGTCCTCCACAGAACTCTGTGGGTAAGAACTGGTTATAAGAAACAGCAATGCAGAAATCTAGCAGAGCATTTCTAAAACATACTGATTTCTAGCTAACCAGAAAGGGGACTCCATCATGCTATCATTCAAGATGCCATATTTGAACCATACACTTTACAGAGAGAGAGAGTGGGAGAGAAATATGAGTCTTTAAAAACCACAGATCTCAAAACAATAGACAGATGACTATGACAAATGATAATCATTGTAAATATGTTTTCATAACAATGACATGCTCTAATTTCATCAGAGAATAGCTAGCAACGTTGTAGGAAGTATTCTGAATTAAACAACAGCATTGCCCTTATGGATTTTCTTTATCATAGAGATACGAATATCATGGATTTTCATTACCATCAGCAAGCAGAATTCTACAGCTAATATACTGATACAACATATTTTCTCTTTTGAAAATCATACCATTCATTTTATATCATGTCTTATATTACTGAGTTGAGAGAATTTAAATATTTGCCTCTTCAGAGCTTCTTTCCAATATAAATTCTTTTGACAGCCTAAGTCAATATTGAGGAGACGTAAGAAACGGAACATGGCAGTGGTGTTGACCCAAAGCCCCCTCAAGCCCTGGGGTGTAGTTTTCAACACCATTTCATGCCTAGGTTTAGAAAGGGGTGGAAGCCCAAAAGCCCGAAACTCTGAACCATGGCTCGGTGGTTGACTTGTTACATAACCTTAGTAACTCGGTATTTTTGCAAAAGAATTTTCCCCATCAGCTTCTGCAGCTCCTAAGAAGTAGCTCTCTTACCCTTGCCAATTAACAGAAAGCCAATACTACAGACCCTTCTAGAATCCTGAGAGGAGACAGAGAGAGAAGAATGTGCTAACCAATTTGTGACAGAGTAACCTGGTGAAGAAACATATCCTCTTTAGGACACATTTCCCTATATTCTTATAAATATTATTATCAAATCCATTCATTGGGTTAAAAACATCTGTTGTTTCTCCTACAAATCAAGTCAACAAATCTATATAACATTACACAAGCCCAGTGAGTGTTGAAAATTATTTACTAAATTTTATACATATTTATTTTTAGAATTAAAAAACCAATAACTAGGGTGAGTGCTTTTTATGAAGACTTGGGATAAATATTTTATATAAATAAAATCTATCTATTCATAAAGACCATTAAAAAAATGAAGAACCCTTCTTCCTGTGTGTGCCCCTAAAAAAGGGAAATTATTTCATAGACACCTGCCACTAATGGGTATTCAAAATTTCTGGTCTGAAAGTTGAACCTCAACATATGAAAGTATAAATGAGTTATAACCTGGTTATACACAGAGTGAGTGGATGGTTGTTAGATAGGTGAGACTGCACAATTGGAAATGTTTCTGTCAGTGAAAAAACTCTGATGCAGCAAAGGATGGTGAAAGAAGAAAGTGATGGCTTGGAGTAATAGATAGATTACTCAGGGAAATTGTCCATTTTCCTGGATGGCAGAGCAATATTATTGCCCAGGAAGTTTTTTTTTAATGTTTAAATTTCTCTTCTGCAAAGCAACAGTTCACATTCTAGATAGGCATCAATCTCTGCTTTGGTTGGATTCATCGGCCAACTCTTAAAGCTGTGGACCAGGCCAACGGGCTCACCGTTACTTCATCCTTAGATATAGCCAGTGACTGTGAAAAAGTGTGTGTTGTTGGAATGTTGGAGCAGGAATGAATTCTGGCAACTGTCCAGTTCTGTCCTTTCCCAGATGACAGATCCATTCAGCTTATGTCTATGACCCAGTAATTCAAGCAGTCACATCAGAACCAGGACTACAATCTACAACTCATGAATCTAATCTTGAGCAAACTACCTCTCTTAAGAAAAAATGACTCTTCATAGAAGCCTCAAGGGAAGTTGACTTTTATATTTCTCTTTACACTTTGAACCAGAGAGAGTGACATTCGAACTTAGAGAGCTTTTTTCTCATGCACTGGGCCTCTAGTGGGTTATAAAAGACTAGAGGACTGGTGCATGAAATTTGTGCATGGGGGGTGTGGGGAGAGATCTTCTCAGCCCAGCCTGCACCCTTTCCAATCTGGGACCCCTTGGGGGATGTCCAACTGCCAGTTTATGCCTGATCTCTGGGAATCGAGCCTAAATCAGCAGTCAGGAATCCCTCTCACAATCCTGGACCACTGTCTCCCAATCACTCACCTGCCTACCTGCCTAGTCACCCCTAACTGCCCCCCACCCAGCCTGGTCACTCTAACTGCCTCCTCCCCCCCATTAGCCTGGTTGCCTCTTACTGTTCTCCCTGCCAGCCTGGTCATCCCACGATGCCTGCTTGTTCAGTCATTTGGTTGTCCCTCACTACTCCCCTGCCGGCCTAGTGGTAGGCAGCCATCTTGTGAGGGTGTGAGGGTTAATTTGCATATTACCTCTATATTATATAGGATTATTCAGCATAAATTCTCCACTATGAATTGAATAACATGGTATAGAGAGTGTTGTGAGAAGATATTATTGGATCATCTTATTATTGGATATTATTGGATCATCAGTGTTTCCCAAAGTGTTGTACATGTACCCCCAGGGGTACGGGAAGAGTTTGGTGGGGGTACAAGTTGCACTGGAGTTTGGTGGGGATATGCACTGCACTGTGCTTAGCTGCGCCTAATTCTACGTTCTCATGAGTCAAGTCAAGACAGTCTTGTGAGGCCTGAGATGGGCTGAAAGTTATATTATAAATGTTATTTATAATATAAATTTTATTTATATTTTATTATGAATAATTTTATTTTTCATTTATTATTATTTTGTGTGTGTACCATAAAAAATAAAAATATTTTGATTGTTATTAAAATACGTCCATTTCTTTTTGACGAGGGGTACTCAGTGTTATGAAAATTATAGAAGAGGTAAACATATGTCAAAAGTTTGGGAAACACTGGTATAAGTGAACTTATTTATTGAGCATATCCTAGAAGTTGAAAACTAATAAAGCAAACAGTTGGTAATGTTCCATATGTTGTTAACTGGTAATGATTGCACACTATATTCATATTCACTTGGTAAAAAATCCATTGAACTGTGCACTTACAATTTGAGCACTTTTCTGTATGTAGTTACACTTCAATGAAAAGTTTTAAAAAGGTACAAATAATAGGAAGCAATTAATAGACACAATTTCAATTCTCAAGGGGCTTATATTTTAACATAATCATTCATGATATTGATTCAAAAAGGAGCCCCTTCTTTTATTTTACAAAGGGGAACACTAAACCCTAGAAAGTTACATTGGCAGACAGGAATAGCACATGGTTTCCTGGCTGATACTCTTTCCACACTGTGCTTCCTCTCTGTCTCGGTATATCATTCTCTTCTAAGGGCCACCTTTAAAAAGGTTGCTGTGAAAAATGTACCATTTTATTTTTTCTTGGTCTTGTTCTAGTCCTTCTAAACTGTAACTGAAAAGTTTGATCTTTCTTTGGATTTCCTAAACGGAAAGTTCTGAAATTTAATAGAGGTACCTCACTTCAAAGAAATGTATCTGGTGGGGACACAGTGGGTTTCCTTTGTACCTTGATTGCAGACATATACCACTGAGATTCTCTTTCATCTGAAATGTTTCTTTTTCTACATTTGCAAATCTGAGATTCTCCTTTCATTTCTGAAGTTGACAAAAACTAAAATGTGCGAATTATACAACTTTGAAAACAGGTCACACTATTATATATCTTCATTGTGATATCTCTCCACAAAGAAGTCTGTACAACCAAGCATGACTCTACAACAGTGAGTGGCACCAAAGGGCTTCTGCAGGACTTCGAGGTGGGCGTGCTGGTAACTCTGAAGGCATGCCAGTGAGCTGCATGGAAGGCTTGGAACAACTCAGACCCCTGGCTCTAGTCATGTTCTATGACACTTCTTGGATCCCCTCTCTCTGACTTAATATTCTAGGACCTTTTATTTCTAAAAACCCTAAAAATCATCTAAACTTCTAGGGACCTCTAACTACCCCAGGACCATACCTTCATTGGTCTTTGCCTACACTACTGATCTTTTCTAGTGTGGAACCCCCTTCCTCAGCCCACTTCCTATATAAATATTATCCAAGATCTTATCATCCACTTTCAACCCAAGTTCATATTCTCTAGGCACCTCTTTCATAGTACGACTCCTACCTGTATGCTAACAACAGCTGCTTTATTTTTACCTCTTGCTAAGATATCTTTACAATGTCGAAGTTCATCTTCCTAAGGGCTTACTGGAAATCCCCACAAGGGTGTCCCATGGCCCTTCAAAGTCAGTTTGTACAAAAGTCCCTGCCATCTTTCCTGCTGAATGCCATCTTTCCTTCTTTCTGTATCTTGGTAATGATACATTATCCATTAGAGACCTAAATTTTCTTCTCCTTTTATCAACTATATTCAATTAGTTACCTATTTATTTAATCACCTAGATGAATTAGTAGTTATTGATTACCTATCTCATAATATTATGAAATCAAATGAAAAAGACCATAACTTAATGAGTAGTAAATATTCAATGTAAATAGTAAATAACTTAATGAGTAAGTAGTAAATATTCAATGAATTACTATTCTCAGTCCTAATAGTATTATCACTACTGCTTTGATCAAATGAATGGATGGAAATGATTAGATAGATACATGGATAGATAGAAAAAATGGTTATATGGATTATGGATGGGGTGGATGGAAGAAAGAAATAAGAAGAAAGAAAGGAAGAAAGAAAAGAAGGAAGGAAGGAAGGAAGGAAGGAAGGAAGGAAGGAAGGAAGGAAGGAAGGAAGGGAGGAAGGAAGGAAAGAAGGAAGATTCAGATATCTGGCACTTTACATTCATTAATCATCCATTATAAAATATAGTGTACTACACTTAATATTCTGATATCAATTCCCACGTGTCGGTTCTTTCCCTATACCACACAATTCTCTGACACCAGCAGGGTGTCCCACAGTTCAACTCAACTCTGACACTAGCTACCTAGAGATAGCATCAAATTCCACAGATTAAAGGCTCAGTTCCAAAGACTGTCCTTCTTCAGATGCCAATTAAAAATTCAGGTTGTGCTTCTAGCTGAAAATCAGAGGTTCCCACTACTTCCTCTATGGATTTGATTAAATTTGCTAGAACAGCTCACAGAACTCAGGAAACTAGTTTACTCACTAGATTACGGTTTATTTTAAAGTATGTCAAAGTGAAGGATATTAATCAACAGCCAGATTGCACTGTAGTCACTCAGTTAGAGAGGCAGACTACATGTGGGCTGTGCAGAGGATGCAGGCACTCCAGGACCAAGGGGTGTGAAGTGGACCCAACCAGCTTCCCTGGATGTGTAGGGGCAGGGGTATGCTGTGTCAGCCTTGGTAGGTGGACTGAAGGGTGCAGCATCTCCAGGCTTCCTGACAGCGGGTCCTGATGACCCTGATACTGTAGATAGTCAGGGAGATCCAGGGAGTCTCCCCCATCAGCCTAAATGGTGCATGCTGAGGTTTTTACACAGGATGAGCCAAAGACTAGAAAAATGAACGGATAGGGCCTGAGCATGCAAAAAGCTAGCAAGATAATAGGATGTGTGTGTGTGGGGGGGGGGGGGAGAAAGCCTTCCCCTCCCTATTCATATAAGTACTTGAACAGGAAGAGAAGATAGGCTTTGAGACAGGGTTCCACCATCCTCCCAGATCATGTCACCTGAATAAGAACCTCTTTCCTTTTACGGAAGCATTTGTCTCACAGGTTTGGCTTTGACTGCTAAAGGCAGCTGAACCACTTGTTCAGTTACAAGATGAAGTGATGCATGCGATGAGGTCTTGAACATAAGAACGTGGGAGTTTTGAGCCAATCCAGGTGGGATATGAATGCATTCTGGTTCACCACCTGGAAGTTCTGGAAACCTGGGTTTTTATGGTAGCTTCATTACATAGGCATAGGTGATTGAATTATTGGATATTGGTGATTGAACTCAATCTCCAGTGCCTTTCCCATTCCAGGAAATCTGGGGTGGGGGAGTGGAAGGAGCCTGAAAGTTCCAACAATCATTATATGGTTGGCTCCACTGATAACCAGCCCTCATCCTTAGGTGCTTTCCAAAAGTCCCCCTCGTTAATAGGAAACACCCTCCAGGAAACTACAAAGGTTTTAGGAGCCCTGTGCCAGAAACTGGACAAAAACTATATATATATATGTATTATAAATCACAATATCACAACCACTATGTGCTAGACACTCTTATAAGTTCTGGGGAAACTGTAGTAAACAAAACAAAGTATCTACTCTTATGGACCTTACATTTTAGTGAAGAGAGACAGGGAATACATATATAAGTAAATGGATAAATTCTATCAAGATAAAGCAGGATAAGGGGGATAATAGATGGGAATACTATTTAGATAAGGTGATCAGAAATAACATCTCTGATAAGATTATCCTTACTAAGAGTCTGAAGGAATGAGGGTGCAAGCATCCAAGCTGGGGGAGCAGTGGGTGCAGTGGCCTCGAGTGTGAATGCACAGGTGTATTTAAGGAACTGTAAGGATTTCAGTATGACTGGCCTGTTGAGTGGAGGGAGGGAGGGCTCACTGGTGGTGGTCATTATCTCATGTCATTTTGATTATAATTCTTCAAACTAAGAGTAATTATATCCACTTTACAGATAAGAAACCCGAAGCTCATAAAGATTCTATTATTTGCCCAGTGGCTTCAAAGTATTCCCATAAAGATTCAAGCTAGGCCTGTTGTATCTGAAACTTCCCTTCCATCTTTGCCTTAGTTCAAGACCCTCTTCATGTCATGCCTGGATTATTATAACAGACTCCTAACTGGCCTCCCCATTCTTGCATAGAATGGTCTATACCACCCTCAGAATGACTTTCAGTGGCACAGCTGATTATATCAATTCCTTGCTTACAGTTCTCCATGGTTTCCTTTATCCTGACCCAGAGTGTCAGGGCACACTCCTCAGAGGCATACAGACTCATCGCTGCAGATCTGTGTCCTATCACATCCCATGCACCCAGTTGTCTATCAGGTTTCCTGCTGCTCCTTGCAGTAGTAAATGCTGCATTCTCAGCCGAAAACTCTCCATCTCCTCTTGTATCCATGGAGAGCCCTTGGCTGAGGAAGCCTTCCTGACCCCCTTTCTGCTCCCACACTTTGTATATATACCTCCTTACAGTTCTGATTGCATTGTGACTGCCAGGTCCTCTCTGAAGTCATGAAAAGCCTGGGCCACCCATCGTATGAGGATCCTAATATATTGAATATGAAGAAATATAAGAATCACAACATATGTTATAATTTAAATACATAACACACACACTCCAGATAAAAATGACTTGTACAAATGAATGAACATGTCTTACCATGTGGAACAAAGAAAATCAAATCTCCCTGGTAAGTGGACAGAATATAGACCACACAGAAGGAACACAAAAGACTGCCTTTTGTTATTTGATATCCTTGGCATTTCTGCTAAGAAACCAGTGAACTGGAACATTTTTATTTATCAAGGAAATAAAAGTGAGATTGCTACAGGACCTCATTTCATGGGAGCAACTGGACTATGAAGCTCACAAGTAAGTTTCCTTAGTGCCCTGGAGAGCTATGAGCTGCTGCTCCTATTTGAGCATCGCAGGCTCTGGTTCTGAATGGCATGGGGCCAAAGGAGCGGAGAAAGGGCAAAATTTCAGAAGATGGTGGCTCTCTTCCAGGCTTTGCTGCTCATTTATGTCCTTAGATGGATGTCATTGGAATATGTTATGTTATAGTTATATCCACCTATAATTATAATTCTAAATAAAAAGCATCCTATGTCTTACTTTCCTGAGTAAAAATGTCACATGAACACATTACAGAAAATAAAATAGTGTCGATAAGTATAAAAATGGAAAGTTATCCAGGAAATGGAGACCGAGAGAAAGTTGTATGAGTTAGAATTTCCACAGGATCAAAGCATTTGACTTAGTCCTTTCAAGGCAAATTCTTCAAAGAAAACAATCATTTCTATGAAAAGAGCAACATGGCCATTTTTGGAGTTATTACATCATTTCACTTGAGTTCTAAAAATCTGGGGCAACTTCACCAACATCATGAAAGAAGTTAGATTCTTTCAAATGTAATGTCTAACATAAAAATAAATCTTTGGATGACTGTTTTCTTTCTGTCCTTTTTCATTTTAAAACTATAACCAACTACATTTCAAAGTAAAGTAGTCTAACCCAGATAAATAGAGAACACAGAATAAAAGACTATTTCATTTTGGAAACAGGCAACAAAATGTCATGACCTTTGCCCTGAGAGTTTGATTTTCAGTAAAGTTTCTTAATAGGGTTTTCTAGCAACCAAGTGTTTTGAACACTAAATGTGGGAAATTTTTACTTGAGGGCAACACTGCTTTCTAGGATTGGATCCAAGACATTGAGAGTGAATGTTGAATAGGGCCTTTTAGAATGAAGTTTCACTGAGTTGCTCCATCCACAATAGTATCCCCAGAGGCCCAGGGCATGGAGGGCTATATCACCACCACTGCGGTACAGCAGACCTTCAATACATTTTTTGTTGAATTTCATTTACTTGAATTTGCCTTCCACTGTTTATTGAATAAAGAGTTGAAAGACCACCACAGTGTATTTCAAGGCAATATTTTAAACATCTGAACAATGTTTCTTTACATATTTTGCTGTTTTTCACAATCACAGGCAGAAAGAAATATGCAATCAAGTGATACAGCATCTGGGTTTCCCCTCAGGACTGCTGGTATAGACAGGGCTTGAAGAGGCTGGAGAGAGGTTGAGTGCTAGAACTTTCCATGTGCTGCTGGGTCTGCATCTACTTCCTCTCTGGTTCTGGTAACAGAGGTGGAGTGTGGAGGTGAAGATGAGCACTTGGAGTGACGTCTCTTCTTAACAGCCCCTTCAATCCCAGCTACTTTGAGAAAAACAGAAGATGGCTGTTTTGGATGAGTTTGTAGGAGAGAAGTCCCTGGTTTAAACATAAATTCCCATCCTGGGATGATCAAACTTAAATAGGGCATCTAATCTTCCCGAGCCCCAGTCATCTCATTAAAACACACACACACACACACACACACACACACACACACACACACACGAGGCATGGTGCATGGAATTTGTGCACAGGTAGGGTCCCTAGGTCTGGCCTGTGACCAGGGCTAATCTTCCCCAGCTAGCTGCTGCCCTGCCCTCTCCCCCACTGCTGCCATTTGCCCTCTGTGAGTGGGGCAACTGGTGGGCAATTGGGGCCCTGGTGCCACCTGCATCTGCCGCCACCCACCCCTGGTTCCCAGTTCCCCATTGGGCGATTGGAGCCTGCTGACTGGGGAGAGGGACAGAGGTTGGCTGTTTCCACCTGCTTGCCAGCCCCAACCCCCACAGACACCAGTTGTCCTTTGTATGTGGGGTGACTGGTGGGCGATCAGGTCCCTGGTACCACCCATAGCTGCTGCTACCCACCCCATCAAGTTCCCCATTCCCCATCAAATGATTGGAGCTGCAGGCCTGAGGGAGGGACCAAGAGGTTGCCTGGCCGATCAGGGCCTCTGGGCTGAGGGCAGTTCCTGCATTGAGAGTCTGCCCCCCTGGTGGTTAGTGAATGTCATAGCCAACTGGTTGTTCCACTGTCTGGCCAATTTGCATATTAAGCTTTCATATATATATATTTCAGAGAGGAAGGGAGAGGGGGAGAGATATAGAAACAATGATGAGAGAGAATCATTGATCAGTTGCCCCTTGCACTCCCTCCACTGGGGATTGAGCCCCTAACCTGGGCATGTGCCCTTATGGGAAATTGAACCATGACCTCTGGGTTCATAGGTCAATACTCAACAACTGAGCCACATTGGCCTGGCTCATCTCATTTTTTAAAAGGAGATAAGAATATCTACAGAATGGAAGATCGCAAGAATCAAGTCCAATATTTGGAACACAAAGAGCCCGAGGACACTCCTCCACAGAAGCAAGAAGACAAGAGAATCCAGAAAGTTGAAGATAATGTAAGAAACCTCTGGGACAACTTCAAGCAAACCAACATCAGAATGATGGGGGTCCCAGAAGAAGAGAGAGAGCAAGATACTGAAAACATATTGGAAGAAATAGTGACAGAAAACTTCCCCCAACTGGGGAAAGAAATAGACTTACAAGTCCAGGAAGCCCAAAGAGACCCAAACAAAAGGAATCCAAAGAGGACCACTCCAAGACACATCATAATTAAAATTCTAAGAGCAAAAGACAAAGAGAGAATATTAAAAGCAGCAAGAGAAAAGCAGGTAGTTACCTATAAAGGAGCACCCATATGATTGTCAGCTGATTTCTCAATAGAAACCATGCAGGCCAAATGAGAATGGCAAGAATTATTCAAGGTGATGAATAGCAAGAGCCTACAACCAAAAATACTCTACCCAGCAAAGCTATCACTCAGAACCCAAGGCCAGATAAAGAGCTTCACACACACAAAACAAACAAACAAACAAAAAAAATAAAAGGGGTTCAACACCGCCAGCCGAGAATTATATAAATTGCTGAAGGGGGTTTTTTAGGAAGAGGAAGAAAATAAAGATAAAAATTATGAACAACAAATATGTAACTATCAACAAGTGAATCTAAAAACCAAGGGAAGTAAAAAATCTGATGGACAATATTAACTGGTGAATATAATAGAATCAGAAGTATGGAAGTGGGGTGAACTGACAATTCTCGGGGAAAATGGGAGTGGGGGGTGCAGGAAGAGACTGAACATAAACTGTGCACCTATGGATGAGGACAATGGGGGGTGGGAAAAGGGCAGAGGGTGGGGTGGGAACCTGGTGGAGGGGGACAATGGAGGGAAAAATGAGGAACAACTGTAATAATATGAACAATAAAGATTTATTTTTTAAAAAAAAAAGAGTTATTAGACCTGACTTTTCAGATATTAAAAATTACTGAAGAACTATGGATATGCCTGGAGGGTTAAGTGTTGTTTTTTCTTTAAGATTTCTTGTGCGCTGTATAGCTGTGCATTTATTTATCAAATCCCAAATGATTAATATGTTCTATCCTCAAAAAAAGCAGTAACATTTAAAACTACTTTAAAAATATTTTTATTGACTTTTTACAGAGAAAAAGGGAGAGGGATAGAGAGCTAGAAACATCAATGAGAGAGAAACATTGACCAGCTGTCTCCTGTACACGCCCTATTGGGGATGTGCCTGAAACCAATGTACATGCCCTTGACCAGAAATGAACCTGGGACTCTTCAGTCCACAGACCGACGTTCTATCCACTGAGCCAAACCGGTTTTGGCTAAAATTACTTTTCAAACACTCAGATCTTTTGTATATATACAGTAGAGGCTCAATGCACGAAATTCATGCAAGGAGCTCGGCCTCCACTGCAGCAGCTGCTGCCTCTGCCTCAGCCCCTGCCATCGCAGCTTCATCCAGAAGGTCGTCTGGAAGGACATCTGGTCTAATTAGCATTTTATGCTTTTGTTATTATAGATATTTTGATCTGATAGGTCACTGAATTTTGACAAATATATACAGTCATATATCCATCTCTACAATCATGGTATAGAATATTTCTAACACCTTCCCCTCTGCCTATAGCCTCTATAAAACATTGATCTGTTCTCTGTTATGATAGCTTTGTTTTTTTCTAGAATTTCAGTTATGTGGAATTATATAGTATGTACTTTATCGAGCTTAGCTCTTACTTAGCATAATGCATTTGAAATTCATCCATGTTGTTGTATTATTCCGTACAAGCAATTTATTCATTTTTATTGCTGAGTAGCATTCCCATGGATGTATCCCAGTTTGATTATCCCTCCACCATTTCATAGACATTTGGATCGTTTCTAGTTTGTTATTATGAATAACTTATTAATGGGTTATAAGAATTCTTTATGCCTAAATATAAGATCTTTAGTATTTGTGTGTGTTTTACAAAGATTTTCTTTGAATTGGTGACTAAGTCTTAACCCTCATTCTGTTTCCTTCACATTTTCCTCCTGATTCTCTGATTCTACCTTAAAATGTACTCAGAATCTGATACTCCTCAATACCTCCACACTGCTCCATCGCCTCTCACTGGAGTTTCTGCAGTGACCTCTGAACTGGTCTCCGGGGTTCTGCCCTTGCCCCTCCATTCTGTTCCAAACACAGCATCTTAAGGGATCCTCTTAAACCATAAATCAGATCATGTCACTTTTCTATTCAAAATCTTCAAAAGGCTTCCTTTTACTAAATAAAAAACTATAGACAGTAATAGTAAAAACAGAGAAAATGCCAATTACATATTTTGAACTCAGATTTGATAATGCAGTATAGTAAAATATTTTTACTAAATCAAATATAAACATTTCAAATATGGCATCTAGGAGTTCTAACACCATTTGGTATTAAATTTCATCCACTTTATGGAGAAAACTTTTCTAGGACTGCTCAGCTTCCATGGCAGAGCCACCAGGTAAACTAAGCTGAAAAGGGGTAACACTATGGTTGTCTTCTTTTTATTGGTTCAAAAGTAGATTAGCAAAGAGATGGGGATGTAATGCTGTCAGGGAATAATGCCCATCTTACTGTTCCTTTTTTTCTTGACTTTTTAAGTAAATCATTTGTACATGTTAAGTTTATGAAACCATTCATTATGCATTTTTTTAATGGTAATAAAGTTCTCTGTTGGGTGGTATCATTGACATGCTTTTTCTCATGCCTCCAAATACGTTAACAAATTTCAGACCCAAACTGACAATTCTTTATGCTCAGAGAATTGGTTAAGCAAATTCTGGTACAATCTTCATAACAAAGAGAGGTTAGATTCAAGACAGGCTAATACATCTACTTTGAGGGTTTAGGAACTATTATTTCTGGCAGAAGTGACCCTAAATGATTTTTAATTGTCCCTTTTAGGATGTGTTTTCATTCAGATTATAGTTAGATGCTAAAAAGGGTAAGGTCACAAGGACAATGTGTGTGTTTTTTTTTTCTGGTCTGGTATTGATTTTTTAAAAAAATTTATTAAGGTATTATCTGTGTATATAGCTTACCATTGTCCCCTCCCCCCTCCCATAGATGCCCTCCCTCCCCAGAGTTTTGTAGGACAATGTTTTTAAAGCAATTTTCAGACTCTACTTACCTCCAATATAGGAAGTAGAATGCAGATAAGTGAGGGTCAGGAAACACAGCAACTGTGCATTTGAGATGCACAAACCAATTTTGAGTCACATGTGAAGCAAGAGTATTTCCATGGTTATTTAAAAATAGGGTCAGGAGATTTTTTAAATTTTGGAGCTAATACAATTTTATTTTCCCTCTGGGGCAATTACATGACTTATGGGAATTACTATTTTGTTGGATTTTTTTTCACGTTGATAAATTGAATGACCACAAACTGTAATACATAAAGAAATCCAAAATTAACATTGGCCTATGAATCTCTTGGCTAAAGAGCTTCATGCCTAAAGTTTCATAGTCAGGTCAGCTGGAAAAAATAAATCACAGATCCAGGACTCAAAATTATATATTCAAATAAGAAAATAAAATTCATAATAGCTACAAGTAAACATTACTTTAGGACACAGAACCCATTTGCCAAATTTCCAAATAATTTATTCAAGTGTGAAGAATGTGACTATTTCCATTAGAAATATTCCAATGGAAATAGTGGTCTGAGTTACTGTGAAAATAAAAAGAAAGTCATTCCGTAGGCATTTGCTATCTGCTTTCTATTTTGTGAGCCAGTGAGAACAAACCCAACACCCTTGTATACATAGTGTTCTAAAGTAAAAATACATAAGTGTTGGAACAAAAACACAGGATGAGAGGAGCTGAGGGCCATGCAGTGCCTCATGAAGGTGAACCTCTTGTCCTGGCAGCATTTTTAGGCAGCAAGGTGTTCTCTTCTCTGCACTCAGCATCTGAGGGGGGTGGTATTATCTTAACCTTACACATGCTATGAGCTGGCTTTAGAGCAGAGTTGAAGAGAAGTCAGTGAAATTTGTTTTGGAATATATCAGGGAAAAAGGCCTTGAGCCCTGCTCTGCTTCTTATAAGGTCAAGGCCACAATAAATGCCTTTCAAAGAATTTTGTTCTTGTCAAGAAATATTTCATATTTGCCACATCACAATGAGTGGCCTCTACCTCAGGCTTAATAGGGATCTAATAATAATGATAATAGTAGTAGTTATACACTGATTATTGTGATCTCTGAACACATAATAATGTGGCCACTAAGTATATATCCTAATATATAAAAAGCTGGGGGCTGTCATGACCTAAATGAACAGATGGACAACTGAACAGCAGGCTGCGTGGGGAGACCAGGCTGGCAGAGGAGGGGGGCAGAGGCAGTTAGGGGTTATCAGGCTGGCAGGCAGGTGAGCAGTTAGGAGCTAGTGGTCCCAGATTGTGAGAGGGATGTCTAACTGCCAGTTTAGGCCTGATCCTGGGATCTGGCCTAAACTGGCAGTTGTACATCCCCCAAAGGATCTTGGATTGGAGAGTTTGCAGGCTGGGTTGGAAGAACCTCCCCAACCCCTGTGCACGAATATTGTGCACTGGGCTTCTAATATATATATTAGAGGCCTGGTACATAAATTCATGCATGCGTCTGGCCAGCCTGGCCAGGGGAGGGGACATGGGCGGTGGGCTCGTCTGCCTGCTGGTTGAACTCCTGGTAGAGGGGACAATTTTCATATTAGCCTTTTATTATATTGGATATACACTGAGTGGCCAGATTATTATGTGTTCAGAGATCATAATAATCTGTCCACTCAGTATATTTATTGATCATCTATTTACATAGTTCTGTACTAGGGACCTTCCATATGTCATCTAATTTACAACTCATAAAATCTTCTTATGATATAGGCAAGCTTAGCCTTAGTTTACAGAGGAAAACATTAATATTCAAAATGGTTCATTTACTTGGTATCAAAATTAGTATATAATGTTGGAATTTGTACCTGATATAAAGTTTGTGCTTATGGCTTCCAATTTTTTTTATGTTGCCTTTTCAAAGACCTCTGAAACTTGGCAGGGAGATGGATCACAGAGCTTCCTTTATCATGCTTCCAAATAAATGCCAGCTGCAAAGAGCATACCCATTCAACTGAAATGGTAAAACCAGAGCTCCTTATTTTCCTTTTAATGACCTCTTCCCGCATTTGACTTCCATAGGCACTCTTAGAATTGAACACACCTCCTAGGAAAGGAGTGATTTTCTTTATTGAATTTATTGGGGTTCCATTGGTTAATAAAATTATATAGGCTTCAGGTGTACAATTCTATAATACATCGTGTATATTGTATTGTGTGTTCCCTACCCCAAGTCATGTCTCTTTCCATCATCATTTATCTCCCCTTTACCCTCTCTTGCCTCTCCCACCCCAATTTCCCTCTGGTAATGACCATATTGTTGCCTGTCTCTTAGGTTTTATTTATTTATTTATGCTTAATCCCTTCACCTTCTTCACCCAGTACCTCTACTCTCTCCTCTCTGACAGCTATGAGTATGTTTCAATTTTTTGTTTTGTTTTGTTAGCTCAAATTGCAGATATAAGTGAAACCATATGGTATTTGTCTTCCTCTGGCTGGCTCATCTCCCTTAGCATAATATTCTCCATGTCCATCCATGCTGTTGCAAAAGGTAAGATTTCCTTCTTTTTTTATGGCTGAGTAGTATTCCTTTGTGAAAATGTAGCACTCATCTACTGATGGGCACTTGGGCTGTCTCCAAAGCTTGGCAATTGTAAATAATGCTGCAATGAATTCAGAACAGCATATATTCTTTTGAATTAGTGCTTTGGTTTTTGTTTTGTTTTTCAGATAAATTCCCAGAAGTGGAAGCATTGGGTCTTAAGGCGGTTCGATTTTTAATTTTTTGAGGTAACTCAATACTGGCTGCACCAGTCTGCATTCCAAGCAAGGAGTCATTTTCAGTGTTGCACTCAACTTTCTATCACTTAACATCCTTGATAGGTTCTTGTAAATGGCAATTTTAAGCAAAATTATGTATACCAGTTTTACCATAGACTAATTGATATAAACAATAGTTAAATTTCCATGGCAATATTATTGTTGCAAAAATCATCACCAAACTTCTAAATAAAAACCCCAAACTCTTCTAATATTAAATATTGAAATAAATGTGAGTTCTACACACATTTAAGAAAGATTAATAAAATCAAGTAAGCTAATTATTTTCCAATTCTTTTATTCCCATTCAGGTCATAGGTGGCCAGAATCTATCCTGGAAGCTCAGGGTGCTGTCCTAACCCTGGACAGGACACCCTTCCATCACAGGGCACACACCCACACCCACACACATGTGCTCACTCTGACAGGAATAATTTATACATGACAATTCACCTAACTGCACATCTTTGGGATGTGGAAGAAAACGGAGAACACAGAGAAAGTCCATACAGACATGGAGAGAACTTGGAAACTCCACACAGACAGTGGCTCTGGCCAGAAATAGTTTTTTTTTTTTTAAATCTCATTATAACAAAGTGATGTTATTTGAGGACCTGCTGTAATATCTCCATCCTTAACCTCTTTCTTGAACTTCAGATTGGTCTATGCAACTGCCTGCTCATCTTGGATGTTCAAGAGGAAAGATACTGTAAAACCAAACTTATAAAGTTTCTTATAAAGTTAAATATATACTCTGGTTTCCCCTTCCAAACCTCTTCTTTTCGCACTCTTCCTCATTTCAGTAAGTGGCAACTCAGATCTTACTATTTTTCTCAGGCTCAAAGCCTTGGAGTCATTCTTGACATCAAATGTATTAGCAAATCCAGCTAATGGTTCTGGATTTGCTCTAATACACATACAGCATCCAAATACTTCTCACCACCTGCTTTGTAACCGTACTGGCTCAATCTATTATCTCCTACTGCGATTATAGCTATGACCTTCCAAATGAACTCCTGCAACCTTTATCCTGTTCATTCCATTCTCAACACAGCCGACAGACTTGTTTTTAAAACTTTCATAAGATCGTGTCACTCTGTACAAAGCCCAACAAACTTCTTCAGAGTAAAAGGCAAAGTCCACACAATTGCCTCCCAGGTTTAACATGGTTCCATTTTCTATTACTGCTCTGACTGTATCTGCTGTTAATCTCCCCTCATTTACTCTTCTCTGGCCTGCCTTGCTTATTTTCTTCAGGTGTACCAGGCACACTGTACTTACTGTACTTAAAGGCCACTGTACTGACTGTTTCCTCTGCCTGAAACTCACTTCCCTTGTCTCCATGGTTTTCTCCTCTGTTACTTTCAAATCTCTGCTTCAAACAACTCCCAATTAGATAGCATCTTCCCTGACCACTGACCACTGTACTTACAACTCCTTTTAGCCTACCTTATCTCTTTGACCTAACTTTGTTTTTCTCTTCACTATTTCCATTATTTGACACATTTCATATTTCTTGCTTTTGTTTTATTTTAAAATTCTTGTCTGTATTATTTAGAATGTAAGCTCCACTGGCAAGGAACTGGTTTTGTTCACTGCTGTTTCACTAGCACCTAGATCAGAGCCTGACTCATAGTATAACTGCTGGAATGACTCCACGATGGCAATTTGTGCTCACAGAACCGCCAATATCATCATCTCCTATTTCCTGACAAGTCTTCACGTCTCCACCTAAACTTTTGACCTTTCTTTATGGTCTGACTGCTACATATTCACAGTACCCCATTGCCCATAGATTACAGTAAGCTCCTGAGCTCAGTGGTGCCAGTGAGGGCCAGGCTCTATCCCTGTTCCTCTCTGCCATCCTCGGGAATTAGCTGAGTACTCATACTTGCCTTCTCATGGTCTCCAAATTGCCACAGTTCCACAGGTAATTTTACAACAAAACCACATCTTGCTAAAACAAAAGAGATTTCTTCCCATCCTCTCTGGGAAGATAGCACAGTAGGCTTCCCTGTACTGTGTCAAATGCCCCGGTCTTAAGAACAAGGGAGGCCGGGAAATTGAGTTGTTGGCATCAGCAGCCTCTGTAATGGGAGGCAGAAAAGCTATGCTCAGGAGTAGAGATGATTGTTAAATAAGCAGGCAAGAGCATCTCAGACAGTGCCCATATTTTTGACTTCAAGAAATTTCCTTTTGCTGAAACCAGTTTGGATCAGTGGTAGAGCGTCGGTCTGCGGACTGAATGGTCCCGGGTTCGATTCCGGTCAAGGGCATGTACATTGGTTGCGGGCACATCCCCAGTGGGGGTTGTGCAAGAGGCAGCTGGTCGATGTTTCTCTCTCATTGACGTCTCTAGCTCTCTATCTCTCTCCTTTCCTCTCTGTAAAATATCAATTAAAAAAAAATATATATATATAAAAGAAATTTCCTTTTTCTCTTCCTCATTTTTTTTGTTATAGAGTCTTACTCTTGCTTTAGAGATATAATATCTTATTTTGTCTCTTATGTTTAATATTAGTTTTCTTCTGCTCCTTGCTTTGTCTCTATTTTCTTGGAGTTCACTTTCTATGGTATTTGTTTTTATTTTGTTCTGTTTTGTGTCGTCTATCTCATCCATGTGAGAGACTGTCTTTCTTGGTTGTCCTTTTCTGTTTAAAAGACAGAAAGCTGATTGGAACAAACTATGTGTCCACTGAGGGCAGAGAGTGATGACAGATAGATTCGCTAAGGTTTCCTGGGAGTGCTGTCCCTTTTCAGTGGGGCACTCCCAAAAGCAATCATATGTGGAGGTCTTTTCTTCGGGATCACTCAGTTTCTTCAAAGAAGAACACCCACTCTCAAGTCTCATGGGTGGGAATTAGCCTGGGCTGCTAAGGAAGGGGTGATGCTCCCAGAATCTTATATAGAAAGTTTCACTCAATTCTCCTAAGCCTCTGCTGTACTTGGTATCCACACTTTTGGCACCTCTTAGCTTAAATTTTTCTGAAAAATAAATCTCCAATTTCCTGCAACAGTGGAAGAGGGGGATGAGGGCTAGTTGAGAGGGGAGGAGAACAGTCAGCTATCTTCAAAAAAAGGAGGTGGGACCAGGGGGCCAGAAGTCCGATGGTCTGTCCAGACACCAGCCCACTATCTGCTGTGTCTCTCAAGGCCTTGCTTCACTTGCCCTTGGTGTCCCTGACTGCAGGCAGGCACTTGGATCCTGCTCACTTCCATGCGTCTGGCACTGTTATTTCCTCCCCTGTTCAGTTTGTCATTGGAAGTGTCACACATATATATGAAATATCATTTCAGTGGAGAATGCAAGTCAAATATATGCTATCAATCTGTCATTTTTATATAGATATTCCAGAATTTTAAAGGTTATATAAATTCAAGTATGTCAGGGACCCTACTGATTTTGAAAGTTGATTCACCATTTTACAAAAGAAGAAAGGAAAGCCCAGGAAAATGAGCTCCTTGCCCAAGTGAACTGTAGTGAAAGCTATGGTTAGGAGGGGAGATGATTGTTAAATAAACAGGCAAGAGCATTTCAGATAGCGCACATATTTTTTGACTTCAAGAAATTTCCTCTTACTAAATTTTTGTTTGTTTGTTTGTTTGTTATAGAGTCTTACAGGGAGGCATTGTGGAGACACTGTCAGGCCTTCATGCTGTCGACCTAGGCTGCCTCGTTTTTGCATCTCAGCCCCAGTCTCAACCTGTTCTATGATCTTGGAGCAGCTCTTTAACACACCTATGGCTCACTCTTCTTACAGGTAAAATGGGGATATTATAGTTACCTAACTCATCAGGCTGTGGTTGACAATGGTATTTGCAAAAACACCTAAAAAAGCATTTTCACAGAATAATTGATAAATGAATACTATTATTCATTCATATTATAAATCATATATTATATGAATAAATCTAACGTGACTAAAAACATGCATAGAACTATTATAGTAAAAAGAGATCTTAATTTAAGAATGTATGCAACCAGTATTAGGGATAATTTATTATAGTATATGGGTTCTGTATGTAGATATTAGCCTAACAATGAGGCTGGCAGAAAAGTCATCAATCGATTTGAAATGTGTTTAAATTTATCCAATAAAAGAAACAAACTCAATTGCATAATGGTTTTCAAATGAAAATATACTCACTCATCTCACATTACTAACAATTCTAATTCTTATAAAAACACTAATTAGCCCTGATCAGTTTGACTCAGTGCATAGAGTGTGTCAGCCTGTGAACTGAAGTGTCCCAGGTTCGATTTCAGTCAAGGGCATGTGCCCAGGAGGGGTGTGCAGGAGGCAGCTGATAAATGTTTCTCTCTCATTGATGTTTCTAACTCTCTCTCCCTCTCCCTTCCTCTGTAAAAAATAAATAATAATAATAATAAAAAAGATGAAAAAAAACCCCCCAAAACCACTACCTAAAACATCTAAAATTTTATCCCTGATTGCTGGTCTAGACTGATTTGCATTAAAAGTGAGCGGATTTTGCTTTAAATGAAGAAATAAAGCTAGGATATGTCTCTTTCATAGTTAAGTATTTCCCTTCCTACAACTCAACAAAAGTTAAAAGTAATTTAAAGAACTGAACAATAGAGGCATAATTAGTATCTTTCTGAGTGACTTTGGCTCAGAAAGCAGCAGAATAAGGGGAAAACTTATTTCTATCTTAAAAATTATCTTAATAGGAGGAGGAGAGATAACATAATACATCTCACCTCTTAGCTCTCTTAAACACAGGCTCCTAGGGACATCAGAAGTGCTCCCACCCCAGAATTCTAGCCGGAGCAGCTTCTGTGTGTCCCTTCCAATTCAGTGCCTTTCCTCATTTGAAGAGTGTCCACAATGAAAACAACATGCAGAGGTTAGTAGGACACCAAAGTTTATGTCAGTACTTTCAGCAGGGACTTAGGAGAGAGGAAAAAGTAATTCCGGGCTTCTGCATGTCACGCGCCTACCAGTACCTCCCAGTCTTGTATTAGATGAACATGTTTTGCAAAGGCATTGCTGATTCATCAGACTACAGATCGGCTGGGACGGCCCAGCCTTTTCCTGAGGCGTTTGTGTCCAGTCATTTCTCTTGTGGTGTGAGCTTCGGGGCCCTTTATGTGTTATTGTGTCCTTTTTCTCACCAAGAGTCATCCTGTTTTCCTGGTACTATTCTCTAATTTTTCAATGTCTGTTTGGATTCCATTTCTGCTCTTGAGGACAAAAAGAACACTAGTCAAATAAAAAAGGAAAGATTTTCAAAATTTCTTCCAAATGAATACCAAATTAATAAACAGAAAGTTAAATAATTCTTGTCCTTGAAAGTTATGAGTCTCAAACATTTTAATATATATTGACATTACCTAAGTTGTTAATAGTAAGATTACATTTAACAATGGAAAACTCATGCCATAAAATAACCCATACTATAATCTAAAATAAGAACACAAACATTAAATTTGAACTGTATTATAGCACAATGACCATCATAAAAGATTAATTTCCATAAATATTTTCCCCAAGTCATTTTATTACATCCTACTATTTTTTTCCTCTCCAAATCCAAATGATTTCCTGGTAATTCCTTAGCATATAAAGTCCATGTGTTTTATGGCCCTGATGCTAGGTTTTATAGTCTATATCAGTTATAAAATGTTGGTTAAAAATAGACTAATGTGAAGTAAGGGCAAGGATTTTTGCTGCCTCCAATTATTTTTGTGCTGAAAATTAGAAATTATATGGACACAATTAATAAAACACCGCATTATATTCTTTTTGGAAAAGGACAGGTACAAATAAAAAAAATGACTAAGAGCACTCTTACTATATATAGGCAGCATGCTTCAGTTCTAGGGGTCCAGAGCACGCACGGAAAAATAAATGGGACAAGCAGGGACATGAAGTACAACTGAAACCTGAGGCATTTGATGGAATCAGTACTCCTCTACACACACTTTCTGGTGGGCAGGTGCTGCCCACTTGCAGGTTCTGCAGCCTTCTAGCAAAGTCACTTGACCCTGACCCCCACCTCATCTACTAGCTCAATCTCAGTGAATCTCTCAGAACAAACCCAATGTTAGATGGGACTGGAACTCGGAACTGGTTATTGGGCAAGCAATGGAGCCGAATGCCTCATGACTATATTTGCCTCTCCTGTTGGCTTTGGCATTCTGCCTTGTTTTCAAGATCCATAACCCTTTGTGTGTGCTGGGTTTATGCCTTGTCCTGTCGTCTATGCCCACGCCCCTTCCTGAAAACTCACCCAGCACTCCTAAAAAATTATGAAGCTCCCACCTCCTAGGTATTGAGGTCTATTTTCTCACCCATAGTTCCAATAGGCAGCCGTGGTGTTGTGGTTAAAAGCTCTAGTTTGGGTGTGTGACTGACCTCCACTTCCCAGCCATGTGTTCCTGAGGCTCCACCTAACCTCTCTGGCCGTTAGGTCCTCACCTGTGAAAAGGGGCATTAGTAGCACCGACTTTATAGGAGTCTTGGGGAAGTATAATGAGTTGATACATAAAGAGCATATAAGATAATAGTTGGCCACAACACATAAGTACTCAATGAATATTATATTATGAATATTATATTATATTTATTATAAAATTCATGCACTGGGAGGGGGGGTCCCTCAGCCCGTCCTGCCCCCTGTCACAGCCTGGAAGCCCTCAGGAGCAGGAGGCAACCTGGTGATCAAGGAAAGGCGACACCCTATCACACCTCTGCTGCTGCCATTGTTGGCAGCGAAAGCCTCAGCTGGCCCTGGCTACCTGAGCCTCAGGCTGGCCCTGGGTGGCTAGGGATGTAAAGGGACTGGGGGTCTCTGGAGGCAGGTAAGCAGAGTGGCTAGGCCCACCTGGGGGCAGGCCCAGCCATGTCACACACCTGCTGCCCTGACAGGATTGAGGGGACTGGCACCGCCATCTTGTGGCTGTGGGTGCCACCAGCTTTGAGGGCGAGACAGTCAATTAGCATATTCCCTCCTTATTGGCTGTGGGCACTACCATCTTTGTGATGGTGTGAGGGTCAATTAGCATATTCCCTCTTTATTAGATAGGATTAACAACTGAACCAGTGGTAGAACAGAAGCTTGCTGATACTACCAGCCTCATTTTTGGAGCTCTGAAGGCTGTGGTGTTTCATCCCATCTCTCAAGTACCTGCTATACCTGCCCCAGAGAGTGTTCCTCAGTATGCTCTCTCTAGGCTGGGCCATGCTCCTTATCCCAAACTCAAGCCTAGCTTGAGTTAAGCACAGCTCTACCTCCAAGTGGTCTCTGAAAATCTGACTGCCTCTATAATTTAATAATTACTTCTGCATTATTCTCTTACTTGCCTTCTTAGTGTTTGCTTTTCATAAAGAAAGACAAACCCTTCAATAAGCATCTTTATAGACAATGAAATGTGAGTACAAAAATGCACATTAATAAAATGTATAGATATTTTATATACATGTAACAAATATATACTTGCCTTGGACTCATCCAAGCACCCCAAATAACAAGGGAGCTCTCTTTTTCCACCTGCCCCTCTCCAAAGATTTAAATTGAAGTCCCTCACCCTGACAAGTTTGGTTCACTGGATAGAGCATCAGCCCTGAGTCTGAAGGATTCCAGGTTCGATTCCGGTCAAGGGCAAGTACCTTGGTTGTGGGCACATCCTCGGGGAGGGGGGGGATAGGAGGGGGGGGAGAAAGTGTGCTAGAGGATCAATGTTTCTCTCTCATCAATGTTTCTAACTCTCTGTTCTTCTCCCTTCCTCTCTGTAAAAAAATCAATAAAATTTATTTTAAATTAATTAATTGGAGTCCTTTTCCTCATCCTACGCCCAGGCTGATATTCTGCTAACGGTGGGCTTCCTCTCTTAAAAAAGTAAATGGGTCCCTTTACTACATGAAAGAAGTTCAGTGAGAGGCCTGGCATAGGCAAAGTGAAGACTTCTCACTGGAACTGAGGATGCTGGGTCTGGCTTATCTATCCTGTCCCCATTCCTCACGAGCACAGATCACTGAGGACTGACTTGGACCCTTTGTTCTGAACTGTGGGAATGAGAGAAAGTGTGTTAGCTTTTCTCTTCCCTCCAGGGATTAGGTTTGGGGCCAACCCTTAGCTCTAATGAGCCTTTTTAATGAAGATGCCAGCTTCCCTGGGGCCCACATCCCCAGCATGGCAAGTCTCAGTCTACTGCAGCCACAGTTTGGATTGTATTTTTTTTTTTTTGATTGCATTTTATTTCCAGAAGCGTTCTCGTGGTGCTGCCAACACGCAGGAAATATTAATTAATACAAAGCAGTGCATGTTCTAACAGCAGGGGGCAGGGATCTAAGGCCGTTGCAGCCTGTTTAAAATAAAATTCCTCTTCAGTTTTGAAAGCCTCCAAATTTGATGAAGACTTTACTTTGCTCATAGCAAAATTGGTAGGAAACAAAGAAATCTGAATACTGGCCCCCTGAATTGCACTTTATCCTCACATTGCTTTGTATATAATAAACCTTTAATTTATGGTGACATGTAAAAGGAAGTAAAGAGAAAAAAATTGTCAAATAATACATCCACATACAAAAAGCTGGCTGAAAAGTCACGTGCTGACACCTACTCCCCACCAACTTCTCAAGCCCTCGTGGGTCTCTGCTCCAAAGCCCCTTAGAATAGATATTCCAAAAGGCGGGCCACCCCTTTCCTGATAGAGCTTTCCCAAAACACACTAAAGGGGAGAGCTCAAAGGGCAGTTGAATACCTTTTACTTATTTATTTTTTTTGATTCAAGTTTTTAGACCCTCAGGCATTGGTGAAGAGCTTGGCTCTCAAGGTTCCTGTGTAATTCTGCTGGATTTGCCTTCCGAAGAGGGGAAGCTTGAAGTGAATCCAGAGAGGCAGCAAGTGTCATCAGGATTCATATCTTTAGAAAACTATGGTGCAGAGGAGAAAGATGAAGAGAAAGTCCTAGTTTTGTATAACTTACAGGAATACCTAGTGTCAATATTTGTTATTTATTTTCTTAGAAGGTAATTCCTCAGTTTACTAATACAACATATAAACCATTTCAGAAAAATGAGCAGTTAATTGTCTATTTACAGATATTGCCATTCTTCCAGAAATTATGGGAGCTGGCTTAACAGAGTTCAGTAAATATCAAAATGAAACTCAGGGAAAAATGATTCTGATTTATTTGGTGAAATTCTCATCCTTTTAGCCTACTACATCTAGACACATCCACACATCTCTAGAGCCAGGATGTGTTAGTGGCCTCAGTCTTGGGCTCTGGAGTTGACCTTTGGTTTGAATATTAAATCCTCCATTTACAAACATATTAATATCTTATGAAACAGTAACATTTTGTGGAGAATCCTTAGAAAATCCCATGGGAAATACTGATGTGCTGCAAAGGGCACAAGCTTGAGAGACTGATGGGTCTGGATTCTGATGCCACCTCTACTACTTCTTACTGCTGTGTGACATTAGGCAAGTTAATTATCCCCTCTGAGTCTCCTGTTCTTCATCAATAAAAGAAGAGATGAGAGATACCGTGCAGGGCTTACAGTCAGGATTATATGAAATACCGAATTCATCTAGCAAGTACTGAGTAGACATTAGTGGAAAGACACAAGGGAGAAAAGGAAAAGGGATGAAAACTCAACATGTGAAGTAGCTTAGGTTGCCAGTGCCCTCATTTCATTAAGGAACAGGAGTAAGTTGGCCACGCTCTCCAGTGACTTAGCCTAATGCTAATTTCTAAATAATCTTTGTCTAGATTGCTATCATTCATGCAAACTCGTGTCCTGTGTTATGGGAAATCTGACACAAAGACAAGCCAAATGACCTAAAGCCCTGAGATGTTTGGAGCCATCCATCCTTCAGTAAGGTCCTTTAGGAAACAGTGAAGGGCATCAAACAAGGAGACCCTCCTGGGGAAAGAGCTTGTAATGCTAATGGCTGCAACAAGAGAAACTTGGCCTCTGAGTAAACTGAACTTTCATCTTTCTTTTCCTCAAAAAAAAATACATTTAGAAAGAATCATAGAGCAGAAGGGTAGGAGAGAATAAAACTACTCAATGCTTTTGACCAGAACCCATAACACTGCCCAGAGTCCTGACTGTCCTTTAGAAATTTCTGAAGGAATAAAAAGACATTTTAGTGGCCGTTGTTTCTGCTGAGATGTCTCTCCTTATGAACAGGTTTGGGGGTATGCAGGAGCACCAAGCACCCTCAGAATAAAATAACCTAATCCTGTTCCCCTTATTTGGTGATGTTTATTTTCATGAAAGATCTTTTTCCATCCCCTTGCTTTTAGTCTGTGTGTATCGTTCATTCTGAATTGGGTCTCTTGTAGACAGTACGTAGTGGGTCTTGTTACTAGGTTAGCAATACTTATATCTGACAAAATAGTCTTTAAAACAAAGAAGACACTACATAATGATATAGAGAACAATCCAAGAAGAGATTATAACCCTTGTGAATATTTATGCACCAATGTAGGAGCACCTAAATATGTAAAGCAAATCTTAATGACATAGAGATATTGAAAGTAACAAAATCATAGTAGGGTATTTTAACATATTATTGACAAACAATGGACAGAAAGTCAACAAGAAAATGTTGCCCTTAAATGACACACTAGATCAGATGGATTTAATTGATATCTTCACAGTACTTCACCCAAAGCAGCACAATATACATTCTTTTCAAGTGCACTTGGAACAGTTTCTGGTGTAGACCACATGTTAGGACACAAAACCTCTCAATAAATGTAAGAAGACTGAAATCATTTCAAGCCTCTTTTCTGCCCATAATGATATGAAAGCAGAAATCAATCAGGAGAAAAACCCTAAAAAACACACAAAGACATGGAAGCTAAATAACATGCTACTAAAGAATGAACTGATTAATAATGAGATTTAGGAAGAAAGCAAAAGATACATTGAAAGAAATGAAATTAAGAACATAACAACCTCAAAATTTATGAGCACAGTTAAAGCAGTCCTAAAATGACTACCTCAAAAAACAAGAAAAATATCAAATAAACAATATAAGTTTACACTTAAAGGAAATTTAGAAAGAACAACAAACAAAGCCCAAAGTGAGTATAAGGAAGGAAATAATAAAGATCAGAGCATAAATAAATGAAATAAAGTATAAAATAAATAGTGTTAAGATTTTAATTCTCTCCAAATTAATCTATAGATCCAAATAACAAGTTATTTTGTAGAAATGAACAATATGATTTGAAATTTTATATGGAAAGGCAAAGAAGCAGAATAACTAAAACAGTTATGAAAAAGAACAAGGTTGGGAGGACATATGCTGATTTTCAAACATATTATACAAATACAGAAATCTAGGATAAGCACATATATGAGTGGAACTGGATAGATTAGTCAGAAATAGACTTACATGTATACAAACAATTGTCAAATGATTCTGCAATAATTGGATATTCACTTGTAAAAAAATAAATAAGAACTTTGACCTATATCATACTAATTAACACAATATGAACCGTACACATAGTTTTAAATCTAAGAGTATGAAGCTTCTCAAAGACAATAAAGAACATCTTTGAATTAGGCAAAAGTTACTTAGGTACAAAAAAGCATGATACACAAGAGAAAAAATCAATAACTGGTAATTGGAGATTATTAAAAAAAATTTAAAGTATAATCTTTGAATAAAAAGCCCTATTAGAAAAATTAAAAATCTATCCACTGCCTGGAAAAATTATTCAAAATAATTTAAAAATATTTTTCTTTATCTAATAAAGGATCTGTGGTAAATATATATATATATATATATATATATATATATATATATAGAGAGAGAGAGAGAGAGAGAGAGAGAGAGAGAGAACTCTTAAAATTCAATAATGAGAAAGAAACCCAAATTTTAAAATAGCAAGATATCTGAATAAACACTTCATTAAAGGAGCTATATAAATATCAAATAGGCAAATAGGATGAGGTTATATAAATCACCACAAATCATATGAGGTTATGTAAATCACCATGTGAAGTCATATGAGGAACCATTACATATTGGAATGGATAAGATAAAAGAAAATAAAGAAAAACTAGCCATACCACGAACTGCTTAAAATGTGGAAGAACTGGAAATCTCATACACTGCAGGTGGGAATACAAAATTATTCAATCTCTAAAAAGCATTTGGCAATTTCTTTAACTGTATGACCTAGCAATCTCAAGAGAATCTAAGGCATAAGTGCACACAAAAACCCGTGTGCGAATATTTATAGCTGCTTTATTCATAATGATCCTGAAAATAAAATAAACTAAATATACTTTAGCTGATGATTGGATTTAAAAGCTATGGTATCCCATCTAATAAAAGAGTAATATGCAAATTGACCATACACCCACTAGCCACACCCACCAGCCAATCAGGAGAAAGTATGCAAATTAACCCAACCAAGGTGGCTGCAACCATGGAGAGTGCAGGAGGCTTGGATTTCCCTGGCAATGGAGGAAGCCAAGCTTTCCGCCTGCCCTGGCCTGCCTTTGCCTCTGCTTAAGGCTACAAAGTTTTAATTATAGGATATAAATAAATCACAGATACTACGGGATTGCTGGGGGGGGGGGGGGCTGGCCTGAAAACAACCACAGGAACCTCACTCAGGCCACTCCACCTGATCTGGGACAGCCTTCAAACCAGCCGGCCCCCATTTATGTACCAAGCCTCTATCCTATCTAATCATATCTAATAAAAGATTAATATGCAAATTGACTGTCACTCCAACACACAAGATGGCTGCCCCAATGTGGACACAAGATGGCTGCCACAAGATGGTCAGCAGAGTAGGGCATTTGGGAAGGACCAGGCCAGCAGAAGAGATAAGTTGGGGGTGACCAGACTTGCAGGGAAGGGCAGTTGGGGGGACCATGCCTGGAGGGGAGGACAGTTAGGGGCAAAAGGCTGGCAGGGGAGCAGTTAGACATCAATTAGGCTGGCAGGGAAGTGGTTAGGGGGTGATCAGGCAGGCAGGCAGAAGCAGTTAGGGGCAATCAGGAAGGCAGGCAGGTAAGCATTTGGGAGCCAGTAGTCCTGGATTGTGAGAGGAATGTCTGACTGCCCGTTTAGAATTGGGCCTAAATAGGCAGTTGGACATCCCTCGAGGGATCCTAGATTGGAGAGTGTGCAGGCTGGGCTGAGGGACACACACACCCCCATGCAAAATTTTGTGCATTGGGCCTCTAGTCCTATATAATAAAAGGCTAATATGCAAATTGACTGGATTGCAGAACAGCTGGTCACTATGATGCGTACTGACCACCAGGGGACAAACGCTCAATGCAGGAGTGCTCCCACAGGGAGTGCCTCTCAACCAGAAGCAGGGCTCACGGCTGGCAAGCGCAGCAGCACTAGTGGGAGCCTCTCCTACTCCAATCCCCCAAGGCCTCCCAGACTGTGAGAGGGTGCAGGAACGGTTTTTCTGCATTGGGCCTCTAGTATCTGTATAATGAAATCCCACTTGACAATAAGAAGTAAACTACTGGTACACATAACTATGAATAAATCTCCAAATGACTTCTTCCAAGATTTAGATTTTCTAAGGCTACATGGCATATAATTACATAATATGACATTCTGGAAAGAGTAAAACTCTAGAGACAGAAAACATATCAGTGGTTGTGAGGGCCTGGGAGTTAGGGAAGGGGTTGACTTCAAAGAACACAAGGGTATATTTTTTTGTGTGGTGAGAAACTATTCTGTATCTTGATTGTGGTAATTTACATGACCCCATGCTATTGTCAAACTGGGAGAGGTCGATGGTGGAAAAGAGACAAAAGTGATACTTTCAACAATAAAGAATTTAAAAAACAAAGCAAAACTCAGAACTATAAGCTAAAAGAGATGGCTTTTCTTTCATGAAAATTATACCTCAATAAGCCCGACTTTAATTTTTAAAAAGGTTTTTAGAAAGCTGTTTGCTTGGAAAAAGATATAATAAGGATCAGAGCCAAATAAATGAGAAAAAAATATATAAGAAAGAAGCACAACATCTTAGTCCAAAATGGAAGGAACCCAAAGAGAGAAAAGGTTTTCAAAAAAGATGACACTAATAAATCAGAGTCAAGTTGCTTGCAAAAGACAGCTTCATCCTGGCCTGAGAAATCATCAAGAAAAGACAGAGTATCTTAAGAAATAGAAATAAGTTTCCAGCTGCTCTATAGCTGAGGCAACTGAGACACAGAGAGTGGTAGGCAGAGCTCTAAAATGCGCCCACCCCATTCAGGTCCCCTGCAGTACACACCCAGTATGGTCTCCCATGATTAGGGGACTAGTCAATTGACTTCGAGCTCATCAAAAGGAAGTTTATCCTGTGTGAACCTGCCTAATCAGATTAGCCTTTAAAGGAGGGTCTCCTGCAGTGTGGTGCACTGCTTATGAAGAGGTAAAGACCTCCAGAAGCTGAGAGATCTCTAGCCAAGAGTCAGGGGGAAACAGGGTTTGAATTATGCCAAAAACCAGTGATCTTGGAAAAGGACCCCAAACCCCAGATCGGATCAAAGCCCCAAGTAACACCTTAATTTCCTTTGGAAAGACTGAGCAGAGAACCAATGCCCAGACTTATAGTAACAACATGATAAATGTTGCTTTAAGCCACTAGGTTCATGGCAATTCTGTAATAAAGCAGTAAAAAACAATTCAAAAAGTGAATTAAAATGTGCAAGCTAGTTTAATCAATGTGAATACTCTCATGGTTGTGACTCCAATAGTTCTTCACCCAAGAGTAAGGCAGTTTTAATGACTTGCATTGAATGGAAAAGCATCGCAAAAGTTAGCATCATAGAGAGAAGAGGTGAAAGCTAAGAAGATGACATCTCTGGAGAATAATCCCCTCAATCCTGTTCAGTGGTGGCCAAGAGAGCTAGCCCAGCATAGACTAGTGAAGGGGCCCCCTGATCTTGTCTCATCGTACATAGTAACTCGCTGATCCTACAGCCTTCTCTTCTCTACTGCAATCACTCAAGTATTAACACTCTTCCCTCTGGGCTGAACACTCTCACACAAGTCTTCAGGGATAGCAGTAACAACCAGGGCTGAGTTCACTGAACTTAACGCTTATTCTTAACACACTAACTTGTTAAGCTTGACACCAGGAAATAAACACTCAATTTTATAATCACAAAAGAAATATGAATCATTCCTGAAGCATCCTTCCTTATAGGTTAAAATGATAGCAGGAGTGTTCCCCCCCCCCCCCAAGAATACTATTTGAATTACAGGTTTCAGTATCTTGCAAACAAACTTAAAAGAATTACAATCTTAATTTTCATAACATTATTAGTTCTTTTATTCTATAAAGTTGTTCATTTGAAAGGTCATATAATGACAATAGAACAAATAATTTACCCTGTAACTTTTTAGTCTGATGAAATCAAACTTTGTAGAGACATATCTGTCTGAACTTCTACTGATGTTCTTAAGGTGCTCTATAAGATCCACACAAAACTTGTAACCTCCTTTCAGCACACACAGGATCATAAGGTCACAGCATCCTACATCTTCAATAAGATCCTCAGTCAGCTGCTCAATTCTGGAAGAAGGAATGAAAAGATTTATTAAACCATAACTATTTCTGAATATTTTTGTTCCTTTTGGAAAAATGCATGATGTGCTATACACATTAGATCATGCAGGAAAATGTGGAGAAGAGCTTGGGAGACAGAAGCCTGCAGATAAAGCAGCTTTGTTCAAGTTTGACAAAGAGAGTGTTCAAAACATATTTCTGATAATTACATCATCAATAGCTCATTGTTACTCCTCTGTGTCACAAAAGTGATTAAGGTGTAAGCTATAAAATCAAAAGTCATGAATGTTGTTATTTTATCACCACAGAGGCTGGTGGTTAAGCTTAATGCTGTGATGGCTTTTGCTGATAGCATGCTCACTTTATGGCATGGAGAAAGGAAATGGAGAATGACTCACCCACCTTGCAACATTAGAGGAGACTGGAGGAAAAAAACCCTTAGTAACTACCAAAATAACAACATTTGCCTTATATTTCACAAAGATAACACATTACCTATGTGAAAGGTGCCCCAGAGAACAATTCCAGTAGGCACCTTTTCCAGGGAATGTAATATGAATGATGCCTCATGGAGTTATGCAATGATGCAACATTGGGTTTGTACCCAGTATCTAATTTGGAACTTTCATTGCATTTTTTATAATTGTTTCATGTCTATAAGTCCATTGTTCATGCACCCTTACAATATTAAAACCTTAAATAGAGGCAGGATCTAAGGTACATCTTTACTGGCACTTCAAATAGAATTAGACTTAAAACAAATAAGCTGAATGATCTGAATATATATTAAACATTATATTATGAATGATTGACATATATTATATAATTACATAATATATTTTATATATTATATACATTTTTACCCTTCTTTCATTTTAAAAAATTCTTTTAATTCAAAATTTTAAAAATTATACTTGACATACAAGATTGTATTACTTTCAGGTATACAACATAGTGATTAGGCATCCTATATAATAAAACCCTAATATGCAAGTCGACTGAATGGCAGAAGGACAGGTCACTATGATGTGCACTGACCACCAGGGGGCAGATGCTCAATGCAGGAGCTTCCCCCTGGTGGTCAGTGCGCTCCACAGGGGAAGCACCGCTCAGCCAGAATCTGGACTCACAGCTGGTGAATATATCAAGCGGTGGCAAGAGCCTCTCAGGTGGTAAGGAACAAGGGGTCCCAGACTGAAAGAAGGCACAAGCCAGGCTGAGGGACTCCCCCAGTGTATGAAATTTCATACACCTGGCCTCTAATTTATATATAACTTACAAGGTGAACACCACCATAAGTTTACTGTCCATCTGACATCATACATAGTTATTACAATACTAGAGGCTCGGTGCACAAAATTTGTGCACAAAGGGGGGGGGGAGGTGTCCTTCAGCCCAGCCTGCACCCTCTCCAATCTGGGACCCCTTGAGGGATGTCCAAGGGGCAGTTGGACATCCCTCTCACAATCCAGAACTGCTGACTCCCAACTGCTCACCAGCCTGCCTTCCTGATTGTCCCTAACCGGTTCTGCCTGCCAGCCTGATCACCCTCGAACTACTCCCCTGTCAGCCTGATTGATGTCTAACTGCTCCGCTGCCAGCTTGTTTGCCCCTAACTGCCCTACCCTTTAGGCCTGGTCACCCCTAACTGCCCTCCCCTGCAGGCTTGATTGCCCCCAACTGCTCTCCCTTGCAGGCCTGGTCCCTCTCAACTGCCCTCTTCTGCTGGCCATCTTGCATCCACATGGGAGCAGGATCTTTGACCACATGGGGGCAGCCATCTTGTATGTTGGAGTAATGCTCAATTTGCATATTACTTTTTTATTATATAGGATAGAGGCCTGGTGCATGGTTTGGGACTGGTGTCCTGGATCAGGGTGGGGGTTTCCTTGAAGTGTGGCCTATGGTAGTTTGCAGACCAGCCATGCCCCCTGGCTACTCAAGCAGAGACCCTGGTATCTGGGATTTATGTATCTTCTACAATTGAAACTATGTAGACTTGAGCATAGCCAAGCCTCCTGCTTACTCTGTGGCTGCCACCATTTCTGTTTGGATTTGTTTAGCTTCTATAATTAAAACTTTGTAGCCTTGAGTGGAGGCTTAGGTTGGCAAGGCAGGTGGAAAGCTTGGCTTCCTCCATTGCCTGGGAAACCCAAGCCTCCCTCTCGTTCTCTGTGGCTGTGGCCATCTTGGTTGTGTTTATTTGCATACCACTCTGATTGGCTAGTGGGCATGGCTTGTGAGTGTAGCAGAGGTATGGTCAATTTGCATATTACTATTTTATTAGATAGGATTATTAACTATATTCCCAATTTTGTCTTTCATATCTTGGTGACTTTTCTTATAACTGGCAATTTTTACTACTTAATACTATTAACTTTTTACCCCATTATAAATGTTTTATATAGTGTGTGTACACACATACACACACACACACACACACACACACACACACACACACACCGTATATAATTTATATAAAATGTCAGCCATGGTTTCAGGTTAAAAATATGATAATCAAAAATGTACATCATCTGCCGAAGCCAGTTTGGCTCAATGGTAGAGTGTCGGTCTGCGGACTGAGGGGTCCCGGGTTCGATTCTGGTCAAGGGCATGTACATTGGTTGCGGGCACATCCCCCATGGGGGATGTGCAAGAGGATGTGCAAGAGGCAGCTGGTCGATGTTTCTCTCTCATCGACGTTTCTAGCTCTCTATCTCTCTCCCTTCCTCTCTGTAAAATATCAATATAATATATTTTTTTAAAAATGTACATCAGCATGCCAGATATTCTATAAAATATTCTAGCATGATGGACTGAGGAGGTCAACATATCCTTTCCACAACAGCAACTATAAAGCTGGTTAAAAACAACCACTTTGCTCTGGAAATCAGCTAAAGGCATCCATGAAAACATTGAACACTGGGTAGAAACATCACGTCTATGGATTCTTGCCCAAGAATGCCCCCATTGTGTTCCCTAGCTCCCCATCAACTCTGTTGTTCAGCCAGGTAGTTCAATCAGGGCAGGGCACTGACAGAGGGAGCTTACCTGACATGTGAACAGGGAGAACCAATGACTCCATTTTTCAGTATTTACAGTCCAGTTTGAGCAACTATCTGGTTAGACCAGCCTGGGATTTGATAGAGAATTCTGTGAGATTTGAGTTGTAGGGGAGAGCTACACAATAAACTCTTAGCATATCCCAAACTGACCAGAGCTATGTGCATCCACAGCAGAGTCTAGAGTGGTCCTAAGCTTCCCACACGTCCCTGGATGATGGAGTCTGTAAGCATGTTCAGAGGAAGCCTAAGGAAGCCCAGAGGAATGTAAAAGGCAAGAAGACTTGAAAAAGGCTGGAAATCTGAATGTGTTTGCCAACCTCTACACACATTCATCAACAGAGAGTGGAAGTCTTACTGGCTCAAGCTGTTTAAGTACAATTTCTAAATAATTTAAGGCTGAAGGCTAAGCTATTCAGACAGAGGGGTGAACCCTAGTAAATGAGACTTAAAAAGGAGAAAAATAAACTGCACATCATCAAAGACCAAATATTGTGGGGGACATATATTTCACAGAATGAAAGAAAAAAAAACTGCCAGACAGTCCAGTTTTTCCCCATATGAGTCTGGGTCCCCAGAGTCTCTCCCGGAACTGGAGTTCAGAGCAGTTGGGAGATTTTGTCTGCCTCCCGATTGAGAAAGCCAGCTGCATTCTCTGTTGCCAGCCCTCTCCGCATGCACGCCTCCCTCTCCATGTATGCGCCTCCGTACCTCTGCCTTCCCAGCTCCTGTGAGTCTCAGTGTGCTTTTCTCTTTCCTTCTAGATGTAGAATTTCCATTCAGCCAGCCTTCCTGTGGTTCTGGGTGATGCGTTTTGTCTTTTAGTTGTAGTTTTGAAATTGTTGTGCAAGGCAGCAGTTTAGGTGTTTATCTATGCTGCCATCTTGGTTTCTCCCAAGCACAGATTGTTTATATTTCAAATTCTCTGCCCCAAAGAGTGCTGCATAAAAGAGATCCAGAAACAGGAACTTAAATTGTATGCATGATTCATTTAAGAGAAAGCCCACCTAGCACAGGGCCAAGCCCAACACAGGAAGTAACACTCACCAGTCTACAATGATGCCATGAGGTATGAGGACATATTCCAAATCTCCATAATAGTACTGTGGTATGTAAATAAATTCAAGACATACCCTGGCCTATTGTTCATAATGTGCAAACCAAATAATTTTGGTTATGGCATTTTTTTTCATTGGAAATTTATTTTAAAACCATAAATAAACAAAAAAGTGTCATTTGAAAAACAAAATAATGCCAAAAAACAGAAAGTAGTCCTATGATCAATATGACATTATATTATATGCTGTGAACCTATGAAAAGTTCAATGGGACAAGGTAATGTTTCATTCAATTTGATAAAGAACCTAGTACTGAAGAACACAGAGTACATGCATAAAATACCTTAGCTTATGCCTTAATTATAAATGTTACCATGACTATAACATGTATCTATAACATTATATTTGTAATCATATTAATATATATATATATAATATATTATATAATACTATAGTATTATATATACTATTACATTTCCATGCATTGTATAAGCCTCATTTGCCTGATAAAGATTAGCTATTAAAAATACATGTCTCTGGGGATTAGTGTAGACCCAAATTTCTGAGTCATCTAATCCTTCTTGTAAAGACTTCTGCAAGACGTACTATGGTGTAAACTAAAGTCAGTCTTATTGGGAAACAGTTGCTCCAGAAAACTGGCCCATCCAGGCACTGGTAAAACTAAAAGCAAGTTTGTCTCTTGTTTAGGATGGGATGCGAAAGTTTTATGGTTAAGATAGTAAAGAGATGAGAGAGAAAATGAAGGTGAATATGTTACTTTTACTTTCAGATCTTTAGGAAAGGATGCAACACAAAAGTCTGAACACCCTCAAACTGTACCATGGCTGCATTGCCGGTTCTGGTTCTCTAATTACTCCCTCCCACTTCCAGCAGACTTTTCTGTCCAGCTTTAAGCTTTCCAGGCCTTTCATAATGCAGACCTTTCCTAATTTTCCAGCCCAGTTCCCTAAACTGTCTCCTTCCTGTCCTCAGATTGGTCTTCAGTCGAGTTGTTTTCCTTCCCAGCCCTGTGTCTGTCCTGCATCTACATCTTCTCCCTGTCCTTCTTCTCTGTCCTGTATTCCGAGCTCAGCTTCCCCGGGGAGCTTGGGTCAGTCAGTACCCGCTTCTTTCCGGAAGCCTTGATGCCCGCTCCTGTCCTCTGATCTTCTTTCTCAAACTCCCAGCATCCCTCCCAGCTATCTGCTCTCCTAGACTGGAGAAGCCCTTTCAGCTCCTTGAGAAAACTGCCGTTCCTTCCAGCACCTGGTTTGGGTTTTGCTGTTTTAGAACACACTTGAGCCTCATTTAATGCCGGGACATCCTCCTGCTTTTCATTCTCCTCCTCACTCCGTATTTAAAACCAATTCCCTTTTGCTCAGGTCTTGGAAGGGCAATTGATGGTCCAGCCTCCCCCTGCTCCCATCCCAAACTTGTAATAGTTCCCCCCAAATTTATCCTTCTCTCACAGGAAAAGACAACTTCTTTTTCTAGTTGCTCAGATAAAAACCTCAAAATTGTTGTCCATTTCATTCTTATATCCCCTTCATACAACTCAATAGTCAATCTTACCATTGATTCCTTCAAAATGTAACCAGGACCACCCTCTGTCACCATTATGTCTCCTGGGATTATTGCCATAGTTGCCAAACTCACCTTTCTGAGTCCACCTTGGCATGCATACTTCCACCCACATGGCAGCTGAAATGCTCCTTTAAAAATGTACATGATGTCATAGCAGTCTTCTGCGGTTGTTTTCAAAGGCTTCCCATTTCTCTGAGTACAATGCAGAGTCCTCACCATGGCTTCCCTCTCTTCCTCCCTCACTGCTTTAGGCATTGTCCTCCTTGCTGATCCCTGAATGTGCCAAGCATGCTTTCACCTCAAGGGTCTTGCACTTGACATTTTCTTTTCTTCCCCCAGATATCCATATGGCTTACCTTTCACTTCCTTCAAATCTCCATTCAGATGTCACCTCTACAGACAGGCCTTCCTGACCACCCAAATAAAATAGCAGCCACCTCATACCCACTCATCCTTGTCTGCTTCTTACCCAGCTTTACTTTCCTTCTTAATATGTATTCTACTACATGTGATGTGTGTCTGTGTGTGTATGTGTGTGTGTGTGTGTGTGTTGTCTTGTCTCCTCCCACTGGAATATTAGCTTCTTCTGGCAGAGACTTTGTCTTATTAACGATTGAGTCTCTGGGCAGAGCCTGAACCACCAGCTGTACATGAACTTTCATAAGACCTGCTATCAAGCCAAGGTCAAGGCAGATGGGAACCATGACCAGCATCAGGGAGATCATCCATGTGAATAGTTCTTTCTGGATCCTCTTTCAGACCACACCTACTAACCACTCTACTTCCCAGAGCCAGGTGATCATTAACTAACAGCCATCTGAACCCATTCCTTCCATCATGCAAATCCGTTACTGCCCTTGCGAAGTCTCAGAGACAATTCTCCACTTCATGTTCTAGAGCTCTTTGTAAGCTGTGATGTTAGAGAAATTACCTACCTTCTCTGAGATTCAGTGTCCCTCTCCTGTAAATAAGACATACAAAACCTATAGACAGGGTAGTTGTGAGGATAAGGCATAGAACAGCTCCCTCCCCAAATAAGAAAATGACAAATTAAACCAACCTATAGGTAAAAACTAATGGTAATCAGTAGCTCAGAGGCAGATAGAGTACTGTTAAGAGCATACACTTATGCCGAAACCCGTTTGGCTCAGTGGATAGAGCGTCGGCCTGCGGACTGAGGGTCCAGGGTTCGATTCCGGTCAAGGGCATGTACCTTGGTTGCAGCACATCCCCAGTAGGTGGTGTGCAAGAGGCAGCTGGTCGATGACACTCTCTCATCAATGTTTCCAACTCTCTATCCCTCTCTCTTCCTCTCTGTAAAAAAATCAATTATATATATATATATATATATATATATATATATATATATATATATATTTAAAAAGAGTATACACTTACAAGTACAATATACCTGGAGACAATGAGACCTTGGGCAATTTAACCTCTGAGTCCCATTGTATTCATCTGGAAAGTGGAGTCAATGCCTGCCTCATGTGGTTATTGTGATGACTAAATAAGACAGACAATGGATATAAAACTCACATCATATCTAGTCTATCATACTTATTTAATAAATATTAACTGCTTAGATGTACTGAAACATCAATAGTTTACTTACAACTGATATGCTTTAATTAACTTAAAGAAGTGATGTAAATCTACTTGCCAAACTCTCATTACCCTAGGTAAAGCTGTAAATGTAAAAGCAGAAGAAATGTATTTTTCAAAAACTATTCTATAATCCAAACTGGCCCTATTTCCAACAGAATAGTGAATTGTTGCTGTTGAGATAAATGACAACTAGAGGTAAAGGATCTACTTGGTTATCCTTGATATCGCACATTGTAAGTTAAGCCCCAAACCTGGGGGAGTGGAAACTGCTGTGGACTGTAGATAATTGTGCTATTAATCCACTTTTTAAAATAAATATCTAGACAAGAAGTCTTTAAAGAGCTTCAGTATCACAGATAACATGCCCTAAATTTATTCAGCACAATCTTTCTCTGCTCCAAGATGCAAAACACGGCCAAGCTGGGGAAGTGACAAACACATTAACTGAGCCATTTTATACAACATCAAACCTCAGAACTCAATCCAAATCTCTTTTTCTCATTTAATGATACAGTATATTGGAAACCTTCTTTCTAAGTCATATATATATATATATATATATATATATATATATATATATATGCGCACACACACACACATATTTGCTTAGAATATTTCTTGTATTATTTTCCAAGTGATTTTCCCCAGGGAGAAAAATAGTTTGGAAACACATATAAAAAGTGAATCTCCGCTCTTCTCTGCTGCTAAATCCTGCACTTTGCGACCCATTCTCTCCTTCAGGCAGTGACCATGGCTGCTGCCAATTTCAGGCTCAGGGCTACCTCTCCTCTCCGCCATCAAAGAGGAGGGGAGTCTAACCCCTCAGCTCTGTTTCCAAGAATCCCACACTTGAACATCAGCACCTTGAACTTATTCTGAGTTTGTCTTTCCTGACAATTTAAATTAATCTAATTATCCTGAATTCTACTGGAGGAAAGGACATAAACGCAGGAACTGTGTCTATTACACATTGATTATTTCCAACCCAGGCAGGCCCTCTCACTGCCTCCTTATGTCTTCCACAAAATTACCTTGCTTTTGAGAGGGCTCCTTTTGACACAAATAGATTGGTCTGTTTACACGATTCCATCATTGCTTTTTAGAGTTTAACAACCTACCTTTCCTATTAGTCACACAGATTTACCTTGTTCTCTTTTAAGAGTATCTATTATTAAATAGTAGTGCTACATTTAACCATTCTATGGATGGAATGGCTTTTTTACTAATGGTTTTGTAATTGTTAAATACAATGGCCTGTTTTCCACCTTAATCCTACTGGCTTTCTGACACTCTTAATGACCTCTTTGCCCCCTCCCCTCCAAACGCTGTTCCCTGGGCACCTCCCTCTCTTCCTTTTCTCTCCTACTTTGCTCCTCATTCTTAGTCTCTTGATATGGCTTCTCCTGAACACTATGCCTCTTATAGGTTTCTACCCATAACAGTAATTTTTAAATTTCCCCCATTTTCATTGAGCATTCCTATCCACCCCCAAGTATCAGATCTCTTTCTACTTGCTGATTATTTCTAAATATATTCAATCACTCTCCTGAATTCTAAATACAAATGTAAAATTGCTTACAATGCATCCTGCCCTGAAGGCCCTATGGTAGGTCACTACAGACTTAATCTGTCCAGAAAGGAACTTATTTCTCCTTCATATTTTCATCTCCCTCACCCCACACCCAGACATGACCATTTTTTCCATGGCAACTGGCTTTATTTAAATTCAATTTGAATTTGTTGGTGTGACATACTATCTAATAAAAGAGTAATATGCAAATTAACCATCACTCCGTTCAAGCCACATCCATCAGCCAATCAGAGCAAGTATGCAAATTAATCCCAACCAAGATGACTGCAGCCACAGAGAGCAGTTGAGAGGCTTGGGTTTCCCCGGAAATGGAAGCCAAGCTTTCCACACACTCTGGCCAGCCTAGGCCTCCACTCAAGGATACAAAGTTTCAATTATAGAAGATACATAAAACAAAATAGAAATGGCGGCAGCCACAGAGGGAGCAGGGGGTTAGGCTCTGCTCCAGGCTACAAAGTTTCAATTGTAGAAGGTAAATAAATTCCAGATACCAGGGCCTCCACTTGGGTTGCAGGAGGGTGTGGCCAGCCTGCAAACAACCACAGGCCCCTCACTCAGGCTGCCCCACACCCCAAGGGAACCCCCACCCTGATCCAGGACAGTCTTCAGGGCAAACCAGCTGGTCCCCACGCATGCACCAGGCCTCTATCCTATCTAATAAAAAGTAATATGCAGATTGACCATCACTCCAACACACAAGATGGCTGCCCCCATGTGGACACAAGATGGCCACCATAAAATGGCCAGCAGAGGAGGGCAGTTGGGAGGGAGCAGGCCTGCAGGGAAGGGTAGTTAGGGATGACCAGGTTGGCAGAGGAAGGAAGTTGGGGGCAAACAGGCTGGCAGGGGAGCAGTTAAGACATCAATGAGGCTGGCATGGGAGTGGTTAGGGGGTGATCAGGCTGGCAGACAGAAGTGGTTAGGGGCAAATAGGAAGGCAGGCAGGCTAGTGGTTGGCAGCCAGCAGTCCTGGATTGTGAGAGGGATGTCTGACTGCCCATTTAACATCCCTCGAGGAGTCCCAGATTGGAGAGGGTGTAGGCTGAGCTGAGGGACCCCCACCACCACCACCCTGTGCATGAATTTAATCCACCGGGCCTCTAGTTGGTTAATAAAATTGTATAGATTTTCAGGTGTATAATTTTATAATACATCATCTGTATATTATACTGAGTGTTTATCACCCCAAATCACAGAGTGACATTTTTATATGTGTGTTTTTTTGTTTGTTTGTTTTTAGAGAGAAGAAGGGAGAGGGAGATGTGCTCGGACCAGGAATTGAACCCCCCACAACCTCTTGATTCATAGATTGACACTCAATCACAAAGCCACAGCACCAGGGCCAGAGTGACATTTTTAAAAACATAAATTGGGTGTAAAGTTTCTTCTCAGGATGTAATGATTTCTTAGCACGTGGTGTGTGCTGTCTTGAATATTCTGCTTCAGAGTCCTCCCGTGGCTGCCTCTTGCTGACACTTTAGATGGTGGCTCAACAGTCATGGGAAAGAGGCCTCCCTGACCACCAGAGCAAAAACAGTGCTCCCCAGCCTCCTCCAGTCACCATCTGCTTGTTCTCCTCTCTCCTTGCCATTGCACTAACTGAAACTATCTCCTTTATTTATTTGCTCTCGCACTGCCTCCCTGTGTTCTTTCTCTAGAAAGTAAGCTCCATGAAGACAGGGCTTTGGTCGTGTTCTCTGCTGTATCCCTAGAGCCTAGACCTCCACTGGAACCCAGCAGGACAGTGAACATACGTGGATGCCTAAATAAATGGACCGCAATTCTTTTAAGAGCCAAGGCCCTCCTGTTAAATTAATAATAGAACAACACATTCCAACCTGAATCATTAGTTTTATTTGACCATGAGATGTGTCCTTCCCCAACCCACTCACTCATGCAATCCATTCATAATCACTGATTATTTGTGAATTACAGGGTGATCTCTTTAAAAAGGAATCTCAATGTAATACAGTGGCTCCACCGGCCACCCTCACCACGTTTTACATTAAACCTCACAGTGCAGTGACAACCACTGCCTCCTACAGTAATCATTCTCCATGGGAGGGGGTGGGGGAGGGCGGGATGCTGGCGGAAGCCAGTGGCCACAGGGCAGAACTCATTTGATTTAGGACACTGAAAAGAGGGGTGCCCTCTGGTTGACTCCTGGGAGGGATTGTCAGGGATACAGAGGCTCTGGTCTGGGAACCCATCACCCTACGTCCTCCTCTCGGGCACAGTGCCACATGTTGGACCTATAAACTCTCCAGATCACTCACTGGGCCCCTCGTGCTGTGTCCCTCCTGCAGAGGAGTAACTGAAGCTCCAGGGGCACTAGCTTGCCTGGAGTTTGGCCCGAGACCCCACAGCGAGAGTCCCAGCGCAGGTTGCAAAGCTCAACTTCACCTGAGCTACTTTATCTTCCAGCTGCCCTAGAAAATCCTCAGGATCCTCTTGGAAAACAAAACAAAGAGGGCCGGGCTGGAGAGCTCAGGAGGAAGCACAAAAGGAAGGAGGTCCCCAAGGGTGGCCTGCGGCGGTCTTCACAGACGCCCCGCTCCCTCCCGGGGGTGACCCTGGCGGCTGGCAGGCGTGGGGACCCGGGGCGGCACAGGCTTACCGCTGGAGTAGCGGATTCTGGGCCGGGCCCGGGGTGGGGGACTGAGGGGAGACACGGAACACCGGGTGACGAGATGAGTGTTTGGTCGGATTGCGCGCCAGGAGCCAGAGCCGGAGCCCGAGCCGGAGCCGGGAGGGGAAGGGAGGGCCGGACTTAAGGATGGAAGCGGTCCCCGCCGCGAGGGAAGAACAAAGCTTTGGCCCGAGCTTACCCGAACGCACGTCAAGGCCCGAGTCTGAGAGGAAGGAGGGTGCCAAGAAGAGCGGGGAGAGGAGCGCGCGTCTCGGTCCCAAATCCGTTGGGAGTTTGCCTTCACCACTACGCCTCGCCCGCGGTCTGGTCTGGCGCCGCAGCCCTGCTCTCGGCCTCGCTTCTCCGGGGCGACGCGGGGAGGCGAGGCCTGGGAGGGGTCAGGGGGGCGCTGGAGGTGGGAGCCGGGGTGCCCCCGCCCCAGCACGCGACCACTGGAGGAACGGGGCGCGCGCGCGGGGACCCGCGGCCTGGCCGGGCTCCGGCGCCTCTGCCTGGGCGCCCCCTCCCATCTCCCCCCTGGGCGGGTCGGCGGGCGGAGGTGCGGAGCCGGAGCGGGGTGGGCGCGGGGAGCCGCGCGGAGCAGCGCCCGCTCCACTGGAGCGCGGCCCCCGGGACCCGCCTGGCCCGCGCCCCCTGAGACTGGGGAGATGGGGCTGAGGCCGCCGGGGCTCGGTTTTTACAGGAAGAGAAAGCGGTTCCTTGTCCCTAGGTCTGTCGTCCCAGCTCCAGGCTAACAATGTCCTTGCGAGGTCTCTGCGCTTTTTATCCCAAACAAATACACGAAGGGGCCTGCGCTCCAGGGCGTAATGGAAGTAGGGCTGTGCAGGAAACTCTCCGGAAATGTCTTCTACCCACCGAACCTCCAAGCCTGGAGTCTGAAAGAGCCACGCGATTAGTTTTACCTCGGACCGCGCCGCAGTTAAGGTGTGGACTTCGAAACAGGACCTCCCCTTTACATCATCCAGCAAGGGCGGGGCGGGGGGGTGTGTGAGGAGGGGAGGGAGAGATTTTTACAAATTATCTGCTTTATAATTTTTTTTTTTGGTAAAAATATTAGATTTTGATGGTTTCAAGTTGCAGTTTGAAGCAATCTTTCTCCTCAGGTGAGAAATCATCTTAGGAATCTTTGTTGATTCAACTCCTAACCTCAGCCACCCCCCACCGCATATTCAGGGTCTTTGTCCATTTCTCAAGGGCCCTGCTTTCCCGTTATGTATGTATTCATTCTCCGTCCGGTCTGTGCTATCCTGCTCCGCCCTTTACCGATGGGTGTGAAGCCCTGGGATGAATACAGCTTTCCCACTCCCGCCTCTCTAAAAGACACTTAAAATTTTATATATATATATATATATATATATATATATATATATATATATTTGATTTTTTACAGAGAAACATCCATGAGAGAGAATCATCAATCAGCTGCCTCTTGCACACCTCCTACTGGGGATGTGCCTGCAACCAAGGTACATGCCCTTGACCAGAATCGAACCAGGGACCTTTTAGTCCGCAGGCCACGCTCTATCCACGGAGCCAAACCGGTTTCGGCTAAAAGACAATTTTGTTTATCTTGAGGTTCTGGCACTCGGCAGAGGGAGCAATGCTGATTTTGCCTGGTTTGAGGGCAAATTGTTATCAATCAGCTAACGTCGCTCTAGGTTGGAAAAATAGTCCTTCAGACGTGGTCCCTGGCAATGCCCAGCACCCTTTGGTCTTAGCCTCTCCTAAGGGCCTGCGCAGTGGAAGGAAGACAACCCCTTGGATGGCTCCGATTAGACACCGCGCTGGTCCACCGGCTCCCATTAAACTGGTAAACTGTGCACAGGTAAACATTTTCTTTAAGAATCATCAGAGGTCCTTGTTTGGGGCCACTTTAGTCTTCCTTTCACCTCTTTTCCCAGAGGCAAAGGACCATCTTCTATGTTCATTGTCAAAGACCAAGCTGAGGAAGCAGCTTTACAGCCAATGTGAGTAAAACTTCCAGAAATGAAAAGTGCTGTCACTGTTCTGATGACCGACTTTGGGATTCATAAGACTCATCGGGCCAGCACCCTACCTGCACCTGCTAGTGGGATTCAGGGGTCTGTATTGCTGAGACACTCAGGTGAGTGTGATTCAGGTGGTCGACAAGCCATGCCTTCATAGCATCTTATTCCTGCAAAATAAAACTTGCTGGTGTGAGTGGCTGTGCCAGATTAGGGTCACGGGGCTTCAAAATAAGTTACAGATGTAGCTGCTCTCCAGAAGACGAATAGCAACAACTGTGTATCCAGCTCAGGCACTGTGGAAGATGCAAGGGAAATGGTAAATGAATTTTCTTTCCTTAGAAAGACCATTAATGAATGTAAAACCCAATAGGTTCATAATGAATAATATGTAAGTTGCTTGGATGAAAACAGGAATCTTATGAATGCACACTGGAGAAAGCCTTATAGAGACCCTTATAGGAATTCCTATGGAGACTACAGAATGAACAAATTGTTTTTAAAATTTGAATTCATTTTATTATATTTTTATATATTGATAACATTTTGTAATTAAATACTTTGAACAGCATTACTTTAATAATATTAATACTTGATGTCACAAATAATATTTTCAAGTACCAATACCCAAGAATAATAACTCAATTGTTCAGGATTTATTCTTTAAAAAATATATATATATTTGTTGTTTTCAGAGAGGAAGAGAGGGGGAGAGAGATAGAAACATCAATGATGAGAGAGAATCATTGACGGCTGCTTCCTGCACACTTCCTACCGGGGATGGAGCCCACAACCCAGGAGTGGAACCATGACCTCCTGGTTCATAGGTGGATGCTCAATCACTGAGCCACACTGGTCGGGCAAGGAAATTTTTTTATTTTTTATTTTTTATTTTTTTAGTTGTAGTTTTGAAGTGGTTGTGCAAGGCAGCAAGTTTAGGTGTTGACCTATGCTGCCATCTTGTTGTTTTTTTCATCAAAGCAAAATTCTTTCTAAATCTCAAATTGTTGTTACATGTCTAGTGGAATAAGTTCCAGTCAGATCCCAATTGTTCTAGTAATAATCCGTATATGACCTTAGCCAATGAGGCTAAACCAATTGCATTAGTATAATATACCTTAATGTTCTCATCTAAGAGGGGGCAATACATTTGTTTTATTGTATGTGATGATGATGAGATTAACGTGCAATAACATGCAAGAGAATTCTTTTAAAAATACTATAAAACTGAAAGGTGTTATTAATCTGAGGTGCTGTGAAAATGTCTGACCAAATGTTTGTAAAGTCATTTGATGAGAAAATGACAGTAATTGCCTTTTAAAGATGGGTGTAGGGTGACCAATCGGGGACAAGCTGAGGCTAGTAAGAGAATGGATACAGTGAAATAAGAAAATTATTAAAATAAATGGAATTTTCCGTAAGATATTTTAGCTCAGCTATCTTCTAATATTCCTTTGAAGAAGATGTAAGAATAAATACATACATCATTACAAGTAAATGTAATTGTATTTTTATGTCATCTCTTTACCCCCTTTTTAGTTGTTAGTTCCCAGCATTTTAAATTCTGAAGTTATCTTATGCCAGTACCTGGGCTGTGCCAGCACAGCCAAGGGTTCCATAAGCCTGAGCAGGGATGGAGAAATGATAGACAAAGAGAAAAAACTGGGTCTAGGTGGATCTTCTGTGCCTGGCTGAGGCCACAGAACAGATCCAGACTGCAAACCTGATGCTTTATTTATAGTCAGGGGCAAACAAGGTAATTTACAATGTTCTTGTAAGTTTCACTTGTTTTGGCAGCACTTGCTGCCCCTCCCACAGCCCACTAGCTACCCAAGAAAGATCTAGGGAGCAGTCACAAGATCAAGCTTAATTATTGTTTGCGTCTTTGCCAGCAGGTCAGTCTGAGGCTTAACCTTATAGCCGCTTCCTACAAGTATCATGGTGAAAACACAAATATTTATAGTTACTGGAATTCTCCCCCTGACTAAAGACGTTTTTCCTGGAAGTATATTCTAATCTTTTGACAGTTTGGTAATTCCTTAACTTCAGCCAATACTAAAGGTATAATTCAATCTATGCACTTATTTGCTCAGAGCTAGTCACTTACTGACACTAGATTCCAATTACAGAAGGGCATTTCGTTCTTTCTGAGTCCTGAAACACGAAAATAAATTTAAAAGAAAAGAAACCTCTCAGCCTGAGAATTGTGTTGAAATACATAAACATATGAAACTTAGTGACTCAGATTGTTAGTCACAGAATCACTGGTTAGGCTGGATGAGATCCACTGTGGACAAAGGCCAGTCATAATGATGATGTTATTTTGCTTTTCTTTAGTGCTGAACAAAACCCTTTACAAATGTTAGAAGTACAAAAAGACAAAGTGGAAGATGCTTTCTCCCAGTGTTCAGGTTAAGTAAGAATCTTGCTACCTTTGAGGTATTTTTTTCTTCCTAAATACAGAAGAACTCGTTGCAAATAATTGTAATACAGCGCAACTTAAGCAAAAGCCTCATTAGTATTCAATTAACATATATGCCCTCTTTTCTGGCCTCTTATTTGAAGCAGATTGAATCCAATGTGTAGTTTTAGAGTAAAGAAAACAATGGCTCCTTAGTAGTTCTTACAAATAAAGCCAGGAGCTACATTCAGAATCATATTTTGTATAACTACACCAAAGAATGCACTGTGGGGCATATTTAAGCCTGTTCTTTTACAATAATGTCAGGCGTGAGTAATATCACCCATGGTAAGTGCTGGGCTGCTTCAGAAATATCCTCCCACTATCTCCCCTTCTGACCAGAACAGGAATTGGATAGCGTCAGGGCCAAAGAAGAATGTGTCCATGTGTTTCTCCAGATCTCAGAGTCCTGGCAGCCAACCTCAACTCTCTTGGCTACCATAAAGCAGTCATTGAAGGGACACAGCTGCAGGAACTAGCACTAAATAAATCCACAGGGCTGGAGGCACAAGTCATATACATGACCCTAACACAATACCTTGTGGTTATGGATGAGCGGATTAGCATCTAATGATGCTGTGGCAGCTTATGCAAAATTAATTGGAGCCTCAGCCAGTGCTGAGTTTCTAATGGAAAGATGTCCACTTAAAACACACACACACACACACACACACACACACACTCACACACACAGCCCCCCAAAAGAACAAAACACCACCAAAAAACTCCAACAACAATAATAACAAAATCCAAGGGTCCTCCTTAGTTGATAAGGACTTTGGCTGGTGTTGTAGGGGAGACTAAAGACCAATGGGAACAGGAAGTGAACTGTTTATTAATGGTACATGAATTCTCTTCAGATCAGAATTGATGGACAATATCCCAGGAATTGATCGAGTTATTGCCATGCTCTTGGCTTATTTTAGAGTTGAGGTTGGGGAGCTTGGGAAAGAGGTTGGGGAAATGTGTCTTGAGGTCTAGAGTTTTCTCACATGGGGAAAAAGACTAAGGAAGAAAAAGAGATTAGACACTAATCTACCAAGAATAACACTTCCCAAAAAGTGTTATTGATTCAATTTTGTTTATATTCGAAGAAGATGTTGTGATTTATTAAGTTTGAGAAACAACAAGATAAGGTGAGCACACACACATGGCTGTGGAACTTCTAGAAGCCTTTAATATGCCAATGTGCACTATCAGTATTCAGGAAGACTGGCAGAGTGCACTGCTTCTCAAACGTTTTTGATCATAGCAACCTTTTTAGGAGGTATTTAAAAACAAAGGTTTTTAAAAATTGCATTATTATCAAATATTAAAATGTATACCTTTAGTGTTATATCAAACTAAGGGATTTTAATGTTCTTAAAATACACTTGAAAAGACTATTTAAAATATAACATTATTTTCAAATTGTGCATTGATGTCTCTTCCAAAATATGCAATGTGAACTAATGGACATGGCTAGGCTACCTCTGAAAGGCTCTGTCTTTGTGATTTGTGCCATTCTTCAGGTTTATGGGAAACTTTGTATTGTCTTATAAGACAAGAAACTTATTCCCACTCACCTCCATTTGTACTTTCTGCTTCTTCAGGTAGGAACCAAATCAGTCTTCTGGGTAGCAACAGGGATGAAAGCCATCTCATTGTGCCAATTCCCCTTTGTCCCTCTCAATGATAGTGTGGTGCTCCCAACACAATTGTTCTTATTTTCATTTATTTTTTACTTTTTTAAAATTGATTTTAGAAAGGGAGAAAGGGAGATAGAGAAAAGTGAAAGAGAGAGGAAAACATGAATATGAGAGAGACATGGATTGGTTGCCTCCCGTGCGCATCCTGATGGGGGATCAAACCCGCAACCCAGGAATCAAACCCATGACCTCTGTTACAGGGGACGATACCCCAACAAACTGAGCCACACAAGAGGGGCAAGGCAATCATTTTTGAATGCTGCCAGCATGAAGAATATCCCCATGAAGGAAGCAAAGATGGATGTAGTATAGCTAGCCATAAAATGGCATGGGCACACTGGGCTCCTGATTATTTTTAAAGAGCTCTCTATCACTTACAGGCCAATGGGAATCTATTGCAGCACCCACACTAATAATCCTGTGATTTGTTCTGGAAGGATCTGAGTTCTTCACATTTTCTAACGGGGAATCTTTTTAACTATGCTCACTATCTTAGTTGTCCCTTCAGGATTCATAGAAATCAAGCCTAACTTACGGAGGATCATATTTTATAAGTTTTAGCAATTCAGTTTATAACTTTTATTTTTTGTTTTTGTTTCAGCTTTATTGATGTATAACTGACAAAATTGTATATATTTAGGGTGTATAACATAACTTGATATAGTTATACATTGTGAAATAATTGTCAGTTTTGCTAATTAACATACTCACATAGGTATCACACAGTTATCTGTGTGTGTGTGTGTGTGTGTGTGTGTGTGTGTATGAGAACACTTAAGATCTAGTCTCTCAGAAAATTTCCCTTCCCCCCCAATTTTATTGAATTTATTTGTGTGACATTAGGTAACAAAATTGTATAATTTTCAGGTGTACAATTCTATAATACATCATTATATATTGTATTGTGTGCTCACTACTCCAAGTCAATCTTCTGTCACTATTTATCCCCACCTTAACCTCTTCTACCTCTCCCCAACCCCCTTTCCCACTGGTAAGCACCATACTGTTATCTGTGTCTATGAGCTCTTTTTTTTCTTAATCCCTTCACCTTTTTCATCCATTCCCCCAACTACTACTCACTGACAGCTGTTTTTTTCCTCTCTATGCATGGGTCTCTTTTTATTTTGTTTATTTTGTTCATTAGATTCCACATGTAAATGAAATCAAATGGTATTTGTCTTTCTATGAATGGCTTATTTCACTTAGCATAATACTCTCTAGGTCTATCCCTGCAGTCCCAAAAGATAAGATTTCTTTCTTTTGTACAGCTGAGTATTCCATTGTGTAATATACCACCTATTTTTTATCCACTCATCTGCTGAAGGGCACTTGGGCTATTTCCAGATCTTGGCTATTGTAAGCAACACTGCAATGAACATAGTGATGCATATATTCTTTTGAATTAGTATTTCAGCTTTCTTTGGATATATTTCCAGAAGTGGAATCTCTGTGTCATATGGCAGTTTTATTTTAATTTTTTTTGGAGGATTCCATAGTGTCTCTATCAATCTGCATTCCCACTACCAACACTTGTAAAGAATGTATATTCTGCTGCTTTGGGGTGAAATGCTCTGAAGATATCAACTAAATCTATCTGATCTAGTGTGTCACTTGAGACTATGGTTTCCTTGTTGATTTTCTGTCAAGTCTATTCACCTATTGATGTCAAAGGGCTGTTAAAATCCCATATTATGACTGCATTACTATTGCTGTCTCCCTTTCTCTCCATCAAGATTTGCTTTATATATTTAGGTGCTCATATATTGGGTGGATAAATGTTTACAAGGGTCATATTCTCTTGTTGGTTTGTTCCCTGTATTATTATGTCATGTCATTCCTTGTTTCTTAGTATAGCCTTTATTTTAAAGTATATTTTGTCTGATATAAGTATTTCTACCCCAGCATTTTTTTATTTCAATTTGCGTAAACTATCTTTTGCCATGTCTTTACTTTTAGTCTGTGTCTGCTTTCCTTGTTCTGAGGTAGGCATCTTGTAGGTAGCAAATATGTAGGTCATATTTTATTACCCATTCAGCTACCCTATGTGTTTTGATTGGGGCATTTAAGCCATTTATATTTAAAGGGATTATTGACAGGTACATATTTATCACCATTTTATTCTTTATAACTATGTTCCTCTGTTTTTTTCTTCTCCTTAAAGAAGACCCTTTAACATTTCTTATAATATTGGTTTGTTGGTAATACATCTTTTAGCTTTTTCTTGTCTGGGAATGTCTCTATTTCTCTTTCAATTTTAAATGACCACATTGAGAGTAAAGTAGTCTTGGTTGTAGGTCATTGCTTACACAGAATTAATAACTCAGAACTTATCTATATATATAAAAGCCTTAGTGACCATCCAACCATTCAACCATTCGATTGGTAGCTATGATGTGCAATGGCTACCAGGGGACAGATGCTCTGACTGTTAGCTATAATGCTCACTGACCACCAGGGGCCAGATGCTCAAGGCAGGAGCTGCCGAGCTATAGTGACTTGGCAGCTGCTGGTCTCAGGTGATGCACCTGGAACCAGAAAGGAGGGAGCCTAATTCAGCGATGTGTCACCTGAGAACTGCCCTCTCGCAATCCAGGACCTCTTGGAGGATGTCAGAGCCAGTTTAGGCCCAATCCCTGCAGGCCAGGCTGAAGGACCCCACCTCATGTACTGGGCCTCTAGTATTTTATAATAAATCCAAAATCTATACACTAAAACTTATTAATATGATTTTGTTAAATATATACCCAAAAGTGGAATTGCTGGATCATATATTAGTTCTATTTTTAATGTTTTGAGGAAACTCCATACTGTTTTATTGTGATAACTATATCAATTTACATTCCCACCAATAGTATACAAGGATTCCCCTTTCTTCACATCTTTGACATTTATCTCTCTCTTTTTATACCAGTCATGCTAACATATGTGAGGTGATATCTCATTGTGGTTTTGATTTGCATTTCCCTGATGATTAGCAATGTGGAGCATCTTTTTATATGTCTACTGGCAATTTCTCTGTATTCTTTGGAAAAATGTCTATTCAGGTTCTTTGTCCATTTTTTAAAAGTAAGTTAATTGTTTTGTGCTATTGAGTTACTTATATATTTTTATATTAACCCCTTATCCAATAAATAATTTGAAAATATTTTTTTTTATTCTATAGATTGCCTTTTCATTTTGTTATTTCTTTTGATGTTCACAGCTTTTTAATTGATGTAGTCCCACTTTTTTGCTTTTTAAATAGGAAAATATAGAAAAAGAAATAAAACATAAATGTATTTTATTTATTTTATTTTATTAAATATTTTGTTTTGATTTCAAAGAGGAAGAAAGAGGGACAGAGATATAGAAACATCAATGATGAGAGAGAATAATTGATCAGCTGCCTCCTCCATGTACCCTACTGGGGATCGAGTCCAGACATGTGCCTTTGACTGGAATGGAACCTGGGACCCTTTGGTCCCTAGACTGACACTCTACCCACTGAGCTAAACCATATAGCGCTAAAGGCATTTTAAACATAGTGTGGTGTCTTCCAGTTTTGTGATTAATGAAAGGTCACCTTCATAGTTCTGTCTAAATGTTTGCTCTATATTTCTATACCTTGGTTCTCTGCTTCATACTCTAAGTAAAATAAACGTACAACACAAGTGTTTTACCAATTTATAATAAACTCTAAATAAATATTACCTGAAACGGTAATGCCATATTTATTTAATCTTTCTCCAATGTATTTTTATTACTTCCAAATTTTGATCATATAAGTATATCTAAATAAATGTTTATAATAAGACATTTATATGCATTTTAACAGTTTTAGAGAATAAATTCTCCAGAAATGAAATTTCTAAGAGGGTGTAAATATTTTAAGACTCTTGATATATATATGTATTGCTAAATTTAGCTTACCATAATAGTGTGTTTTCTTGGGAAATTATAGTAATTCTTATGGGATTTTTAACTGAACATGGATAATATTTTATTGCAAAAACACTTTTAGGTTTGAGGGAAAAGAGTTTTAGTTAACATATGTTAAAAACTGGGCACTTAGAACTAATAAGGAAAGTCAGTTTGAATTTGTGATTAATTCTTAACTGTAGACTACTTTAAACAATGTGCTTTTATTGTGGGAGTCCATAAACTAATACCTAGACTAATGAAAACTTTATGGTGCTCTGTGTCAGGCTTTTGGCTCCAAGTCAGGCAGACTCGGCTTTAAACTCAGACTTCACCACCTACCACCTGGCCTTGGGCAACTTTCTTAACTCCTTTGCGTTATTTTATAACATCTGTTTAATGAAGAGAATGTTAGTTCCTTTTTCTTAGGGTTACTCTGGGACTTAAATAAAATCGTGTATTCAGAGTACTGAGTACCTAGGAGTGCCCAATACATTTGATCAGTTATTAGAATAATTTAAAATGGAATTCAGTTAGAATTTCTGCATTAATAGACAAATCAGTTGGAGAGTTTCAAAGAAATAAACAAACCTACATTTATATGTTCATGTAAATGAGCTATCATTTTTCATGAAATTATATTCATTGTGTTAAAAACCTGTTCTCTATATCATGTGTATATATGTGTGTGTGTGAGTAAAACAAAATGAAGTTATAAGAAAAGTCCTTGTCAGTACAAACAGTGATGAATTCTGAACTGAAAGGCCTATTTTTTAATTTATTGCTTTACATTTTTAAATTTTACACTGGAAAGAAAAATTAGCTTGAGTTAATGCTTTTTAACATTTGAAATATGAAGGAAAACAATAAAAGTTTACTTCAAAATTAGTGAATATACTTCAAATAAGCTTATATCAAACATAATTGCATAAAAAAATCTCCATATTTACAGTTTATACCTAAGGAACAAGCACAAATGGATCAAATAGAAAACACAACATTTTCCTAAGTGTTTCTCTAAGGAGCACTGGGTGAAAGCCTTGGAGTGAGAAGTTGTGCCTGCATGCCTTACGTTGGGTATTTGGGTGAAGCCGTATTCGGTTTCTATAGGCCGTTTTAGATGCTATTTGGTTACTGTGGTTAGTGGGATTCTTTTTCTTTAATACTCACTTTACCTCAAGTTCTCCATAACTTCCTAGCTCAGCAAAACTCATGATGCTTCTGAACTCGAAGCTCAGGCCAACGTTGTTATTATGTGACTTTATCTCTTGGCTTGAGAAATAACCTTTGGGTTCTCTCTGTTTCATACCAAGCAGAAATAGCAAACAATCCTGCAAAGTCAGGTGAGAAATTTCAACACTCCTTTAAATTAAGGCCATCCAAAGGAATAAGAGACCACAAAAACCTAGTTTGTATGGTAAATCCAAATTCTAACCAAGGAATTATTTCTTTCGGACTTTAGGATTGATGCTATTGCCTTTTTATTCTCAAATTTCTCAGCAGGTTCAGCACAGTCAGTCACAGAATTTATACCCAGGTCACCTTTTACAGAGCATAAAGGAATGAGAGATGGGTGACTCAAACTTCTCTGTGGGTCTGGGGATTTTGCCAAGGTTTAAGAGATATAGACAGACTGTCTTTGAGATTATAAATGTCAGACCTGGACTTTGTACTCATTACCTTTTCACCTTGATAGTCAAGTTATATTACCTTTTACATTATGGCTGTTTGGGTTACCTGTGACCTTTCTGTATTCATTTTCAACTTTTTTTTCTAGGTCTTAAAACTAGTTTATGTTTCTAGGTTCTTGCATTAGGCATACTTCCTGAGTTCAATGAAGTTTTCTAATCAACTGGATTAAAATTTTAAAAATAGACAACTTTAAAACGTGATGCATATTGAGACTGGTTACTAAAGTTGTCATTTGGTAGTTGTTCAGAGACCTCTTTGTGCTAATTCAGAAAACCTGAAACATAGGTTGCCAATGCTTTTATTTTTTTATTTTTAGTGAGATTAGACATTTTAAAAATACTTTTCTAAATCTTCTTCTTGTAAAGTAATATTGAAGAGGAAAACTCTAGTCTTAAAAGCAAACCATGAAAATGATATAAAATGGCAGACAAGCAATAATTCTCTAAAGTCAGCTTGCTCTGAGCAATGAGAAAAATAGAGAAATAAGGTGGCAGAAATAATTATCTAAGAATCATCCCCCATTTCATGCAGCTCATTCTATGAACTTGTGAAAATTAGTGGAGAATGCAGGGAAAATATCCCTGTCTCTCAGTAAAAATCTCTAGGCACCCCCACCTTGCTGAGATTCTCTAGGTTTGGGGGTTTAGAAGGTTTTGCCAGTGGTATGCAAGCTCCCGTGCAGTTTAAGTGGTCTTAGACCAGGGTTTCTCAACCTGAGCAGTACCAACATTTGGGGCTCAGTGTTGTGGGGGCTGTTTTGTGCATACAGGATGCTTAGCAGCATCCCTAATTCTATTCATTAGAAGTCAGTAGCACTCCCAGATGCACTCATCAAAATATCCCAAGGAAGTGCCAAATGTCCCCTATGGGGCAGGGGTACAAACTCACCTGCAGTTAAGAATCACTTTCCTAGAATAACAGCTCTGATGCTGGCCTCAATTGTTTCCTATTCTATTTTGAAGACATAAAGGAAAACGTTTGTCCAGGAACCAAAAGACACATAGAGAGTGAGTCTATAGCCTCCTTGACTAGGCACTTATGTGAGAAGAGTTTGTGGGTTTTCTTTCTGTCCTGCTTCCTGGAATAGCGAGACGTAATCAAACATACAAAAATATTGGTCATGTTTCAAACATAGAGAAACATATATCAAAGGTTAGATCCAAAGCAAACCCAAAATTTGGTTTTTGCACTTTCTTTTTCATATGAACTCACTGGATTTTTTTCTATTTTCTCCTAGTCCTTCAAAATAGAAATTTGAGTTTGTAATATTAATCGATCTCTAAGGCTTCTATACAAATAAAAGCGTGATATGCTAATTAGACTGGAGAGCGGAACAACTTTCCAGATGTCCTTCCAGACAACCTTCCAGATGAAGCCGGGGCTGGGAGGGCCGAGGCAAGCCGCTGCAGCTGTGAGGGCTGAGCCCCTTGCACGAATTTCGTGCATCAGGCCTCTAGTATTAATATAAGGAAAGGTGAATCTCAGGTGAGGCTGAGCAATGTACTAAGCCTGCCCAAAGCAGTGCTATTTTAAATTTAAATGGGGTTTAAGGCAGGGTTGGAAAGTGAGTGTCCCTGCTAGGCTGAGCGAGCCACTGTGCAGGTGAGCCCGCCTGACAAGCGGGGCAAACCTGGAATCAGGAGTCACAACACGGATGCTGCCTGTTTCCCGCCTCTGCCCCCTGCTCTTGGACTCATTACCCGGAGAATCAGTTCCTCAGTGTGAAAATGGGAACAACCAGGATTAACTGATGTGATTATTGCGCTGATTACATTATTATCACAATCACTGTCACCCGGCCCTCGGGGGCCACAGTGTTGGCACTCTCTCCTCGGATTCCGTGGCCCAGCACTGGAGAGCTGCCAACGCCGACCTGGGGTTTTAGAAAACTGAGTGCGTGCTTCATAGAATCAACCGAGAGCTTTGTCTGTCCTTCAGTTTCTCACTACTTGAAATGGTTTCATTCAATTTCCAAGTACTTAGATGTCTAGGAATAGAAAAAAATTGGGTTTTCAGTGAAAGTAGTGACTGAAGTCTTCGAGCAAGGGCAGGAGCAATGCCAGAGGTCGTGTGGCCCAGCCAGGAGTCCTCGGATAGCCCTCCTGAGGTACAGCTGGAAACCTTTCACTATGAGGACTCGGTCCTTTGTGGGCACCTCATTTCATTTTTGAGACGTTCTTAATTATTGGAAAGTTCTGATACTGTTCGACCTGCTCCTTTGAGGTTTTCTTCTGGAACAATACTGGTTATATCTCCTTCTTTGTTCACTAATGAGCTATAGAGTTGTCAGCACTTCATGGGCCTATACATTTGCTGCATTTAATGACTTGATCTGTGAAAATATCAAATACAAAATATTGAAACATTTTATAGACACAAGCACCTGAAACCTAGTCTCATTTCTTGCATTTCGGGGGGGGGGTGTGTAACTTGAAAACTACAGAACCTCCAGATAAAATGTTTATAATGAGTATGCCCATCAAAACTTCAGCATAAGAGATCTAATTGGCAGATGAGTTATATTTGTTTTTTAAAGTATATTTTTGATTTCAGAGAGGAAGGGGAGGGAGAGAGGATAGAAACATTAATGATGAGAATCATTGATCTGTTGCTTCTTGCATGCCTCATATTGGAGATGGAATGCCCTGACCAAGAATTGAACTGTGACCTCCTGGTTCATAGGTGGATGCTCAACCACTGAGCCACACTGGCTGGGCTGTGATACTTGGTTTTGTCTGCAATAGTATTCAGACACAGCCTTCTTCCAGAAGAATGTGTCAAACACACTCCAGGGGAGTATGAACTAGAACCTCCATGATACGCCCAGAAAATAACAAAAGAAACTTTAAACATGACTCATGTAATTTCATATGGGCATCTATGCCACCTTTGTAATTAGAGAAGAAAAATGAAATATGTGCTAAAGTGGCTAATAAAGGAGAGATCCCATTATGTGTGGTATGTGCAATGTTCCCCATTTACTTTAAAATGCAGTGTGGACTTTCTATTGGATGGTAACACCTTCCGGTATCCTCCATCCTTTCTCCCCGTGCCGTGGGCTTTTTCTGAACACCAGAAACACTTTCCACTGAGACACTTCCCAGAACCAACTGAACAGCCTGTGCTGCCAGCCCAGTCCCCCAGACCCCCTTTCCACTCTGCAATCACCTTCTGTTAGAATGGCCACTCCACACACACAGCCATTCAAGCCGATGGAATATGGTGCAAGAAAGATGTTAGAGATTAAGTGAAATCTTGGGGTGTACGCAGTTAGCCTTCAGGTGCCTAAGTGTGTGCCTTTGTTTATGGGCATAAGTACCCCTCCTACATCAACATTTCCACTACCAATCATAAATGGGGAGGTCTTGGACCATTGCCTAACCTCTCTGTGCTTCAGTTTCCCTATTGCTAAAAGAGAATGACAGTCATACTTATATCTTTAAGTTATTATGAGGATAAAGTGAGTTTAAGTTAAGCATGTTGAACAATATAGAGCCTAGAACTGGTAAATATGTGTGCCATTATTAGTATTACAGAGAAGAAAATTGGCAACGTCTATGTTTCTCATTTTACTAGCTATTAATGGCTTTGAAAAGTCATATAATAATTTAAGTGTTTTTTAAACCTAATTTAATAAGCAGATTTACTCTCTACTGTGAACAAGTTCCACTGCTCTCCTCATCAGAACAGATCAAGAATGTTTTAGATTTTAAGGGTACCAGGTTCAATTTCTGCCTCCACAAATTCAGATATTCTGAATCCTTTTTCTGGAGAGAGAATGTGTGTGTGTGTGTGTGTGTGTGTGTGTGTGTGTGTGTGCGCGCGCGCGCGCGCATGCAGACACACACATGTGCTGAAAAAGTGCTGGAGATGGAACCAGCTGGCTGGGACTGCCCATTCTTGTGTCATTATTCTACATAATGAAACCATGTGATTTCTTTCATTATATGCAGCTGCTACCACCTGGCCTGCCTTTAATGGATGCCATGCTCAGAAATGATGAAAGTTTTTGGCTCTTACAAATGAGAATATCCCTCCAAATGAGCTGAATACCCACAGTGGAGGTAGGACATGAAAGGTCATGAATTCTTTTTTTCTTCTTTCTGTTAAGCCCTAGTAGTTTTCATTGCATTACTCTTTGCTTAACTCTATATTTAGATCCTTGCACAAAAAATTTTATAAGATACTTTTTAACATTCTCACCATGATCCTGGTTCTCTTTTGTCCCCTTGCTTGGATAGTAATTACACACATGTATATAGGTCATGTATAAAAGCGATACACACTTTTAGAAACATGATTTTAATAGATGGCCATAGACCAGGCTTCCGGTATTTCTGGCCATCGGCTATATCCTCACTCAGATAAGAAGATGTTGGGCTACACCATTCCTTCTCCCTTCTCATTCTGATATAGGGAGTGGGGTTTCCCCAGGCTCAAGAGGAAGAACAATTGTTTTCTTTTTGCCCCAGCAAGAATCCTTTTCTAGAGCTGATGATGAAGGAAAACAAAGTGTAAGCTTAGCCATCCTGAGGTGTTCTGCCTATCAGGTCTGAGATGGCACTAAGTTGCCTTGCAGAGCCAACAAGGTAAATGTAGACAACAAGAAAAGCCTTCTATGTCCTTTACTAATCTTCTCCTTGCTCCTGATGCTGATACCCCCTTGCTCCTAAAGCAGCTAATCCTAACTAATAAAAGAGTAACATGTAAATTAACCATCACTACACTATACCCACAAGCCATGCCCACAAGCCACACCTACCAGCCAATCAGGAGCAAGTATGCAAATTAACCCAAGATGGCTGTGGCTATGGAGAGAGCAAGAAGGAAGCTTGGGTTTCCCTGGTGATAGAGGTAGCCAAGTTTTTTTTGCCTGTCCAGAGTCCACAGTTCTTTTTCTAACAAACACTAAAGGTTGTAGTATTGGTGTATTTATTTGCTTTAATAAGATTGTTATATAATTTTTATTTTATTTTATTTTATTTTAAATATATTTTATTGATTTTTTACAGAGAGGAAGGGAGAGAGATAGAGAGCCAGAAACATCTATGAGAAAGAAACATCGATCAGCTGCCTCCTGCACACCCCCTACCAGGGATGTGCCCGCAACCAGTGTACATGCCCTTGACCTGAATCGAACCCGGGACCTCTCAGTCCCTAGATCGACGCTCTATCCACTGAGCCAAACCGGTTTCGGCTGTTATATAATTTTTAAAGGGAAAACACTCATAGAGGTCAATGAGTTTGGAGAAAACTTTTCATTTGCAAAAATGCAAATTAGAGCATTTTTTAAAACTGCAGTTTATGTGATATCAATAGTCACCAAACCCTTGGGATGGATGGATTTTGTCATGTGATAACATTTCAGGCCATTATTGACATTTATCATTTCTTATCATGAACATTCTTAGATCATTCCCTGAGGAATTCTAAAATTTTTCTAAGAATTTTTTGCATCATTGTAAAGTAGCATTTGTTAAGCTCAAGTGCCTTAGGGAAAAAAAAAAAAAACCATTGTTTTATTATTATTATTTTTGCATAGCAACATCCCAAACACAGCAAACATGATGAGGAGGCATGGGAAATGGAGAGTCTGAGAGAAAGACAGCCATGAGAAACTGGTCACACGTGTGCTCTCAGCAGCCACTTGAGGACCATGTTGTTGCTCTCCCATGACAGCTGCAAGGGGCCAGGCCCATCCGTGGTTCTCATTTCCTGAAGCTCTTCCTTAGCAAGTCTCACACAGTTTTATTTTATTCTGAAATTAGGTGAAAAGAAAAAAATGAATGTTTATTGAAAGAGGAAAAATCCTTTCAAGATGATGTGTGCTCCCATAAGGATGGGTTGCATATTTTAGAAGTATAGTAAGTATGCACTGTTCTAAAACAGTTACCATAGAAACAAAACTGGAAGGGTAATCACAGTAGTAAATTTCCACACAAACATCTAAGCTACACAAATCAAGCATCGGATGGGAATCAAATCCAGTAGACTGTGGATTTAATAGGCAGGTATTAGTGGGGGAGGATAAGAGCCATAATATAAGAGAAAATGTTTGCATATCCAACAATCAAACTATAAGTTTGCTTTAAATAACCCACCAAACTGGACACTTTGATGCCCGCTGCTTTATATTCTGCTCTAATTTCTCAATAGAGGATCACCCCAGCTCTGAGTTAACCAGTATTAAAGTGGATTCTTTCAACTTAGTTCATAAGAATTTATTCTGAAAAAGACCTGAACAAAACCAAAGTGGCATACCACTGCATAGGTGCATAGTAGGTATGTCAAGTGGGTCAATAATTATGGGGGCTTCCACACGAGCTGGATTGAAGCCAGCTTTTAAGAGACAAGGTAGTATAAAGGAATATGAGGGATATTTTGGTAGAAGAGCTGCTACCATATTTCATCTATCTTAAGATGTACATTTTTCACATTTGAACAGCTCTAAAATGAGGCTATCAACCAGGTGGCAGTTGTGATGTGACATGATACACATGTGAGCAAACATGGTCTTTATCATTTTAACTTGAGTTTTTTGTAGATTGTTGGCTCTGCATATGTTGAGTTTAATAGACATTAGACATTTAAAATATCTTATAAAAAGCTGAAACCGGTTTGGGTCAGTGGATAGAGCATCGGCCTTCGGACTGAAAGGCCCCAGGTTTGATTCTGGTCAAGGGCATGTACCTCGGTTGCGGGCACATCCCCAGTAGGGGGTGTTGTGCAAGAGGCAGCTGATCGATGATTCTCTCTCATCGATGTTTCTAACTCTCTATTCCTCTCCCTTTCTCTCTGTAAAAATCAATAAAATATATTAAAAATATCTTATAAAAGATTCTACCTCCATTAATTCCTGAAATTAAAGTTTTTGTATATTAAAAAAAGTATGGAAACAGAGTGGCTAGTTTGATAGTATATTAGTTAAAGGAAGTGGTTGTCATTGGATGAAAGACAAATACCATCAAAATATGCAGAAGAAGAGTAAGTAACTGGGAATAAAATCTCAGAGACAAGTTTGGAGACCTCTGTCTCTAATGTATCACCCACATTCCTGATGGTCCAGAAAATGGTAAGATATGGACAATGATGATTCTGCATAGAGAAGTGATAAAGATGAGTCCAGCTCTGAATGTAAAGACATTTTAGGACTTCCTTAACCTTCATCTTTTTACTTCACATAGGAATACATGAGAAGTTTATATATAAGTTAAAAAGAAATCTAAAATAAAAATTATTAGTGATAAGAAAGCACTATGACAATTTGTTCGTTTTATTTCTTTCTTAGTGGTGCATTAGATAGTGATACATCTTACTATAATGGCATCTTAGATTTAATGACATATGGGTATGTGAGAAAGATAAGATGAATATGATCTCAAGAACATTCAATAGAAAAGCAGAAGTTCAATATAGGCAAGAACCATATTAGATAAGATACCCAGAAAAATATTGGTTAGCAGCCGAAACTGGTTTGGCTCAGTGGATAGGGTGTCGGCCTGCGGACTGAAAGGTCCCGGGTTCAATTCCAGTCAAGAGCATGTACCTTGGTTGCGGGCATGTCCCCAGTGGGGGGGGGTGGTGGTGGTGCAAGAGGCAACTGATCGATGTTTCTAACTATCGCTCTCTCTTCCTCTCTGTAAAAAAAATCAATAAAATTTTATTTAAAAAATATATATTGGTTAGCAAATATAATAATTTTTAAATTAGTTTCTCTTAAACACTTGAATAAGCAACATAGAGCATGTAAATTCTGATGGAACTATGAAAAACAATCTAAAAGTTTTAAGTAGTTTAAAAATTATTTTAAGAACATTAGTCTCAGTATGTTTATTAAGTGATTGTAATAATATCAACCTCAACACTCACTATAATTTCATTCCATTTCCATGAAAAATACCTGAGTTCTTAAAAACACACACCCAAATACCATATGATGAATTAATGCCAGGTAATTACATAAAATAAACTTATGAGATAGTACTATAACAATGATAGAATAAAGCATCTTTCACAGGAGGATTATTTGGTTAAGGCTCTGGTTTATATTTTTCCTTTTTGAGAAATTTCCATTATATTTAATTTTAAACAACATAAGGGTCAATTGTCATCAACTTATTTGGATTATGCTGAAATAATTAAAAGTGTGAAAACAGAATTGTGGCACGATTTTTATTTTACTTTCTTATGTTTATAAAATAGATTTAGAAGAAACAAGAGTCTTTTAGGTTTTATTACTGCGTATCTTTTAGGGTGTGTCAAAGGTTTTTTTTGCTTTTTTTTAAGAAAAAAGCTTTGGGTACATTACAAAAGAACTAGTAGCAGTTTAATGCTCCGGAAAGATGGTGACCCAAATTCTAAGATAACATTACAATTTAAAGCCTTGCTTGCCAATCTCCCTGTTGATGTCACCCATACCCTATATGGCTCTCATGTTACTGCTAGTCATCATCTTACGATGTGGGTGGCAGTTGCCTGTCATCTCAGTAATTCTGTGGAAAAGCCAGGGAATTTATTCTAAAGTGTTTGTCCAGATGAAACCACACATGGCCTCCAGGGTGCTCCGGGCCTGAAGCCTAAGCCTGCTGGCTCTGCTGAGCCATGGAGAGAGCTTACCCAGAAGAAAATTCTACTGTCTCCTGAAAGCCAATAAAGATAAAAGGAACTTGTGTTAGTCCAAAACAGCACAGCTCATGTGTGGGAATTGCACAAGATGAGGGTTTGTCCTCTGAGTTGGCCTCAGAAAGGCCAGGAAAGTGGACAGCTGCTGGGCCCCTCAGTTTCACTGTGTTGCTTGCTTAGAAGAAACTTTTGATTGGATAGTTAACTTGGTCCTGATTAACCCTATTGGTGAATAGGGGGCGTTGTGCATATAATAGCAACCTCTGGCTCTTATGTCTACGTAGAGGATATGCTAGCCACACCGTTGGAACAGAATCCTATGAAAGGTAAGACTTCACAGGCTCTGTGGGCCTTGAAAAGATCCAATTTCTCTTAATAGTCACTGAACAGGGTGGCATATAGACGATAGCAAAGATTCTTGGGCAGTCTGGAAAGCTAGTGACCCTTGTTATTCCATGGCAATATATTTGATAAAATTGTCATTTGTTCTTTTTTAAAAAATATATTTTATCGATATTTTACAGAGAGGAAGGGAGAGAGATAGAGAGCTAGAAATGTCGATGAGAGAGAAACATCGACCAGCTGCCTCCTGCACACCCCCCATTGGGGATGTGCCCGCAACCAATGTACATGCCCTTGACCAGAATCGAACCCGGGACCTTTCAGTCCACAGACCGATGCTCTACCACTGAGCCAAACCAGTTTCGGCTGTCATTTGTTCTGTTACCAAAAATCCCCCCACCACATTCTGGTTTACACCTTCGTGGGGGGAATTGCTTGGAAAAACTCCAAATATTGTGGTGGGTTGGCTGCTCTCTGCTATTCTTAGCAAGATGCTATGAAAGAGAAGAACTCAGGCCAGGGGGGGTACAGTTTGCACAGAAATATGCAAATGAGTAGAGTTGTGTTAAGGGAGATTAACGGAAGAATGAGAAAATGTCACCAAGAGGAGAGAGATGTCGTTAGAGACTAGACTAAGATCATCCAATCGTTGTATTCCCAGTTACTTTGTATGGGTGCAAAAGTCAGACAGTGAAGAAGTCTGATAGGAAAAATATTGATTCATTTGAAATATGTTATAGGAGAGCTTGGGTGATACCCTGACCCACCAGAAAGACAAATAAGTGGGTTCTAAAGCAAATTAAATTTGCAACATGTAGAGGGCTGCCTGGGAAGGCACATGGGCGTTTCTTTAAATTGTTGTCAGCTGAGTTTGAGACGACTGGCAGAGCCGCGTCTCAGATACACATTCCCCCAAGATGGTGGATAGTGTAATCAGCTTGGCCTTCATATCAGTCCAGATGTCGGCAGGGTGGGACTAGATATATAAATCCAGGCATGCTAGGGCCTACTCAAGAATGCAAATAAGCTCATTTGATCCTAAATTTTGGTGATAATTCCTGGTATTTGGGGTACAAAATAAATGTGCTGCATGGGATCGTCCTCGCTGCCTCTCCATCAGAGAGAATGGCTTCCCACCTGGCTCCCAGCTTTATAAATGGATTTCTGCATTTTTCTTTCTTTCTTTCTTTCTTTCTTTCTTTCTTTCTTTCTTTCTTTCTTTCTTTCTTTCTTTCTTTCTTTCTTTCTTTCTTTCTTCTCTCTCTCTCTCTCTCTCTCTCTCTCTCTCTCTCTCTCTCTCTCTCTCTCTCTCTTCTTTTTCTCACTCCCTGGCCGCCTCCACTTAGAAATGGTTCATTCATCTCTCTTTCTGTGCTGGACACAGAAAAGGGAGATCCCCCATACCTGTCTCCCATCGCATCTGGCCCCCACCACATCTGGCCCCCGCAGCAACATTGCTGGAAGCCAAAATGACCAAACCGAAGTTATCCTACTTCCAGTACATCATGAGAAGCCCGGTTCTTTGGAAAAGACAGTAATGCCGTGGAACACAGAATACAGCAGGAAATGAGAAAAACCAAATATGAAATGGACTGACTCTATGAAAGAAGCCAGAGGCATGCATATACAGGGGCTGAGTAGGGCTGTTGAGGACAGGACACTGGATATCATTCATTCAGAAAAATGTCACTCACAGGGACAGCACTGATTCAGAGCTGACTCTATGGCACATAACCCACAAGGGAGTTCTCTGAAGATGGCCTGTGATCTCAAGTTAATGTATACCCTTCCAGTGTTAGAAAAGACAATCAAGAGAGGAAAGCACAAAACACAGGAAGCAGTAGACACACCAGATGGCCCAGGAAGGTAGAGACATCTCAGATGGTTATAATGAATCCATACTGGAAAATTCAACATGGTGTGGCCTAGGAAAGGACAAGGTCCCATATCCATGGTCTGTCTTTTATCCAGAATGAACAAATAAGCATAGTGAAAGTCAATAAAATTATTGCTCTTAACGGAATCCACAATATTGATGCTGTATGATAACAGTGAGAAAGTAAAAAAGTTATTCCTTATATGACTGCTTACACTGATCTATGATGCATCTCTTGGCAAGTGTCATCTGATCCCCATAGACTGTGACAAAGAAAACCATGTATTTGTTAAATTGAAGTAATTCTCCAGTAGATATAGCTATCATTATTTTCATATTGCTGGTATATATACACACATGCATGTTATGCTGCTTAAAAAGATACACCAAAATCCAGTCACAGATGTTGCTTCTGGAGAGGGGGATTCGGTGGCTGTAGGAAAGGAGCATGAGGGAGAGTTATTTCCTCATACTCACCTTGGGCACATTATGGATTTAAACTATGTATATTCATCACCAATCACACACACACACACACACACACACACACACACACACACAGTAAAAATATGGTTTCGAATAAAAGTACAAATGCACATATCTTCTGACCTTGTTATTTTTCTCCTGGGAATGATTTCCTACAAATATAACCAAATGTATGAAAGATGAATGCTCAGAGTCACTGTGTCATTGCTTTTATAGCAAATATTGAAAACAACTTAAATGCAGTAACTTAATGCCTATTGATAGGCATTGTATCCACAAATGTATGTATCCCCAAAAAAGAATGAAAAACATTATGTATTATAAAAAAATGCTCTACAACATTATTAACGGAAAAGGGGAAGTGTTATTGCATGATCTCATTTGAGTTTTTAAAAAGTGAATTATGGTATATGATTATGTATATATATTTTGAGAACACATACATTACTTTTATAAAATATTTCTGAAAGGTAATAAAAATTGACAACACTGGCAGTCTCAGGAATGGAAAACTTGGTGGCAGAGGTTCAGGGGTGGGGTGGATACTTTTATTCCAAAAATTCCACAGATGCTTTCCACATCAGCAGCATCATTTATATCAGTGTATATACTTGTCCCACAGACAACACACATGTGAGTGCCTAAATTAAGGCAGTCAAAAAATATGTCACCACCCAGATTTACTTCCTATAGAAGCAGCATCCTTTAGAATAAAAATGTCGGCATCTAAAAGCTATTTCTGCATGTGAGTTTAAAATTAATATGTGCATGGCCTTTTATACCAACCCTGTGAAACAATATATTCAGTTTTCTGCAATAATCAGCATTAGTCTTGCTAACTTCAGTTCTTTCTCATCAAGCACATTATGTGTGAAGAATAAATGTTGCCCCCTCTGACCTCATTCTGCAGTGAATGAGTCAATTTATTATTATGAAGACAATTATTTCTTTTTTTTAAAAAAATCACAGATATTTTCTAAGAGCATAGAGGCTGTAGCACAGCAAGAGAGTATGTTCTTCTATAATTAGAATCACTCTTTCCACCTAAAAGACATCCAATCTCTTTTTAAAAATTCCTCCTGTCCCTCTCCTCATCTTTCTTCTCTCCTTTTTTTCTTTCTTTCAGCACTAGTTTCCTAAAGAGAACATCTATTTAAACTCCATAGAGTGAAGAATGCTCCGTGGTTAAAAACCTCAAATGACTATGATTTAGAAAGTTTTCATCTAAAAAGATCTGAAAACTACTGATGGTTTTTGCTCTACTTAACATTCTTTTTTAGTATGTCAAATGGCGGGTTGGGCTGATGAGATTGGTGTACATTGTTGGCTCTGGATCCTAGTGCTTATCTGCATTCTGATTAGTTTGGAGACCAAATCTTTGCTTAAACTAAGTTGAAAATAGTCATATAGTTTTATAGTGATGGACATTAGAGTGGAAAGGCGGCATGGACAAAATGTAGGTCAGATTTTTTTTTTGTTTTACAGATGAAACTAAGGTTGAAGGACAATAAGTGATTTCCCAGGTCACAAAACTTACTATCAGTCAAATCTGCTGATTTTTTTCACCATGGCACATTTCAGCAGGAAGCAACAAACCCTCCAGGAAAAAGGATCTTGCTCTTTTTTGTCCCTTATCTATGTTTGTCTCCTACTTGTCGTAACCAGTGTTTATGAGTAAATCACCTTCTGGAGGTTACTAAGAACTTGGAAGTTAAATTATTGCCCACTTAAAAGCTAATTATGTTATTAACCAGCATTAGCCTCCTTAATTACTGAAAAATTTCCTTCAGCTATTGAAAAGCTCCTTTCACTTTGGTGGTTAAATTATGTTCACGTGGGTTGTATTAATAGGCACATTAAGTCACGTGCTAAAATTATGACATTGGCCAATGAAATCAACATATCTAGAGAGATAAAAAGAATTACAACAGGAGAGTTTTGACTGCAAATAAAAGCAGGAGCAGTAGAGTCAATGCTGACCTGTAGCCTGCTCAGAGCAGGGGAAAAGAGGGCTAAGCCAGGGTGTTGAGAGTTGCATTCTCTTGTCAAGATTCTACTTTAGGGAAAGGATGTTCCTTTCTTGAAATTTCTTGGCTTCTTTGTTTCCTTCTGACCTCTTAGGACACTCTTGTTTTTTTTTTAAAATATATTTTATTGATTTTATTACAGAGAAGAAGGGAGAGAGATAGAGAGCTAGAAACGTCGATGAGAGAGAAACATCGACCAGCCACCTCCTGCACACCTCCCACCGGGGATGTGCCCGCAACCAATGTACATGCCCTTGACCGGAATTGAACCCGGGACCTTTCAGTTCGCAGACCGACGCTCTACCACTGAGCCAAACCGGTTTCGGCAGGACACTCTTGGTTTTTTTTTTTTTTTTTTTAAAGATATTTTATTGATTTCAGAGAAAAAGTGAGAGATTGAGAGAGAGAGAAACATCAATGATGAGAGAGAATCATTGATCAGCTGCCTTCTGCATGCCCTAAATTAGGGACCGAGCCCATTACCTGGACATATGCTCTGACGAGGTATCCAAATGCAATCTCCTGGTTCACAGGTCAATGGCTCAACCACTGAACCATGCTGGCCAGGCAGGACACTCACTTTTTCATCTACTTGAATCTTCCTGCTCTCCTGACTTCTAAATGAAAGATTTACTGAGACCTCATGCATTGTCTTCTCACTCAATATATGTCCCAAAATGATCTCTCATGCTGTTGAATTCCAGATTAATTGTTCTATCTAGATCTCTTTTCTGACTGAAATTATCTATCTATCTATCTATCTATCTATCTATCTATCTATCTATCTGTCAACCATCTACCTACCGACCTACCTACCTACTATCTATATAAATTTCCAATTAAATATCATAAGATTGTCATAAACATGTCTATAATTGTGTTCTTGATCTCTTCACTGTAACTTCTCCCAATCTGCAACTCCTTTAGATTTCTCCAACTCAGAAAATGGGACTTCCATAGCCCCCAAGTTGCTCAAATCAGAAATTTGGCTGTCATACTTGAAACCTCCCTTTTCTTTTTTCAATGTCTCACCAATTACATTTTTATTTCTTAAAGCCAACAGCTGCTTTTGTCTTCACTACCACAGTCTTGTCTATGCCACTCACTTTTCATCTAGATTATGATAGTCTCCTAATTAGCCTTTCCCATGCATTCATTCTTTCATTTCAATCTATGTAACAAGTGAGCACTTAAAAATATTGATTGCATCAAGCCACCTTCCTGTTTAAAACAGGCCAGTGCCCCCTGATTCCCTATTCATCTGCAGCGTGTATCTCTCTAAGTACAATCCCACCCCAGTGCTGCCTTCCTTCTATGGACTGAAGGTTTCCAACCCGAGATACCTCAGATCTTTTATCCTTTCTGCTAGGAATTCTTCTCCCTCCACAGCTCTTCTCTTCCCCACCTCTCAAAACTTCTACTAATTTTTTAGTCTGTTTTGAAATGTCGGATCTCAGAAAGGCATTCTTAGAAAGGCATCTCCTTATCTCTAAAATCTGATTTAAGAATACCTTGATATTCTTTAGTATAGCTTACTACTTTTTTTTTCCAACTCAATAATTTAAATATATAATTATAAATGTACTATTATTTGTGTGATTATTTCTGTCTTCCAACACAGTTATTTCATTTTTCTGTCAAGCAATCAGAACAGTTCCTGGCAAGCAGAAGACAGTATTTGTTGAATGATGAATGTTAGGTGTAGAAACTTTTATAGTCTAAATTTCTTTTTTGTGTACATGGTTCTAGTCAAGGTGCCCTTTTGCTTATGAATTGTCTCTCCACATAGCTTGATATCTAGGAGAGAATTCATTGACCATTCAGGTGAAAGAAATTTCTTAGTTATAAAACACACACGCAACCACACATAAACACAAAACTAGGAATAGAAGAATTTATCTCAACATAACAAAATTCCTATATTAAAAATCCACAGCAGACATTATGCTCAATGGGGAAAGACTGACAGCTTTTCCTCTAAGAACAGGAACAAGACAAGAATGCCTGCTTTCACCACTTCTATTCAAGATAGTACTGCAAGTTCTAGCCAGAGCAATTAGTCAAGAAAAAGAAATAAAAGTTGTCCAAATGAGAAAGGAGGAAGTAAACTGATCTGTTTGCTGATTATATGATCTTATATGTAGAAAACTCTATTAAAGTTTTCACATACACAGACAAAAAAATCTGTTAGAAATAATGCATGAACCCTGGACATTTTGTTCAATGATGTGATTGGCGTGCACATCATTGAAGGGTCCTGGGTTTGATTCCTGGTCAAAGGCATGAACTTGGGTTGCAGATTAGATCTGGGCCCTGGCTTGGGTGTGCTGGAGGCAACCAATCAATGTGTCTCTCTCACATCAATGTTTCTCTCTTACTCTCCCCCTCCATCCCTCCCTTCCACTCTCTCTAAAAAATCAATAGATTAATAAAAAAAGAGAAAGAAATGAAGGGAGGGAGGGAGGGAGGGAATGAATTCAGCAAAGTAGCAGGATACAAAGTCAACACACAAAAATCATCTGCACTTTGCCTTGGCAGATGTGACTAGGTTGATTGGGGTGTCATCCTTACACCAGTGTGGGATCCCTTAACACGACCCGCATGGTTCAGGGCCCACACTCAGGGTCCGGTTTCTGGAGAAGGCCGCACACTAAAAGGAAGAGACTGGAAAAGAGTTAATTTGGAAAAATGGGGGCAATTAACTCTTTTCCAGTCTCTTCCTTTTAGTGTGCGGCCTTCTCCAGAAACCGGACCCTGAGTGTGGAATCTGAACCACGCGGGTCGTGTTAAGGGATCCCACACACCAGAAATTGGCAGGTTCAATTTCCAGTCAGGGCACATACCCCAGTTCTGAGTTCCATCTCTACTTGGGAAGTGTGGGGGAAGCAACTGATTAATGTTTGTCACATCAATGCTCCCCTTCTTTCCTTCCTTCCTTCCTTCCTTCCTTCCTTCCTTCCTTCCTTCCTTCCTTCCTTCCTTCCTTCCTTCCTTTTTCCTCCCTCCCTCCCTCCCTCCCTCCCTCCCTCCCTCCCTCCCTCCCTCCCTCCAAGTCAACTTAAATATCCAGTTGCATTTCTATACACTAACAATGAACAGTCTGAAAATCACAAAACAATTGTATTTAGAATAGCATCAAATATACTTAGACATTAACCAACCAAGTAGATGAAAGGCTTGTACAATGAAAATTTTAAAACATTGTTGAAAAATATCAAAGAAGATGGAAATACATGCCATGCTTAAGATTGGATAGACCAAAAAGAAGTAACATCCCATTTTAATTAAATACATGAAGTGAACTATAGAATAAAGCACCTAGAGTAGCAAAGTTGTTTTTTGTTTGCGTGTTTGTTTATTACTTATCCTTCCACCTCCCTCCACTCCCTAGAGGAATAAAGTTCTTCAAAGTTGGATGTCAGGAAGGAGACTGTTCTCTTTAATGATGCATTTTATACGTTGTCTCCTTGATGTTACATCTGCTAATATTTCTTCCTCTAAATATAAGCTTTCCAGCATGCATTGTGGATATTGAAAATATTTATAGTTGGGAATAGCTGCAAATGACAGAGCTACCAGAGATTATATGCTGTTAAGTTTGTGGAACTCTGAAACAATATGCAAAAAACACTTTAGTGTAGTAAAAAATACTCTTTCCAATTCAAAATACTTAACAGAGTTTAATGTTGTGTTCCCTGAATCATATAGTGTAGAAAAATGTAAAGTTCTGAGTGCTGAGTTTATTTTTCAGGGCTCAGAAATTAATCTGTATGTGAAACAAGTACATAATAATACATACATACACTAAAGAACTGGAACAGTTAACATTAAATTTTAGTTTATACATGAAAATCCTGAAATCGATTAAAAAATATTTTCTTGTGTAAGAAAAAAATCCCATTAATCTTTAAATACTTCCTATGCATTTTGGTAAAGACTATTTTTATTCTCTTCATAGCATTTTCCTCTTTCAAAAACTTAGTTTCATTTATATGTTTTCCATGTGTTTTTTCCCCATATTAAAGTTACTATCCTTTAAAAATCCATCGTTACTTATTGGCAATATAGATAACTTTGTGCTTTTCGATGACACTGATGTCATGTTCCAGTTGCTTCATTTCTTCCTCCAGCTTCTGCTTGCGGATCTTCTTCGGTAAGGAGTCGATGAAGACGGAGAGGGACTGGAACTCTTTGTGCACCTCTTCCCAGTTCTTCTTTAGCCCCTGCAAATGGCAAAGGGAATGGTAACTACTAAAGTCAGCGGCCAAAGTAAAGTAAATTGTAAAGTAAACGATATGATAGAGAAGACTACACTGGTAAGGGAAATGTAAATAGGTTAAAAAAACAGACTGACAAAAAAAGCGACTTTTAAATTGATATGTATTTATGGAGTACTTGGCCACAGTGACAACAAATACTATGCAGAGGCCAAACCCTGTCTCAACTGTGTGCTCAGATCCCAGTGGGAATATTTATTTGCTCTGTTTTTAATGTTACTGTACTTGTCTTACCATTAAATATGCACATGCAGAGTTATGAATAGTATAAAACTAAACTCACAGGAAATGCCTTTTGGTAAAAACAACTTAGAATTGATATCATTCCTCAGACATTAAAAAAAATATTTTTGAACAGAAAATTATTTCTTAAACATTAAAAAAAAATTTTCTTTAGAATTTTCTTTTCAAACCATCGTCCTCATTCTTCAACATAAAAACACACACCAAAAGACTTGATTCTGACTTGCATGGCCCTATTTTCTTACACCTGATTAAATGGAATTGTACAAAATACCAAAATTCAATTTCACAAGGTATTATCTTTCATGTCTCTTTCAATGAATTAGAATTCCTCCTCCATAGAGCCAAGGGATCTATACTTTCCATTAATCTATTCTAGAAATTACTGAAATGTCATTAAGTGTAATACACATGCTAATTTAATAATGTAGTTAATTTTTATATTCTCAGTAACCAACAAATTCAAAATTAGAGATCTCTTAGGAGCAATAAAGGTTATTTCTATCTCTCTGTTGTTACAATTCCTTATCACAGTACACTGAGGTCCCACTGACAAAATGGTGTTAAACTGCTAATTGAATTCATGCAATGAAATTTTGTAAATTAACACTTTCTTTTATTCATTATGGATGCATGTTATTTTTTTTTTTACAATAAAAAAGGTAAAATTGAAAGTACAAAAAAAGTGTTGTCTTGATAATATGGTCCTTGTAAATCATGAGCCTGCATTTAGGTTTAAGATTAGAAGTGTCTTATATAATAATGTCTTCATAATAAACCCTTATAGTAAAAATTTAATCCTGTAGAAAGTTTCCAGGTATAATAAAATTTCAATGAATTATTTTCATGCCTAGCTAAAAAAATAAAGTAATGATAAGATAGGGCATACTATTTAGAACTGGTTGGTTGGAAAAAAGAAAAAGGATAAATTTTGAACCTTTGAGGAGATTAAATCAAGGCTTTGGGAAAGGAGGAAGATAGAAGGAAAAGTATCCAGGTTAAATTTTTAAGAGGGGGATGGTTTAGTACAATTCTTAATAGTAAATGAGCTAAAATCCAAATGGGAAATATATTTCCACAATGCTCCACAGGGGTATCTATTGCAGAGAGGAAAATTATACACTACAAATATCAAAGGTTGTTTATTTTTAGTTGGATGATATTATTTAAAAATTTTATTAAGTTTTTAGTTGGGTGATAGCTCCATATTAATTGTGGTCACAGCAGCTACACTTTTTCCTCTATATTTTCTTTGAAAGGATAGTTTTCTTTATCTTCCATTGTGTACAATAATGTTTGGATCAAAGTCAATAGCCAAGAATGGCCATTAAATGTAACAATATTTCATATTATTGAAATAATCTCTTAGCTGTTTTTTAAGACTTTTCTTATCTCATCTAAAAAGTCTTTTATCCATTGAAACAATAGTGATTTTTTCCTTATTTTAAATTCTGAAATCTTTTCTCCTTTATTTTTATTCTGAAACATGGTTAATTTTGGAAAAACTTCAAATGGGGAGAAGCAGTCATAAAATAGCGCCTTCATTCAGTTTAATGCTCCTTTTGAACCCCCCCCCCCCCCCATCCATTCCTCACCTTCTTGTCTCGCACTGTGACTAGGGGTGTGGTGGCGTGGGTTGATTTTTGAAGATTATCCCCCAGTCCCCAGCCCTTTTGTCCTCCAGTCTCTGCCCAGTTTGGCCAAAGGTGACACTGGTGGGAGAGACAGGTGGGGCCTTTCTTTTACTTCTTTCTTAACATTACCTCACACTAGCTCTGACTCATCCATCTGTGACAACACCTGTCAAGTGGCCCATCTTCCAGGTTCCAGTTGTCACCTTCAAGCCTCAGGTGGTGGTGGATTCCCACTGTCCTTAGTCCTGGGGGCCTCGGTGTTTCTTATTGGTTCCCTTAGCCTCGCTTCACATCTGTAAATAGTTCCTTCAAAACTCTTCAGAGTCCCAGCTGAGTGTGCTTCTATTTCCTGCTGCAGCCCTGACTGATAAGAGCTGCCTTTGGTTACTTCCTATGCACGTGTATGTAACGCAGTGGGAAAATACTGTCCTGGGACTTGGCCAATCTGGACGTTAGTCCCTGTTCAGGTAAGGACTACATTTGTTTTGCTCACTACAGTTTGGGTACAGAGCCTGGAACACAGATGTTCAATAAATGAATCCGTGGATGAATGAACAAAGTAGTCTACTTAACATATTTGCATTTTATACCCTTATCCTAAAATGAGAAGTTTGGGGTCATTAGGCCAGATGATCTCTTCCAGGTATAATGAGACTGTTATTTTATAAAGAATCAGCAGGAGAGTGTGGCGGCTCAGGGACACATGCAACCACGTTGTCATAGAACTGTGTGCAACTCAACCACGGGAGAAAGCCTGGTTCGGGGCTTGTCACGAGCATAGCTAGTGACTTTGTTTTCACAGTAGCTACACTAATACCCTACTTGGCTAATAAGGTATCAGATGGAGGATCTGTCACTTAAAGGATAAGCAAAGAAATTCTGTAGTGACTATATTAGGAAGCTGAGGGCAGTTTATACGTTACAGCCCAAAAAGTGCAGGGTGGAAGAGCCTTTTCCTTCTAAGGGGAGTTCTTTTTCTCTTTCTCTATTTTTCCCCCCAGTATAATTTAGATATACAAATCTGGCTTTCATAAAAGCAAGTATTTTCTGGAAATGGTCAATGCAACAGAGAGAGAGAGAGAGAGAGAGAGAGAGAGAGAGAGAGAGAGAGAGAGAAGAGAGAGAGGCCAAAGCTAGTGCTCTTCCTGAAAGCGACATGAAAGCCCCGCCTCCGGTCTGTCAATGCCCTGTCATCCTTTCCTCTCTCCAGGACACCGTTGTGAAACACCCGTGTTCCTATGGGGTGGTGGGTCAGGCACAGGGAGCCTGCTGTCATGCAAGGGACACAGTGGCACAGTCTCTGCCCTTAGGCCACTCCGTGGATCCACTCTTACTCTGCAGTTTCAGGCCCAGCTAACGACCTTCTTGTATCCTTGAAAACTTATAAAATTTAGGCTCTGTACACACACATATTAATTTAATTTATCCATCAATTAAATGACAATATTCCTGCGGAAAAAATTTTTCACATACCCTTCTTAATATCTTTGGGGCTTAGCATGATACTGTATATGAGATAGGCATTTTAAAAATATGTGTTGATGGCCGAAACCGGTTTGGCTCAGTGGTAGAGCATCGGTCTGCTGACTGAAGGGTCCCAGGTTCGATTCCGGTCAAGGGCATGTACATTGGTTGCGGGCACATCCCCGGTAGGGGGTGTGCAAGAGGCAGCTGGTCGAGGTTTCTCTCTCATTGACGTTTCTAGCTCTCTATCTCTCTCCCTTCCTCTCTGTAAAAAAATCAATAAAATATATATATTTAAAAAAAATATGTGTTGATGATTATTGAGGCATTGTTAAATGTTAAGAATTTATAATGCATATGAATCCATTTATCAACATAAATGTGGTAAGAAAATATTTTTTTTTATGTTTTTAAAAGGTCACTAGAAATGGCTTGGTAGAAAGCTTTAAAAAATAATAGGTAAAGTACTATTTTTACTTCTAGAAGAGATGGGATGACTATAGAAGAATATAAGTAGGTACATAGCTAATAAATACAACCATGCTCACATCCCTAATATTTTAAGTGCTTCAGATAAAATCTTGTATCAAACACTCCGATGTAATTATTATCTTTAAGCATTTTTTTCAAAATAAGAAAAATACATGTAAAATCTTACATCTGGTTACTTTAAAATATCAACTTTTGTCTTACAGAAAAGAAAAGAAAAAAATGTTGGTCTAGGGAGAGTTTCAATTATTCTAGAGCTCCATCTAGTGAAAAATGTCTATTTTGTGGGTATTATTTTTAAAACTTCAGAGACATGAGAATAAAAATAAAAATGCCTTTTCTTCTGTGTAGGCATGTTTGCTGAAGAAGAAGGTGGGCTTCTTTACAACACTAACTACTTCAGGAAAAAACAGAAGCTCACCAAAGTGGAAACAAATAATAATCCCTATAGTTCAACTTTTTTTTCCCTGAAGAGTCATCTTTGCTGCAGGTAGTTGTCACCATAAGTAAAAGAGAGCCATCAAATTTCAAAGTCAAAGTGCCTGCTTTGCCAATCATTACTAACCACTGGCGGCAGACCTTTCCTTAAGGGGTGTTCTAGAGAGCCACACAGAACCGGAAGTTACAGGACCCTTACCTGCAGCACTCCTTCTCTCTCATCATCAGAGAGCTTTTTCATAGCTGCTTTCCGGAGGCTTTCCTGGATATAGTTATCATACTCTTCCTGGGCGTTTTTCACTTCCTCGTTCCGCTTACATATATATTCAGGTGTGACACCATAATCCTTACAAGAATTTTTCAGGGGGGAAAAAAAATCAATATCCTGAATGCACTCTTATATGCGTCTACATACCAACCAATGAAATGGTACAGACTTAAAGCCTTTACTTACAACACTGCAAACTGACAAAATTCAGTAACTTTTCCTCTATTGGGAACTAGTCATTTCTGGTCTTTTAAAACCATTTGGGCTGTTATTTGTAGCAGCTCGTCTTCCCTCTTCTGAATGTTTCGAGATCCTGCTCTTGGCTGATGACTCAGCCCTTACTTTACCCCCTAGAGCTGGCTTTTCTTTATTTCTTGTGCTAGTTCAGCTTTTACCTTGAAATATCTTAAATATCTTGAGGTCTCTTTCACAAGGTCTTGTTAAATAAGATACTTACTTTCAAGGCATCATCAAAACCAGTTCTTGAAAGATACAAAGCACATCTGCTTTACAAGAAAATTGACTTGGGACCTGTTTGGGGAAATGCAAAATCTTGGGCTGCTTACAAGGACTCATAGTGAATTAACCAGTTGTGATTCTCTGAGATTAGTGAATATGTGTGATTGATATCACTGTTTTGAGAAACAGAACTATTCCTTGTTTATTAAAAAATATTTTTGTACTTGGTGCTAGATACATTAGTGAATAAGAAGGGCAGCATTTCTGTCCTCATGAAATGTGCATTCTATGGTGAAAGAAACTCACCAAAAATAGGATATAAAATAGTATATATATCCTATCTAATAAAGAGGGAATATGCTAATTGATCCTCAAGCCATTGCAAAGATGGTGGCGCCCACAGCCAATAAGGAGGGCTGCCCAAGGCTCAGGTAACCAGGGCCAGCTGAGGCTTGTGATGCTGGCAGTGGCAGCAGCAAAGGTGTGATGGGGCGTTGCCTTCCCCTGATCACCAGGTTGGGTCGCCTCCCACCCCCGAGGACTCCTGGACTGTGAGAGGGTGCAGGCCAGGCTGAGGGACCCCCCTCCAGTGCATGAATTTTCATGCATCAGGCCTTTAGTGTGTGTGTATTATTATGATCTCTGAATGCATAATAATCTGGCCACTCAGTGTGTGTGTGTGTGTGTGTGGGTGTGTGTGTTTATATAGCTATTATATATATATATAGATATATATAATGTAGTTGGTCAGCCTACCTGCTGGTCGAACTCCTGGTCGAGGGAACAATTTGCATATTATCTTTTTATTATATAGAATATACACTGAGTGGCCAGATTATTATGTGTTCAGTGATCATAATAATCTGGCCATTCAGTGTGTGTGTGTGCGTGTGTGTGTGCGTGTAGATCTAGATCTAGATCTAGATAGGCATACCTAATAAAAGAGTATTATGCAAATTAACCACCACTCTACTCCACAAACCAAACCCACAAGCCCACCAACCAATCAGAGGAGTATGCAAATAACCCAACCAAGATGGCTACAGCCACAGAGAGAAGGACACTAAGCTTTCCGCCTGCCCTTGCTGCCCTGAGCCTTCACTCAAGGCTACAAAGTTTTAATTATAGAAGGTAAACAAATCCAAACAGAAATGGCAGCAGCCACAGAGCTAGAAAGAGCGGGAGGCTTGGCTCCGCTCCAGGCTACAAAGTTTCAATTGTAGAAGGTAAATAAATTCCAGATACCAGGGCCTCTGCTTGGGTCACTGGGGTGTGTGGCCAGTCTGAAAACCACCACAGGCCCCTCACTCAGGCTGCCCCACATCCCAAGGGAACCCCCAGCCTGATCTGGAACACCCTTCAAGGCAAACCTCCTGGCCCCTACCAGGCCTCTATGCTATCTAATAAAAAAGTAATATGCAGATTGACCATCACTCCAACACATAATATGGCTGCCCCCATGTGGTCAAAGATGGTTGCCCCTGTGTGGACACAAGATGGCCACCACAAGATGGCCAGGAGGGGAGGGGAGTTGGGAGGGACCAGGCCTACAAGGGAGGGCAGTTGTGAGTGATCAGGCCAGTAGGGGAGGGCAGTTGGAAGGCACCAGGCCTGCAAGGGAGGGCAGTTGAAGGTGATCAACCCTGCAGGGGAGGGCAGTTAGGGGTGACCAGGCCAGCAGAGGAGGGAAGTTGGGGACAAATGGGCTGGCAGGGGAATAGTTTGACATCCATCAGGCTGGCAGGCAGAAGCGGTTAGGGGCAATCAGGAAGGCAAGCAGGCGAGCAGTTGGGAGCTGGCAGTCCTGGATTGTGAGAGGGATGTCTGACTTCCTGGTGGGATCAGGCTGAAATGGACAGTCAGACATCCCTCAAGGGGTCCCCGATTGGAGAGGGTGCAGACTGGACTGAGGAACAACCCCACCTCCATCCCTGTGCACGAATTTCGTGCACCAGGCCTCTAGTGTGTATATATATAACTAAAATAAAAGTTAGTAAGGGGAAAGAAAGAATAGTAGCTATTTTAGATAAATAAAAAAATCAGGAAAGACCTCTCTCAGGAAATAGTTGTTGAGAGAGATGATAGTCATTAAAACTATTCAGAAATATTCTGGCTTTTCTCCCTTTGGGTATTTGGTAGGACAACACTTTCCTGCTCCCTTTGAAGTAAGACATAGTCATGTTACTTGACTTGCCCAATGTGAGTGGAAGTGACCTCTGTACCTTTTGGGTAGAAGCTTTAAGAATTAATGGATGTCTTACCATGTTCCTTTTCTGTCTGGAACAGTGATGGGAGATGTTTGGGGTTGCCTGGGTTGTGAAATGAGGACAAGAAGCAAAGCTTCCAACAACCCTCAATGGACATGTGGCACAAGCAAACTATAAAACGTAGTTGATTTTAGTTACTGAAATGTGGGAGTTGTTACCACAGCATAACCCAACCAATTTGGCCTGAACAAGGGGTAGAAATCCTAGTTGTGAATGTGTTCTGGAAAGTTGCAAAGCACTCTACAAATAAACTCTAAGAGCACAGTATTCTTATTAGTTAATGAAGTGGTAAATAGTCTAATCCATTCCAGAAAACACTGAGGGAAACACCTCATTATAGCTCAGTACAATTACTTATGGTCATAATAATGATTTTGTGCCATCCAAAGGATTAAATTATATTTGGCATACTTTGTTTAATAAAGGGAATCATATGATACACTTTAGGAAAATCAGCTATCTCATAAATAGCTAAAAGCTTCAGTAATCTGAAATATTCCTATGCATTGGATCATTGAAGAACAATGCATACTATTGATAATAATAATTGCATATATTATAATATCTACTCTTTACTGAATTTTTATTAATGGCCAGGTCTTATGTCAAGTGCTTAATATATTTTACATCACTTAATCCTCACTCTAACCCTGTGATAAATTAATAAATTGTTTAAGATTATACAGTTAAGTAAGTGGCAGAGGTAAATTTTGAAACGATCCCTTTACTACTATTGGGCAAATGGGCAAATATTTTATTTGGAACTAAAACATGAGATTTACTCACTTTTTACAAATGATCTTGCCCTTAAAAAGGACTTATGACCTCACTCACTAATAGTATATTTTTTGAAAAACATAACTGATAAGTGGAAAGTAAGTTGAGTAAGTCTGGCATGAGCCCTGATTGCTCAGCCAGCAACAACAACAGGACAATAATATTGTGGTGTTTGTGTGGCTTGGTAAACAAGCACAGGAAGACATACTTAATATTTTTCTGTCTCTGTAATGTATTTTTACTTCCAATTTTCTGTTCAAGGCAGAAAATACACTGAAGTGGACAACTTAGGCAGAGGGTTGCCAGAAGTAGGAGCAGACTATATGGCAATTGGTGGTATTACTATCAAAGGAGAAGGGTTTTTAAGTGATGGTGGAGAAATCATGGACTGGAAATAGCTTTGAAGGGCCAGGAGAGTGAGATTTCTGCTTTTCCATACCTCATGGGACAAGGGCTACGTGCAGCCTCCAGGGGCCACAGAAGGAGGAAGTATCCAGAGAAGCCTAAAATAAATTAATCGGCACATGCTATTAACTCCTAGATTCCTGCTAATATCTTCCAAAGGCGTGACAATTTCTCAGGGAACAAGCAGTGTCCTCTGACTACAGCCTGGAGGTTCCTGTTTGATTGTGAATAGGCACGGGACTTCTCATGGTAGATCACTGGATTACCTCAACACAAGCCCCCTCAGACATCAACTATTTTGTTTCTCTCTTTTCTCTTCCTTTCTTCCTTTTTTTTTTTTTTAACCACACCTTATTATTATGTACAAGTGATCTGGTGCACAGATTCATGCACATTGAAAGGAAATTAGTCCCGGAGGGGCGGGACTGGGTGATATGGGCTGGACACGCCCTGGAGCCAGCCTCCCAGGGTCCCTCCCTGGCGTCTGTGGAGTGAGCAGAGTCCTTTCAGCAGGTGGAGTCCCTTGGCATGGCCTGCGGGGACTGGGATGAAACCAGCTCTCCGACATCCTTTGAGGTGTCCCAGAGTACGAGAGGGCCGTCTGCGCGAAGTTGCTGTCCTACAGAGTGCGGAATGCAAATGCAAGTGTGCAGTAAACCAGTTTTGGGGTTTACAGTGCCCCAGCAGCAGCATAACCCACAGCCGAAGGTGGAATTGCATAGCCCCATGAGGAATTGGACTCCTTTCTCTCTGGTTTCAGGGTGAATCATCGGAGAACTGCCACCATCAAGTCACTAGCTTGGCAGCTCCTGCATTGAGCATTTGCCCCCTGGTGGTCAGTGCATGTCATAGCAACTGGTTAGATTGTGGGAGGGACACTTAGCATATTAACCTTTTTTTAAATATATAGACTGGTGCATGAGATTCATGCAATTGGTGTATGTGGGGTGTCCCTCAGCCTGGCCAGCACCCTTTTACAGTCTGGGAACCCTTCAGGGATGTCCAACTGATGGCTTAGGCCCGCTCTGCTCCCCGTACGGAGTGGGCCTAAGCTGTCAGTAAGTCATCCTTAGTGCTGCTGCCACCGCTGCTGCACTCACCAGCCATGAGCTGTGAGCCGTGAGCCTAGCTTCTGGCTGAGCAGCACTAGGGGAGAGCACTGACCACCAGGGGGCAGCTCTTGAATTGAGCATTTGCCCTCTGGTGGTCAGTGTGTGTTATAGCTGCCAGTGGTTCAGCCATTTGGTTGATTTGCATATTATCTTTTTATTATATAGGATTATTATTCTTTAGGGTTTTGCACTCATATTTGCCATGTATGCTTTGCACTCATATTTACCATGTGTGTTTCAAGTACCTTTATGTTCTATACTAGGAGGCCGGTGCACAAAAATTTGTGCACTGGGAAGGGGAGGGTCCCTCAGTCTGGCCTGTGCCCTCTTACAGACCAGGAGCCCTTAAGGGATTTCCAACTGCAGCTTAAACTTCAGTCTGGCTTCCCTCTGTGGGAGGCGACCAGTGGACCAATTGGGGAGGGCAGGGGGGTTGGGACAGTGCCAGCAGGACAGCGCCCCCCCCCCCCAATCACCTTTCTGCCACTGCTGGTCACCGCCACCTCCTGATTACCATCCCCTCCCTCTGCCCCTGGCACCCACCTTGGGTGGCCTGGCACCACCTGCTCACTAGCCCCACCCCCCACTGACCACCATTTGGTTTATTTGCATATTAGGCTTTTATTATATAGGAAGTATACAACATAAAATAGGTTTTGTATAAGGTATTTTTTTTGGTAAGCTTTTATAATTTTAAAGCTCATCTATATTTAAACAATTGAACCCAAGCTTCTATAATTTTCACCAATGAAATTATATGTTCATTTGATTAGTGCCTTTTCAAATAGAAATGAAGGTCCCTAAAGGACTAGATTACTGCCCAGTACTTTCAAAGTCTGCTTTACTTCAAACTAAAAGCAAATGAATACATTCAAGTTGAAATAAAAATATGAATTAACTACACTACTCTTAATAGGATGGATGGCTCTAAAGTTGTTCTCTTCTTCATTTCTCTCATTCTGCTATAAGACACTGAAACCTAATGACTAAATCTTAGGCTCTTCTGAAAGGTTATTCCTTTTAGATTTATAGTAATGACTGTGTTTTTAATGAGTGTCCACCTAAAATTAATATATTTTAGAGAATGTTGGTTATAATTATTAAATATATTAAAAATTAAAATGAAAGAAAAATAGTTTTCCTCTACTGAACTATATGGTATTCATTTCAAGATTTGCACCAAACACAGATTTCAGAAGAATGAGAACTGGTAACCCTAGATAACTTGTCCACTGAGAGCACTGTTACTTACAATATGGATAGTTATTATGAATATTATATTTAAATTATTTGAACCTCAGGTCTAAAATTAATATATCACAAGGTTACCTTTTTATTGATGTACTTTGGAACTAGTCCAGAATTTTCAAGCTCATGCTTGTCTCCAGTTCTTTTGTCAACGTAAATTGGTTTAGGCTTTTTAGCCACTCCCATAATGACATCGGCTACGTTTGTATTGATAAAATTTTTTCCACTCTGCACGCCCATGACTGGATTATCAGTCTTCAATGGCACAGGAGGCTTTTTGGTAGCTACCCGATCAAACCTTTGTTCTGTTAAATATAACATTTCCTTGTTAATATTAAACTATAAACATTGCTACTTAGTGCTATCTATAACATCTAGATATGTTACCACTAGTATATTGGAGTTTCATTACAATATATTCAAATGTTCAAGATAAAAAAAATCAGTTATCATAAGTGTAAAAATTAAGTGCAACTTAATTAACATTTCGAAGAACAGTATACAAGTCTAAGGGAAGAAGTAAGCACCAAATATATGTTAGCTAACTATTTTAACTAGTTATTGTGAAAATATTTTCTTATAAAAATTTCAACAACAAAAGTTCAGCTTTCCCATGAAAAAAGTTCAAACTTTTTTATGAGCATTGTCAGTATTATGAATAATTGTTTCTTAAGAGGAAAGTTACTGTAAAATCACCACATAAATAATAATAAAAAAAAACCTTGATGTACTGAAAGTCCAAGCATCTATTTTCCCCACTAAATCTACTATTAATATAAGGTACCTAACATACAGTGTAACAAATAAAACATTACTGGTATAATTGAATTTTCCTATTCACTCCTCCCCTGTTGCAGCTCACCTAAAAGAACTGCTATGCACATTTATTTCTCTATACCAACTCACTTCATTAGCAGCAGGTGAAACTGTCCATTTTTACACAGTCTCTTCAACCTGACCAATCCAACTCATCTTTTTTGACAGAGCCATATCAAAAAGGCTTGTAAAAATATTAAAATGTAAAATAATTACTCCCCCCCCCCTAAGGGCCAAAGGCAACAACTCTCTTAAAAAACCTTACTGAAATCTTAACCCCATCACAATTACTAGGAACTTCGACTATTTATTAAATGCTTTGTTGGAGCATTTGATGAACTTGTGTAACTTTTATCATTTATTAAAAAATCAATACAGGGTGGGGCAAAGTAGGTGTAAAGTTGTAATATAAATAAATATAGTCATTAATAAACAATAATACAAGCATAATTTCTGTGTCTCATGTATTCACAACTATACACCTACTTTTGCACCACCCTCTACTTATTATTCAAAGTCTATGGACTAGATTTACCTTTTGTTATGGGCTAAATTGTGTTCTCCCAATATGCATATATTGAAGAACTAACCTCCAGTATCTCACATTGGGAATGCATTTGGACACAGGATCTTTAAAGAGGTACCGTATTTGCCGGCGTATAAGACGATTTTTTGGCCCTGAAAATACCGTATTTGCCGGCGTATAAGAGACTGGGCGTATAAGACGACCCCCTAACATTTCCACTCAAAATACAGAGTTTGTTATATACTCGCCGTATAAGACTACCCCCCACTTGGAGGCATATTTTTCAGGGCCAAAAAATCGTCTTATACGCCGGCAAATACGGTACTTAAGTTAAAATGAGGTCATTAGGGTTGGCCCTAATCCAAGACACACTCAGAGGGAAGGCCATGAAAAGGGACAGGAAAAGACTGCCACCTACAAGGGAAGAGAGGCCTTGGGAGAAAACCACCCTGACAGCACCTTAATCTTGGGTCCAGCCCTCAGAATTGTAACAAAATACATTTGTGTTAATATTAAAATGAGTGATAAAACGTACTTGGTGGTACAGCTTTGGCCTTCGAATGTTTCCTCAGGAAATCCTTTGGAGAAGGTACTTCAACTTTTGGTGGTCCCATAGTTTTCATTGCAGTTTTAGATTTTTTCATGTCCTCTTTTACAGCTGTCTTAAACATTGATATGTACCTAGAATTAAAAGAAGTTGCAGCATTTCTATTTCTAGTAAAAATTATTTAAAGTTTAAAATGTGATATACGTTTCTAATTTAGGTAAGTCTATATTCCTTGAAAAATAGCCACAAAGCATAATTGTCAGAGACCTGTCTTCAGGTTCAGGCAAAGCTAGAGAGAAGCTTTGCCCTAAGAAAGGTGCTGAGTTAAGATGTTGATAGTGTTTCCTTATTATTCTTTGAATATATAAAGCACCAATAGTGATTCCACATCTGTGTGTGTGTGTGTGTGTGTGTGTGTGTGTGTGTGTCCCAGTCTCTCTCTCCCTCACCCCCCCCCCTTTTTTTCTGATCAGTCTGGCAAGAGGTTTATTAATTTTATTGCTCTCCTCAAAGAACCAGATTTTCATTGATTTTCTCTAATGTTTATGTATTTTCCATTTCAATAATTTCTTCACTGATCTTTACTACTTCTTTTTTTGAGTTTAATTTGCTTTTCTTTTTTAAGTTTTTAAGGTGGAAGTTTAGATATTTGACTTCAAACCTTTATATTTTCCTACTATTACAACTATTTAAAGCTATAAAATTCCCTGAATGTATAGTTTTCTAGCTGCATCCCACACATTTTGACATGTAATGCTTTCATTCTTATTAAGCTCAAAATACCTTTTTAATTGCCTCCTAACATCTTTGACTTAGGAACTTGTTTAGATATTTTTGTTTGGCTTTCAAATATTTTGGGATTTTTCAGATATCTTAATGATTTCTAATTATTTCCTACTTGTATTATTTCAATCTTTTAAATTTTCTGAATTTTGTTTTATGGGGAAAAAACATGGAAAAAAGTATGGTCTATCTTTGCAAATGTTCTATATATACTAAAAAAGAAAGTGTACTTTGCTATTGTTGGCTGGAATGTTCAATAAATGACAATTAGGTCAAACTAGTTGGTAGCATTCTATTAATTACTGAAATCTCTGACTACAATTGTAGATTTGTCTGTTTCTTCTTAAAATTCTACTAGGTTTTGTTTTATATATTTTGACACTGCTAGTAGGTGCATAGTATTTAGGATCTTGAAAAACTAACCACTTCATCATTATAATATAACTAGAGACCGATGCATGAAATTCATGCATTGCGGGTGGGGGGAAGGGGGGAAGAAGAGGATGTCCCTCAGCCCAGCCTGCACCCTCTCCAATCGGGGACCCCTCGAGTGATGTCCCTCTCACAATTCAGGATTGCTGGCTCCCAACTGCTTGCCTGCCTGCTTGCCTTCTTGATTGCCCCTAACAGCTTCTGCCTGCCAGCCTGATCACCCCTAACCACTCCCCTGCCAGCCTGATTCCTAACTGCTCCCCTGCCAGCCTCTTTGCCCCTAACCGCCCTCCCATGCAGGTCTGGTCACTCCTAATAGCCCTCCCCTCCAGGCCTAGTCCCCCTCAACTATTCTCCCCTGAAGGCCTGGGTCCTCCCTAACTGCCCTTCCCTGCAGGCCCGGTCACGCCCAATTTCCCTCCTCTGTCAGGCTGGTCACTCCTAACTGCTCTCCCCTGCTGGGCATCTTATGGTGGCCATCTTGTGTCCACATAAGGGCAGGATCTTTGACCACATGGGGGCAGCCATATCATGTGTTGGAGTTATGGTCAATCTGCATACTACTCTTTTATTAGATAGGATGCTTATTAAACCTACAAAAAATTCTAAAATCTTCTCTGTCTTGCTGAAACCGGTTTGGCTCAGTGGATAGAGCATCGGCCTGCAGACTGAAAGGTCCCAGGTTCTATTCCAGTCAAGGGCATATACCTTGGTTGCAGGCACATCCACAGTAGGGGGTGTGCAAGAGGCAGCTGGTAGATGTTTCTCTCTCATCAATGTTTCTAACTCTCTATCCTTCTCTCTTTCTCTCTGTAAAAAATCAATAAAATATATATTAAAAATAATAAAATAAAATAAAATCTTCTCTGTCTGATATGAATATAACCACTCCAGCATTCCTTTGATTTGTGGTGACATAGTATTTTTTCATTCTTTTTACTTATCTGTGTCTTTGTTTTTAAAGTATTTTTTAATGGAGAGCAAAGAATTTTTATCCTAACAATCTCTTTTACATGGCATATTTAGACCATTCACACTTACTGTGATTTTTAAAATATGCACATTCAATTTTTTCACCTTGCTATTTGTTTTCTATGTATTCCATTGCTCATTCATCCTTTTTAAAAATCCTGCCTTATTTTTATTTATGTTTGGATTTTGTTTTTCTTTTGTGAAAATCCTAAGGTTCACAATATATATATGTTTAACTCATCACAGGCTACATCCAAATAATATTATACCACTTCACATGTGATATAAGAACCTTATAAAAGAATACTTGCATTTATCCCTCCCAAGATCTTTGTTTTAATGTTGTAAGATATTTTACTTCTATATATGTTATGAAACCCACAATCATTGTGATACTTTTCCCTTTAAGAATCTGTTTAATCATATTTTAAAGAAATTTTAAAAGAAAAAATATTTATACCTATACAGGGTGTCCTAAAAATGTATACACACCTTGAATAATTATTCATTCCAATGCATTAAATCTGAAATGTCTGAGCTATCATCTCTTAAAGTGTGTATACATTTTTGGGGGGACATCCTGTATTTCCCATTTTCAGTGTTATTTCATTGTGTAAATTCACATTTCTGACTTGTATCCTTTCTTGTGCATTAAAAACATTTTAACTTCCGACTTCTATTGTTTCTGATGAGATATTTACTGTCCTTATTTCTTCCTCTTTTTGCAAAGGGGTTTGCCCACACCTGTTCTAGAATGTAATAAAATTCTAAAAAATGGATCACTCACAAAAGTTCACTTATTCACAAACTTTCCTGACAATTAATTTTAAGAAATATTTTTGGCATATTTTCTTCTCAACATTTTTAGGTACATGTGAATGTCAGAGATAGGTTCTAATATACTACATATTATATATAATCTATAATAATCTAAATGAGAATCAGTAACCCATAATGAACAAACATTAAGACAGTAAATGCAGATGGAAGCTGCCATCCTCCTTGCTGTCAAAATCCTGTTTGTGAATGTCCTTACCCTCATCCACATGTCTGAAGAGAAAAGGTGTCTTCTCCAACTATCCCTTTTGTTACTGGTTTCCCAGGTCTTCAATTCTTCTGCATTTAAAAAAAATCCTCACTCAAGGATATTTTTGTATTGCTTTTAGATAGAGTGAAAGGGAGGGAGGGAGTGGGAGTAGAGGAGGGAAGAGGAAGGGAGGGAGGGAAGGAGGGAGTAAGGGAGGGAGGAAGAGAGAGAGAGAGAGAGAGAGAGAGAGAGAGAGAGAGAGAGAGAGAGAGAGAGAGAGAGATGTGAGAGAGGCACACCGATTGGTTGCTTTCCATATTTCCATCTGAACCCTGACTGGGACAGGAGCAAACCTGCCATTCAGGTATGTGCCCTTGACCAGGAATTAATTGAACCTTCAGTCCTTGGGTCTGCAGGCGGATGCTCTTAACCACTGAGAACACTAGCCAGGGCTCTTCTGCATTCTTTAGGCGATTCTATTAATTACATCACATCTTAATCTGTGTGTTTACTTTTCTTGGTTTTGAAATCTATATGACTGTGAATGAGCACCCTATATAATAAAGATGTAGTATCCAAATGGTCATTACTCCGTGAAGCATAACGATCGACCACATCACTACCAGATCAGGGATCAGCAGGAGAGTGGGGCTGGGAGCTACAAGAGGGCAGCCAGGGGGCAGGGCAGCAAGCTATGGGGGAAGGGAGGAGGGTAGACAGAACTACAGGAGGGGCGGAGCAGCGGGAGAAAGCTAACGGAGGGCGGTAGGGAGCTACTGGCGAGCTACTGATGCATGGATTCATGCGCAGAGCTATTAGTATATATATAATAATATATGTTTATATCAAGAATGAATATATATATATATATATAAGCATGAGAGTGCATTGGATAAAAATACACAAGAGATGAATATAAGTATTATTATTGTGTAAGTCTGCAGAGAGGGATAGCCAGATGAAAAATCTGAATATTAACTTCTATCACTAATTAAAAAAAAACTGTCCAAGACCATACATTACAGAATGGGAATTTTAGCATAAAATTTAATTATGCTAAAAACAAAGAAATTTGGATATTCTAAATTCTCTGTAAATATAAATTCATTTAAAAAGACTACTGCTTTCCCCAATTCAATTACTGGCTATAATTAGCAAAGAAGATAAGAACCTCAGAAGAAAGTATGTCATCTAAAATTTCTTAATAGTCAAGCTTGCTTAGCAAACTGAGATACTTAACTGGACTTTAAACAAGAAGATGTTACAAACCTTCAGAAAATACAGATATAACAGTATTAAAATTGAATAAAATGGAAGGTAGTCCAAGAAAAATGCAAAGCTCCAAAAATGAAATTCTGACTACATGTCTGAATTATCCCACTGAAAACCAGAAAGGCATAAAAAGGAAACAACTACTGAATGCTTATGACATTAAATATTTCATTTTCAAAATGCATGTATCCAGAAACTCCATACTGGTGAGCCTGATGTCAATTTCAAAAGCTTCCAAAAATTTGTAGAGTAGCAATGATTGAATGAGCCATTTGGAGTTTCAGTCACTGAAATGAAGATTTTTTTTTAAGTAGGAAAGCAACTTTCTCAATGTGATTTTTATTATTTATTTAATATATATTTTTTTATTCATTTGAGAGAGGAAAGGAGAGGGAGTGAGAAACAGAAACATTAATGATGAGAGAGTATCATTGATTGGTTGCCTCCTGCATGCTTCCTACTGTGGGTTGAGCCCACAATCCAAGCATGTGCCCTTGACTGGAATCGAACCTTGGACCTTTCAGTCTGCAGTCCAATGCTCTATCCACTGAGAAAAACCAGCTAGGGCATCAAGATCATTTTTAAAAAATATATAAGACTCACACATCAGGAAAATACCTTAGACATAATATACATCTTGATGTTAGTAAAGCCTCTTATTAAATGATTACTGATAAGGTAGAGAAATATGATCTGATTAATGGATGCATTTGGATGACTGACTGAATCCTCAAAAACATTGTCAGTCTAGAAGGAAATATCTAGTGGCCTATTAAAGTGCAAAGTACACACCAAGGCTGGTTTGGCTCGGTTGATAGAGTGTAGGCTTGCAGACTCAAGGGTCCTGGGTTCGATTCTGGTCAGGGGCACATACCTTAGTTGCAGGCACATCCCTGGTGAGGGGTGTGCAGGAGGCAACTGATTGATGTTTCTCTCTCAACGATGTTTATGGCTCTCTGTCCCTCTCCCTTCCTCTCTTTAAAAAAATAAATAAAATATATTTTAAAAATAAATAAAATAAAGTGCAAAGTACCAGCTCTATTCAATGATGGGTGGAGATATAAAATATGTTAGGTCTGCAAATGTCACAAAGCAGGGAGGGGTGGTTAAGAGAGTGAATGAAAGATTCAAAATTCAAAACTATATCCATAGATTAATGATGTTTAGATTAAAAAAGAATCATCTACACAAGTATAAATAGGAGAGACTAAACTTAATCCTAATTCATGTGGGAATTTCAAAGTGAAACAATGATAGGACTTGACTTTCATAATGCTAATGGATGCGTAAATAAAAGTATTGTGCATCAAGGAAAGCAGATCATAATTCACCATTTAAGTCATATTGGCTATTACTTTCAACAAAAGGGAAAGAGAGAATGATTAGAGATATTAAATAATAAGTTATCAATAGAAGGGTCACAAATTTGGTGAAGATCTTGGGAACCATCTCATACATCTCGAGCAACTGAAAATTTGAAAACTGATTAATGGTTTCCCATTGACTTTACCATGTGTTGGGTTTTTTTGTTAATCCTCACCTGAGGATATTTTCCATTGATTTTTTTTTTTTTTTAGACAGAGTGAAAGGGAGAGAGGAAGGGGGAGAAAGAGTGGGAAAGGGGGTGGGGAGAGAAAGAGGGTGGGGGGAGACAGAAACAGAGAGAGAAGACAGAGAGAAATGTCCATGTGAGAGACACACATTGATTAGCTGCTGGAACCTGAAACACAATCAGGCCTTTACCTGAGAATCAAACCCAAGACTCTTCAGTGCTCAGGGCTGATAGTCTAACCACTGAGTAACACCAGCCGGGGCTAATGTTAACATTTTTATATCTTAAGTCCCAGTTTATAGTTCAACTGCCAAAGGTTGCTCTTCACCCCACTTTGGTTACATATATCTTTATGGTAACATATTTATTTCATTTAGTCTATCAATATTTTAATGTTTATATTTTTGTTTGCCAAGGAAACTAAACTCTGATGTATGGGAGATCACAGTATAGTCAATTTTTTTCTCTCCCAGTAATCCAACTCTGTATGAAAGCTGGACAGTCATCTTGCTAGTCTTGCAAAGAGCCGCAGAGAGCTTTCTTGAATCTGGGTTTATAACTCAGTAACACAGATAAGCCTAACACATTTCTTATGGTTATATAATTTTTACTATCAGCAAGGAGATTAAGACAAGATAAGTTTGTGTTAATGAGGTGAGAAAAAATTGTGATTGATTATGCTGTGTTTTTTTTATGAATTAGTGGTTTTTGTGCATGCCATCAAATTAAACACTCCTCCTGACAGTTTAGGCTGATTTAACAGAGAAGATTCTGTGGCATCACATTTGGATGCCTTCTATTCCCTTCACCATAAGTTCCTTTTTCTTTTTTTAAAAATATATATTCATTGTTTTTTTTTGTTTGTTTGTTTGTTTTGTTTTTACAGAGAGGAAGAGAGAGTTAGAAACATCAATGGGAGAGAAACATCGATCAACTGCCTCCTGCACACCTCCCACTGGGGATGTGCCCACAACCAAGGTACATGCCCTTGACTGGAATCGAACCTGGGACCCTTGAGTCCACAGGCCGACGCTCTATCCACTGAGCCAAACTGGTTAGGGCATAAGTTCCTTTTTCTTACACACTCCTTAAGAGCAAACCAAAAAGTCTGTGCTGTCACTGCAACACTCCCCAAGGGCAAGATTGTACCCCTAACAGGAGCTCAGTTAATGTTTGCCAAATGAAGAGAGATTGTTCCTATAAAATTTCTTGAAAAATCACCTAGATGCATAGTAAAGCTTTTAAATGTACCAATGAACAGAACGCCTCTCTAACACAGTACCACACCATTCAAATCCAGGCCTCTAGAGAGAACACACTCTGCCAGTGGGTTACTGAGAGGAGGAGCTTTATCTTGTACAATATACAGGAATTCTGGACCAAAAGTCCATTTACCAACAGTTAATTTGAACACTCCTCATGAACTGTGCAATGGTATCATATCTTCTTACTTTATACTCCCCTTTCCAATTTCTACTAGATTTTGAGAAACTAGTGAAAGTCAATGTAGTTAAAGCAGATACTCAGGCCGGTGTTGCTCAATGATTAGAGTCTTGGTGGGTGAACTCAAGGGTTTCTGGTTTGCTCCCCAGCCCAGGCCATGGCATGTTAGGGATGTGATGTACCTTTCTCACATGAATATTCTCTCTCTCTCTCTCTCTCTCTCTCTCTCTCTCTCTCTCCCTCTCTCTTCACCTCCTCCCCCCCCTTCCACTCTAAAAAATAAATGGGAAAAATATCCTTGGGTGAATAACAAAAATATAAAAATTAAACATAGGAACTTCTTGTTGAAGATGATATGCACCCCAAGTGATTACTAGTAAAAATAATTGGCCATTAGATCTTAAAGAGGCCATAAAAATTCATTTGTTTTACAGATAAGAAAATAAATGAAAATTTATTCATGATCCCCAAACCAATTAAGTTGAATCCCCTGTTTTTTTGTTGTTGGTGGTAGTGTTTTTTCTCTCCTAGCCCCGTGCTCTTTTAATGTGGTTTTCACTTAAATCAGGAAAAGGAAAATGATAAAAGACAGCCAAGTGTTGGGAGTGATAAGATTTTCTTCATTTCCTACTTATTTTCTCCCCACAGATTTAAATAAGTTCTAAGTCTCTACACAGGAGCGAAAATGGATGCTTACTTAGTGATGACCTTTTGAAACTGGGGAATTTAAGAAGTCCTATCGCCTATGTAAAATTTTTAACTGAGTTAGTTATTTTCGGTTCTCCATCCACTCTTCCTTCCATTTATTAGACCTGTAAAAGACCTTAGAAACTAGCCGGTCGATTTTGTTTCACCGATCAAAATATCGAGGCTCAGATACAAATTTATACTTGACAATAATCTTGGAGGGGGGAAGTACTACACCCTTAGAAAAAGAGCAGTCAGAAATAAAACAGTGAACTAACACAGGACAATAAAATTGTGACTTTTTTCAAAGAGAAATTTCACACTATTATATACCACATATCATGTGTGAACAATCAGGTACATTACAAAACAGTTACATGCCCTATTACAGGAGACTAACATAACACGGCACTGGATGGCCCTCTCTGATTTTGAGATACGAGTAGCTGCATTTTGCAAACTTTTCTTTTAAGAAGTCATCATTCAGGGTTACTTCATCGAGACGAAAGTATTTGTTAATTTCTTTTAAAAAGTCCTATGTGATGCCTTGATGAATCCTGAAATAAAAGCATTATTCCGCATCCTTGTTCCAAGCGACAATCTTGTATGGCCCACATACCTAGGAGGCGGGGGAGGCTCCTTCCACTCGGTGGGTATGAGGTTGTAAATGCACTCAGAAGGGCATGTGGGATCCATGGCCACCAAACGGCTCCTCAAAACTACTTTAAAAAAAAAAATCAAAACACCAGTATCTCCGTCCCTTTCTCCACTGCTTCCCCTTTCCGATCCTACTCTCTCGCCTTCTCGAGGGACTCAGGTTTCTTTCTCTCTTTCGCACAGCTCCCCCTGGACCGCCTCTGGCCGTCCTCTCTGGGGAAGAGGATAGCTACCCTTTCTCTTCCCCCCGGGGTTGCTGAGCGTCTAGACCGCGCGTTTGCCGTGGAAACGGTTACTAGGCGACGGGGAAGTGGGCGGCCCCGCTGCTCACTGTGCTTCCGCTCTCCCGGCGGCGCCGCAGCTCCTTTTTCACAAGCTCACGATGGAGACCACTGTCTATGTGTGCCTTTGGGAGTCAAGGGGGTGGAAAACGGCGTCCCTCTAAAAACGTTTTTTTCTGTCTCTGTATATATATATAGAGAAAGATTCAGACACGGAAGCCCAGCGGGCAGCTGAGGTCACACAATAAGGCTGCGGCGCGCGGGTCCCCATCCCGGCAGGGCGGGGCCCGAGGCCCAGGCCACGCCGACGCACGGCCCGCGTGCGGAGCGCACCCGGCAGGGGAGGGGCCGGAAGCCGCGCGTGGGTGGAGCCTGACGGAGTCACGTGCCGGGTGCTGGGCGGCTCCGCAGGTGGGCGTGGCGCGCGCCGGAGCTCCGGGCTGCACCGGCGCAGGCGCAGGCGCGGGGGGCGGGCCTGGAGAGGTCGAGGGGCTGGGCTGTGGTCCGGGGGCCAGGGCCTGCGAGGTGGGGTTCGATCCCGAGGCGACGCGGGCTGCTCACCTGGACACCCCCTCCCATTTCTCTCTCTTTCCCCGTCTTCTCAGGGTGATGTTCTTGGTGAGTTACTGCAGGAGGAAGAAAGGGAGGCCTTAGGCACGAGTCCGCCCCCATCGCATGCCCTTCTCCTCTTCGCGCCCTCCCCTTGCTGCCCCTCCTGGTCCTCACCGCTCATTCCTCCGCTGCTGGGTCCTCGGTCCTCGGCTGGCGGTGCTCGCGGGGCGCCCGCGGCCCTTAGACCCGCCATCCACCTGTCGCGCCCGCTCCTCCCCGGCCGCTGCGCCTCCCAGGTTCTCTGCTTTATTCCCTGTCTCCCCCGGGATGGGGCCCCTCCTCCATTAGTGTGTGGCCTTGTTTTTTGTTGTTGTTTTATAATATATTTTATTGATTTTATTTTATTATTATTTTTTTTTACAGAGAGGAAGGGAGAGGGATAGAGAGTTGGAAACATCGATGATCAGCTGCTTCCTGCACACACCCCACTGGGGATGTGCCCGCAACCAAGGTACATGTTCTTGACTGGAATCGAACCCTGGACCCTTCAGTCCGCAGGCTGACGCTCTATCCACTGAGCCAAACCAGTTTTGGCTGGACTTGTTTTTTTAAACAAGTAGCCTGAACCAGAGGAAGCCTTTTATATGGGCTCTGTAATTTTTGCCCATTTATTTATTATTTTGGTGTCCATTTTTGAAAATTGTCTTTGTGAGAAGCGGTTTTTGTCCGTTCTCAACCCATTTGATCTTCCATAAACAAACTTATACAGGGGTGACTGCTGAGAGAAATCCATTTAAAAGCCTTTGCCATCCTGATCTCTAAAAGACGTTTGGCAATGTGATATGGGATGAGTCAGAGCTACCCTTACAGTGCCAACTCTGTCCAGAGAGAATAAAGATGCTCCAAGATGAAAGAGCGCGCTAGGTTCGGTCCTCTCAATTGTTTTTTGTTCGTTTTTTTGCTTAGCATGAGTAAAGAAAAATTTTGTTCTCCATACATGTTAAGATTTGAACTGTGGGCTCAGAATGATAATACCGTTAGCCAAATGGATAGTCATTGGCCAAAACTTACACACATTTTCTAATTAGAAGGAACACTTGGGATGGTTTGTGTTAACCTGTTCCCTTAGGAACCACTAAGGGCAAAGAAAAGCATGTCTTCAGTTAATAAGGACCAAATGGCCTTAGCTAACCTCAACGTCTTAGTGTTCCTGGATACAGTGTTTTCATTGATGTCAGTATACTATTGTGGTTTTAAAATTACTAAGCAGAATTTAAGATCTCACTATAGTATATTTAGTGTACAATCATGATGGAAGTTGTTAAATTGTTTGGAAAGGAACTTTTTTTTCCCTTAGGTGCTTGATCTGTAATTCTGCTTGTTTTTTTGAAAGTATGTTTACAAAGAATATATTTTTCATTTCTATATTTTCCTCAAAACGGCAGTCCTGTTCAAGGAAACGCCTGTGTCCAATATGTCCACAGGAGATTAGTGTTGGTATGCCATCAGAGATCATGCACCTTTTCCGTAAATTGCCAGTTAGTAAATCTGTAGGCCTTTGCAGGTTAGATGGTTTCTGTTGCAACTGCTCAACTCTACATTGTATCTCATTAGCAGCCAAAGGCTATACTAAACAAATGCACAAGTGGAAGCAAAGTTGTGTTGCTAATTTGGCCTGTAGGTTGTAGTTGGCACAGACCCTTGTTAGAAATGGTTTCACATAAAAAGTAGGTGTTTTTTTTTGTTTTTCCTAAAGATTATTTGATTCTATTTAGATGAATAAAATACGTGTAGGTGGGAATACTAATGTGATAATTGGGAGGAGAATAAATGCTTTATAAAGACAAATATACTTTAAAATACTTTTCTAAGTTATAAAATGGAAAAGTGTACTTTAAAAAGGCTTGAATTAAATGCTCAAGACCATTAAGAGGATATCTGACAGCAAAAGGAAACAACAGGAAATGCTTAGTCAGCTTTGATACTAAGATGAAAGCAATGATGAGTAGGAACTTGTAAAATCCCTATGATTACAACGGCATGGAGTGTGTGATCCTTTCAACCTTCTCCACTTCAAATTCCTATGGAAGTAGGAGCTTGTTGAGAGGATTTTTGTTCAGAAGCTGCAGAGCTTTACCCCTCACCCATCATTAGTTTATATCTTGGGACAGTGGTCGGCTAACTCATTAGTCAACAGAGACAAATGTCAACAGTACAACGATTACAATTTCTTTTGAGAGCCAAATTTTTTAAACTTAAACTTCTTCTAATTCCACTTCTTCAAAATAGACTCGCCCAGGCCGTGGTATTTTGTGGAAGAGCCACCCATACTCAAGGGACCAAAGAGCCACATGTGGCTTGCGAACTGCAGTTTGCCGACCACAGTCCTAGTATATTTTTATTCTTATTACTTGGAAAATAATTTAATGCTATAAAATATAGTAATTTAAAAGAAATTTTAAAAACCACAGTATCTTTCTTTATGAGACAGTGAGTGGACTCAGGTTTAGTCATCTGAGAAATTAAAATAGAGATTGCATTAATATAGGATGACAAGTTCATTGAACTATATAGCCAGTTCTCATCAGGAGATATTTTTTTGAAGTACTATGTCTTATTTTATTATGGAGGAGAATATAATAGCAAATATTTTAAATGGGTGAAAATGTTGAATCATTTTGACTAAGTAGGATTCTGACAATTTCCCAGAGAAATTACAAACTAGAGTTCATTGGTAATTTTATAATGGCCAAGATATTTGATGTTTAAGTAAATGTTTTTGCTTTCCGACTCCTATGTGATTGACTTTCATTTAATTTCAAATAGTTTTGTCCTTTGGCTAAGGAAAAATTTCCTAGTCATGACCATTATACTGAAAAACATGCTAACATATAAATAAATGAAAAAATGTCTAATAACATGGCTTTGAGTCATAAAAGAAAATGATTTACAGTTGATCCTCACTTTTCACAGCTTTCATATTTGTGAATTCCGGTGAAAATTTATTTATAACCCTTATTAATACATGCAACACTTTTGTAGCCATTCTCAGACATGCACACGGTGGGGAAAATTTTGAGTTGTCTGATATGTATGTTCCATGCTGAAGTCAAACAAGGTGACCCTCTGCCTTCTTGCTTCAGCCCTCATACTGTAGACAAGTGTCCTTTTCATGTTCTATTTAGTGCCACATTTTTCACATTTTTGTGCTTCTAGTTGGTGATTTTGCTGTTTAAAATGACCCCAAGCAGAGTGCTGAAGTGCTGCCTGGTGTTCCCCAGGCAACAGTGCTATCAGGGCCGGACAGAGGAAATGTGTGCTACACTAGCTTCATTCAGGCATGCGTTAGAGTGCCGTTGGCTGGAGTTCATTGGTAATGAATCAACTGTATATGTTAAATAAGATGTCTTTAAACAGAAACACATAAAACAAGGTTATGTATTTCTCAGAAGCAGTGGTTTAATATTCACTAAGTCAACATTCCTGGTAACTTTATAGAACACAAGTACCATGAATAACAAGAATTGACGATATTACTTAAGTAAAGTTCTGTTTCTAGATAAAGTTACACGCTGTGGGCATTATTCCATCTTCTCTTGTCATTTGCTTTGCTTGCAATGGATGTTGAAATCCTAAAATTAGTTTGTGGCTAAATTTTATAAAAGCAAAATTAGTCTGTAGCTTAAGAATTCATCTTCTTTGTTTTGCTTTAAAAAGATAATATTTGTTACATGTGCTAACACTTAACAGCATTTTTTTCTAGAGTCAGGAAGATTTTTATGATGAAATAATATTGATACAGAATTAATAAATTGAACTGTCATGATTTTTTCCCTTTTCTCTAATCCTCACCCAAAGATATGCCTTTTTTTCCTGTTGATATTTAGAGAGAGAGGAGGGAGAGAGAAATATCATTGCCTCCTGTATGCATCCCCAATAGATATGTGCCTGACTGGGAATCGAACCCACCACCTTTTGGTGTGTAGGACAACACTCCAACCAAAAGAGCCACCCAGCCAGGACCATGGTTTTCTATTTTATTTATTTTTGATTTCAGAGAGAAAGGGAGAGAGAGAGGAAGAGGGAGAGAGGGAGGGAGGAGGAGAGAGAGAGAGAGAGAAAGAGAGAGAGAGAGAGGAGAGAGATAGTGAAAGAGAAAAACATCAATGATGAGAGAGAATCATTGATTGGCTGCCTCCTTCTCACCCCCATTGGGAATCAAGCTTACAACCTCGGCACGTGCCCTTGACCAGAATGGAACTTGGGACTCTTCAGTCGCAGGCCAACGTTCTATCCACTGAGCCAAACCAGCTGGGGCCATAATTTTCTATTTTAAATTCATATTGAAGAAGGGAAAGTAGGGCTGTAAAAGATAAAGTGACGTTAACACGTTTGTGTTACAGTCTTCTTTTAATGGAATTGATATTAAGTATTGTAGTAACCAGCATAAAGGGGAAGAAAAGGTCAGTTAAAAGACTTGTGTCCAGCTCTGGCTAAGTGGCTCAGTTGGTTGGAGCATAGTCCCATACACCAAAAGGTTGTGGGTTCCATCCCTGGTTGGGGCAGGTATGGGAATCAACTGATTGATATTTCTCTCTCCCATGCATATTCAAATTCTCTCTCTCTCTCTCTCTCTCTCTCACTCTCTCTCTCTCTCTCTCAAAGTCAATTTTAAAAAAAATATCGTCAGGTGAGGATTAAAAAAAAAACAAGGCAAAATGTCCATAAAAACAAACCAGCTATTCAAGTAATATGGAATTATTACTAATACATCAAAAATTATGCATTGGGAAATAAAAAAAGAAGACATTGTGGTTTTATAAACAAAAGTCTCTTGATTAGAAGGTTAATCAGGCTGTTCTATATACAGTCCCTCAAAATTAGCTAGTGTATAATATTAGAATACAGTTTAATAAAAGAAGTTGCTGATATGGTTCAAGCATACAGTTCTCTGGTCCTTGGTTTACTCTAGGTAAAGGATTAGACTGTACCGTATGTCAAAAACAGTTGATTTACACATGAGTACCACTGTTTTCTCTGAAGGCTTATAAATAAGACCATTAAAAATATGCCTAATCTTTGTGCCAAGAAATCCTGATTCAATTTATATCTTTTTAGCCCATTGTCATTGAGTGACTATGATTAATGTTACTATACATACGAATATCCTTATGTGCCAGCCACTGTGATACATGCTTTGAATTTATTACAAATTAATTTAAATGGGCTAAGAGGTACCTGTGTGTGGCAAGTGCTTCATTTGTGCTTTTTACAAGTGTGTATTAATAGATGCAAATTATGTCTTGATTCAGATTTTCATTTCATAGCTTTATTCCATGATTTATTTTCCTCTGATCGCTAAATATACAGTTAAATTCTTAAAATTTTAGGTGTCATTGTGAAAGATTTTATTTGGTTATATTTTATATTGCTTGATGGCAGAAATTACTTCAATATGGTTTACTAAAATTATCTTCTATGATAAAATACTGTTGAAAAAAGCAATATCTTCATCGTTTAATAACAGACTTGGGAAAACGTGAAAAGGGTCCATTTTTTTTTTGCACTTTAAATATTTCAAATGGGCATTGTAATAATAGAATAGTCTATGTGTGGAATTTTGTGATACTGTATGCAGTTATGATTAACTTGACAATTTTTTTCATTATAGACTCTACTTTTTTGCAAAGATTGACTTTGTCTCAGCATCTGCAAACTCTTCATTAAGATTGGTACGTGTGTATTATATGTTTACAAGTCACTGGGAGTTAAGCATAGCACATATAAGTTGAAAAGCCAAATAAAGAAATGTACTCCCTCTCTTAACAGTTGCAATTTAACTTGTAAATTAAATTCAATGTTAGTTTAAAATGGCTTAAATGGTTAATTACAGAACAAAGTTTGAGTTGAATTGATAATCGGAATAGTAAATGATTGAAAGTTTTCAAAACATATTTAAGTGTATCATCTAACATTTAATATGGTTTAGTGGCATTTTGGTTCTACTATAGAATGTGTGAAAAGCCCCGCTGTGTAGTGGTAAAATTATCTTGACTAAATTAAATTGACTAATTTAAATGAATGTTGCAGAAGTATTAATTTGCATCTTACATGTGACTAAATTTTTGACTTGTCTGGCATACATTTATGTTTTAATGATGAGTATGTTTCTAAAAACAAGAATTTGACCAGTATCCAAAGCTGCTTTGGATTCCAAAATAAGTTTTCCCTCTTGTCATTGATAACATTCTTTTTGGTGGTTTTTATCTATCACTCTGGAGTCTGGAATTTGAATTAAGTCTCTTCAGTGATGATGTTTATAGAACAGAGACCAAAGTGATGGTCCCATGCAGATAAGGTTATAGATATGTGGCCTTTGACCTTGCTGCTGATCATCACTTTAACTATTTGTATAATGGTATAACTTTCATTCTAGCTTATTTTAAAAGGTCTTCAATATGAAGTATATGTAAGAAAGATTCTTAATAGTATGCATAGAAAAGTCACATAGAAATAAAATATCATACCTGTGCCCGATAGTTTGGAAAGTTATTTAAGCATTTTGTAAGCAAATATTTCATTCTGATTTTCTGTTGTGAATACTGTATCTAAGAAATGTATGAGTAACATGATAGTCTATAAACATGTTCATATAACTAAAGAGAAATTAAATATAAAAACTATCATTTTTTTTGTGAATTCTAAGCAACTAACATTTCAACTTTAACCCTTATTATATGGGTTATAAAACATAAAACAATTTTCATTACAGAAAAAAATACTAATTTGATTTAGTATATTTTTTCAAAAAGCATCTATGATAATGTCATTTTCTGAATAAAGTTTCTGTTGCTTAATTGCTACAAATTATTAAAGTTTTGAGTATTCAGTGTGTTGAGATTTGAAAATATTTTTAAAGACGTAATATGCAATATATGAGAATTTGGATTCAAATACTTTAAAAAAATATCCCATAAATTTGGAAGATTTTAAAATAGTTTCTGTACTCTGGACATGGTTATATTTACTCCTGTTGAAATTAGTAACCAAATGTCCTTTCTTGTTTTTATGTTTTGAAAAGGATTAAAGCCAGTTTTTAGATTGGCTTTGGCAAAAGAAAAAAGTGAAAAGAGAATGCTCCACTTTAACCGATGTCAACATCTGAAACAAATAACCCAGCAATGTTTTTCCTTTATACATGCTAAAACGGATAAACATGCACAGCTATATCTTTCAAGAACCTTTGCACTTGAAGAATTAAGGAAGTCATGTCACTCAATTCACTCTCTTGTTGGAGACAAAAATATTATCCTGATGGGATTGCCTGGAGCTGGGAAAACAACAGTAGGCAGAATAATAGGGCTGAAACTAGGCTGTTGTGTCATAGATGTGGATGATGATATCCTTGAAAAAACCTGGAATATGAGTGTGTCTGAAAAATTACAGGATGTTGGTAATGAACAATTTTTAGAAGAGGAAGGAAAAGCTGTGTTAAACTTCTCTACATCTGGAAGTGTGATTTCCCTTACTGGGTCTAACCCAATGCATGATACTAGCATGTGGCATCTGAAGAAAAATGGAATAATTGTATACCTGGATGTACCTCTAATAGATATAGTAAATCGTCTCAAATTAATGAAAATAGATAGGATTGTAGGTCAGAATTCTGGGACAGCTATGATAGACTTACTTAAATTTAGAAGACAGTATTACAAGAAGTGGTATGATACCCGTGTTTTTTGTGAAAGTGGGGCTTCCCCAGAGGAGGTAGCTGACAAAGTGCTTAATGAAGTTAAAAGATACCAAGATGTGGACTCAGAAACATTCATTTCAACAAGACACATTTGGCCTAAAGACTGTGAACAGAAGGTTTCGACAAAATTCTTTAGTGAAGCTGTGATTGAAGGGTTAGCTTCTGATGGTGGTCTCTTTGTTCCTGAGAAGGAATTTCCAAAATTAAACTGTGGGGAGTGGAAGAGATTAGTAGGAGCAACCTACATAGAAAGAGCACAAATACTGTTGGAAAAGTGTATACATCCTGCTGACATACCTGCTGCCAGATTGGGAGAAATGATCGAAACTGCTTATGGGGAAAACTTCGTCTGCTCAAAAATTGCCCCTGTCAGGCATCTTTCAGGCAACCAGTTCATCCTGGAGTTGTTTTATGGACCAACAGGATCATTTAAAGATTTGTCTTTACAGCTTATGCCTCATCTTTTTGCACACTGTATTCCACCCAGCTGCAATTATATGATACTTGTAGCAACTTCAGGAGACACAGGGAGTGCTGTCTTAAATGGTTTTAGTAATCTTAATAAAAATGAAAAGCAGAGAATAGCTGTGGCCACGTTTTTCCCTGAGAATGGGATAAGTGATTTTCAAAAAGCACAGATAATTGGCAGTCAGGGAGAAAATGGATGGGCAATGGGTGTCAAGTCAGATTTTGATTTTTGCCAGACAGCTATAAAAAGAATTTTTAAAGATTCTGACTTTACTGGCTTTCTTACTGTGGAGTATGGAACAGTCTTAAGTTCAGCGAATTCCATAAACTGGGGCCGATTGCTTCCCCAAGTAGTTTATCATGCCTCTGCATATCTTGATCTTGTTAGCCAAGGCTTTATTTCCTTTGGAAGCCCAGTGGATGTCTGTATTCCCACAGGAAACTTCGGTAACATTTTAGCTGCAGTGTATGCCAAAATGATGGGAATCCCTATTCGAAAATTTATTTGTGCCTCTAATCAGAACCATGTTTTGACTGATTTTATAAATACAGGACATTATGACCTAAGAGAAAGGAAATTAGCACAGACTTTTTCACCAGCAATAGATATTTTTAAATCTTCAAACCTGGAACGACATTTACACTTGCTGGCTAATAAAGATGGACAATTAATGGCAAAATTATTTAATCAGTTAGAAGAGCAGCACCACTTTCAGATAGAAAAGGATTTAGTTGAGAAACTTCAGCAGGATTTTGTAGCCGACTGGTGCTCTGAGGAAGAGTGCCTCACAGCTATTCACTCCACCTACAATAATTCCGGGTACATTTTGGATCCACACACTGCCGTTGCAAAAGTGGTTGCAGATAGACTGCAAGACAAAACTTGCCCAGTGATTGTCACATCGACAGCTCATTACTCAAAGTTTGCACCTGCTATCATGCAGGCCTTAAATATTCAAGAAATCAATCAGACTTTGTCAAGTCGGCTTTATTTATTGAGTTCATACAATGCATTACCTCCACTACATGAGGCTTTATTAGAGAGGACAAAACAGCAAGAGAAGATGGAGTGTCAGGTCTGTGCAGCTGATGTGAATGTCCTGAAGAGTAATGTGGAAAAACTAATACAAAATCAATTCATGTAAGTTTTCTGAGTAAAATAATTTTTTGTTAATAACCATGCAATAATAAATCACAAAAATTGATTTGGAGTACAATAGTCTTTTTTTAAAATTTAGCTATGTTTATATTATTATCTTTTAGAATTTCAATAGCCTAACCTCTAGGACTAAACTTTCTACCTTTACATGCTCCTTAGATCCTTAAAAGGTACCGGTTACTTAATCTAGAAGTGGCAAAAAGGTAGCATAGTGCACAGACCTCGTGCTAGTGTGCTGTTCTGTTTACTGACTAGGGATGCATCAGTTTCCATTTTTTATCCCCACTTTTAGGTGGACCAAAATGCCTGGTATTTAATTTGGCAATTAAAATATTTAAACACAGTTGTTAACAACTACTACATTTGTAACCATTACTAATTCTCTTCCAATGAGAAACATAATTTACCACTCAAATGACTAATTTGTATGGAGGAAGTAGGTTATCTGCTAAGATAGAGCCAGTGTATTTAACTCTACTCAGAATCCATTTGGGCTACAAATAATTATTCAGAAGTTACACCATCCACATTAAATAAGTTCTGTTTTCCATTCTCCGTTGGATGTTTATAGTTAGAGTGACGTAGTTTGAAAATCAAGACACATGATTTAAATTCAGGATGTAATCAACAGACCTACTTTGAAGTGGATTCAGAAATAAAATGGCTTACTTATTTCAATAGAAATTTTTTCCAAATTTCACTGTATTTGAATAGTTTTATTAGAAGTATGTTTATAGTTGTAGGTACCAGTTTTCCTATATTATGTGGAGTCCATTCTTCTATACATATTGTCTTCCTTTTTGATGAGCATTCCTTTATTTGACAACTAAAACTACACTCGATTGATGCACATATTTAATTTTTCTTTCTTTGTAGTCGTAATACATTTTAACCATAAATTTGTGAATTTGCTGGATGTTTGATTTCTGAATTAAAGATGGTCACTGAAAGGAACTGTCAGTAAGGAACTACTCTCAACCACAAGATGGATTTTCTAACAAAATTTGTCTTTGCTGATTAACATTTTACCTCAATTTTTAGTAGAGCTAGCTCAAATAAAAATTGTAAGAACTTTTACCATTTGCAACACCATGGATAGAACTGGAGAGTGTTATGCTAAGTGAAATAAGCCAGTCGGAGAAAGATAAATATCACATGATCTCACTCATATGTGTGATATAATGATCAACATAATTTGATGAACAAGAATAGATCGATCTATAGACAAATGGTAGGGGAGGGGAGGGTTAGAGAGAAACCAAAGGACTTATATACATGCACATTAGCATAACCAATGGACACAGACACTGGAGTGGTGGCGTCTTGCCCAAGCTGGGAAGGGATGGGGGAGAGGTGTCAGTTGGGGAAAAAAAGAGACATATGTAGAACTTTAGACAATAAAAAAATTGTAAGAAAAAGTAATAGCTTATGAGCATGAATTTTTTTAAACATGCAAACCAATTATGTGTGAACCTTGGCTTTCTGTCTTAACTTCTAAAAAGGCAGAGGTTTGATGGAGGTGGGCAAAGGAGGTGTGGAAATTAGGGACATCTATAATGCTGTCAACAATAAAACAAAGTTCTAAAACTAAAAACTGAAAACCTGGAGCAATTATAAGAAAATAATAGAGGTTTCAAGAAAAAAACCAAGATAGTGGCATAGGTAAACACCTGTACTGCTGCCTTGCTCAACAATTACAAAACTAACTGGAAGACAGAGTGGACATCATCCAGAACCACCAGAAAGCTGGCTGAGTGCAAATTCTACAACTAGAAGGAAAGATAAAAGAACACTGAGACCCAGAGGAGCTGTGGAGGACAGAGGTATGTAGTCCTGCACACAGAAAGGGTGGGCGGCTGAATACACAGCTGGATTACTCGAGGCATGCAGAGAGGGAAGGCAGTAAGCACGCAGCAGCTAGTTTTCTCATTTGGGAGGGAAACAAAACCTCCCGACTGCACTGAAATCCAGTTCCGGGTGAAACTTTGGATACCCAGACTTATTTGGGGAGAAACTGGACTGTTTGGCAGAGGGTGAAACTTGAGGGCAGCCTTCTGTCAGAGGTGCATGCAGCCATTGCCGTGGGACACTGAGACACAGGGGCCTCCCATGGCAGGGCTGATGGGAAACCAAGGCTATCTGCTCCACCCTGAGGCTCCACCCCATCCAAGCTGAGCACAGAAGCTCTCCCAGTGGAGCACAGCTAATTCTCACAGCCAATTGGCATGGAGGTCAACTCCCCCCAGTGATACTAATAACAATCTAGGCTTAACTACAACAAGACTGCATACACAGCCCACAAAGAGTGTCCACCTCAGGTAACTGGGAGGGCTGAGCCACTGGGCCCTGCTAGGACACCTAGCACACAAAGCCACTCCATCAACTCAGGGAAGCAGTCAAAATGTGGAGATAAAGAGGCAGGTCACAAATGAAGGAAATGGAGGAAAGTAAATGACTGGACATAGAGTTCAAAACCACAGTTACAAGGTTTTTCAAGAATTTCCTAGAAAAGGCCAATAAATTTAACAAGACCCTTGAGGATCAACTAGAAATTAAGCATACACTGACTGAAATAAAAAATACTATACAGAGACCTAAAAGCAGACTAGAGGATTGCAAAAACCAAGTCAAAGATTTGGAATACAAAGAAGTAAAAAACACCCATCCGGAAAAGCAAAAAGCAAAAAGAATCCAAAAACCGGAAGATAGTGTAAGAAGCCTCTGGGACAACTTCAAGCATAATAACAGAATTATGGGCAGTCCCAGAAGAAGAGAGAGAGCAAGATACTGAAAACCTATTTTAAAAAATAGTGACTGAAAACTTCCCCCACCTGGTGAAAGAAATACAAGTCCAGGAAGGGCAGAGAACCCCAAACAAAAGGAATCCAAAGACCACCATACCAAGACACATCATAATTAAAATGCCAAGAGCAAAAGACAGAGAATATTAAAAGCAGCAAGAGAAAAACACCTACAAGGGAGCACCCACATAACTGTTAGCCGATTTCTCCACATTAACTATGCAGGCCAGATGAGAGTGGCAAGAAATATTCAAAGTGATGAATAGCAAGAAACTACAATCAAGATTACTCTACCCAGCAAAGCTATCATTCAGAATTGAAGGGCAGATAAAGAGCTTCACAGGTAAGAAAAAGCTAAAGGAGTTCACCACCACCAAACCAGAATTATATGAAATGCTGAAAGGTATTCTGTAAAAATAGGAAGAAGAAGAAAAAGGTAAAGATAAAAATTATGAACAACAAATATGTGAATAAAGTGAATAAAAAGAACAAGGAAATTAAAAATCTGATGAACAGAGTAAACTGAATCAGAGGCATAGAAAGGGAGTGGATTGACAATTCTTGGAGAAAAAGAGCAGTGGGGGTGCAGGAAGAGATTGGACAAAAAGCATAAAACTAATGATGAGGACAGTGAGGGGGAGGTAAGGGCAGAGGGTGGGGTAGGAACCTGATGGAGGTGAGCTATGAGGGGGGGGGGAGGAACAATTGTATTAATCTGAACAATAAAGATTTATTAAATTAAAAAAATAATAAAATGAAACCTCAAAAAAAATAAAGTTTTCAAAGTTCACATTTAGTTATTTTATTTCCTTTAAGGCTATTTGTTTCAGTAGATGGCATATTTAGAGAATACATCCAGATGTTCACTATGTGTATGAGAATACACGTTTTTCTGAAAGAAGGAGGGACAGTGTTTAGTGAAAGACAATTTCTGCCCTCAAGAATTGTAGTTAAGCTGCCATGTGGAGGGAGCCGCCACTGGCGCCGGTGAGAGAGACCCACCAAGAGAGCGGAGCCCGCCCTGCTCTGGGCCCTGGGAGCGGGCCACCTCGGAGCCTGGCCTCCGCACTGAAGCCTTCCCGGCCTGCCCGCCTTCCGCTCCTGGCATGAGTGAGCCCATCCGCACCTGCCTCCCCTCCCCCCTCGCCACCGGGCCTGGCTGGAGTCTCCATTGAGCCCCCGAGAGCCAGAACCAAGGTGGAGCAGACCTCGTGGAGTGTGACGGAGAACCGAGAGGTTGTACCCAGAACACTCTGAGACCTGGGACTCTAAACACCTAAACCAGGGGACTCTGAAAGCCTGAATGTGTGAAATGAGAGCGGCAGAGGTTACTATGGTGGAGTTGGCCAGAGCCTCTCCATTCTTCTCCCTCGTTATCCTCCTGCTCGCTGGCAGCAGCAGGCCCGGCCCGGGGGATCCAGGATAAGAAAACATCAATCAACGGACCCCGAGGAGCCATGTGACCTGGAGGATCCGTGTGACCCAGGGGAGCTGTGTGACCCCGAGGAACTGGGTGACCCCGAGGAGGAGCAGATTCTATTCGTGTCATTCTGAGAAATTTGGACAGTCTGCAGCCATTTGCTACAGAACACTTTGTTGTATTTCCCTACAAAAACAAATGGGAGAGAATGTCCCACTTGAAATTCAAATACAGGGGGGAAAAAAGAAGAAGGAAAAAAAATCTGAGGAACAGAATAAACTGGTGAATATAATAGAATCAGGGACAAAGAAAGGGAGTGGACTGATAATTATCAGGGGGATAAGGAGGTGGGGGTGCAGTAAGAGACTGGATTAAAATCGTATAACCAATGGATGAGGACAATGGGGGGGGGAGGGGAAGAGGGTGGGATGGGAACTGGGTGGTAGGGAGCTTTTGGGGAGAAAAAGGAGAAACAATTGTAATAATCTGAGCAATAAAGATTTATTTTAAAAAAAGAATTGTAGTTAAGGAGCCAATATAAAAAATAATGTACAAAAGAGTTATTTCAAGACAGTCTGTGAGTAAGTGAAACATGAGTGATATAGTCAATTGTTGTAAGATTTAAGGAAAGGATTACCATGCAATAGTCAGAAAAGGTTTCAGAGGACATAGAAGATGTGGTGAGTGTTGAAGGATGGGAAGACTCTGGAAAAAAAGGAAGGGGAAATACATTGCAGACAGAGACAAGGGAATTAGGTAAGGTAAAATGTCCAAGAAAGCACCTGCATTTTCCTGTGGTCAGTTTGTTCTCAGGTACTTTCACTTCTTCTCAAAACCACTTTAATCCTTTCCTCTCAGCTAATGATCTTACCTCATTCTAGAGGAAGAACAAGCCATCAGATATGAAATACCTTGGTTTCTCATCACCAAATGTATAAATCTGCTCACCTGTTTCTATTCTTTATTCCACTTTGATTGAAATTAGGTAGAATCCCACCTCCTTTCAAAGGTTGACTTCTTCAGGTGTGCTTTGGACTATCCTTCCAAATACTTAAGTAACTTGTTACATCAGTTTTTTCCTTTCTTGTTTCTTCAACTTCTCTTGAATGTAACCTTTCTACACAATTCAGCTCTTGTTTCTTATCTTAAAAAGCACAAGAGCACAACAAAGTCTAAACTTTCACATCTTTTCACTATTTTTATTTATGTCCCAATCAAGGTGAAGCCTCTTCAAAAGGAGTTGTCTACATACAGGTCTCTACTTTCCTCCAATTTTCTCCAGAGTATGTACAAAGTATACATTTAAGGATGAATAATTAATACCCATGAAGTCACCACCTCTTTAAGAATAAAACATTACTCATAACTTTGATACCCACTATAGCCCCTCCTTGATACATTTACTTCCCTCTGGAGGTACTACTATTTTAGGTTTTCTGTTCATCATTCCCTGTTTTTATTTGTAGGTTTGCACTGCTTAGTTTTGCCTCCTTTTAGATGTTATATAAATGGAGTTATACTATATGTATGCTTCCATCACCTTTTGCTGAAAAACTTTAAAATCCATCCAGATGAATGAAGCCACAGTTCATTAATTTTTTTATTACTATGTAATACTCTATTGTATGAGTAGCTGTCCATTTGACAGTTAATGGACATTCAGATTGTCTGATTTTAATCTGTTCTTATATCCAATAGGCATGCTGTTTTTTTAAAATTTGTATTGAAGGCTAATGAATATGGAATTCCAAACATTTGCCATTCTTTCTAATGACATGTAAGAATGGATATCATAACTTGGCACTATTAAAATAAAAGTTTATGGTATATGAAATGAAAATTATCAATTTTTAGGCTATAGTTATAATTTCTAACTTTTACTATTTTTGAAATTATTTTAAAGCATCATAAATATAGTAAATTTGTAAAATTTTTAAAGAAGAAATTAGATTTTTAAATTGCATATTAATGAAAATTATAATATGTTTCCATCAAAATAGAGTTTTGAAATTGATAAATTGTTTCATATGAAGTTTTTGTTAGGTTTTAATAGCAATTCACTTTAAAAAATAGTTACAGCAAATACTGTTTCAATCCATGAAATAAATCCTTTATAAATATTTTATAATTTAAACTATTTAATGTTAGTGAAAAAAGAGCTGTTTTTTATGTGAACTTCATAGAAACATAAATAATACAGTTTTTGTCCCAATCAAGGAACATGAGTAAAACTATGAAATAATTATTTGTGTAAACCTCATCTGTGTACTCCACAACCATAAAATTATTAGTTTTAACTCTATGAAACTTTGAAAACAAATAACCCCCTTCAAAATCAAAGTTAGGATAAGCTCTTCTGATTAACAAAACAACACCAAGTCAAGAAAGTTGACAGTGTCTTAGGAAAGGTACCTGTCAAAAACAAGAAATCAAATTGTATAATGTATAACAATACTCTCTGATCAATTGGCAATATTTTGACTGAAGCCCTACATACAAAATTTGAATTTATATCCTAGAGAAGGTTGCATTGCTCAAGTTATCTATTTTTCTTTTTAAGCTCTCATTCTGAGTTCCTGTGACTCTCTTCATCTAAATAACAATTGTCTAGAGATGTCACTGCACTGAAATTACTATGCAGATGTGGCATTACTTCTTCAGTGTCATATAGACTTCATTAAGATGCTTTAGTGGCTATAAAATGCAGAGTTACTAATATGGGTTAAATCTCTTATGTAAATATTAGGGGAAATTATAATTTTAAATTACATAATTCATAATGAATTGTTTTAAATCCTCATAAGTCCTAAAAGTAGTCAATTTAATCCCATCTAATAAATGTAATGGTATCCTTGTGAGAGTATTTGTTTTTATTTGAGGGAGAGAAAAACATTGACTTGTTCTACTTATTTATGCATTTATTGATTGTTTTCTGGATGTGCCCTGACTGGGGATCAAACTCATAACCTTGGTGTACAGGATGATGCTCTAACTAAATGACCTACCCAGCCTGGGCTTTGTGAGTGGTTTTTTTTTTTTTTCCTTTTTCTTTTAACTAATGCTTTATTACTGTTTGTATGAGTTTGACTACTCTAGATACCTCATATTAGTGAAATCATACTGTATTTAACTTTTTGTGACTCTCAGCACAATGTCCTCAAGTTACCATTCATGTTGTACCACATTTTGTTTATACATTCATCCATTGATGGTCATTTGGGTTGTCTCTACATTTTGGCTATTGCTATAAACTTGGGTATACAAATATTTACTCAGGATCCTGCTTTCAATTCTTTTAAATATATACCCAAAAGAGTTGCTGGGTTATATAATTCTATTTTAACTTTGTTTTCTATAGCAACTCACCATCTAATATTACCATCAATGGAAACTTGTGTTATTTTAAAATTTTGTTTTTATAAAGTTATATATACACCTAATTTTAAAAATCCAATAGTTTTAAAAAGCTAAAACGAATCAGTGATCCTCTGTATTTATCCTTCTCATACCCACTTCCCAGAAGTAACTATTTTCAAATCAACTTTTGCTCTGGATTTTTTTTTCTTATTTCTTGATAACATGCTTAACTGCCAATCTGAATTTTAGCTTTAGATATTATTTATTTACATTCTTGTATGAAAGATATTTCTCCTACTTCCACTGTCCTGCCCCACTAACCATTCATTTCCTTATCATCTAGCCTCTCAATATTGATATGTTATCATTTTGGGTTAGATCAGTATTAGTGTTTGCATTATTACAACTATATTATTCACAGCTAAATTACATTATGTATTATATTTTTGATTTTGTATTATTTTTGGAGTTCATAATTATATTTATTTCATTTGCTTAGTTTCTCAAATACATCCCTTTTGGAGCCAACTGTTTTCCTATTCCTATGCAAATTGGTTGATCTCGGGCTGTTGCACACTATTAACCTTGATCTCTAGTTATCTCCTTTCTGTTCACATTGTCTTTTCATTTTTCTCCTGAGTTGGATCCAATTTCTTACTCTTTCTTAGTTTATTTACTAATTTTGGTAGAATCTATCCTCCAGTAGTTCCCATGAGATAATTACATGGGAATGTAATTACTTGAGAAATTGCTTGTCTAAAATGTATTCCATTTTATTTTTATTTTTACTTTTTTAAAATATATTTTATTGATTTTTTACAAAGAGGAAGGGAAAGTGATAGAGAGTTAGAAACATCGATGAGAGAGAAACTTCTATCAGCTGCCTCCTGCACACCTCCTACTGAGGATGTACCTGCAACCAAGGTACATGCCCTCAAACCTGTGACCTTTCAGTCTGCAGGCTAATGCTCTTATCCTTCGAGCCAAACTGGTCAGGGCTGTATTCCATTTTAAACAAGATTGATAGTTTTTCTAGGTATATAATTATAGGTTAGAAGTCATTTTGAAGCGATTGTTTCAGCATATTCTATATTTTATTTTTGTTTTAGATAAGTCTACTGTTATTTTGATTCTTAATTATTGAAATGTACACTTTTAAAAGAAGCTTTTAGGATATTCTCTTTATGGTCTAACATTTCACGACAGTGTTTATTAGTATGAATCTTTTTGCTTGTTTGTTTTGCTATTGGAGCTCTGGTAGGCCTTTTCAATCTGGAACGTCACATCATTCAGTTATGATAATTTAAAAGTATATTATCTTCTAACTTTCTATCCCTTCCTCACTTTTATATTTTTCCCCCTCAAACTCCTATTTTGGGAATGTTGGAAATACAGAAGTCATCTTATATGGTATGGAAGATTGATCATAAAGACAATGGAAAAAATGATTCAAAAACCAATAACCCCTCCAAACTCTTTATTCACACTCTGATCCTCACATTAACAGGTAAACTCTATTATCTTTCTCATAGAATCTGGGTTGGTCTTTTGAGTTGCTTTTCCAATAGAAAAGTGGCAGACTGATGTCAGAGACATCTAGGGCTAGGGTATAAGAGGATGGGACACACCTCTTTTGTTCTTTTTCTTCTGTAAATTAGCTTAAAGTAGATTATTCAATAGTGAGAGGTGATGTGGAGCGAGGCCTTGGAGAGTGAGAGGGCATCTTGGATTACAGAGCCCCAGGCAGTTGTAAGTCAGAATATACTTATGTCTCTGACCTAAGCAAGAGAGGAGAATACCTATATGCTGAGCCCAGTCAACCAACATATTTATGAAAAATAATAGTTTTTATTCACTAAGTTTGGGGGTGATTTGTTATGAAATAATAAATAACTGATACATTATCTCATTCTCTAATACCTTCTTTCCCATTTCCCATTTCTTTTCTATATTTAAATTTATTCATACATTCTTTTTTTAGGAGGATTCCACTTTCTGGGTTTTATTTCTCTTTTAACTCTTCTATTAAAAGTTTAATTTGCATTATCATATTTTTAATATTCAACAGCTACTTTTTCTCTGAAAAATTTTAATAGCTTTCTACTAGTATTCTTATTTCAATTATGTAAGCATCTCATATTTTTAAAAGAAATTTAATTACAGTTTAAAAGTGCTTTTGAAATCTGTTTTTGTTTCTCTTGAAGTACACTTTTGGATTGTTTTGGTTTCTGTTTTTCCATTGATACATTTCTTAAGTGTTTGGTGATCCTTTTATTTTTAATTTTCAAGTAGTGAGAAACTGACCAAAAAATTGTTTCCTTGATGAAACTTATAAATTATTGAACTTCACTTGACTGAGTCACTTTAGTGGTTACTCTAAACTCTATCTATAGGGCTTTTATTTGGGCCTGATTAGATTTCCTGGAAAGGAATCCTAGAGGGAAAAATACTGTACTCTAGAAGCATTCCCATAATCTTTCCAGCAAGGTTTGGATGAGAGGGAACAAATATCCGCCCAGCATCTGCTTCTGTTCCTGGGGAGTGGGGTGCTGCAGCCAGCATGGAGGCAGACAGGGGTTCCTCCCCTGCACATGTACTACAGGCTGGAGGCTGGAGTGCCTGCAGAGGTGGTATAGCAGGGTGAGGGCTGCGGGCACTGGAGGCATACTTGTAAGGTACAACAGCCTGAGGAGCAAGCAGCAGCCACAGCAGCACAAGGTGCTAAGTTCTGTACAGCTGTGGGAACACCTCCAGACTGGCAGCTGTCAGTCAGCCCTTGCTGGGCAGCACCAGCCCCACCAAATCCATAGCCAAGCGGCCAGGCACTCAGACCTGACTCTCTGAGCAGTAGTAGGGAGGACACAAGAGGCCTGAGCATTACCAGTTGGAGCCAGATGCCAAAGAGTTGGACTGGCATATAGCAGTTGGCATTCCTTGAAAGCCTTGAGGTCTCCCACCTTGCTGCCAGTGTGGATTAGATCTCGTCTGTGCTAACTGGTTAGGTGTGTAATATGGAGGCCTTCCCTGAGCCTGTGGAACTGCTGGCACAAAGTAGCCACTGATTGTAGGCTGGAACTGATTTAAGATGGCATTGGCAGGGAGTGCCCTCATTCTGGCCACCCGCTGCATATACTGGTTGGCCAGGTGAGTCTTTCGCTCTTCCTTCCTCTGGGCCAGGGCGACATACAGTGGCTTGGAGCCCACAATGCATCCATTCATCTCAGCTACTGCCTTGGTGGTCTCTTCAGAAGCTGAGAAGCAGACAAAGCCAAACCCTTTGCTTCTCTCATTCTCCAGCATTACCTTAGCACTGGTGATGGATCCGAAAGGAGAAAACTTTCCTTAACTCCTCATTGTCAATGGTGTCATCCAACTTCTTAATTTAGAGATTCATCCCCTGAAACCGACTAATTCTCTCTTGCTTCAGCTGTTCAAATTTCCATTTTAACTCGGCCTGCCATCCACTTTCTTCTGTGCACGACCTACAAAAATGACTTCCCCACTGATTTCTTTTCCATTCATCTCTTCCACAGCCTTATTGGCATCCCCGTGTTTTTTGTAATTCACAAAGTCAAAGCCTTTGGATTTCCCAGTGGGATCTCTCTTCATCTTGACACTTAAGATCTTACCAAACTGGCTGAATAGCTCTTTCAGACTCATCACCCACCTCTTCCCCAAAGTTTTTGATATACACCTGAGTAAAATCCTTGGCTTTGGCCCCAAGCTTGGCTTCCCGCTCTTTTTGAGATTGGAATTTGCCCACAAACACTGTGTGGTCATTAAGGACCATGCCATTTATCTTCTCGATGGCCTCGTCTGCAGCCTCTTGAGTCTCCTTGCTGCTGACACCTCTTAGGCAAGGAAAAAATGATTCAAAAAACAAATAACCCCTCATGAAATTCAGCTCAAGGTTTGAAGACTTCCTAGCTTGCCCTATGGACCTCAATACTAAGAACCACAAATTGCAAATTTAATAAGTCATTTTGTATCAAAAGGTCAATTATGAAGCACCTAGAATTTTTCATTTAAAAGAATATATTCTCTGGGTTCTGCTATGGCTCAGACAGTGTTAACTCCACCCCCCTCCTCCATGTTGTGGGTTTTGATCTTCCCTGCTCCCCCAGAAATTGGTTTTATTTGATGTATCCAAGTCTTTAAGCTTTTCAATAAAGAAAAAACTTCATAAAAAATAGAATATTGTAATCAGATTTGAAAGAGGCTATGGGTTGTTGTTCAAAATGTAGATTTTTCATTGTATTTTTAGTATTGTATTTCTGCCATCACCTGGGCCTGGTATGCCAGCATTTGAAAACACCCTAGAATAAATTTATAGTCTTAATTAGCAATCACCCTACTATATGGTATGAATGACAGTTTTTAAGACCAAATTGATTTTTATGCATATTTTTAATGAATTATCTTGTTTTTAGCTCTATATTACTTCCCCCTAAACCTACCCCCAGTTTCAGAGATAAATGGTGCTTTTAACTTTTGAACTGTTTGGGGGTCCTTATGAGCTAGTCAGCCTGAAACACATATTTAACATTCCCTAATCTCCTAAAATAGTAAGCAGTAACTCACTTGGTTTCTGGGTTTCAAACTGTACTGCTGCTGGTGGTCTTTAATCTGCTGTTTTGTCAGTTTGTGACTTTAAAAAAAATAACACTTTGAATTTAATTGTGCCAAAAAGCAACCCACTGGTGTGACCTGGGTATTGTTCCTGGTGCTAGTCTCTTAAGTCGATTCTCGAGCTTTCTTGGAGAACTTTTTGTCTAATTATCTTTTAATAAATTTATTTTAAGCTTAAACTTGCTTAGTAGTGACTTTTATTTTTTAAAAAATATATTTTATTGAGTTTTTACAAAGGAAGGGAGAGGGATAGAGAGTTAGAAACATCAATGAGAGAGAAACATTGACTCAGCTGCCTCCTGCATACTCCCTACTAAGGATGTGCCTGCAACCAAGGTACATGCCCTTGACCATTATCAAACCTGGGACCCTTCAGTCAGTAGGCCATTGCTCTATCCACTGAGCCAAACCAGTTAGGACATCGGTGACTTTTTAAAAAAATTTTATTGATTTTTTACAGAGAGGAAGGGAGAGAGGATGAGAGAGAAACATCAATCAGCTGCCTCTTGCACACCTCCTACTGGGGCTGTGCCAGCAACCAAGGTACATGCTCTTGATGGGAATCGAACCTGGAACCTTTCAGTTCACAGGCCAACACTCTATCCACTGAGCCAAACCAGTTTTGGTGGGTGACTTTTATTATTTGCAGTTAACAACTTTGCCTAATATGGTACTAAATGATAATAATAGCTAGAATTTGTGATATTGATACCAAATGCTATAGAATAGTTAATATCTCTTTAAATCAAGGGTAGGAAACCTTTTTATGCCAAGGACCATTTGGATATTTATAACTTCATTCCTGGGCCATACAAGATTATCAACTTAAAAATTAGCCTGCTATATTTGGCCAAATATTTAATTAACTCACCCCTAATACCTTGGCAAGGCCAGACTAAATGATTTCTCCAGCCTTATATAGCTCTCAGGACAGACATTCTCCACCCCTGCTCTAAATTGTTTCATAAGACCTAAGTATTTTAGCCAAGAAAAAAAAATGTGGTCAAATAGTTTTAGGAAATTTCACATCCTATGTCTTCTTTTTATAGATTTACAATGCATATTAGCATATTAATCCTGCTTTAGAGAAATTTGTTCAACCCTGTCTTCTCAAACTTACTTTTCAATTGAAATAAAACTTGTAAATATTTTTCCAGATATGCTTTAAAAATGTTGAAATAGGTAAATATAAGCTGGGGAATTTGGAGAGGTCCCCCCAACACAATTTTAAGTTAAAGAAAATACCAATCAATATTCATGATTGAAATACATTCCTTCATCAATCATAATCATAGGCTGGCTGTGGATATAAGAGGCAAAATTAATTCATTCTGTGAATATCAATCAGCTATATAGAATTACAGGAAAGAGTATTGTATTTTTATCATTGTTCATAACTAGAGGCCCAGTGCATGAAATTTGTGCACGGGACCAGCGGTTGGGGGCAGTCCCTCAGCCCAGCCTGCACCCTCTCCAATCTGGGACCCTTCGAGGGTCCCAGTCCAGGACTGCTGGCTCCCAACTGCTTGCCTGCCTGCTTTCCTGATTGCCCCTGCTTTTTTAAAAAAATATATATTTTATTGATTTTTTTTTTTTTTTACAGAGAGGAAGGGAAAGGGATAGAGAGCTAGAAACATTGATGAGAGAGAAACATTGACCAGCTGCCTCCTGCACACCCCACATTGGGGATGTGCTTGCAACCAATGTGCTTGCCCTTGACTGGAATCGAACCTGGGACCCTTCAGTCCGCAGGCTGACACTCTATCCACTGAGCCAAACCGGTTTCGGCTTGATTGCCCCTGCTTTTGCCTATCAGCCTGATTGATGTCTAACTGCTCCCCTGCCAGCCTCTTTTGCCCCAACTTCCCTCTTCTGCCAGCCTGGTCACCCCTAACTGCCCTCCCCTGTAGGGTTGATCACCTCCAACTGCCCTCCCTTACAGGCTTGGTGCCTCCCAACTGCCCTCTTCTGCTGGCCATCTTGTGGTGGCCATCTTGTGTCCACATGGGAACAGCTATTGTATGTTGGAGTGATGGTCAATCTGCATATTACTCTTTTATTAGATAGGATAGAGGCCTGGTGCACGGGTGGGGGCCAGGGTTTCCCCTGAAGGGTGTCCTGGATCAGGGTAGTGGTTCCCTTGGGGTGTGGGGTGGCCTGGGCGAGGGGCCTGTGGTGGTTTGCAGGCCGGCCACGCCCCCTGGCAACCCAAGCAGAGGCCCTGGTATCTGAAATTTATTTACCTTCTACAATTGAAACTTTGTAGCCTGGACTGGAGCCAAGCCTTCTGCTTGCTCCGTGGCTGGTGGCTGCCGCCATTTCTGTTTGGATTTGTTTTCCTTCTGTAATTGAAACTTTGTAGCCTTGAGTGGAGACCTAGGCCTGCAAGGGCAGGTGGAAAGCTTGGCTTCTTCCATTGCCAGTGAAACCCAAGCCTCCCTCCTGCTCTCTGTGGCTGCACCCATCTTGGTGGGGATTAACTTGCATACTTGCTCTGATAGCTGGGTGGGCGTAGCTTGCGGGTATAGTGGAAGTATGGTCAAGTTGCATATTACTATTTTATTATATAAGATTGGCCTGTACTATTCAAAAAGGCCAATATCATGAAAGACACAAAAGACTGTGGAATTATTTCAAGATAAAGGAGACTAAAAAGATGTGACAACTGTAATCATAGTTTGGATCCTGAACCAGACAATATTTTTCTTTTTATAAAACAAAACAAGACAAAACATTAGTGCATTGACTGGCAAAATTTGAATGTCTATAAGTTAGGTAAGAATATTATGTCAAGGTTAATTTTCTGAGGTAGATCATTGTGCTGTGCTGTTTTTATATAAGAAAAGTAGTTGATAATGAAGAACTCACTGTTTTTTTTTTAGAAGAAAGAGGCATCATATCTGCAATTTACTCTGAAATGTTTCAAAAAATTTACTCTGAAAAAAACAGAGATGAAACATACAGATAAAAATACCTGCGTTGTTGGGATGTGAAGGCCACATGAGCTAGTACATATTAAGCATCATACTCCTTTACTTTCATAAAAAACATGGCCTCTCCCTAGGATAAGCCTAAAATAACTTATTTCATAAAATAATGAAATCTCACTATAAATTCCTATAAACAAATTGACTTCTCACCTAATTTTTCTCTGTTGTAGTCTAGCCCGTGTTTATTTACTGAAAGTACCCAACGATCCTAGTTAAATAGTTACTATACTTGAAATTCAGTCCTATATGTTAGTTTTAATCTCTGAAAAATCACAATGTTTAAGTAGATGATTTTTCATTTAGGTAGAGAAAAAAGAATTTGTTATTTGCAGGCTAATTTGAGGTTTGGGCCTAACAAGAAGACTCACTTTGCTTTTTACCAAATAAAATTAGATTTTGGCAACACGATTTGGGTAATTGTCTCTGAAGCTGCTGGTGGTTTAGGTATTGTCTATACAAATTCTTATAGTTTAGGGAACAGAAACTCCTATTTTTCCTCTTATAAATTTAATCCATTGTAAACACAAACTTTCAAGGTTTATGCAAGGATGCTAATTACTTTCTTCTTCTATTTTTCCATGGTGAAGCCATTCTTGGATGTCAGCAAGCAAGATTAAACTTTAAGAGCATGTGAGGCCAAAGGGAAAATGCTTTATTGTTTTTCAGTCTTTCTGGGTCATTCTGTATTTGATTATCTAGACTAAAAATGGGCAGGGGAAACATGAATAATTAAATTGTTCAGACAAGCTCTTGTACCTTATTTTGGTTGAAGGCTTTACTCTTGTCAAACTTTTTTTTCCAGAAGAGCTAACAAGTAAAGTAGTTATTTTTTTTGTCTTGTCTCTTTCCTTTGTTCTTACAAAAAAGTATCAACTATTGACAAAATGTCTCCATCCCAAATATTTATTCCCTCTGCCATAAAGGAGTATTATCAATAATGAGAAAAAAAGCAGAGATCTTTGAAAAGATAGACTTGGTTATCTAGAACTTTCTGATTATAAAAAGGAAGACATAATTTGAGCCTGAATTTGCCATTTGGCTTTTCCTTTTCTTGATAAGTCTCCAACAATGTTAAAGGCTATTTTCCTCTTTCTTCCCATTAGTGGCTTTTTTTGGCACCTCAGAAGTAACAATGGAAATAAACATTTAACAGATGGTCCCAGCGGTTTTCTTGACATACACACATAGTACACAAGGAAAGCATAGCCAATGGAGGCAGTTAGATCTTATTTTAATTGATTATATTTCCCTCAGAATATTCACCTAATCACATATTTTTGTTGTTGTTTCTGCCTTTTGTCTCTGTGGTTCCTTGAATACAGTTTTTGAAGCATTCTTCAAGGTAACAAAACACCCTGTGTCCTTTTTAAAAAACAAAACAAAACAACAACACTTTTTATTGATTTCAGAGAGGACGGGAAAGGAAAAGAGAGTGAAACATCAATTATGAGAGAGTCATTGATCAGCTGCTTCTTGCATGCCCCATCCTGGGGATTGCCCCACATCGGGGATCAAGCCCACAACATGGGCATGTACCCTGATGGCATAGTACCGGGTTCATAGGTCAATGCTTGACCACTGAGCCATACTGGCTGGGCATCCTGTGTCCTTTTTATCCCTACCTCCACACCACAGAAAAGTGGTGTTATATTGTTATACAAAAAGCTTCACCATAGCAACTCTGCAGAGGTTCTGTAGAAAAAAATTAGGAAAGTTCCCCACATCTGCATCTGGTTCTCTCATAAAACCAGAGGTCATAGGGTGGAAATAAGCCAAGAAATATTAGCAAGAAGAAGAATAAAGGAATGAGTTAATGGAATATAAGTGGGAAAATGAGAAATTCCACTTAGGGACAGCCCAAGAGGTATGTTAACTGATAAGAACTGGGCATCTAACTTCTCCATATGGCCTGGAGAGGATACATGGGCTCAAGGCCAGGATGTTCACAAACATTCAAAGGGCACATAGTCTTAGCTATAGAAAGCAAGACCAAATTCTGAACCCGAGCATTCCAACGCATGAAGGGACATGCAACAGGTGACCAGGCCAAGGTCTACATGAGGAAGAACAACCAAGCAGAAGGAAAACTAAGCAAGCCCTAGGTAGGGGGTTCACAGAAGACAGGGGATGCTGATGAGAAGCAGAGGCCTGCACAGGCAAAGGCCCAAAGCAGCAGCAAAACCAAAGGAGACCTATGAGCCCCGGTCTGAGATCACTCTTCTCAGCCCTGCCTTTATGATGGGAACAGGCCGGGGCAGGGTATGGTGGGAGCCCAGGAGGGCCAAAGGATTCTGACAGAGTTGTTCTCAGCTGTAGGACCTCTTATGGTCTTGCTGGCACCAGTGACTTTTTTCCCCCCTTTCTGTTGAATCTCTTTAATGTTGTTAACAACAGTCTGGAAAAGGTCAGAACAAAGTTCTTCTTTCTTTCTTTTTTAATTAAAAAACTAACAGCTGTTAGAATCTTTTTTTTTCTTTTCTTTTTTTTTTCTTTTCCCAGCTACAAAATACTCTGGGGAGGTGCATTATAATTTAAAAATATATAATATTGCACAAACAACCAAAAGATTAATTAAACTAAAGAAATAATTACAAATAGAAAAACCTCATCCCATCAAAAAGATTCAGCATTCTCTCCACCCCACCCCCTCACTCATTGGGATCCCAGCCACGCTCCCATTAAATCACCGGTGAGCACCAGACTATGCACTGGAATACCAGAGCAGCACTGTAAGCGCCAGAACCTCCAGGGATTCCCGCATCTCAGAGAGGAGGTGCTCACAGACTTACGGGTGTTTGAGCTAAAGTCGGACAGTGGAAAATCTACACCTTCCAACAATGGAAAGAAAGGCTCAAGCACAGACATCTAGGCAGCCCGCAGTCCCCTAGAGGGGCCACTTTAGCAGAGTGGAGGGTGAGAGAGACAAAGACGGGTCTGCCTTCAAGAAGAGCTTTTTCAGAAGCCTGATGAGTCTCAAGAATTTATCCCAGCACATCCCTTCTAGAAGTAGAAGGGCTGAGGCAGAGAAATTGGGCTTAACCAGAGTTGTAAGGGCTCAGCTTTGATCACTGCTCTGTACCACTGTGAGCTGGCTTGTGTCCTAAGATCCAGGTGAACTGAGGTGGGTAGCCGGCTGGACAAAGAACCCCCCAGGCATCGTACAGAAGTGCCTGAAGGGGCCCTCCCTCCATGAGGAGGGGAAGAAAAGCAAGAGCAGAATCTTGCAGGTGGCACAGCTGGGTTAAGGACTTGGGTGCATCTGACATGAAGAAGCCCTGGGAAAGATGTGGGGCACATACCAGCCTGGGCTGGATGAAAAGGCATGGGTTTGGTCTCTAGATTCTGAGCCACGAGGAACCTTTCTGGGATTGTAAAATGCCTGGGAGGAGGAGATTCCCAAGAGAGGCTAATTTCCCAGAATCAAATGTCTCTTACCCACTGGAATAAGAACCAAACTGATGGCCATCCCTATCTAGCCAATGGCAGGCGGCATGTCCTTCCTTGCCTGCTTATGGGTGGACAGTGTGTTGACTTAGCTTCTTCCAAGAGACTGGTGGTTCAGCTCCTGTCCACAGAGGCAGAAGGGATGGAGCTATCCCTTGGGACTTCCCAGCAAGAGTCCCCAGGAACAGGGAATTCAGCATAAAAATGTAGGCTCTTCCGGTGAGGGGATAGGTTTCCTACGGTTGGCACAAGTCAGAGTTCTTGGTTTGTGAGCCCCTTCCCAGATGTGAGCAGGGGCCCACAGGGCCAGCAAGAAGCAACCCAGAATATGTGCCTAGAGCTCTGGTTGAGAGGCCATTTGTGGGACATTCTTGCTCAGTGTCTTCCAGGGCTGGGCTGAGACGATTGAGGGAAATGGGAGGTGCTGTGGGAGGAGGAGCTGCTTGTTCTGGCTCCCCTCATTTCCAGTCCTCCCACTCTACATCTTCCAGCTTACCCGAGGCATCCACTTTGGAAAGTTCCATCTGCACTTCTTCTTCAGTCATGTCCAAGTCAAAGTCCTCCCAGTCCTCGCTGATGTCTGTGCTTGAGCCTTTCTTTCCATTGTTGGAAGGTGTAGATTTTCCACTGTCTGAGTTCAGCTTAACCACCCGTAAGTCTGTGAGCACCTCCTCCCTGAGAGTCTCTACTCTGGCTGGAGGCCTGGGCTCCGGGCCACTGGGGTGACCAGCAGGGGTGTGGGGCTTAGACTGAGCTGGGGGTGGGGGTCCAGTCTCGCCCACATCCACAGCCAGGTTCTGTTCCTCCAAAGATGCCTCGAAGCTTTTGGGACAGGCTCTTGGGCAGTACTGGCGCCCCAGGGGTGGTGGCAGGTTTGGCAATCTGGGTTACGAGGGAGATACTCTCGCTGCTCTCTGATGGGTGACTTCTGTTGGAGGCTCGACTGGGATCACCAGATTCTCTTCACAGGGACTCTGGGGGCCAGGTCCTGCTTCAAGGGATGTGCAAGTTTTGGCCATAAAAGCCTTTGCCTCTTTTGGAGGTGTGGGTGACATGCCCACAAGCTCCTCTTCTTCCTCTTCCCATCTAGGCTCCTCAGAGATGCTTTGTTCTGCCCGCTGCTTCAGGGCATCCCTCTGGGCCTGCTCCTGCTCCAGTTGATGAACTTTATAAAAATACTGATGCTAGAATTCTGAATGGGAAACAGCTGCTGGCACCATCTTGGTGTAGAGGGCCCGGATGGAGGGGCTGCCTACAAGGAGTTCTGAGATCTCCCCCTTCTCCTCCTCCAAGCAGAACTGGGAAAGCCAGGCATCAAACAATTCCAGGGGCCCATCTGGTTCATTGCAGTAGGTTTCCAGGTCTGACTGCAGGCTATAGAGACCAGCCTTGGTGCCATCATAGAGCTCAGCTGTGCCAGAGGGCGTGCCCATCAGGGTGATGACATCACAGTCGATGGTTTTTGTCTGCTGAGGGAGCAAAGGTGTCGGAAATCACTCCTAGGAAGTCAGACAAACCCTTCTTCATTTTCTCCATTGCCCCCGAGGAGCCTTCAGTAGCCAGCTTCTCCTTGACCACGCTGGCCGTGGCTGCAATGGTGCAGGCCGTGTCATGCTGCACCAGCTGGGTGAACTCTGTCAGGTCCCGTTTCATGAACTCCAAGGCTTTGGAAGACTTTTCCTTGACTGCCTGGTAGCTCTGCTGCAGCCAGCTCTGCCACCATCCCACGCCCTCCCCTTCCACCATCTTTCCCGCATGACATCACCACCTGGCACCAGTGACTTGAGTAAGGGTTAAACATAAATTTTTTATCATAAAGATACAGATCCACTTGGAAATGTCCAGGAGAAAAGGAGGAGATGAAAATAGAAATAGGAAGGGAGGAGGGGTGAGAAGGTACCCAGGGTTTTCTAAGAGGTTATTAAGAAGTCTGACTTCCGGTGGTGAAAGATGTGCTAACTAAACTTTAGGTAATCATTTCATAATATGTACATAAGTCACACTGTTATATTGTACATGGACAACTTGTACATATTATCCTATCTAATAGAGAGAATATGCTAATTGACCCTCATGCCATTGCAAAGATGGCAGCATCCACAGCCATAAGGAGGGAATATGCTAATTGACTGCCCAACCCTCAAAGATGGCAGCACCTACAGCCACAATATGGCTGTACCCAGTCCCCTCAGCCCTGCATATATGCTTCCAGAGTCCCTCAGGCCCCTCAGTCCCCCAGCCACCCAGGGCTGCCTGAGGCTCAGGTAATCAGGGCCAGCTGAGGCTTGCACTGCTGGCAGTGGCAGCAGCAGGAGTGTGATGGGGCATTGCCTTCCCCTGATCACCGGGTCACCTCCTGCCTCTGAGTGCTCCTGGACTGTGAGAGGGGGGAGCCCAGCTGAGGAACTCCCCCTCCAGTGTATGAATTTTCATGCACCGGGCTTCTAGTATGTTAATAATATCTCAGTAAAACAGGGAAAGAGAAGGCTGGCTTGAAGTTACAGTAATTATATTTAAACCCCAGCTCTACCACTTGCTAGCAAAAGTTGGATCCTAACTCATAAAAACCAGGGCAAGTTATTAAACTTTTCTATGTCCCACCTGTGAAGTGAGGATAATAGAGTATCCTTCCTCATAAGGTTGTTGGGAGGAATAACCATGAATTGCTTACAAGAGTGCCCTACACAGAGTAGGTGCTCAAAACATCTTAGTTGCTGTTTTGTTCTTTAGGTATATTCTTATAAGATAGTTACTGATCACTCACAATGGGTTATGCACTTTGCTAGGCACTGGAAAAACTACGGTAAACAAAATGCACGTCATCTCAGCCATTAATAAATGAACAGAGTTTGAAAATCTAGGTAAGAGTCTGTAAAAAGAAATTATGGAAGGTAAAAAATGTTGATCTGAGTGACACAAGATGTCCATAAAATATTTTTCCTATTAGTTATGTCATGAAAATAGAAAAGAGTAAGTGTATCTTGGAGGGAGCTGTGTCATTATGAGAAACATGTTATGTACAGCAGTCCATGGGGGACATAATCCATGAGGGACACAATCCAAGACCTCCAGCAGATGCCTGAAATGGCAGATAGTACTGAACTCTATGTGTACTGTGTTTTTTCCTATACATGCATACCTATGACAAAGTTTAATTTATAAGTTAGGCAGTAGGAAATAACAATTACTACTAATAAAATAGAACAATTATAACAATATCAAAAAATAATTAGAATGTAGTCTGTCTCTGTCTCAAAATATCTTATACTCACCTTTTCTTTCTTTTTCAAAGAGATTCGTTATTTTTACTAGACACTGTTTTTTGGTTCTCTTAATCCTCACCCAAGGATATTTTTCCATTGATTTTTAGAGCGAATGGAAGGAAGGGGAAGAGAGAGAGAGAGAGAGAGAGAGAGAGAGACAGAGACAGAGACAGAGAGAGAGAAACAGCAATGTGAGAGAGACACACATTGATTGGTTGCCTCCTGCACATGCCCTGACCAGGGTTGAGGATCCAGCCTGCAAATGAGATACATGCCCTTGGATGTACCCAGGACCCCTTCAGTCCTTGAGCCAATGCTCTTCCCACTGAGCCACACCAGCCAGAGCTTTACTCACTTTTTTACTTAAAGGAAGCACTTTATGGATTCTCTTTGGCATATCCAAATTGCCAGCATGACTATTTTTGCACTTTGGGGCCATTATTATTAAGTAAAATAATGGCCCCAAAGTGCACACTTCGATAGTGTGATGGTTGAAGGGCATTTTATTTTTTATTTTTATTTTATTTTAAATATTTTTTATTGATATTTTACAGAGAGGAAGGGAGAGAGATAGAGAGCTAGAAACGTCAATGAGAGAGAAACATCGACCAGCTGCCTCTTGCACACCCCCTACTGGGGATGTGCCCGCAACCAATGTACATGCCCTTGACTGGAATTGAACCCGGGACCTTTCAGTCGCAGACCGACGCTCTACCACTGAGCCAAACCGGTTTCGGCTGAAGGGCATTTTATGATAAAGGCTGTCTAATTAAAATTAAGTAATCACTGTGATATAATAAAATGATTTCTAATTTTGTCATACATTTTATGATTGATATAGTTCTATATGAACCTTGTAGATACAGATTTTGAAAACTAGGCATTTTATTTATAAACTGAATTTATAAGCTTCTACACTACAGCATCATACAAAGGCTACATAAACAAAAGTATAAAGTTAAATCTAATTCAAGTCTTGCCTGAAGGATGAAAGATTTAAATATTTTATAGTTCTTCTAACTTTTGAAATCTATCTCCTCCTTTGGCTCCTGGATTATTAATAGAGAATAAACATGTCAACAATTTCACATAAAATTTGAAATGCAAATACTTCTGGGAGAAGCAGTACGTATGTTTATATTCCCACAAAGCCCTGTTGGGAGATTGCCAAGCTGTTGAAGCAAGCAGGAAGAAGCAGGGGTGTCCAGGTGCTGGAGACAAACTGAGCTCCTCTTTCTACTTAAAACCCACTGAGCCGCTGAATTGATTCTGTAACTCACTCTTATGACACCTAGCGGCTGTAGCCATATCTGCATCAGCAACATACACATTTCTAAAATAATATTATTTTTGATTTTTCAAAATGGAAAAAAATTACTTTGAACTGAAAAATCACAATTTAATCACTGAGAACAGGGCAGAAAACCACTGACTTTTGTCATTGACTTGAAAGCTACATTCCTTAGAAATATATATATATATATACACACACATACACACACACACACACACACACACACACGTGTGTGTGTGTGTGTGTGTGTGTGTGTGTGTGTGTGTGTGTATTAAGGTGACCAGACATTCCGCTTTTGGCGGGACAGTCCCGATTTTTAACAATTTGTCCCAAGTCCCGCCAAAAGCAGGACGTATGATCACCTTAATATATATTTCAGAGGGAAAGGGAGAGATAGAAACACCAATGATGAGAGATAATCATTGATTGGCTGACTCTTTTTAAAAATATATATATTTTATTGATTTTTTTACAGAGAGGAAGAGAGAGAGTTAGAAACATCGTTGAGAGAGAAACATCGATCAGCTGCCTCTTGCACACCCCTACTGGGTATGTGCCCGCAACCAAGGTACATGCCCTTGACAAGAATCAAAACCAGAACCTTTCAGTTCACAGGCTGAAGCTCTATCCACTGAGCCAAACCGGTTTCGGCTGATTGGCTGCCTCTTGAACACCCCCCACTGGGGGTTGAGTCATCAACCCAGGCATATGCCCTTGACTAGAATTGATCCTGGGACCCTGCAGTCCACAGGCTGACACTCTATCCACTTAGCCAAACCATCTAGGGGACATTCGTTAAAATTCTTGAGTATGTTGTGCAAAAGGGGATGGACAGAATGATTAAATCCTTGACGAGGTCCATTGCTATATAACATCCATCAGGGAGCCTAATGAACAAGTGAGAAATGGTTCTCTTGGTTTAATAATTTGATAAGAGGAAGGAAACAAAAAGTCAACTGAAAGCAACCCTGTTCATCTGGAAAGTAGAGGCCAGTATGCCACAGGCTGAGGTTTGTAGATTGTGATGGTAGGTGGACTCACTTGGGCCTTTCCAATGTTTCCTTCTTCATATCTTCTTGTTCAAGAACTAAGTATTCTTATCTATACTAATGAAAATGTTAATTAGACCAGACATCTTCTGGACAAAGTCATGGTGGCAGGGGCCAAGACAGAGGCAGTTAGAGGCAATTAGGCCTGCAGGAGAGGGCAGTTGGGGGGCGGTCAGGCCAGCTGGGGGCAATCAGGTTGGCAGGGGAGCAGTTAGAGGCATCAGATCTGCAGGTAGAAGTGGTTAGTGTGATTAGGCAAGCGAGTGGTTAGGAACCAGTGGTCCTGGATTGTGAGAGGGACCACTTATTGGCCTCTAGTTTGTTATACAATAGGTCCTCGGGTTACGTCAGAGATCCATTCCTGCAGAGCTATGTAATGTGATTTTTGCCATAAGTTGGAACCCACCATACACAGCAGTAATGAAATGAAACAGTAAAAAAATTTAAAAGAAAGATAACAATTCCTGACCTTTAGTTGTGGCAAATAAATAATAAAAAACATAAAGCACATATGTACATATGTTGAAATGCTGGAACTTTTTTAAAATAAATAAATGGGAGATGACAACATAACCATGAAACAACATATGCTGAGTCCGACATAACCTGAGGACTGCCTGTATAAAGATGTACAATGCTAACTGAACGTTCTTAAGTAATTAGGAATGGTCACTTAGTAAATACATTTACATCAATCCCAGGCTTAATAAAGTATTGGAGAAAATAAAATGGGAGGAATTAAAACTGCAATCCAGCAGTAATTTTCTATCATCTTTTACCCACAATAGGTAGATTCATCAGACAGCTTTGTGAAGGTAGGTGACTTAAGGTTCATAGGACTAGAATAATAATATTGACAATATTATATTGTTTTATTTTACTACACCAAAATTTATTTAACCAATTTTCTATTGTTGGACACTTCATCTAAAATATTTTTATTATTGCAAACAATCTTGCAAGGAGCATCCTTGCACATAAACCTTTGTACCCAGAACTAATATTTTGTTTTTAAAGTTATAATGAAAGTAGGGGCCCAATGCATGAATGCATGCAATTTGAAAGGACCTCTGGGCTGAGAAACTGCCTTGGGCACAGTTTCTTGGTCCATCCTTCCAGCCCCCAACTGGCTCCTCCTGCCATGGCCGATAGCCCCTCTCCTACCACTGCAGCTCCCACACCCTAACAGCGCTGGCCCAGCTTACACCCGCTGATGGCACAGAGTGATTGGGGCCGGCACCAGCCGTGTGTGTGAGCAGCGCTGGCGCCAACAGTGGGTGTGAGTAGTGGTTTCTGCCCCAAATGCCCCTCAGAAGCAGGGGGTGGTGGAGAAGCCCTCAAGGGAGATCGGGGCTGGCAGCCACCACTCATACCTGCTGATGGCACCGAGAGATCAGGGTGCCAGCAGTGGGTGCAAGTGGTGGCTTTGGTGCTGGCAGCAGGTGCAAGTGGGGCCGTCACCGGCAGTGGGTGTGAGAGGCGGCTGCTGGCCCCAATCGCCCGTCAAGAACAGGGAGAAGTGGAGAAGCCCTGAGGGGTGATTGGGGCCAATAGCCACCCCTTACACCCACTGGTGATGCTGAGTGATGCCAGCACTGGGTGCGAGTGAGGCTGGCACTGGCAGCAGGTGTGAGTGTCCGGCGGGACAACAGCACACAGGAGCAAAGAATTTTCAGTAACCTCCAGAGGCTCACTCCAATGACAGCACCTGGCACCCCATCTTGGTCTGGTGCCCCCATTCACCTGTTCTACCATGCCACCATGGCCAATGCCCACCATGTTCTGCGTTCACCCCCTTGTGGTCAGAGCACATCATAGTGACTGGTTGTTCAGTTGTTCTGCTGTTCAGTCTATTTTGAATATTAGGGTTTTATATAGAGAGATTAAAACACACACACAAAAAAGCGTATGTCATAATTAAAAATACTCTTGTACCTACCATTCAACTTAAGAAATTTACTTTTACTGATATAGTCAGTGTTCCCATGCATTCTTCTTCATCCCATCTCATTTCTTATTCCCAGTGTAGCTATACCTTGGCATCACTACTAGTATTTATGGTCCTTCTTCATTCCTTTATGCTTTCATTACATGGTGTGTATCACTAAGCAACTACTTATATTAACTACTCAATATAAATTTCTCTGATTGCAAATGTAAAGCATGCTCATTGTAGAAAGGTTGGCAATATAGCAAAATATAAATAAAAATAGAAACAAAAGTATTGCCCAAAATACAACATCATGAAATATTATTCATTGTTAGTATTTTGATCTACTTGGTTCCTCTTAATACATACTTTGAAAAATCAGTTGGGTTCAAAACAATTATTTTAATTGAATAGTGCCTTTTCATTTATAAGATGCTTTGTTTCTCATCTTAATTCCTGAGTATCTCTGTGAATCAGGTGATATTTTTAGGTAATTTATTTTTACCTCAATTCTAGAGATGAACAGAAGTTCTGAGAGATGAGTTAATATCTCAACATCTGTTGGCTACCAAATGAAGAACTGGAACTCATTTGTGGAACATTCAAGTCCAAGTCATCACCATTTTCCCTCGTTAAAATCCCCAAGAGTCAATGACAGTGATTCCTTCTCCTTTCTCTCTCTCACTTCTTGTCAATTTAAATGCCAACTTTTAAAAAAATATGTATGTTATTGATTTTTACAGAGAGGAAGGGAGAAGGATAGAGAGTTAGAAACATTGTTGAGAGAAAAACATCAATCAGCTGTCTCCTGCACACCTCCTACTGGGGATGTGCCCACAACCAGGGTATATGCCCCTGACCGGAATCGAACTTGGGACTCCTGAGCCAAACTAGTTAGGGCTAAATGCCAACTTTCATGTTTACTTTACATAGAGGTTGTATCTGTGCAAAACTTAAGTAGGAAGAAGAGACAGTATAATTTATCTTAGATGCTACAACTCAAAAATAAAAATAAAATAAAATGAAGAAGTCTTGACCGAGAGGGTACTATGCTAAGTAAGGTAAGTCAGATGAGAAAAAAACAATACTGTGTGATTGCACTTACATGTGGAATCTCAAAAAAAAAAAAAAAAAAAGACAAAGCAAAATAGACTCATAGGTACAGAATACAAACTGTTGGACTCATAGATACAGAATACAAACTGTTGGTTACCAGAGGGGAGGGAGGATGGGGAAAAACAGGTGAAGGGGAATAAGAGGTTCAAACTTCCAGTTATGAACTAAATAAGTCACCAGAATGTAATGTATAACAGAGGGAATACAATTAACAATATTGTAATCACTTTGCATGGTTATTAGACTTACCATGGTGATCACATGATAAGGTACATAAATGTCAAATCACTATGTTGTATACCCAAAACTAATACTGTATGTCAACTACACTTTAATTTAAAAAATGATCCTGGGTCATAGCCTTTACTTCCAAGAACCCCTCCCTTCTTAGCTAAGGCCCATATTCTGGGTCTAGGCATGGCTTTAACCAGATGCTGCCAGAAAGGCTACACTTACAAAATGTGCAGAAATTGCTCCTATACAGTAGAATCTCTCTCGCCAGAAATGAACTTCAGGAAGCAAATAAATTGGCAAAAAAAAGAGACTTTCATTACAATGATTCTAGATTTGTTCTAAGTTGAAATAATAACTTTGTCAGAAGATTCTATAAAAATACCAATGATAAAAAATTTGTATTTGTAAAATTCATTAATATTCCTTTTAGAGTGGCTGATATAAGGACACAGTGAAGGTTTTTATTTTTTAAATCTTTATTGTTCAGATTATTACAGGTGTTCCTCCCCCCCCCCCCCCCCCGCACCTTAGCTCCCCTCCACCTGATTCCCAACCCCATCCCACGCCCTTAACTCCCGCCACTGTCTTCATCCATAGGTGTAAGATTTTTGCCCAATCTCTTCCCAAACCCCTCAGACCCCTTTCCCCCTGTGAATTGTTAGTCCAATTCCTTTCTATGTCCCTGATTCTATTATATTCAACAGTCCATTTTGTTCTTCAGATTTTTTTTTATTCTCTTGATTTTTAGATTCGCTTGTTGGTGGGTATGTATTTGATGCTTTTTTGTTGTTCGTAATTTTTACCTTTACCTTTTTCTTCTTCTTCCTCTTATTAAAGAATACCCTTCAACATTTCATGTAATCCTAGTTTGGTGTTGATGTACTCTTTTAACTTTTTCTTGTCTGTGAAGCTCTTTATTTGACCTTCAATTCTGAATGATAGCTTTGCTGGGTAGAGTAATATTGGTTGTAGGTTCTTGTTGTTCATCATTTTGAATATTTCTTGCCACTCCCTTCTGGCCTGCATAGTTTCTGTTGAGAAATCTTCTGACAGTCTTATGGGTACTCCCTTGTAGGTAACTAGTTGTTTTTCTCTTGCTGCTTGTAATATTTTCTCTTTGTCTTTTGCCCTTGGCATTTTAATTATGATGTGTCTTGTTGTGTTCCTCTTTGGATTCCTCCTGTTTGGGGTTCTGTACACTTCCTGAACTTGTAGGTCTATTTCTTTCACCAGGTAGGAAAAGCTTTCTGTCATTATTTCTTCCATTAAGCCTTCAATATTCTGCTCGCTCTCTTCTTCTGGCACCCCAAAAATACGGATGTTGGTATGCTTTAAGCCATCCTGGAGGCTCCTTACACTATCCTCACACTTTTGGACTCTTCTTTCTTTTTGCCTCTCTGGTTGGGTGATTTTTGCTTTCTTATATTCCAGATCTTTGGTTTGATTATTGGGGTATGTTGATCTATAGTTGAGTCTGTATATTCTTTATTTCAGACTTTGTATGCTTAATTTCTGGCTGGTCCTTTTCCATTTTTTTGGTATTCTCTTTAAGGTCCTTGAAGGTCTCACCAAGCTTTTTGGAGGTCTCATCAAGTTTCTCAAAGGTTTTTAGAAGATTCTTGAGCAATCTTATAAATGTGATTCTGAACTGTGTATCGTCCAGTAGTTTACTCTCCTCCATCTCTTCCATTCGTGTCATGCTTCTTTGTTTCCTCATTTTGGCTGGATCCCTGCATTGATGGAGTGGCTTTGTGTGGTTGGTGACCTATAGGGGTCAGTAGCTCAGCTTCCCCAATCACCTGAGGTAGTTGCTTTTCCTATATCCCTTTGTGGGCTTAGTGCAAAGTCTTGGTGTAATTAAGCCTAGATTGTTGTTGGTACACTAGTAGGAATTGACCTCCAGGCCAATTGCCTGTGAGGATCCACTGTGTCTATAGAGGAAGAACTGCTGCGCTGGAGACACACCTTGTTTCAGTGGGGCTTTGGTGCTCACTGAGACCGTCTCCCGAATGTGTCACTTATGAGTGTGAGGGATTGAAACTGAGCACTAGAACTCTGGTTTCTGGGTCTCAATGAGGTGCAGTTGAACTACTGTCTGAGGCCAGTACTGTTGCAGAAGCTACAGTGTGAACCACAGTCCTATCTTCCTTGGATCTGTTTGCTCCAGGTTGCAATTGTGCTAAACTGCAACAGAGAGGGCCATTAATATGCCAAGTCCGCTGCTTGGAGCTTGGATGTGCTGTGAGGGGCAGAGTCTCAGGGTGTCACTAGGCTGGGGCATGGCCAACAGTGATGGCTTCCTTCTGCCACCTCTCCGATGGCGTCCCCGTGTCTCCCTGCGTCTTGCACCACAGCACAGCAAACAACCTCAGCTCTGCAAGCAAGATAGCCTCACTTTCTGGCCCAATGGCAGACAGTCTAGCAGCCTCTCCCCAGAAACTGGATTTCAGAGAGATCGGGATCTTGTCTCTCTTCAGGTTGAAGAAAGCACTGCCCTCTGCCAGCCTGGATCTGCCTCCAGTCCTTATAGAGTCCTTGCCCCCCTACCTCAGTTTTTCAGCACTTGTGCCCTGGATTCTCCTCTTTCTCTTTCAGTCTAGATGTAAGGCTTCCTCTCAACCAGCTTTCGTTTGGTTTTGGGGAGATAGACATTTGTTTTATAGGTTTTTTTTGTTTTGTTTTGTTTTTAACTTGTTGTGCCCTGCAGTTATTAGGAGTGTTTACCTATGCTGCCATCTTCGTTGTCCACCATATTATTATTTTTTAAAAACAATTCCTTAGTGATTTCTTCCTCAGTACTTCAACTTGTTCTTTCATTCTTTTATTTTTCTCTTTCATGGATGCCATGTTCTTTGGAAGCTTGTTTAGACCAAGTTAATGGCCTTTGGGGCTTCCCCCATGTGAATAGGAGTTCATTTTTTGAATAATAAGCACTATATGTCATGGGGGTGGAGAGGCATTAGATTTTAGAGAAGCTTAGGTGGGGCATGACCAAAATAGGTTGGGAACCACTGCTCTAGGGGATATTTGCACAGAGGAATAACAATAACTACTGCTAGTTAACATAATAACTACCACCCTTAACTGCTGTTTGTAAGTCATTTTTACATGCTCAAAGGACAGAATCTGTATTTCCAACAGTTCAGTGGTCTCATATTTGATGTATTCTTGAACCCAAGGAACCTCACTAATGATACCATTTTGAGAAATTCCTTTGCTGCTTACAAATGAGTCCATTCCTGCAAATCTAATCACTCTCATCTTGAGCAAATGGGCCTTTTTGCTCTTTCCTCACATTCCCACAGAGGTTCTTTCATGAAGGGACAGAAAAAGTAACTAAGCCTGTTGTATTTTTTTTTAATAGACTGCTCTGGAATGTTCACACTGCCACTCCCTGTCTGGAAAGTCTTGGGCCAGCTTGTTGCAGTTTTTTTCCTTCTATTTTTCCTCTTGGTGTGTCCCTTTTGAGTGTGTTGTCCTGTTTCCTGAGGCAGGAACCTGTCTACAAGCAAGGTCGGGCAGTGATGGCACCTCTGGGCTGGCTTTCTGGCAGCTGGTGACCCAGCGGGCCTGGCCTCATCCATTACTAATTGTTGACACTTGCACACAAAGGACTATGTTAGTGACTCACCTCCATCAGACCACTCTTGGGCCTGGACGGAGAAGACAGGAAGTTCCTCACATCGCGGCAGAAGAGAGCTCAGCACCTGGGCTGCAGGAAAATGACATGAAACAAGGAGCTGGGACAGGAAGCATCCTCTCTCTCCATCCTCCTAATATCCCACCATCTGCACCCCGCACCTTATCCCAGTCTGCCCGATAGCCCACCTCCTGCCAAGCCCTCTCTTCCTGAAGCCAGCTCCCCTTCTCCCTCCTCACCACATGCTCCGACCACATGGGAGATGTATCTTTCTCTCTATGTAACTTGCTTTCCACTCCGCTGTGCTTTTGTATGTCACCCCCTCTGCCTTGAATGCTCTTCCCTCAGGAACATTTTGGTTTTTGTCTTACTTAGTTTCAAAGCCCAATTCAAATGTTTTCTTTCCTTTGAAACTTTCCAAGCTCCCCCTTGTGACTGGGAAGCCCTTTGTGCGAATCCACAACTCTGTAAGGCAATTTTTATATTGTGTCACAGTTGCTCTTATATATCTCAATTTCCAGTAGACTTGGACTACTTGTTCACCTTTGGATCCACTTTACCTAACCAGGGGCTAGCATACAACAGACGCACACTAAGTGTCCATGACACAGTATGGAAGGAAGCAGAATACTATGCAAGGGACAAATGGCCCCAGCTCAATAGGTGGATGTGTGCACACAGATGATTTGAGTCCAAAATCTGTAATTTGGAAGGTTTCCATCCTCAGAGGTCCTCCAAATATATTCACTCTTTCAAGCACAGTTGTTGTCTGGAAAGGTCGCTATTAGCAGGGCAGCAGATTTCCTCAGCTGCCATGCCTGCACCGCGTCAAGAATGTATAAAGTATCTACTCAATGCTCAGTTTTACAACAAATGAAGTGGAGATTATTCCAACAAGATAGAAGATGTCATCTCTACTCCTATGGATCATAAAGCCTAATCCCAAAGGCAGTGTGGCTAAAATACACATAAATCATCACTGCCATTGCTTGGGAGGATCATTAAAATTCTTCAGAGAAAAATTTTCCTCTTCTAATTTCTCTGGATCTTTCTATATAAAGTTATTCATGTTAGAAACAGCTTGACTGAAAATCAGTGCTTGCAGTTAAGAACACCTGTTCTTGAATTTCAGATTGAGGTGTTGATTTCTGAGGCAAGGTGGAATCACCTGATAGAAACTGGTTTTGGCAGCGTGGGAAGGATGAAACAGAGGCACACAATGGTTAAGAGATTCTTGGAATAGTTGAGGCAACAAGTCATAGCAATCAGGACTGCTGCAGCAAGAATAAAATAGAAATGGGGAGGGGAGGGAGAGACAGTATAGCTGTTGCCAACCTTTCCTAAAGCTACTGACAACTCTTGCAGAAGGAGGGAAGACTAGAATTGTGCCAGGATAGAGAAGGGGTATCTAAAGAGATCAACCTCAAGGAAAATAGAGATTGTCTATCACTTAAGCATCTATTGTATTTGAATGTATAATGTACTCACATTGAGAAGGCTAAAAAGGCTAATTCCAATGTAACTCTGATATTTGGGGGGCTAGCATTCTGAATCTGTGCTAGCAAGCTCAGTGTACATTCTTGGTAACCTACAATTAAGTCACTGCCTCTTTCCCAGAAGCTGGCCTTACAAAACCTGTTACCTAAATACAGAGGCCATAAACTCTGAACAATGCACAGCCCTGGAGGGCAGAGGTTATTAGTGCTGACACCAGGCCAGACCATCAGATATGCTCTCAAGCCCCCCAAAACTGAGGCCTTTTTGCAAAGCCCACAAAGGGGCCAGAAGCACAACCCATATTTGAGGAACAAAGACCCCAGAAAGATATAAAAAAGAAGCCCCATGCATGGTACTTTACTCAGATTTGGGAAGTTAGTCCACTGGCATAATAAACAGTATAACTCCTTTTCTCTGAAGATTTGCTCGATTTTTCTCTGGTTTTCTGCAACAACATAGACTCTCCTTAGCAAACTTCAATTTGTTGAATTTTAAGTTGCTTATGCTTCATAGTATTGGTGATTATCTGAAAGCATCCAAAGAAACCAAGAGCCCCAATTTACCAGAATTATTAAATCTGGTCTTGAGTTATCCTCCCAAGCATGCGTCTAACAACAACAATAGGTATATTTCTAAATAGAAACTTATAATATTTTTAATATTATTACTTTTAAAATAATAGTCATGATATTCATTGCAGAAAACATAGACAATCTACAAAGATGAGTATAAATAGATATAGCAAAATTACCTCTAAACTCAACCGAGAAGTAATTCCTAACATTTTATTGTCCCCTTTAGTATTTCTAATGCTATATACCTGCATTTTTTCCCCCAACTAAGAATCTTTTAACTCTCTCTCTTTGCACGGGGCTGGGAGTATGTGTGCGAGGATGTGAGGAGGAAACCAACTCCATAGGAAAACGGAACTTCTACTCTAGACATCAAATAACCCTACTACTCATCTCTGCCTTCTTAGTCCTGAAGGAAATTCAAGCCCCATGCCTGCTGCCTGCTTCTTGATCTTCCCCACCCCTGGGTCCCATCCTTCAGTCCCTAATCTGCAGGTTACAGGAGTGTTGGGAATGATTAGGCTTGATAGGAAGAAGCTACTGAACTCAATATGTTAAAATTGATCTTGTGTCCAGACCTAAAATCAGTTAACCTTTGACCCACCTGTGGGGAGATGAATGCTCTGTGGCTCCTGGAGATTTTCCAGCACTCTCCTTCCCTGGGATGACAAAAGTGCCTCAAAAATGGAAGTTAATAGACTCTTAGGAATTGAAAGGCCCAGGTGTAGGGCCTGTGCTGTTAAAAAACCTTCAAGGCTGCAAAGCTTTCTAAACGACAGGGTTATGAGCCATGTGCTCAGTGTAAACCAGCAGCAGCAGCGCTAGATGGAGAAGGCAACAAACACATGGGCTGTCCTGTGTTAATGGCTCTTCTATACATCAGTCTGGGAGAAGAGAGATGATGTAAGCTGTTTTGAAAGAATTTTCACTGGCTACAGAGAAAGGGGCTGGGGGGCATGAAGTGGATTCTGGGATAGGTGCATACCGTGTTTCCCCGAAAATAAAACATCCTCCGAAAATAAGACCTACTTCATGGAAAAATAAGACATCCCCTGAAAATAAGACCTAGCACATCTTTGGGAGCAAACACTAATATAAGACACTGTCTTATTTTCGGGGAAACAGGGTAGTCTGTAGAGAAGAAGAGCTGTTCTTTTGGATTGGTTGTGGTCAATAGCCTGGAAAGTTCATGGGGAAGCAAGATGTGATGGTGCCTGGTGGTCTTTTCAGGGAGTCGCTCTAGATCAGTGGTTGGCAAACTGCGGCTCTGCTGACTAATGAGTTTGCCGACCACTGCGCTTAGGGAAAAACACTTAAAATTTTTTAATAATATACTCATGTCTTTAACCTGAAGTCAAAACTTCGGAGTAAGGGTAATGCCTTATGCAATGGTTGGCAAACTCATTAGTCAACAGAGCGACAAACCACGGCTCTCGAGCTGCATGTGGCTCCAGAGCCGCAGTTTGCCGACCACTGCTCTAGATAATTGTAGAAATAGCTGCCTAAGAGTTAATTCAAGGTTCCAACATACAGGCAGGGAAGTTATCAGCTTTTTGTTGTTAATTGATTAACCTCTGGTCTCTTCTGTCCACCCTCTGGCCTGCTGTAATTTAATTTAGGCCAATCCCATCCAGTGGGTGACAGCCACCCTGAGCCAAACACTACCTGGGATAAGGAACTCAAGACTGTTTATGCCACTGCTGGAAATCCCAAAGGGCAACTTATTCTGTATTTTTAGCTGAAATCCAATTTGACATGAAGTGAAGTGATGGAGAATGTACTTTATTGTGATATTTTTGCCCTCTGAAAGATGAAACAGAGAGACCAGGACCAGGACACAGGCTTTATTGAAGAGAAGAGTACCACTGCCGGCTGCTTTCCAGAGGAGAAAGAGAAAGAGAGAGAGGGCTAGGGTGCAGGCACCTTTTAAGAGTAAAGAGAGGGGACAGGGCTTAGGGTACTCAGCACACGCTGATTGGTGGTTTCATATGATTAGTGACCTAAGGAGTTAGGAATCGGGGGCTTAGGATATTTGGCAGGTGTTGATTGATGGTTCAGGGCTGCAGGTGAAGTTTACATCATTCCCGGTAGATATTAGTATTTTAGAAAGAGGGAAGTTCCATGACCCTCCCAAAATTATATACAAAATCATGTGAGTATGCAATGCGGCCTCCGCTTCCCATCCCCCCACTCCCCCCACCCCTGCCACGCCTCAGGAATTGGGACCAGAACTTTTTGAAACAGCCTAGGTGCCCGTCAGCAGATGAATGGATCAGAAAACTATGGTACATCTACACCATGGAATACTATGCTGCCATAAAAAGGAAGGAATTCTCATCATTTGCAGTAACCTGGATGGAATTGGAGAGCATCATGCTGAGTGAAATAAGCCAGTCAATGAAAGAGAAACACTACATGACCTCACTCATTTATGGATATTAAAGAAAATTATAAACAAATGAACAGAAAGATAGATATAGTGACAGTAAAACAACAGGCAGTCTGTCAAATGACAGCGAGGGCGGGGGAGGGAGGGTAGGGAGATCTGGGGGAGATAGATCAACCGAAGGACTGGTATGCTTGCATATAAGAATAACCAATGGACACAAAACTCTGGGGAGGGAGGGCATCTATGGGGGGGGGCAATGATAAGCTATGTACACAGATAATACCTTAATAAAAAAATAATTAAAAAAAATAAAAAATATATATATTTTTAATTGATATTTTACAGAGAGGAAGGGAGAGAGCTAGAGAGCTAGAAACGTCGATGAGAGAGAAACATCGACCAGCTGCCTCTTGCACACCCCCTACCGGGGATGTGCCCGCAGCCAAGGTACATGCCCTTGACCGGAATCGAACCTGGGACCTTTCAGTCCGCAGACGGAAGCTCTACCACTGAGCCAAACTGGTTTCGGCGGGACCAGAACTTTTATGGGATTCTGTAAAATTGACCTGTGTCTTCCCTGCAGTGCGCTGTGTCAAGTTAGGATGCCACACTTACAAGGAATTCAGAGGGGATCTTGTTCACATCTTGCTCATAGGGAGCACTCATATCCCTGCCTGGTCAGCTTGTCACAGGGGTGCCAGGGCTTTGTCTTGGGCCTGGAATAAGCCCTCCTTCCCCAAGAAGAGCCCAGTGAATAAGCAATCTGTCTGAGGGCCCGCCTGGTGGAAACTTGATGCCATCAGGCCTGTTTCAGGTACGCTCTCACCTCAGCTGTGTCATCCTGTCTGCGCCTGGCCTTCTCCACACCAGCAGCGCCCAGCTATGGGAAAGGCCTGAGGGATAATGGGCCTGTTTGTAGCTTCAGAGTGTGTCACAAGGGTTTTCAGACAAAGGGGAACAGAGGCTCACACATTCCTCACTCATCATCTGCTCACCCGTTCAGGAAAAGGAAATGACTGGGGCCACATCACTCAGAGCGCGAGTCCACTTGTCCTTGTGACGATTACCTCAAACATACACAAAGGGTCACTTTTCTCTCTTGTTTTCAGTAGCAAGCCCCTTCTAGGGGTTACACATTATCTGTGTTGATTTACTCTAAAATATTTTGGTACCACCTACATCCTGAGAGTAGTGAGGAGGCATTTGAAGAGCCCTAATCATGCATGGGCATTCTAAAGGTGGTTAGTTAACATTTGAAATACGCTAATTAGGGATCAACACTTCAGAGGTGTTTACAAACCGATTAAAATACTATTACTGAAATCTCCACCACAGAAGGTGTGTTCATTAGCATAAGGGATGTTAGATTTTCATTGGTGATTCAAGTCGTGCAATTTGGCAGCACCAGGTTTCAAATAAAATAAAAAGTAAACTAAAGCCTACATGAATATACTCAAGTTTTCCCTGCCCTGTGTAGGATCCTTCAAGAGTTTTCATACCTATGGCGTTAAATCCAAAATTTAGTGATTCTGCATTGCTTGGCTGCGGTCACTTATGTAACATCAGCAACCCCCACTTCCACTCCTCTGGTTTTGCTTGGGTACCCACAGCATGGCTCAGGCAGGTCTGACTATTTCCCTTCCTAAGACCTTATATACTATTTTCTTGGCTGGAAACTCTCTTAGGTAGAGCTCTGCTACTCGGTGTATGAACCGAAATGTATCAGGCATTTATTTCTAAGTCTCCAATTTCTCATCTATAAAATGAGGGAAAAATCAGCCTCTACTAAATTACTAAGGATGAATAAGATTATATCTGCAAGAAATGTAGCTCAGGGGCATGTGGTGGTTTGCAGGCTGACCATGCTCCCATGGGGTGAGGGTCCCCACTTGGGGGTGTGTGTGGCCAGTCTGGGTGAGAGGCTGAGGACTGTATTCAGGCTGGCCACACCCCCCAGAGGGGACTCTTATTCCATGGGGGTGTGGCCAGCCTGGGTGAGGGGCTGAGGACTGTTTTCAGGCTGACCACACCTCCCGGCGACCCAGGCTCTCAGCTCCTCCTTTTTATTTTCTTTTTTTTCCAGCCCCTCCTTGAGAGGAGGCCTGGGCTGGCTGGAAGCATGGGTTGCTCAGGGGACATAGGCTCCCAGCTATTCCTTGAGTGATGGCCAGGGTGGGCGAGAAGATTGGCTTCCTCCTCCATCGCCTGCTCGCTCCAGCTTTGTGGCTGCTGCCACCTTTGTTGGGTTAATTTGCATACTCGCTCCTGATTGGCTGGTGGGTATAGTGGAGGGACTGTAAATTTGCATGTTTCTCTTTTATTAGTGTAGAGCACCTTGCTAACTCCAACTTGATCATCAAAACTCATCTCAGGTGTCTTCTTTTCCACTGGATTCTTCTGGTCACCATCCTAGCATGAAACCAAGATATTTCCCTGTTCTAGGCTCTCCCAAAGTCTGGCCAACCTCTATGGAAGTACATACTTTATACTGTTTTTTTCTGTGTGTATCTCCACCTAAAAATCATTAGCTACTTGAGGGCAGAACTATGCCCCTTCCCCTCTTTTAATATCCCCAGTGCCTCACATATACTAGAAAATCAATAAATGTTTAATAAATGAATGAACAAATGCAAGAACTAATTAGGGATGTGTGGTTCCATGAAGATATATCTGGAAAGGATCTTTGAGAATTATCATCCAAGAGGATCATGTAGAAGAGAAGTAAAGAAAGTTTGGGAATAACAGACAGAATTCAGCTCAATATATGGAAGCACTAATATTCAAAAATGGAATGCATTGCTCAATGGTATTACTTTCTCAGACATTATTTCAGTCGAGGTTAGCAACATGGTAATTTAGATTTACCCACGGGATAAGAGATTTGCCTATAAGATGCCATCTAACATTCTGTTAACATTCCATGCCAATTCCATAGAAGTAAAGCTTTGTAAAACATTCTCAGATGAATATTTAGTCATTATGGCATGTTGTTTCTACTAGTATATCTTAATATTCTTAACCCTTCTCCTAAGTACAATTTTTAGTTTCTGTAACTCTTTTTGATCGATTATAGTACTTATACATGCATTTATCTTTTTTAAAGTTGTTAGTGAAAAAACTTTATTACATCAAGCAATAAATGCTTACAAACATGCAAATGGTGTTAGTCATTTAATCATTTTGGATCAACTTACAGGAAAGGCAGAATTGAAATCTACATACAGTCTTGGGGGAAAATTTCAGGGGTCCTTGTTAGGTGAGATTTGATAAGTTGCTCTTTCTTCTGTAGTATTTATAATGTTTACATTACATTTCAAAACACTAGCAGTCATGTAAATGCTTAAGCAAAAACCATGAAGCAGAATTATACTGTATGGCAAATGGGAACCAGCTACTAGTAGAGCAAGCTGCAGTCAGTGTGCACTAAAATCAAAATCCTTCAAGTTGTATTATTTTATAAAGAGAAACAGAGAACAATATGAGTCACATAAACTCATTCAAAAGAGAAACACTGGTATGTTGGAGGCAAACTACAGTTTGCTGTAAGATAGATAACTTTGTTGTGCATCTTTCAAATCAATGCTTTAAAAAAAACCAAAACTAACCAGCTACATGTTAGCCAAAAAAATTCAGTAGGGAGGAAAAAGCAGGTAAATTGATTTTTACTATCATATAATTCAAACATTTAAAAAATTATTTTTGCTTTTGAACTAGTTATTTGAAAACTAGGACCCATCCCACTTTTTCCTAATGACTGTGCGGTGACATCAATGGCACGTTGCAAAGCAAGTGAGTTCACATTTTAGTTTTTTTCTGTGCTGTTAGCCAATTTCTGAGTTGGAAGACTAAGTAGAGGTTATTTGTGTTGTCTCCTGCTGCCTCTTGCTGTTTTTGGATTATGGATCCCAGTTCTCATACTAAAAGGTATGAATCTCTCCAGTCATGTGCTAAGTCCCTGTGCATTAGGGTCAGCAATGAGCTGCCTCCGCCAGCAACACAGACAAATCAACATTTAAACTTTTGGGAAGCCATTGAATATGTGATGTTCCCTTTTCGATTTGATGATTCTTTCATTCCAGGATGGGTAAAACACTAAGGAATACTTTCCAACATGAAATTTGGATATCATCCAATCCTTTGGAAAAGCTGACAGATCTGCCTCCTAGGAGTTGTTGGGAGAGGGACAGAAAGAAACATCAATGAGAGAGAACTATTGACCAGCTGCCTCCTGCACAACTCCTCCCCCCACCTCGGGGATGTGCCCACAACCAAGGTATGCGCCCTTGACTGGAATTGAACCTGGAACCCTTCAGTCTGCAGGCCGACGCTCTATCCACTGAACCAAACTGATTCTGGCTGTTGGAACTTCTGAGCAAAGAAAGTGAGATGTGTAGAAGTCCCTACCACTAGTGTAGTGGTTCAGAGCCTTTTCCTAATGTGCTCTCTGTTTCTTCAGCTATAAAATCTGATCAATACTAGGTGTTGGTATAGTTTTGGGATTTCCCATTATGTGGCATTGCTTTACATTTCCAATCAAATACTTATTGCTGGAGAATTGCCTCCCAAATTAATAAGAATTAACTCCTAATTATATAGTCTTTACTGTATTCCAGGTACTGGACTGTTCTTTAAAATATAAAATCTTGTTTAATAATAAATTTATTTACATCTATTATTAATTTATGAAAAAGAAACTGGGGTTTAGAGAAAGTGAGTAACTTGCTCTATGTTAATAAAACTTGGAAGAGTTAATAGGCATCTGGCCAACATTTGTCTGATTCATTAACTTGGAATCTTACTATTGCTTTTTCTGAGAGAGAGCGAGAGAGAGAGAAGCTTTCATTTTGGTGAGATGGGAATAAATTGTAGTGAATGGCCACAGTAGCTTCCTATCATGTCCAGTCACTGCTCTGCCCAGCCAAGGTCTTGCTCTGTGAAGCAGGTCTAATACTTGCTTGGTATAGTAGATGCCATTGGTGTCTCACCCAGGTAATCTTTACCAGCCAGTGCACCCATCTTGTAGCTGCTTACAACTCACAGCTGCCCCCATTCTGGAGAATCTTCCAGTTACCCTCCCCACCCTGGATCCTTATGCAGCCTACTAATAGACTCTGGCAGATGACCGATGGGCACAGAGCAGCCCCTTCAGCTCAAGGTGGTGCAACTTGTGCGCCAGGGTGTCCCATGGGAACCACATGAAGCTGGTCTCCTGTTAAGACTGGATTCTTGCTTAGCTTCCCATCCCCAGACCTATTCTTCCCCATACTCCCCTGTCTGGTGAGCACAACGATAATAAATCACTGGAGTAAGAACCCCCATTTAGGCCCTGCTAGAAAACTTGAGCTGGTTCTGCATTTTTCAGTTTATCTCTTAATACTCTTCACTTCTTATTTAAGGAATCCTATGCCTCTGAAGCCTTCATTTAAATAGAATTTCTTTCTGAGTTTATTTATGTTAATTTTGTTGTTTGGAACTAATCCCAGTTTCTGCCTTTTCCTTTTCCTTTGGGTGGTCTTAGTTTGAAGGTGTGTTACCAGCAACATTTTTTGCAATCTAGGAGTCGCTGGGAAGAGGTTGCTCCTGCTAAGTATGGGCATAGACACAGAAAATGGCTTAATACCATCTATTTGGGTCTCTGATTCTGCCATATACTTACAAAAATATTGAGATCTCTCCGCAGAGAACCCACCATCCAGTTGCTGTTTACTGTACTGTGATTGCTAAAGCTCCCATTCCCTGGGGTTGCCAGGCACAAGAAGGATAGTTGTTTTTTCCCGTCTCATGGTGTCTGAATTGTCTTTTTTCTTTCCCCAGGGAAAGCACCTTCTGGTGGCTCTCTCTTTTCCTGGCTGCACACTGCTTCCTCAGGCAGCCTCCAAGGAGACTGGTAATTGCGCCGAGGCACTGTGGCGAGGCTGTTATGTGTTACCCTGAAGCAACAACACAGACAGCACTTTGAGCTGGAGAAATGATAAATAAAATAAAAGTGCACTTTCCAAAGGGACCATTCTTACAATTTGAAAAAAAAAAGTTTTTCTGAAAAAAAAAAACACAAAACAGCAGAATATTGGCTGTTGAGGGAAAGTATCTGTTTTGGGAAACTGCCAAACGGATTAGACATTTAGTTCTTAGCAGTTAATCATTTACAATTTCAAGTGTAGGCAGATAAACAAGATCCACCACAAAGAGATAAGAAAGTTGGAGAGCAACATAGGAACATTTACAAGTTCAAAGTCTAGAGATTAAGCTACCTGGCCAAAATGATGGATTTTATGGGTTCCATTTCCTCCACAGTGTGGGCCGCGGCTTGAGGCAATGTGAGGACAACAGGGAGAAGGCTTTCAGGATTCATTCTTGGATGGCACCAACCCTTACTAAGCTGTCAGACCTTCTGATATTTGTGGTAGAACTCTGTGTCTCCTCCAACTTTCTCCATGGGTTTTTTTTACTCATTACTTATAATCTTTGATTACTTAATCTCATTAGCTTTGCAGGTCTGTTCACTGATAAATATTGAGTCATTCCCCCAATTTTCATAATCTTCTTCCCATTCACCATATTTCAGACCCTGACAACTTTTCTCATTTCATACAGCCAGATGAGATCCACGGGACTTAGACTTCCATGTTTCCATAGCAAAATCTTAGGTATTATATGCATGTTTCCAGATATTCTTAGTCAGCCATTCTAGTTTTCTTGCTTCTCCTCAGACCATTCTTCCAGACATTTCTCTCTGGATTGCCCATCCCCTACCCAAGGTCTTGAAAAGAAATGAACTCAAAGAATGATTTCCTGCACCTTAAAGTGACACCTCCAAGTTTTCTTTCAAATAATAACGTGTTTGAAATACCCACTAGCCAGGTGCTATTGTCCTGCTAATATCACTTTACCAAGTAATGTTCCCTTTCTTCATGCCAAATATATCAACTTCATGGTATATGTCTTTCTATGTATAAAATACATCCATTAGTAGACATTTGAAAATGACCAAATGAATCCTATGAAATACAAAGAACCATTTAGAGCTTGTTAAACATTATTTGGGACATTCATAATCAATGTGCATTGAGCTAAGCAGAATGAAATGTTAAATGGCAACTATTTTTTTTTCTGATTTCTCTGCCTCATAAAACCATCCAGCCAAATATCTCAAAATCCACATATTAATGTGTCTCTATTGAAAGGGCTTGTGTTCATTAGGCAATGTCTTCAATCATGTCTTTTCTCTTCTCTTCTCTTCTCTTCTCTTCTCTTCTCTTCTCTTCTCTTCTCTTCTCTTCTCTTCTCTTCTCTTCTTTTCTTATCCTGGAGGACAGTGATTGGCTAGGCCCAGTGCTGCCCTCTTACCAGGGAGGAAGGGGAAATGAGTCCTTAGCTGTTTCTCAATCTTCCATTCACTCCCTCTCCCCTCCATGTTGGCCAGCATTCTCCTTTCCCTTGGTTAGCAGCTTAAATCTCCCTTTTGACAATGACAAAAAGTAAGCTATCACTTTTCTCAGGAATAATGGCATATAAAATAAATTATTTGTGATTTTAAAATTAGTAAGTATTCATATAAACAAGTGTTTTTTGAAAATACAAAAAAGTTAAGACAGAAGCTAAAGTCCATTTGTAACTTTCTCTTTCAGAGATATGGGTCATAGCATTTTGGAGACTTGTTTATTAAATTAAAAAGGTAAAGATAATTTTGTATATCACATCCATAATATGCTATATTTTACTTAACAGAAACTTGCAATTATTTCTCATGTCATTAAAGTTATTATTAAAGCATGATTTTAAAGGAGTCATCATATAGCATTTATGTGGTTTCATCATGATTTATTCTACTGTTCCCTTGGTATGGAGAAAAGAGTATCTCTTTTTTATGTAGTACTAGAGGCCCGGTGCATGAAATTCATGCATGGGGGGAGGGGCTTTCCTTAGCCTAGCCCAGCCTGCACCCTTTCCAATCCAGGACTCCTTCGGGGATGTTAGACTGCTGGTCTAGACTGGCAGTTGGACATCCCTCTCATAATCCTGGACTGCTGACTCCTAATCACTCACCTGCCTGACTACCTAGTCACCCCCAACTACCTACCCGCCCCCATCCTCCCCACTGGCCTAGTCATCCTTCACTTCCCTTCTGCCAGACTAATTGCTCCCAACTCCCCCCCCCCTCCACCCCCGCCAGCTTAATCACCCTCAACTGCCTCTCTCTGCTGGCCTGGTTGCCCTCAACTGCACCCCCCCCATTGGCCTGGTCACCCCCAACTGCCTCCCACACCAGCCTGATAATCTCTTACTGTCCTCCTGCCAGCCTGGTCACCCCTCATGTCACCCCCGCTGGCCTGGTTGCCCCAAGCAGCCTGCTGTTCAGTCATTTGGTTGTCCCTCACTATGCGTGCATCCCCCCCTCCCCCCTGCCAGCCTGGTCTCCCCACACAGCCTGCTTGTTCAGTCATTTGGTTATCCCTTGGACCAGCCCTGGGTAGCTGGGCAGCCACCATCTGAGGCTTGCCTGTGCCTTGGGCCAGCCCTGGGTGGCTGGGGGGCTGAAGGGACTGGGGAACTCTGGTAGGGCTGAGGGGACTGAGCACCACCATCTTGTGGCTATGGGTGTCACCATATTTGAGGGCGTGGTAGTCAATTAGCATATTCCCTCCTTATTGGCTGTGGGTGCTGCCATATTTGTGAGGGTGTGATGTCAATTAGGATATTCCTTTTTTATTACATAATGTAATAATATTACATAATGTAAGTAATACCATAAAATACCTTTTGCCCACATACCAGTAGTGTTTTAATAGGATATCATGAAAGACTCCAATAAATGTCTCTTTAACACTAAATTGCAGGAATTGGTTATAGGGAAGACATAATTTTTTTGGGGGAAAAGGATCTTGCTTAATTTGCTTGCTTTCAAGCTTGACTACCTTTGAATTTGGCCAAAGTCAGAAAGAGATGAAGCAACTTCAATGGACTTGTTACACATGCTTAGGTTATCATTGAGGTCAGTTGAATGTGAGGTGACAGTTGACCAGTTTTCCACTAGTAAGTAAAAATTACAGGTTCCTAGCTTCTTCTTCCCCACATATCACTCCAAAATGGCTGTAAGGCTGGCCTTCCTGTGTGTGTTGATGTTGAGTGAGTGTTCCCATTGTCTACTTTAGACATACATCATGTAGTCAATAATTGTGTCCTGAAGGAAGAGCTAGATTATGAATTAAGTGTTCTCCAAGGAGAGACATGTCTGAGGCAAAAGTGACACTTTACCCTCTCCCAGCCCATCCTTCTGCTTGTATTTTAGAGGACTACAGGTTTGGGACATTTTATTTTTGTCTTTTTTTTCTCCCCATAGCTTTCCAAAGAAGGACCGTGACTCCCTCTAGTGGATGTCAGCACTAGGCAAATAGGCTAATTCTGCTGGGCAAGGTCCTCAAGCCAAGAATCCATGTCCTTAAATGCCCTCCTGAAATAATGGGAGCTGTGTTTCCGAAAGCGACTCTTCCCACTGTGGAAAAGTTATTGTCTCTAACAGGCCATCTGTGTCTGCTGCTGCCACAAGACAAGACATCAGGGAATATATATATTTTTCCTTCAGGAAAGTGTCCCAGGCTTTTTTTCTTTTAATTAATTCAGTTATCTACTGAGTTGTGTGTTTTTTTCACCAGTGTTAGCAACTTGCTATGCTGTGTCATGAGAAAAAGATATTTCTAATATGTACAGAGACCAGAATAAAGCAGCTTGGAACCTGAGAAAGTCATACAAACTACTGGAAAATAGCCGAAACCGGTTTGGCTCAGTGGTAGAGCATCGGTCTGCGGACTGAGAGGTCCCGGGTTCGATTCAGGTCAAGGGCATGTACATTGGTTGCAGGCACATCCCCGATAGGGGGTGTGCAAGAGGCAGCTGGTTGATGTTTCTCTCTCATTGACGTTTCTAGCTCTCTATCTCTCTCCCTTCCTCTCTGTAAAATATCAATACAATATATTTAAAACAAAAACAAACAAAAAAACAAAAACAAACTACTGGAAAAATCATAAAATTACTTTGTTTTGCTCTTTTTGTAAATGTAAAAGTTTAGGGATATTGAGGCAAAATAAAGGGTTATTACAAGAGTTACTGACAAATTACTTATTAGGAGCTCCAAGGTCTTGATGACATTCTTTTTCATAGTTTAGCTAATTACCTCAGATAGCCAAATTGCTATTTTAAGAATAAATTGAGAAGCTTTTATACAAGAATTATCTAATTCTTTATTGATCTTGTTATGTGCATATAAAGAAGTCTATGGCCAGATGAGTTGACCTGGTTCCTGACAGAGTACCAAACCTACCTACTTCCCACCAGCTTCTTACCAGCTACGTACCTCCTTCCCTCCTTCTTACCTCTCTACTTCCTGTCTACCCATCTGCCTACCTCTTACCTATCTACTTCCCTAATGCCCTCCCACCAACCCATCTACCTATCTACTACCTACCTAAGGCAAACTGCTCAAATACTCAGATCTAGATTTTCTTATTTGTAAAACTAGAGGCCTGGTGCATGAAATTCGTGCATGGGGGTTAGGGGTCCCCTCAGCCCAGCCTGCACCCTCTCCAATCTGGGACCCCTCAGGGGATGTTTAACTGCGGGTTTAAATTGGAAGTTGGACATCGCTCTCTCAATCCAGGACTACTGGCTCCTAACTGCCCACCTGCCTGCCTGCCTGATTGCCCCCAAATGCTCCCCCCTGACAGGCTGATCATCCTAACCACCCCTTTCTGCTGGCCTGGTCACCCCCAAATGTCCCTCTGCTGGCCTGGTCACCTCACTACCTCCCTCTGCTGGCCTGGTTGCCCTAAATCCCCCCTGACAACCTGATCACCCTAACTACCCCTTTCTGCTGGCCTGGTTGCCCCTAACTCCCCCCTCCCTTGCTGGCCTGCTCACCCCAAACTGCCCCCATTCTGGCCTGGTTGCTCCTAACTGCCCCTTTCCCCCCAACTATCCTTCTCCCCCATTGGCCTGGTCACCCCAATTAGCCTGCTGTTTAGTCATTTGGTTTTCTCTCACTAACCCCCCTGCCAGCCTGGTTGCCCCATGCAGCATGTGTTCAGTCATCTGTCTGGTTGTTTTGGTCATGATGGCCCCTGGATTTTTATATATTAGGATTAGAGTATTGAATCAGATGACTTGTAAGCAGCTCATCCTGTATTAAGTTGGCATGAAAAACAGCATTTAGCTTTTTCTCAGAGAGCAACCTAAAGTAGGATTCCTTTCCTCTGTCATCCACCACCACTGTTTGCTAGTGATCTAAGGCGAGTTCCAACAACAAAGCAGGAGACATTTTCTTTTTCTAAATTGTAGTTGAAGTGACCCCTAATGTTCCATTGCTGTTACAAACAGGGCATCTGAGTGTCTCAATCTGTACTTGCTGGAAAACAGGCAGCCTTCTAGCATGCAGTGGCAGTCGGGGAGAAAATGTCCCTATTTCATGGGAATCTCAAGAATGAGCCAGCTGTACTGGAATTTACTGAGATCAGAGTGAACACCATAGCTCTGACCTGTGCAAATACAATAAGCACTTCAGCCCAGAAACAGTTTTGCCTCTTTTATTAGGTTGGGCTTTCATATGTGTTTGAAGAGGAGCTATTTATGGACTTGCAAACAAAGTGCTGGAGGAAAGGAATTTAAAGGATGTCCTTGAGTGAATTCAGGGGGGGTTATTTCAAGAGGCTAAATTGCACATTAACCCTTCACCTTCTGGCACACATAACCTCCATGCTGCCTGGGGGAGATGGTCATCCAGGGGCCAGGTGGAGACACACTCTGTGGCCTTGAGAAAGTTACTTCCTTTGTGTGCTGGCTTGTGCTTTGGAAAATAAGACGGCTAATGTTGACCTTCTGACCAACATGGAAGGAAAAGAAGTTCAAGATTGGAAAGTCTGCTGTGGGTGAAGTAGGGGCCTGAAGAGCTTATTTTCAGCTTGTTCATGGCTTGGGTTTTGAAATCTTGGTCATGGCAGTCCTATAGGAAGAATGCACGACCTTTATTTATTAATTTTTAACAGTAGCTTACTCTTGTTCTGATATGCCAAATATAATGTAAGACTATAGCTGTATATTATATCATAAAAGCAATCTGTTGGATAAAAAATGCAATTAGCCAAGATGGAATTTATTTGAATGCCTACAGAACAAGTTTTCTGCCTCTTTATGCAAAGACAATGGACACTGACTTAACAATGTCATCTTGTTTTTAGTTTTTTTCTTCTGCTGTTCACAGTTTAGTCCTTTGACAACTCTTAAAAGGAAATAAATATTTTCTTTGATTACTTGGTTACCTTTTTCATAGTTTGATGAGCGAGGTGGTTGAACTTCCTGATAGAACAGGGCAGTACTGTGTTTCCCAAAATACTTGCATGTGATGCTAATAGATGATACTCCAGAAAAAGGTTCAGTGATCAAATAACTTTAGTTAGCATTTTCAGAGTAAACAAAGTGATCTCTGTTCTCTGCGGAACCTCAGTTGACCCTGCTGCTGTGCCATCCCATGACTGGTGATTAAAGGAATGAGAGCATCCTTGTGCCCCTAGCGCACTTAGACTTGGAGCAAAGTGGCTGATCTGTTGCAAGGGAGTACGTGCCCTGATCAAATGATTGCATTCCGAGGTGCCGGCACCCACTTATGCATTATCTCCTGCCCTCTCCCACACTGCCTGGTATACCTTCTGCTGCCACCAAGTGGCCCTGTGATAAAGAAGGTCCACTCCGGCTCTCCTCCAGCGGAGGCTCTCCCCAAAGAACAATGAAACTGCCTATCCAGAGCCTGTGGTCCTTCTCCTTCCAAGACTAGTGGTTCTCAGAATGTGGTTTCCAAAACATCAGCATCACATCACATAGGAGTTTGTTAGAAATGTGAAGGCTTTGGACTCTAACTCAGAACTACTTAATCAAAACCTCTGAGGGTTATGACCAGCAATTAGTGTTTTAGCAGCCCTCTCAATGATGCTGAGGTCTACTCGAGCTTGAGAACGGCTGTTCTTATCTAGACCAGGTTCTGGGGTGCACGAAACCCAGAGATTCCTGTTCCAGGGGTTCTGAGCTCATCTCCAGGGCTTGCACAGCCTCTTTCCTGGGTCTGAGGACTGATGTACTTTCAGTGGCCCATAAGAAGTTGGGAGGTAGAGTTTGGTGAGCTGCATTGTTCAAAATTATACTTCAAATATCTATTTCATTATCAAGTACTCTTTTCAAAGAGTGAGGATAAAACATTTTTAAACAGTTTGTTAACCCATTAGAGAAATGAACAGTTTGGGTCTGTACAAAGCATTGTAGTGTGTTGCTTTTTTAAAATATTTTTTTTATTGATGTTAGAGAGAGGAAGAAAAAGGAGGGAGAGAAAGAGAGAGAAACATAGATCTGAAAGAGAAACATTGATCGGTTGTGCCCTGATCTGGAATCAAAACAGTGATCCCTTTCAGTGCACAGGACAGTGCTCACACACCTGAGTCACAGTGGCCAGGGCCAAAGAAGAGCTTGAAGCACAGGCCTGTAATTTGCAATGTTTAAAACAGATTAACTTCCATGTAAAAGCAGCACCATTGTGACATTTGAACCTTAATATTCCTCTCCCTCTTCCTTATAATCTCCTTCAACAGAATCCACACCAACTTCCTCATAATTCTTTTCAAGAGCATCCATGTCCCTACAGGCCTCAGAAAACTCTCCTTTCTCCATGCCCTCATCCATGTGCCAAGGGACACGGGCATGCTTGGCATACCTCAGGTCAAACTCATGGTCCAGGCGAGCCCAGGCCTCAGCACCAGCTGTGGTGTTGCCCAGGATGCTCAGAGCTCGCTGTGCTTTGGCCAGGTCCCCACCAGGTACTAAGGTGGGAGGCTGGTAATTAGTGCCAACTTTGAAGCCAATAGGTACAAATCCACAAACTGGGTGATGCACTTAGTCTTGAGAATGGCAATGGCAGCATTGACATCTCTGGGAACCATGTCACCAGGTTACAATAGGCAGCAGACCCTGTATTTACTGTGGTGAGGGGCACTCATTGGTGAGCCACCCGGTTGGCTGGCTCAGGGCACTCATTGGTGATCTCTGCTACAGAAATCTGTTCATGGTGGGTTTTCTCAGCAGAGATGACAGGGGAACATGTGGCAGAGAGAAGTGGATGTAGGGATAGGGCACCAGGTTGGTCTGGGATTCAGTCAGATTAACATTCAAGGCTCCATCAAACCTGAGAGAAGCAGTGATGGAGGACACAGTTTGATCTATTATCCTATTCAGATTAGTGTAGTGAGCACTTAATATTGAGGTTTCCACAACAGATGTCATAGATGGCCTTGTTGTCAACCGTGATGATTCAATCAGAATGTTCCAGGGTGGTGGTGATGGAGTTTTTAGGGCTCAACTACAGCTTTCAAAACCTGCAGAGCTGGGTAAATGGAGAACTCCAGCTTGGGCTTCCTGTCATGGAGATATTCCATCAGCAAGAAGGTGAGCCCAGAACCAGTTCCCCCACCAAAGCTGTGGAAAACCAAGAAGCCCTGAAGACCTGTGTACTAGGCAGCCAGTTTCTGCATTCAGTTTAAGACAAGGCCAGTGAGCTCCTTGCTGATGTGTAGTGTCCATGGGCATAGTTATTGGCATCATCTTCCTTGCCTGTGATGAGCTGCTCAGGGTGGAAGAGCTGGCAGTAGGTACCAGCGTGAACTTCATCAATGGCTCTGGGTTCCAGGTCTACAAACACTGCCCTGGGCACCTGTTGCCAGCACCTGTCTCACTGAAGAAGGTGTTAAAGGAGTCATTTCCCTTTCAGTGGTCTTGTCACGTGGCATCTGGCCATCGGGCTGGATGTCATGTTCCAGGCAGTAGAGCTTCCAGGAGGCATTGCCAATCTGGACACCAGCCTGGCCAAGTGCACTTACGCATGGTTGCTATGTTGAGGCTGCCAAGAGGGTGGTGGAGAGGAAGGGGAGAGATTGTTGCGCTCTATAGCACAGCTCTTAGGCAGTTGATGTAAGATAACCTGATTTTAAAATTTTAAGTATTTAGACATGTAATAGTCAGTCCTCCATTTTTATTTTTATCCTGATCTCTGAAAACATTAGGAGTAGGCCTCCTGTGAAACATTTTTATTTTTTTACTAGAGGCCGGGTGCATGAATTTGTACATGGATGGGGTCCCTGGGCATGGCTAGCCTGATGGGGCCAGGCCAGCTAGGGGGAGGGTCCACAGGGGGTTGGCTGGCTGGGGTGCAGGACCATAGGAGGCTGGCCGGCTATGGGAGGTTGCTGTGGGGACACACTGACCACTAGGGGGCATCTGCTGTGTTTAGCGTCTGCTCTCTGGTGGTCAGTGCATCATAGTGACTGGCAGACCTGTCAATCAATGGGTCATGACGATGGTCACTTATGCTTTTATATAGTATATAGGTTTATTCATTCATATATTATTTGATGTCTCTCTCTTTATTGGTATTCTCTATTTTCACCATACCTTTCTTTAACTTTTTAAATCATGGCTTCCTTTTGTACTTTCAATGGATTTATTGTGGCAAGTTTGAAGTCTTTTTTTAATTATTTCTACCATCTGTTTGCTCTCACAGGCTGTGTCCACTATCTGTTCAGCATATGAGTAATACTTTTCTATTTCTTTGCATGTCTTGTAATTTTTTTGTTGGAAACTGGATATACTTCCTCCCTTCTCCACCCTGAAGCTTGTTATTATTATTTGCTTGTTTAGTTTTTTAGTGACTGGTTGGATTATTTAGTAGTCTCACTCCCCTTCTTCCTACCTCCACCTTCCTACTTCTCCCTCCTCCAAAATATAAACACAGTGTTAAGCTTCTGATGTTGCTCCTCAGGGAAGCACAGCTTTGAGTTTGCCCACAGTCGCCTGGGATGAGAGTGGACTGAGTAGGGCTTTAGTCTTCTTTTTCCCTGACCACTCCCAGCTGTTAGACTTAACTGTTGCTGGATGAGTAATTGCTCTATTGTTTTCCACAATATCCTAGAGACATAAAGTGCTCTATAGAAAAATCCAATTACATTCAGGTTCCCTTGAAGGAAAAGTTCCTGTGGTCACTATTTAATCTTTTTTTCTCTCCCTTTGAGGAGTCTGCCCACATCTCCTACCTCAGCTGTCTTCAGAAAATTAGTCAGCCTACAGTTTAACCTCTATCTTCACCAAATCCACAAACCTCCTCTTAATTTTCCAACCACAACATCCATAGTTCTTGAGAGCTCCCTTAGGCTTAACATTCTCTACACTCTGTTGCAAATGAAGCTAGTTCAGTTGGGAAGACATTAGGAGCTGTTTTATAACCTGTTTGTCCCCAGACAAAATCTCTGGGCCAGGGCTCTGGAGCTGGGAGTAGGAACAATACACCCTTTTTCATGAATGGGATGCTCCACTTTGGAAGTTGAGCACTGGGTGGATAGGGTGGTGGGATTGAGGGGGTTAGGGAGCAGTAGTCTGAGGTGTTCTTAGAGTGCCTCTTCTAGTGTAGGAGCACTGACTCACAAGCCAGGCTAGGAATGATGGAGGACCCCATATTCTCAGAAGTACTGCACTGAAGGTGTTACACCCAGACTTCGTGATCCCCAAGGACCACCAGGGAGCTGAGTCTGATGCAATAAACAAAAGAGCCTCTTCCATGCTAGCAGGGGCTCTGTCCCACTCATGCCGACATCATGGCGGAAGAGAGGCCGAACTTGGACAGGTCAAGGGGTTTTATAAGGGTGGTGATGTCACTGCTTTGGCTGACCCTGATTGGTTGGGTGAAGGCTAGGCTCCAGTTACAAAATAAAGGATAGCTCCACCCTGCTCCACCCTGCCCCACAGTACAAAATGGAGTCAGGAGTTAGCCTCGCCCTGCCCTGCCCTCTCAAAGGTAAAGCCTGCCTTCCACAGGTAGCTTAAGGGAGCTCCAGTCTCTCCAATGTCCTTGCCTACAACTTGGCCTCAGCAGCAGGAAGTTGAGGCATAATGAGAAATGTTTATGTCCTGCTCCTCCTAGGAAACAAGCCCTCCAGTTTGGAGCTAGGGGAGAGGAAGCCTTGTGCTCTTGTCTTCCCAGTGTGGAGGAGAGTCTCAGCCTTGCTCAATTGGGAGGGGGCAGGCATTTTCATATGGGATTTTTATAAATTTTCTTACATAGATGTTTGCTCATTTAATATGCCTTTAAGACCATCCCCAGGTCTTGAATGACTTTAAAAAACTATTTTTATTTATTTATATTTAGTTTTTTGTTCGTTTGTTTGTTTTTTTACAAATTTCATTGGCAAAATGTCTGGAGAACCCCTCAGGTTCTTCATTTAAATTTATTTGGACATTCTATGGGGCATCTACTGTACGCCTGTTTCTATACTAAGTGTTAGGAATATAATAGTAAACAAAAGGAACACAGTTTCTTAGCCAGGTGCTTGACATACTATGTAGGGGACTCAATAAATGTTTGTCAGATAAATAAATGACTAACAAATAAAAGGTTTTGTTTGTTTTTATGAGAGGTCTGAGATATTCTTGAAACATCTTGCTAGCTAAGTTTCTAGACATTCAGAGGCACTAGGATTGTTATGAGGGCAATGCCTATCTACAATGGCCTTGTTCTTTTATGTTATCTGCACAATTTTCTTCTAATCCCAACCTTATTAAAGGTATACGGGTGGCAGTTGTTATCACTAATCTCTGTTTCCCTTCCTTCCCCCTCTGCCTTTGGGGACCTTCATTAAAGACTAAAAGTGTGCCCTTACCACATGGCTGCAGGCTAGTTGCTACAAGGCATATTCTTGGCATGGTCCTGGCCAGGAGAAACCCTATTTGGGGCCTATGCAATCACAGAAGACAAGTCTGTTCTCATTGGTGTGGAATTCTCTAAATCAATGTTTTTATTGATTTCAGAGAGAGAAAGGGAGAGGGAGAAAGAGATAGAAACATCACTGATGAAAGAAAATCATTGATTGGCTGCCTCCTGCATGTCCCCTTCTGGAGATCAACCCCACAACTTGGGCATGTGCCCTGATGGGGAATTGAATCATGATTTCCTGGTTCATGGGTCAACACTTAACCACTAGGCCTCACCAGCAGGGCTCTAATTCACATTTTCTTGTTCCTTTCCAAAGATCCATGATGTTTTTTTTTTCTTCCTAGTTCTTATTGTTTTCTTAGAGAAACACTACAGAAATGCTGGGCTGATCTGTGTAAGAGGAAAAGTAAGGTATCCAGTCCTGGAAAAATTTTGCTGCCTCTGCTTTGACCATAGCAACAACACTTCATGAGTGGAGGGATAGTCTGATCAGCAGCCCAAGTGGGTTGTGTTTGGCAGGGTGAAGCTGAGACATATTTGAGTATTGGAAGCTTTGTCAAAATATAGTATGTTCTTGTCCAGGTTCAGGTTCAATCCCCAGGAGGGGGCACGTAGGAGGCAACCAGTCGATGTTTCTCTCTCATCATTGATGTTTCTGTATCTCTCTCCCTTTCTTTTCCTCTCTCTGAAATCAATTAAAAATATAAGGAAATATATGTTCCTTATATTTTTATGTTCATGTGAACCTTGAGAACCTCTCAGAGTCAAGTAAGTATAGAAGTGGGGGATAGGGAGGAGGAGGATAGCTAATGGGACTGAAGGAAGACATGGGAAATATATAGGTTGAAGAAGCTCTCCCCAGAAACAGATAATGTTAATGTCTTGGAACCACATAGATATTCCTAAAAGTCTGCAGATCAAAATTATGATTCCAGTAAATTCCAAAACAAGCTTGTTTTGTCTGCAGCTCATTTGTCTTTATTTTTGAACTTAGGTGCAAACAGACCCAGTAAAAAGTTATTTCAGTGCCCATGAGAAACAAGCAACCCTGGAGAAAAACATCCTCCATGCACAAGTTGGGGCAAGGAGTCTCTTCTTGGCATTTGAGAAAGCCAGACAAGGAGGAGTTGGGCTTGCTGTTGGGTGAACTTTCCCTAAAATGACCAGGGTGATCTCATGCTCCTATGACTTCATTTTTACATTAAAACACTTCTTCAACTGCATAATAAATATAACTTACTCTTAGGTTTTTCTAATATATACTTAAGTTGAAAAAATTATTTTGTCGTTCACATATTCATTTACTTAATTTATTCAATAAGCACTCAATAAATACTATGTGCCAGGCGCTGTTCTAGGCATTAAGATAAAGATGAATAAGATATAGTTTCTGACCTTAAGAATTCCACAGTCTAATAAGGTTGATAGGTACTAATGCACATTGTTGCTATTGGACAGCATACAGAAAACAGCAGAGGAATCTTCGGGAATACAGAAAGGCAGAACCTAATTCTGAATGGGTGAGGAGTGTTTCCAAGGAGAAGGGGACAGTTAAATTGAGTTTTAAAAGGAGAGTAGGGCCGAAACTGGTTTGGCTCAGTGGATAGAGCATCAGCCTGCGGACTGAAAGGACCTAGGTTCGATTCCGGTCAAGGGCATGTACATTGGTTGTTGGCACATCCCTAGTGGGAGGTATGCAGGAGGCAGCTGGTCGGTGTTTCTCTCTCATCGATGTTTCTAACTCTTTATCCCCCTCTCTTCCTTTCTGTAAAAAAATCAATAAAATATATTTAAAAAAAAAGATAAAAAGGAGACTAGGAATCAGCCAGATAATAGAATGTTGGGTAAAGGCATTATGAGCGTAAAGTCGACCTATACAGACACAGAGGTGAAAAACCTCACCAAGTGTTCAGAGAACAAGAATTGGGTTCATTAAGTGCAACATGAGGGGGAAAAAGGCAGTGGAATCCTGGAGAGCCTTTTTATCCCATTAAAGAGTTTGAACCTCCCTTCCTAGGCAAAGAGGAGCTATTGGAGAATTTTATACAGTGAAAGATATGGTCTGATTGTTGGCCTTAGGTAGAATGGATTGAGGGCTGGGGGCAATATTGAAGTCAGGGAAATGAAAAGTCTGTTGATTAATAAATGGATAGTAAGGGTTAGATTTGAGAAAGAGTTTGGAGTTTAATCTGTAAGAAATGGGGATTGATTGAATGTGGGCATGTGGGAGAGGAAGTAATCAGTGATTGTCAAACCCAGGGTCTTGCTGCCAACCTCACCTTAAGAGTGCTGTGATAAGCTACCCATGGTCCTTCCTACTCTCACAGATAGCTTGGAGAGCAAATCACAGAGCCTGGAACTCTGTCTTTCTATGTCTTTATGTCTTGAAGATTCTTTCTCTCCCAAGAACCCCATAATAAACTGTTAAAATGGCTAAGAAGCAAATACCTTCAACACTTGCTAATGTGTTAGTTGAAAAAAAATGTTCACATTGTGGAATAGATTTTTATAATTACTTTGGGGGCGTTTTTCTTCCTCTGGGGACTTTTCACACCTGAACTTTTAAAATATTTTTTATACTCTTTTTGAAGGGAGTAGATGAAGGTGGAAAAGCAAAGGCATGTTGCTCTTAATGACTTAACTTGAGATATCAGAGCACCACTGACCAAAAATGGTGACTTAATTAAAGGGTGCTGAACATTGGCAGTCTACAGGAGAAGGTCAACCCACTCTGGCCCAAGTACCATAAAGAGGGTCAGCATTCCCAGGCTGGAATAGAAGTCTGCCTTAGGTATATGTTGTTTAATTAATAAATAGTCCAAAAATGTTCTTTACATTACAAAGACAAACACAGTTTCTGTTCTCCTGAGGTTATATTGTAATTGGAGGAGAGAGAGAGAAAAGAAGAAGAAGAAGAAGAAGAAGAAGAAGAAGAAGAAGAAGAAGAAGAAGAAAGAAGAAGAGGAGGAGGAGGAGGAGAATTTTAGACAGTGAGAAATGTTATGAAGAAAGTAAACATCCTATATAATAAAAGGCTTATATGCAAATTGATCGAACTGCAGGACGACTGGTTGCTATGACCTGCACTGACCATCAGGAAACATGCTTAATGCAGGAGTTGCCTCCAGACCATGCAGGCCCCAGGTCAGCCAAGGCAGGTGCCAGCAGGGCCCCCCCAATCATCATACTGGTTGCATCATCATTGGCCAGGTCTAGGGACCTTACCCATGCATGAATTTTGTGCACTGGGCCTCTAGTGTAAAATAAGATGATAGGGCAGAGATAGTCTGAGTGGGAGCATTGCTTAATGGGTGATTTAGTGCCCCAGATTTCCCCAGTCATTACTGGTATATTTGACTTTTTTTTTTTAAGTATGAATGACTTCAGTTCATTCATGGGTTCTTTTTTTAAAAAATTGTTATTGTTGATAGTATTACAGATGTCTCTGCTTTTCTCCCCACAGCCCTCCTCCATCTGGTTCCCATCCCACCCCAGGTCTTCACAAGCCTATTGTCTGTGTCCATAGGTAATGCATATAGTCACCTGAGCTGGGCTCTCTAGGTGTGCCCCTGTGTGGGCTGTGTGCACAGTAGTTGGGCCTTAATTGCTATTGTCATCACTGAAAGGAATTTACCTCCAGGCCAATTGGCTGTGAGAACCAGCTATGACTACAGTGGAAGAGCTGCTGTGCAGGAGACACTCTTCTGGAGAGGATTTGCTTCAGTGGGGTTTGGTGCTCACTGAGCTTTCCCCTTGAGTGTGTTGCTCATTGCTGTGTGGAGCTGTACTCTGCTATGGTCTGAAGCTGTCCACTGGGTGCACTGGCTCTGGAGCCTCTCGAGAGGTGCAAAGTCACTGCCTGGTGCCACCTGGCAGGAGCTACAGAGTGATCTTCAGATAGCTGCTACTTGTGTTGGGGTTGGAAGTGTTCAGGTGAGGCCAAGCTGCTTGGGCCTCTTATTGATAGATATGAGGCATGCTGATGCTAGCTGCTGTGCGTGTGAGAGATTTAAGGAAATTCTGAAGACTGAGCCAGGACTGTCAATTCATATGGAAAAGCCACTGCAAACAGTTTGGGTTGGGCTGCAAATTGGATGGAGCAGGATCTCAAGGAATCACCAGGATAGATCCAATAGTGTGAGCCAGGCAGATGAAAACTCAGATATGATTGTCAGTCAGCTCTGTGATGGGGAGGTCTCAGCATAGGAACAATGACCCCTGCAAACACCCCTGTCTGGGAGAAAGCCACCCTTAAGTTCTTGCTCCAATGCTAGACAATTCAGTTTCTTTCCATATGTCCCTGGGTCCCCCTGAGCCCTTGTCCCAGTGCTGGAGCTCAGAGGGAGCGAGTCCATGTAAGTTTGTGCACCGGCTCTGTGAAAGGAACTGCCTGGATCTCCAGCAGCCTCTGTGTCACTCAGCCACAATCTCCGCTGGTTTTTACAGCCTGAAGTTAGGGGGACTTTTCTTCCTAGCTCTGGGACCCTGGATGGGGGGGGGGTTTGGTGTGGGGCTGGGACCCCTTGCTTCTCATGGGATGCCACCACAGCTGAGATATCTCTCCTGATTTAAAAAAAATGCCACCTATGGGTGCCGGACCAGCCTGTTCAGTGCCTCTGCCCTTCCTACCAGGATCGATGTACTTTCCTCTTTACTTCTTTAATTGTAGGACTTCCATCCAGCCAGCTTTCAGGCAGTTCTGAATGATAATTGTTCTGAATTTTAGTTGTAATTTTGATGTGGTTGTGGGAGGTGGTGAGCACTGGCATTTACCTACACTGCCATCTTGGTTCTCTTACATTTGTCATTTGGAGTGGATCATATTTTAACTGCCTCCTTTATACAACAAAACTATTTTAACATTTATAAAATCAAAAGAAGATGAAAAGTGCCTGAAAAAGAAATGTCATAAAATTTCTCTTTTCCTGAACATTGCTTATATATCCAGGCCAGGGAAATAAATAAAGACTAAAAAGAAATACTACAGTACAAAAAATAAAGTAACAAAATGGAAAGATTTACATTTATAATATAATATATAAAGTATAACTTAAGCACCTATAAAATAATATCACTATTAAGCTTTTTCCAGAATTCATTGTGTAACTTCAAAGCAATTATCAATTAAGTTGAATAAATTGTATATTAAAAGAGAGCATTAAAATTCAGTAAAATATTTCATGTGTGAATTAAAGTTTTCACCTACGAGAAATTATACTGCATAGTTACCACTGTTTCACTGTTTTTAAATTGAAGTATTAAATAAAATTTAAAAAGCCTTTCCAGGTTGTCACATTGACATTCAACTCCATCTTTGAAATCATTGTGCTATCACTGTTTATTTATAACATACTGTTTAAATGCAAGAACATGTAGTACCTTGGAGATTGCAGACGTGAACTTTGCTCAAAGCAAACACAAGATATTCTGAACTGGGAGAAACTTACTCTCCAAAGGAACATGTGTAACTGTGTTAGCATTACAGGGCAGTTATATAACCGTGATTTCTCTGAATTAAATTATGTATAGAATACAATATGTATTACAGCATAAGTTACAAAAATGTGATCATATGACACGCATTGGGGAATAAGAATAATATTATCAATATTAGCAATAAACTGCAGCAATTGCTTGAAACTTAAACCAATTAAAGATATTTTTTAGAGGAGGGGTATTTTATCAATGACATTGTTTAAAGTTGCTGATGCAATTTTACAATAAAAGTAATAATAAAAGTGAACTGATTTTGGTCAGATTTCTTACTGCTTTTATATTCTCTATAGACAATGTGTCACCTTATCATCTGTACTCTGGGCTTTTGGGATGCCCATGATGTGCCACTAAATTTTCCCCAAATTCCTCTTCCTCTTAACTGCCTGGTGCTTAAAATCCTCTCATTCCTTTGGTGAAAGGCTTTTAGAATGCAAATATTCCGAGTATCACTTGGACCCAGTGATCATTTTTTCTCTTTAATCAGAGTTTATCAGAGCTGAGAGTTCATGAATTCATCCTTTCATTCATTTATTCAATGTGTTGAATAAATGCCCACAATACGGGCCGATGACTATAGCCAGGCTGTGTCCTAAAGGAATACACAGTTATGTGGGAGAGACAGACACAAAGCGGCACTTTTCATTCAGTGTGATCAGGGCCGGAGTCTGGTTGGTTGTTCACACCGAAGGCACAGCTCTGTGAGGGGCTAGTGAAGGGGAAGCTATCAGAGGAGAAACACCCTGGGGAAGGTGGGTCGGTCGGGAAGCCCAGGCCTCCGATCACTGTCCTCAGAGCCTGTGTTTGCAGTCGCAGTGGTGATGCATCACTGCAGAGGTGGGTTCTGCTGGCGCTGAATACTCCGAAAGGACTCATTTCCGCCTCGGAGGAAGACAATGAAACGGCAAGTGCCTCATAGTGTGGGAGGAGGGTCAGAGAGATTGTGTTATCCTCTAAGCAGAACCACCTCTTCCTTCACAAACACCCCCAAGGTGCTGCATGCGGTGACTCTATCCTGGGCCCTGTTTCCTGAGAGGGGTGCACATTCATTTCCCACTCATTGAAACACGACTTCCTCTGCATGGATGCTGGCAAGAGTTTCCATGATCCGAGGTAACTAAACTGCCAAACGGTTCCTCTTCTACCTGTTTGCATAATGTGCCTCTTCTGAGGCTGGACGTGGGGGAACAACTGGTTCTGTGACACCCACCCCCAGGGGCTGATTGTTAAGCTGTGGTGTGGGCATGGCTGACGTCAGGGAGCCAGAACAAACTCTAACAAGGTAAGGCTGGAAGCTGGAGCGAAGAGAGTCACCTTGCTTTATGAATCTTGGAGCTGTTTTCTTAGAGGGCATGACGAAGAGAGATGTGGAGGAACGGGGTTTAAATCAGAAAAGTCTTGAGAAGTCCTGTGCCCAGGAATTTCAGGTCAGTGCTCGGATGGACTCTGTGACCAGGGGCCAAGCCAACATGGAGTGGGCCAGGCTAATCACATCTGACAACACAGGCAGGAAACATGTCAGAAGCCAGGCTCCCCACAGCTTTCAAAAAGCAGAGGAAGGTAACCATCAGACTGGCTTCCACCTCTATCATCAAGCAAAAGGGAGCCACCTGTTTGAGAAAGCCACAGGGGCCAGTAGAGAGGGAGAAAGCTACTCACTAGCCAGGTGGTGTGGAGAGGGTGACATTTCCTGGGCCTCTGCTTCCTCTTCTGAAAGATGGGCTGGTCTTTTCGATCCCGAAGGCCTCTCTCCCTGTGCTGAGAAGCTGGCCTTAAAGTCCAGTCCGCCCTGCGGTGGAGAGCAGGAGGGGCTTGCGGGTGAAAGAATGGGCCAGCTGGAGTCATCGGTGTGTGTTCTGACCAGCTGATGCGCACTAAGAACCCTGCTGTCATTGGTTCACGAAGGACTTATTCTTGCAACAAGGTGGACACATATTAAGGCTTAAAAAAAGGAATACTATATACTCCTTGCTCTCAAGGAGTTTATAACTGTGAGTACAAGATATATATATATATATATATATATATATATATATATATATATATATAGCAAATGAAAAGGGAATATTCAAGATTTAAAAGCAGCTCCGAGCCCTGCCAAGGCAGCATCATAAGGAGTAGCAGCAGAGGGTTCAAAAGAACAGCTTCTTAGAATTCGCAGAGGGGCTGATTACTGTGAGCTGATTCACTGCTCCGAAGCTCCCACCAGGTAACACTTCTAGAGCTCTTTAGGCAAAATAAAAGTGACAGTAGTTGGAAACTGGAATAAATGAGGCCAAGGTCATAGGAGCCATGCTTTATCACAAGGATTTAAAAAACTGTTTCTCAGCCACACGCTGTGCCCTCTCTGCTGGGCAGTGAAGAGGGCCTCTGTGCCCCAGGCAGGGTGCGGGAATGCCAGAAGCCCTCGCGGGAGGCCCCCCAGGGCTGCTTGTTGAGATGAATGGGATGAAAGGGCAAGGTTGACAGATCAGTGCCCAGCCTCCTGGCCCTACCCACCTGCTCCCAGGACCAGCCTTCCTCTCCCCGCCCCCACAGCGCTATCAGCTTTGGCTCATTTAAAGGGCCCCTGGGCTCACTCAGTCTAGGCCAAGTCAAACTGATACTGCTGTAAATTAATCCTGTTACTAATTAACAGCAAAGGAGCAAAGGGAAGGCTGAATTTTATCGGCATCCCATTTATGCAGCTTTGCCAGGAAGCTGCAAAGCCACCAGTCTATTTTCTGCAGATCCTTGGGGGAAAGGGACCAGACAGGGGGAGAATAGACGCATGCCCAGTAAAGTCTAGGTGACAGAGGGAAGGTACTGTTCACACCTGAGAATAGGTCATTGGCCAGAGTAGGCGTGGCCACTGCAAGAGTGGGAAGATTTGAGATACTTCAACTCCTAAACAAAGGAATTCTTTTTCTTGGTTTAAACTCTTGGAACTCATGTTGCAGGGGCTATACTCTCTCGGCTTCCCTGGATTCGCCCACATGGTCCACAGCCTGTGGACCCCTCACACAATGGCCTGATGGCCTGTAACTAGCCTAATGCTGTATGGGACCCAGCTCCACCACGGAACGAAAACTTTCGAAGGTGGGTTTGCATTTAGCTCTGCTGAATCCCCAACTGCACCTCTTCCAGGACTGGATTAAGGGAAATGGGGCTTTAGAAACTGAGGGATGTAATTCCATGCAAATAAAGCTTTCTGCTACATCTCATTCTCCCATGGGGGCCTCTGGAAATTCTTAGTCCCAAAACCCCACTCTGGCTAGCAATGGAGAAAGACCATTCACGATTCTCCAATAGCACAAGGACCTCACCGTGGGGCATATATCTGATTCTACTGGGGCTCAACACGTCAGATCCTGAAATTGCTCCCATCACTGTGGTGGACCCAAAGGTAATCTTTTATCTCTTCTTCCTTCTGGGTTTTGATTCTTTCTGCTCTTTTTCTGTAGGCGGACATTCCCTGCCTACCTGTCAAGGTGCATGTGGCAGGAAAAGGCTGTTCCAGCCCCAGCTTCTTGGATCTCTAAGTACAAGGCCCAGAATCATATCTTAGGATCATGAATAAAATTCTCAAGACAAAGAATCTCTTAGTTTATCCTGGGCCCATATTTAGCTTGGATCCTGTCACCTGTGGCCAGAGGACATTCCATCCCTTCGCCAGGGCCTCTGGGGAATGGCCAGTTTTCTGAGAAGGATGTGTGGACAGAGCCTTTTCTCCAAGAAGCCTCTACATATATATCCCTGCTGCCATCAGGGCAGACCTCATCTCTAATTACTCACAGGCAATGGTGTCCTCTCTGGTGACACTGAGGCCGAGAACTGGGCCTACAGCTGTTGCTGCAGTCCTAGGGTCTAGGACCAGGAACACTATATGCCTGCAACATTTTAGATATTCCATAAGCTTGTGTAGATGGAGGCAGTGAATGATTGGTCAGGTCAGGTCACTTGGTCAATGAAGAGGGCAAGAAAGTCAGCACAGAGAGTGTCTCATGGAATTCTGCTTTATCCCTAAGGTTCAGTCCCCCCCACCCAGTCCCACAGAAGACCAAACTCTGCTGGCTTCAGAGCAGAGGGTCATTTACTGTGGTGTAATATTCTTCTCCTTTACACACATTTCCTATTTACTAACACAATTCTTCTTCAGCACATAAGTTGGCAAGGACCTGCAGAACCAGAGCACTTTGAATATCTGCCAAACGGTCTAGCCGGTGCCTCTTTGCAGGCATGTTGGGAAATGACACTTGGCTTCTGCCTCAACAGGAATCTCTGCACCTTCGCTCTTCTTTCCATATCATGGTGTTCACTCTGATCCTGTCCCAGTGTTCAGTATGAGTCTGCACTCAATGAGGAGCTTGTTATAAAAGGAAGGAGTTATCAGGGTCCTATCACATTCAGCTCCAGCACTGGGTGGGGAGGAGGGGGAGTGTTAACCCCTAATCATTTATCAGAGCCCTCCACCCAAATTTGTTAGAGTTTCCATTTACAGAAAGCTGTCTCATCGTTATATTGGTGTAGACATGGACGCTTGACCTCAACCTAGCCTGATACCTTGATTCCTCTCTGTCATCCATTCTGGTCAGTTGTTCTCATTTCACAGAGCTCATTTTGCTCGGAGTGAAAACTTGTTTTAAGCACAATCTATAGTTCACATGATCTAAGTTTGGGTTGTACTTAGGGGAAAGGGAATAGCTGGGTAGACTGAAAGCACCAATTATCTTCTTTTAAAAATTCTAGTATGTCCAAATTTATAGACATTATTCTCATTCCCATTCATTTTGAAATAAATAATGTTAATAAGTATTTGCATAGGACACTCAGTTTCTCCTCTGGGAGAATGCCCTGGTTTGGGGCATTTAAGAGAGACGAGGTCATGGTCAGGTGCTGAGATTCTGGCAGGTGCATTTAAAAAATATCATTCTAAAAAACACAATGTTTTATATTTATAAATAATTATTAGGCACAATATAGCACTTTTGGGGATATGTTGTGGATGTTTTAAAATGGCCAGAGTTCTCATAATAGCTGGCTGAAAAATCTCCATGGACATGTGGTTTTCATCAAGACAACCTCACACATCATCTATTCATAACACATTACTGACTCTGTTCCTTCTATTAACAGCTGGAAAAATAATGGAAAGTTGAAGTTAAAATGAATTCCCATGTTTATTTAGCTTGGCGAATCAGCTGCTGAAAAAATGTTCCCAATTCTTAATAGGTACTCCACTTGATGGATAAGGCAGGTGCCCAAGACAAGGTGACAGCTCAAAAAGGCACCTGGCTTATGATAATGTTTATCAAAAACATGACAGGAAAAAGCAGGTTGGAATATTCTGTCTGCCAACAAATTAGATGCTCTCAAGCCTGGAGGCAGCTGACTGACAGCCTGTTTAAACTGTGGCTGCTTACATAATAATAGGACCATTTTGTATTCTTGATAATGCATGTAAATTTACCAGTAATACATTCCTTAGGCTGCTGTGGGCGAGAGGGCTAGCTTTGAGTACAAGGGAACCTGGAGAACTCTAAATGGAATCTGAAGCTCTCAGAGGGACTGCTCCTGATGCTTACACATTCTCTTTTTACTGTAAATTATCTACATTGATCTTTCAGTTCTATTAATTGACAACACAGCTACCCACTTTCTAGTTTACAATGGTATTTTTAACAATTGAAGATCTCATTTAAATGGAATTGTGTACATTTCTGGCCATGAAATGTCCACCTGAAGTTGATTCAGAGTGTCTCCATTTTCTTTTCCTCAGATATTCCAGTGGGCCTAAAGTTCATTGTACTAAGTCGAAATCAGTGACCTTCCCAAGATTGCTCAAAATTATGTTGAAGGTAGTATTAAAGGGGAAAAGAAGAGGGGAAAAAAGAAGACAATGGATCCTAAATGGAGTCACTTATGCTGAGCCCCGTATCAGCAAACCAAGACTTAATATATAACTGTCCAATATATAACAAGTGAAAGAAGTCACTCACACACATTTGTGTCTTTCCACAAGGCCAGGTTTACTTGGGAAGACCTCCTCAACAAGCCAATGGAGTCATACTCAGGTTACACACAGAGAGGGGAGCTCGCCCAATAGAAGTGAGCAGAGCAAGCATTAGGCATGAAGTCCCAGTCACTGGAGGCATCTCAGGTGGAGTGAGTTTCAAGCCAGTTGGCTACAGTGGTGGCATGTCCTATGGAGTGGAGGTCTGGCAGGGCTCCAAGCATGACAGTGGTACAGCCAGCTCAAGCGTCGGTGGTCGAGCTCTGAGTTCTTACAGCCCACATGGGACGGAGGTCCCACCCATATCCAGATGGAGTCCTTATGGAGTGCTCAGGCTTGTGGTTCCTGGCCTCTCCTAAGGGCACTCTGCTACACCCCATTACCTCAGTCCTGACGTAGTACCTGACATAACCGTCTTGCTGACAGTGACTCCATATTGGGTTGTCAAAAATGTCCATATGTCTGCCCTGCTCTTGTTCTATGTAGTAACCTAATTGCAGTTTCAGCCTCTCCCAGAAATGCGAGCTTTACCTAATCAATCTGGAATATCCTGGTCAGGACTAGTGAGGTAATCTGTCTGACAGACCTCTTCCATCCCCCAAGGGAAGATGAGCTAATCCACTCTTTCTTTGTCCCTGACCTCTCTGCCTTCCATTTTTTTCAGCTCCTTATAGCTCCTTTCTAGATAGGATGCTGCCCTATTCATGAATCAACGAATAAAGCCACATACATCTTCAAATTTGCTGAGTTGAATTTTTGTTATTTAACAGTAGATATTGTCATTCCCATGTTGTAGAGGGGAAGCTGGGGGTACAGAGAAGTTGTGACCTCCACCGAGTTGGTTTTGGGAGCAACAGGGAGAATTTGTTTTTCTGATTTCTAGTTAAGCACTTTTTTTTATTATCCCCATGGCTAGGTTACTACTTGGTGATGCTTGGTAAGTGCCTAACTAGACCAGATGAATGTGGGGCAAATAGATGCAGTCATTGGTTGGAACTGGAGAAAGGATGTTAACAACTATTTCAGAATTGGTCAGGGAAGGGCCACGCTCTGCTCAGGAGCCATGCCTCACAGAGCTGTCTGTTATCTTCTCTTCCAGTTCTTTTCCTCTGTCCCCACACACTATCACTAAGTTTCTGATGAGGGGCTTTGATCCTTTTACCCTGTTGCTGCTGTTTGAATTCAACAGAATGTTAGTGATGACAGTCAGCTCAGAGAACAGCCAGCTCAAATTTTCCAATTTGTGGAAATTTTAGTAGGAATTAGACACAGTGAGTTTAAGCCATTTGCCTGGTGAGGCTATAATTCTCATATCTTGTTAGTAGTCTGGACCTCTAGACACATCTTGATTCTTCATTGTACTTTGTTTTCTAGTGATGGTTATTATTACTGCTAGTTTTGGTTGAGCACTTATTACGTGCCAAGTACTATACATGTGTTTAGTTGCAACCACAATCCTTAAAAGGGGTCACATTACTCTCATTTTGAAAATGAAGGAGCCGCACTCAATCAGGTTAAGTAAATGTCCATGCAACTGGTAAGTGAAAAAGCAAGGACTTCAGTTTCTAGAGGAGGCTGGAGAGCTTATGGTCTTCCCACTTACTTTCTGTCACATTACACTCCTGTTCGGAAGAGAATGATATTGTCACTATCAGAATGGCCTACATATCTTATCATATACTGTATTTGCCGGCGTATAAGACGATTTTTTGGCCCTGAAAAATATGCCTCCAAGGGGGGGTAGTCTTATACGGCGAGTATATAACAAACTCTGTATTTTGGGTGGAAATGTTAGGGGGTCGTCTTATACGCCCAGTCTCTTATACGCCGGCAAATACGATATTTGCCACCTGTTTATAGAGGAATATTTTGGAACAAAAACACTGAAGCCCAGGCCCCTCCAGCAGATATTTTGATTTAATAGGTCTGGGCTGGTACTCAGGGAAAGTTTCTAAAAGCTTTCTAGGCAACTCTAATATTCAGCTAGGGTTGAGAGCGATTGTGGATGTTAAAGACAGGAGAAACCTTATTTCAGTGACTATTCTGGAATCCCAGCTGATCATGGGTTCCTGGGTGGAGCTTTTCATCATCACCACCCTACTATTGCTATCAGCCATACTCATACAATTAAAAACAGGCCAAGAAAAAGGTTAGCTCTTTTCACCCTTCACCACGATCTTTGCATGGATCTTTACTTTGTGGAGAAATGCAATGACGCCTGAATCTGTCACCTTCCCTGGCTAATCATAAGGCTCTGGAATGTGGCGTGGTATGCCAGGCTCGGTTGGAACCCTAAGTAGCTCCGTCATGTGCACTTCCACTATTTTGCTGGTGACCACTGGACACAGTTATGGAAAATCTAAGTGGCACTCAGGTCTCTTTTTAGGATAACTAGGGGAAAGCTCCCTTCCTTGGGATGGTGATGTGCTGAGTTTCAGGTAGCAATGGATGTCCCAATCTCTTCTATTTTTAATTTTGACCTTGACTGATAAGCTTGTAAAGTCCTTAAGGGCAGATTCCTTGATCCTAAAATTGTCCTATGCATGTGCGCCAGTGAACAAGTTAGGTTGTGATAGTGTTGAGCAGAAAGCATGAGAGAAGCCATGAGCCATTGTTAACTTAGAACGTTAGTAACTTTCAGGGGAACTGTGCATTATGTAGCTTTTATTCAGCCTGCTGGGAGGAGGAATACATGACAGCTAATAATTTTGTTCATCTTCTTTATTTTATTTCCACTTTCATTTCCAGCCAATCAGGCTAGAATTGGTCAGAAACAACTAGCAAAATGACTTGTGATGCAGAAATGCTGACCACCCATACTTCTAAATCTCAGGGCCAGTGTAGCCCAAAAAGGAAGTCAAAATTACTCACCCACATCAAAATTTTAAAAAGTTATTGTAAAAAGAAAAACAAGACAAATTGAATTTTTGGTTCTCTCAGGCCCCTCCCTAATAAAGACCCTCCGATGGTTCGCCATGCCCCCATGCCTATTAGTCCAGGAGCCCAGGAGTGCAGCTGGCATGCGAGGCCCTCTGCCATCTGTCTCCTCTTTTCTCCAACTCCCAAGCCCACACTCACTGTGGTTCCAGAACCTGTCTTGCTGCCTCACCCATCTTTGCCTTCCCTCAAGATGTTCTTTCTGTTTGTACTTTTCTTGCCCTTTTTGTCCATCTTTTGTTGCCCAGCTCCAGCTTTTCATCCTCAATGAAGTATTTCCTGACATCCCCTTTCCCTGTTGACCTTCCCTTTTAATCAACCACACAATACTCTATTCAGATTTCTATCCGAGTACTTTCTTATACATACTACAGGCCTGATGTACAAAATTCGTGCAAGAGTAGGCCTTCTTTCCCCCGGGTGCTGGCACCAGCTTCCCTATGGCACCCGGGACCCAGGCTTCCTTCACAACCCCCCTTGGTCTGGAAGGTCGTCCAGAAGAACGTCTGATCTAATTAGCATATTACGCTTTTATTATTATAGATTGGTTTAGATGGATGGTTACAAACTCCTGAGCTCCCGTGTTTGCATATACTAGGGCCCTATCTGGCACAGCCACTTTGTGTGATATCTTTCTGCCTCAGTTTCTCCATCTGTATAAAGGAGATAATAATAGGATTGTGGAGGAGGTTAAAGAAGGTGATGCATGTAATAATGCATAATAATATTAACAATGATAATAATTTCTATGCCTGGCACATACAACAGTAACAAGAACAACAATAAAAACTAACACACAGCACTTATAATGTGTCAGCTTCTATTTGAAGTGCTTTACATATGTAAACTCATTTAATCCTCTGAATAAACCTATCAAGTAGTTACTATCATTATCCCTGTTTATGGTTTAGAAAACAGAAGCACAGAGAAGTGTGGTTTTCTCCAGGTCACAGAGCTGGTAATTGATATAGATGGAATTTGATTCTGGGCTGTCTGGCACCAGAGCCCATGAGTTTAACAGCAATGCAATACTCCCTCAAGTGATCAGTATATTTAATATTATTACTAAATTTACTATAATAGTAAATTGCAATTAAGTATGAATATGAGTAAAACCTATGACTCAGTCTCATCCTGGAAACCAAGGGCCAATGTGTCAACCCACAGGGAAGCCTTAGGCGTCAGCCATAAAGGTCAGAGCCAGCCCTGAGGCTGTGTAGCCTGTGGACCAGGAAATGGGAAGCAAGCCTCTTTCCATTTTCAGGGATGCCCCAGGTTTTTCCAGCTTAGCATCTACAGAGGTTGTGCCTATTACTCTGACCCAGAAACTGCTTAAGGAGGTTTGATTAAGGAGCAGAAGTTTATACGAGAAAACAAGCCAAGGAATCAGTGTGCTCTCTTTGCCTGACAAGCTTCTCATCCTTCCCACGTATTGTCTATCAGAGATGAGGCATGTGGTCTTTGGTACAGCAAACATTTGGCATGTCCATTTGCATCAGGGAGAGGAGAAGGCACATTTCTAAGCATTCTTCCATCACCTTTCTGGATCTTGCACCCCAGGTGGTGCGTTCTCTGGGCTTTACCACTAGGGGGTGCCTAAATATTTCAGATAGCTCCCAAGCAAGGGGCCTCTGCACATGAGCAGTGTTCTCGTGATAAGCTTGGTTCCTGATGATAAACTTGGTTCCTGGTGATAAGCTTGAGGCTATGGTTCTAACTATGCTAAGCATCAATGTGGAGGAAATCCTACAGGAGACCAGCTTGAAGCATTTCAAGAGACTCAATAACTCTTTTCCTCACCCCACTGCCAACCTAACAGTCCCTCCCAATCCCAGCCTCAGACTCACCCTGGTATGGGCAGCTCTCTAGCTGGTGTGGGTGGGTAGGCTTGGGGTCGGATTTAGGCTCTGCTTGTTGTAGACTGGATTACTGGTGGGGCAGAGGACATCACTCTTGGGATCTTTCACTGTATGTAGCTTTGCAGAATGTTTGGTGAATGCCAAGTTGGCTAACTTTTCTTTATTCCTCTCACGTATTTGTCCATATCCTTTCCTGTTTCACCAAAGATAATGGCAGGGAAACTCAAGGAACAGACCCTAGGGGGAAAACAGTGGAAATACTAAGCAGAGCCAGAACTAGAGTGAGGCAAGTGAGGTCTTTAGGCCAGTGGTCGGCAAGCTCATTAGTCAACAGAGCCAAATATCAACAATACAACAATTGAAATTTCTTTTGAGAGCCAAAATTTTTAAACTTAAACTTCTTTTTTTCCCAAACTTAAACTTATTCTAATGTCACTTCTTCAAAATAGACTCGCCGAAGCCATGGTATTTTGTGGAAGAGCCACACTCAAGGGGCCAAAGAGCCGCATGTGGCTGGAGAGCCGCAGTTTGCCTACCACGGCTCTAGGCAGTCCTGTGCTTCCAGGGCTTGAGAGCAAGCATATGCTTCCTGTCATTTTGGGCCCCAGACAACTCCTTTCCTGCCCCCTAATCCCAGCCCGCAGTTGCCAATGTGGGAGGTACCCAGCAGCACTGAGAAACAGCTAGCTACTTGTTTTCTGCTCTTCTTTTAACCTCTCACTCTACTTCTGTTTACCTCCATCCTCCTAAACCTGTATCTCATCTTGCTCATTCCTGTTAATTGGTTGATAAGGATTAATGAGGACGTCCTCATCAGGGGTTTCTACAGTCAAAGTAGCTAACATTTAGCCAGTGCTCAGTATGTACCAGGCACTCTTCTAAATGCTTTACAAGCATTGGCCCACTTGCTTCTCTCAGCTGTATTGTGATCAAGGTGTCTGTTTTATAGACAAGGAGGCTGAGGCACAGAAAGGTGAAGACACTTGCCCATGGCCACACAGTTTGAATCCAGGGAGGTTTTTACCCCAGAGCCCGAACCCTTAGGCATTATACTTTACTTGAGATACTGAAAGCTTCCGAGGCACTCAGCACTGGACTGCAGGTTTCCAAAGGGCAAAGAGGGGTCGTGACTTGATGTTTTTAAAATTGGGAATCCAAAACTCACAAGTGATGTTCTACTTGGCTCACTGGCCAGGGCTGAGCCTTGGGTTCCATTGGGACAGATTGCTTCCTCCTGAACAAATGGTTTGCATCTGAGCTATTGGCTATTACAACCCTGAAGACTGGGTTTACTTACATCTTACTTACTCATTTAGTCTGTGCCAGCTTCCTTGAATTATGGGCCTTGATAAAGCTGCCCTCCGGGACAGGCAGGCAACCCTGCCCTGTTTGCCTCTGACCTTTTCTCTTTTTCCCTATCTATACCGACGGGCAGCGTTTTAACACATTTATATTTACCATGTGGAGTTTGATTCTCTCTGATAATTGCAATGGAGAACATATGCATTTTTGATTACTCTGCTTCTTATAAATATATGTGAGTAAAAAGGATTAGAGAAACTACATTTCATTTCTAATTGGTTGACTTCAATTTAAAGAGTGAACCGAACCCTATTATTTTACCTCAATCTATCTTACCTAATAATAGACAAACATGTAAATTGACCGTACCTTTACTATGCCTATAGCCAATCAGAGTGATTATGCAAATTAACCCACCAAAAAGATGGTGTTAATTTGAATACATAGGCACCCACAGCCTGTGTCCCAGGAACATCCTGGCACCCAGGTCACTGTGAGGTAAGGCCTGGGCAGGAGCAGATCCCCTGTGATTGACCGCAGGGAGCTAGGCCCTGCTCTTGCCCAAGAGGCTCTCGGCCTGGGCAGCCTGGGCAGGGGCTGAGTGGGTGATCAGAGGGAGCTGGAGGGGCCCTGCCCAGGCCTAAAGCTTCAGCCAGAGGCATTAGGCCTGGGCAGGACCCAGCCCATGATTGGTGTGAACTATAGAGGAAACACCTTTTCTGATTGCACATTGGCTAAGCTTCCTGTATGCCACTGGTAATATTTTTAGTAACTTGGGTAATAAGAATCTAAAAAAGTGATCTAGGGTTTTTCCACCACACTTTGGAGAAAAAAAATGAAGGTCCACTGCTGGAGGGCTAAGAAATTTCATATCCTGCCCTAGCCAGTTTGACTCAGTGGATAATGCCTTGGCCTGCAGACAGCATGGTCTGGGTTTCGATTCTGATCAAGGGCATGTACCTAGGTTGCAGGCTCCTCTCTGGCTGGAGCCCAGGTCAGGGCTCATGCAGGAGGCAACCAATTGCAGTGCCCCTCTCATATTGATGTTTCTTTCTGTCTTTCCTTTCTCTTCTACATTCTCTAAAAGTCAATGGAAACATATCCTCAGGTGAGGAAAGAAAGAAAGAAAGAAAGAAAGAAAGAAAGAAAGAAAGAAAGAAATGCACATCCTATGAAAGACACATCTTGAAAATGCCTAAAGAAAGTTGTCATTTTTTCTTGGTGAAGGGACTGGAGTCCGTGTTGATGAAAACACCTTGGTAACTGTGGTGACTGGCAGTGGCTGCAGCAGCAGGGTGATGGGGCTGGTGCCTTCCCCTGATCAGCCCTGTTACCTTCCATAAAGGGAGGCCAGACTGTGACTTAGGCCCACTCCCTGTGGAGCACGGACCTAAGCCGTCAGTAGGACATCCTTTGAGGGCTCCCACTATGTGAGAGGAGGCAGGTTGGGCTGAGGGACCCTCCCACCCCCAGGGGCAGATTTCATGCACTAGACCCCTACTTTATTCTATGATTTTCTCTGTCATATGCTTCTTCCCCACCCTCATATCCTTTTATGAGCATTGCAAATTATTCATTTTGTTCTTAAATGTCTGACCCCCACCTTCTTGACAAACTGAATCCCCATCCAAATATGTATTTAAAGATCGAGACTCATAGACCAAATGCTCAAGTCCCAGGCGCCCGTGGGTCTCTCCTAAGCAAGTGTTATCTCTGAGAGGCCTTAGGTTCCTGGAAAAGGACAGCGTCTGCTTCTGAAAGGAAATTCAGTCATACCCAGAACGACCTCGGGCCCCTCATCTGACCCAGAGCAGCGAGAATTTCAATGACAAGGCTGACTGAGCAGAACTGCTCCCTTGCTGATTTGTGGATAAAGTGGCCTCACCAGCTGCTTGTGATTGTCCCAGCCCATGCCTGCTATGGACAGCCACACTGCCTTCATCTCTCACTGCCAATATGAGTATGCTTCCGACACAGTAAAATTCCTAAGTCGATTCCTCCATGGCCATCACTGATGAACCCCAAAGATCTCTGAGACTTTCTTTTTTAAAAAAAAAATATTTTATTGATTTTTTTTACAGAGAGGAAGAGAGAGGGATAGAGAGTTAGAAACATCGATGAGAGAGAATCATTGATCAGCTGCCTCTTGCACACCCCCTACTGGGGATGTGCCCACAACCGAGGTACATGCCATAGAGCAGAATCAAACCAGGGACCTTTCAGTCCGCAGGCTGACACTCTATCCACTGAGCCAAACCGGTTTCGGCTCTGAGACTTCCTTTATTCTGCATCTAGTCATCATTCAAATCCCAAAATGTAATTAAGGGCTTTTCCAGATTTCTCCCAAAGAACTCGAATATTTTTAGAATCATTTCTGAAATGGCTGGATTTGTGAGGATCTAGCAGTCATAGGTTTCCTACAGTTGTAGATTTTAAATGAAGTTTTGCTTTTAGATTATAGTAATACCTGTGAGTCTGTTGCCTAACAAAAGCTTCCCAGACTCTCTTTGTATCTTTTTCTTTCTAAAGACACTGGCCTACAATTCTTGGTGTCTTCCTTTTTTGCATATGACTATGCTTAGATGGGCAGCTGTCAGCCCACAGTGAGAGTCTCCCAACAAGACCCCCGACATGTATCTACATGTTAAGAGACTCCATCAGAATCCAGAAACACTATACTCTACCGCATGAGGCTTTGATTTTGCTGCTCAGCACAGGCACATTCTTCTAGCTTTACTTATGTAACCTGCCTTATCATGCACCTGCACTGAAGCCTATGAAAACACTATTTGTCTGGGATTTCAGGACCTAGAAAATCCTTTTACAGACTTTCCCCTGGAAAAGCTAGCTTCTTCACCCTAGGGCCTCTCTGCTGCTTAGAGGCTTTGCTGGGGTGCGCCACGTATTCTTCCACTGACCAAATTAAATCTGGCCAGTGGGAATGCTGGAGGGATGGTTAAATGCACGAGAGCATCTAGCAGGTACTTGCATCTGAAAATGATTTTTTTTCCTGATCTTCTCATGACAATGATTAACCTCTTTGAATGTTTCTTTGTGCCTGTGAATAGGTAATCAAAATGGATGTAGCATGTGTGCATCCAAGTTTTTAATATTGGTAATAGAGTTATTTTTAGTTTGTTCTAGAAATTGGTCAAGGTAGCTTAAAATAAAATCACGGTATGTAACCAAAGCATAATCAATTAGAAATAATTTTGATTAATTCGTTTATTTTTATTCTGAGAGACATGGAAAGTAATAGGAAATGGAAGGTCCACTCATCAAAAAAACATTTAAAGAAATTTGCTAGCTTCTATTTTAGGAAGGTTTACAATGACACAGCTAACACAGACAAATGAAGGAAGAGGAAATGTGGCTCATTAGTTGGAATTTTTCAGAAAGGCTGATTGATAATATTTTTGTGTATTTGAGATAATCAAGGACAGAAAGCAATGTCACCGGATATGAGTTACTCCCCATGACGGTGGGGAATGCAGTTGATAAGTGGATGCTTGTTTCTGCCTGTTGTGCTGTAGGTCTGTGATGTCCCTCCCACACACAGTCCTTGATCTTTCTTCCTCTGACCCTTTCACATGACTGTGACTCCTTATTGGTAAGGCCTTTTTCTCAGACTCTTTGGCTGATAACCTAGTCATGCTATACTCACACAAATGACAATGCTAGATGTAGGCACCTCAGGGTAATGCACAGCCTTTCTCCTATTCTGAAGGACTTGTATCCTTGTTCAAGACAGCTTATTAAGTTGTAGTGTTTCCATACAAGTCACCAGTGCTCTTACTTTTACAGATTCTAGAGAGTAAAGTCTATGCCACCGAGCCCAGCTAGAAAAGTCATTGCATTTCACACAATAATGATGGCACTCCCAATTTGGGTGGTGCTTCCAGGCCTCAGTTAGCCCCATTTATGTGCAAGAGGTTAGGTAGAAATTCAGGCAGTGAATTGTCATAGCTTGGCTCATTTATTATTATTATTATTTTTTTAAAAAACAGCATAATAGCAACAACAACATTTCTATTTCTGCTTGTAAAAGTAATGATTCTGATTGTCAAAAATAATATAAAGATTAAAATTACAAAAATATCACTGTTATTAAATTTTTGGTGCCTTTCATTCCATACCTTATTTTCTGAAAAAAAATAAGTACTTGACAAAGTTTAAGTATATATATGTGTGTGTGTGTGTGTGTGTGTATATATATATATATATATATATATATATATGTAATTATTGGAATCATATTCTACATACAATTTTGTTCCCTGCTTGTTTTCATTTAGCATAAGTTGGCATTACCTGAAGTATTTAAATATGTAGCAAAACCATAATTTTTATTAGCTGCATAATAGACCATATATGACTGTATCAAGGTTCATTTGTAACTGGTCTTCTACTGGTCAATATTTCAGTCATTTTTATATATTTTGCCAATAATTAATAGTCTTTAGGTAAATCTTTTGCCCTCAGTTTCATTTCTTAGGTTAAATTTTTAGAAAGATAAGCAGTGGACCAAGTTATAGAAGCACTTCTGGGTATATATATATATATATATATATATATATATATAAAGGTGATTTCAATTTAAAAATTCCTCCTGTTGTATATTATAGTCCCACTGCACTGGTGTATCTGTGTGTGCATGTAAACATACCTATGCAAATAGATAAAGCAAGATACATCAAAATATCAGATATCTGATTTTTTTTTAATTAAAAATTTTTTCCCACTTTACTGAGATATTATTGACATAGAACTGATGGTGTCTGATATCAACTTGCACATTTTATAACTCATAATATTGAGTACTTTTAAATAGATATTTGGATAAACCAAATGATCAGATACTGATCTGAATTATTTTTCACTTTCCAAGCAGATTTGTAAGGATGTTAAAACAAGATTTTATATAGTTTGTCTTTATGGGTTTTCTTATAGAAGCTGATATAAAACTGGCTTTGCACAGACAACAGTAGGTCTTCTATATGTATACTGGGAAGAAATATAAATCACAGAACTATTGTAAAATTTAAGAACTAATCAGATCATTATAAGCAAAGCACAGAGCAGCTGAAAGAGAAGCATGAGTGGGATGGCCTAAAGCAAGGAAAGAAATCAGGGTATAATTGGAGCACTTAAGACTAAATGCCAAATGTGAGAAGGAAATTAATAATAATTGTCTCCATTTCATTTATATTATCTTATTCCAATGAATCCAGATGCCATGGTGAGGTAGGCAGTTAACCACAGATACTTAGAACACAGCAGTTAGGAGTATGGGCTTTGCCCCCATGGCTGGTTTTGGGCCAGGAATTTTCTACTTATTCCCAAGTGACCTTAGGCAAAGATTGCTTAACCTCTCTTAGCCTCAGTATCATTCAATTCTGCATGAGAATAATAACATCTGTGTTGTGCAGATGAAAATAAAGGATTTACATAAGCAAGCTCTGAGTGCAAAGTCTGATATACATTAGGAAGCTGATGAATAGTAGCTGTAGCCGTCATCATCTAGTACAAGATGCAAGTGACATCATCTGCAGTGTCTCAGTGTCATTCCTGGACAGTAAAGTAAATTTAATTCATTCTTACACCTGTTAGCTGGTGTAACTCACTACACACACCCATGATGTTTCAAATGATGCTATTTTTCTGAGCCCACAAGGCAACAAAAATAATCCAACTAGAGGAATTTCAATTAAAAAAGACCAATCCAACAAGACACCATATACACTATAAGAATGATTAAAACTAAAAAAGACTGACCATACCAAATCTTGATAAGGCTATGGAAAAAATGAAACTCGTATACTCTCCTGATGGTACAATCAAGAAATGATTCACTCTGGAAAACAATCCAGCAGCTACTTAAAAAGTTAAACAGCCGAAACCGGTTTGGCTCAGTGGTAGAGCGTCGGTCTGCAGACTGAAAGGTCCCAGGTTCGATTCTGGTCAAGGGCATGTACCTTGGTTGTGGGCACGTCCCCAGTAGGAGGTGTGCAAGAGGCAGCTGATCAATGACTCTCTCATCGATGTTTCTAACTCTCTATCCCTCTCTCTCTTCTCTGTAAAAAATCAATAAAATTTATATTTATAAAAAGGTTAAACATATACCTACCATATGAGCCAATCATCCCACTTCTAGAATTTTACCCAAGAGCAACAGAAATATATGATCATATGAAGACTTGTACATAGCAGCTTCTTGGTTATAGCCTGAAACTAGACACAACCCAAATGTCCATCAACAGATGACTGGATAAACAAATTTTAGTATCCATACACTCATTGGTAAAAAGGAATGAAGTATTGGTACACAGATAACATGAATGACTCTCAAGATAATTATGCTAAATGAAAGAAATCAGAATCTCAAAAAAGAATATACTGTCTAGCTTGTTAGAATAGGCAGATGAGTGGATTAAAAAACTGTGGTACATCTATACAATGGAATACTATACTGCAGTATAAAAGAAGGAATTTTTACCATTTGCAACAGCATGGATGGAACTGGAGAGCATTATGCTAAGCAAAATAAGCCAGTCAGAGAAAGATAAATATCACATGATCTCACTCATTTGTAGAATATAATGAACAATATAAACTGATGAACAAAAACAGATCCAGAGACAGAGAAGCATGGATCAGACCATCAAACCTCAGAGGAAAGGTAGGGGATGGTGGGGGTAAGAGGGAGAGATCAACCAAAGGACTTGTATGCATGCATATAAGCATAACCAATGGTTTCAGACACCATGTGGGGTGGGAAGGGAGGAGGGTGAGGGCATGAGTGGGGGAGAAGGGAGGCAATGGGGGGTTATGGACACACATGTAATACTACCTAATTCTATTTCTATAAAACTTCAGAAAATGCAAATTAATATTGCTGACACAAAGTAGATCAGCAGTTGCTTAGGTGTGGGGGCAAGAAAGGATGGTAGGAAGAAATTAAAAAGGGACATAGAAGACCTGAGGGTGATTAATATACTCATTTTATTACATTGATGGTTTCTAGGGAGTATGCATATGTTCAATGTATCAAATGGTTCACTTTATATATCGATGCCACACTTTAAATATGCTCTATATACTGTATGTCAATTATACCTCAATAAAACTGTCTTATAAACTCCAACCAAGCCGAAACCGGTTTGGCTCAGTGGTAGAGCGTCGGTCTGCGGACTGAAAGGTCCCAGGTTCGATTCCGGTCAAGGGCATGTACCTTGGTTGCGGGCACATCCCCGGTGGGGGGTGTGCAAGAGGCAGCTGGTAGATGTTTCTCTCTCATTGACGTTTCTAGCTCTCTATCTCTCTCCCCTCCTCTCTAAAAAATATCAATAAAATATATTAAAAAAATAAATAAACTCCAACCAATTATATATGAGCTAAAGGCCCAGTACATGAAACTTATGCACTGGTGGGGGAGCGGTGTGCCTCAGCTCAGCCTGCACCCTCTCCAACCTGGGACCCTTCGGACATCCTTCTCACAGCCAGGGACTGCTGGTTCCCAACTGCTCACCTGCCTGCCAACCTGATCACCCCTAACCACTCTCCTGCCAGCCTGATCAAAACCTAACTGCTCTCTTGCTGGCCTGATTGCCCCCAACTGCCCTCCCTTGCGGGTCATCTTGTGTGATGGCATGAGGGTAAATTTGCACATTACCTCTATTATATTGGATGTGTTCATCCCTCACTCATCTTAGTGTCTAAATTTTACTGGTAGATATTACAAAGGACAGGGAGGCAGACTCAGATGCCTGTGACTCCAAAGGCTGTGCTTTGACTGAGTCACATTCTTTTTGTTATCAACAGTGTTGGGATTTGAACTCATGCCTTTTGTTCCTAAAGCAGTTTTGTTTCTATTCATATTCCATTTCTTTCATGGTTCAGACTAAATTTTAATCATATAAGTAGCATATACATGGATAATTTGAATATTGAAATTTAAAACAATTGAACCTGTTTTCTCCTTAACCACCCAGCTCCACTGTGCACTCATTTTGCCTCCAAGAGGCACAACTCACATATTTGGGTATTAAGATACATTACTTCAAGTTAAGGGATTTATTGGAGGGAACTCAAAAAGAAAGACCATGATCGCTTCTCGGCCTTTTGGCTAAGATCAAGTGTAGTAAAAAGAAAGACCATGATAAGGAAAGTTATGTAGGACACAAGCAGATCAAATGCCTCTGAATGGCAAAGTCACTGTTGAGAGTGACAGCAACCATCCATTTGTTTTCTTTATTCATGTTTTTGTCTTCCTTCTTCATAAGCACTATCCCTTCATAGCAAAGAACTGACACTCATGCAGTCTCTCCAGATACCACAAGAAAGGGCTGGGTCCCCAGGGATGCCTCTGACCTAAGAAGGACCCTCCCAATGGAGGGGGGTGGGGGGGGGAGCTCAGAGATGCACTGGCTCCTGCAGTCCTCCAGCAGGCCTCTCTCCACTTCATAGCTTGGTGGTAAGGAATCTGGTTGCCATGGTAACGTCTAGCTGCCACTTAAAGCTAGCAGGAACATTCCCTAAGATTCCCTCTCCATCTGTGTGTCCTTGGCGATTGCCCTGCCTTGGGGAAGTAGGTGGGTAACTTTTTCCAGGGGTCTCCCTTAGCTCATCAATGGTATAAGCAGGCAGAGGAACTGTGTTATCATGGCAGCAACTCCTCTAGTTCTTCCAGTCAGAGAAAGTCTGGCTCAAGGGATGGGTCTGGTGCTCCCAATGGCAGAGTCAGCAAGGAATGCATTATCTTAATGGTTTCAATGCAGTCTTTCCAAGAGAAGGATTGACATTGTGGGGTGGCTACTGGGGGATGGGCAGGTAGTTTGGCTGAAGCTCCTATTCCCAGGGACCTCACTGCCATGGTCACATCCCCAGTGGCAAGAAATCAGGAAGGTCTCTCACCAGTTAGGTCCCAATGTCACCTTTCCAGTCTGTTCTTGCTCCTCTCTGCTCCCATTCCTCTTTTTCACAAGCCGCAGGGATTCTGCTGGCTTTTCCTGTCCTAATTCTGTGATTCTCCCTTTTCCTGCTCAAGACCGGTTTCAGGGTAGGATGCTGACCTTGTCTATGCTTACCTTCCCATGTTGCCTACCAGAACTCTACACAGGCAAAAAAAAAAGTCCCCTTTGAATAAAGGCAGGTATTGTATGCAAGATAATAGGGATAGAGAGGAACAGTAAAAAAAAAAAAAAATAATGGGAAAGTTGAACCAATTTTAAATGTTGTAACTGTATTCATCCATGTGAGGGCAGCCTTTCCCTTCATCCCTCAGATTATTTTGCTATTTCTGGACTTGGAGCCTTTGATGGGAACAAAGATAGCTTTGGTGTTCAAACACCTGGATTTGGATTCTGTTTCAAGCTATTCCTGTTCACTGAGAAATCACGGGCGAGTCACAGACCCTTTTTGGCTGTCCATTTTCTTCTCTGCAGAAGAAAAGAGTAAATCTTCCTTACAGAATTGTGAGAATCGAGGGAGATAATAAGAATGAAAGTACTTTGCCAGTATTCAGGCACTTTACAAATCTGGATAATTTTGATAATTTTCATTCTCATGGGATATTCTTAACTAGTTCATTGTTCATTCATTCAACAAATGAATTATGGAGCTCATTGTAATGAGCTTCTTTAAGGCAGATTACACAACCTACAGGAGGGTCATTTTCCTCATCTGTGCAACGAGATTATCACTGTCTCAAAGTATGATTTTGAATATTAAATGAAGTTCTGACTATAAATGTAGACAGCAGTGCCAGGCAGCACTGCTGCTCAATTAATACTAGTTATTGTTACAGACTGCCTACTGCCTACTCTTCTAGGCTTCTCCTTGGAAGTCTTGAGTCATGCTGCTGTGACTCACATATTCCTCTTTCTGATCTCTACCAATTTTAAAGGCTGTGAATTGGCAAAGAAGGGAGGGACCATCAAGCCCCCCTGTAGATACGGACTATGCCCAGGACCAGGGGTTGTTTGAAATGACCAAAGAGGCTGTAATACTTCTCAATCCCCTTTACACTTGGACCTGAATTTTGAAGTAGGCAGATGTTGTTTTGGGGAAACTTTCTCCTGGTTTCCTCTTCTTCCCTACTTTGAGCCTTTCTGTCCACTGAGGGTTAGTGTCCCTGGGATTCTGGGCCAGACCTGCCCTTCCTCAAGTGGTACCATCAGCTCTCTGACCTTCTCTGGGTCCTTTCTTTCTCTAAGCTCACCTGACCCACTGTCAGCGCTTCCTTTCAAGTATAACTCAGTGTTCAGCAGTCTAATCAATAATTTATAGATAAGGCATTAAAGAGTAATGAACACTCAAAACACTGCCCCTCCCAGAAAATATATTTGCAGTTCAACTGGGGCTTTCAAAGGCTTCACTCCTAACCCTTTTGTAAAAGCTTTCATATCTACATCAGCCTGCAGGGACTGAGCCCTCCCCTCCCTGAGTCACCACTAAACTTAGAGCATTTTAGATTTAACTGTGCTTTAATTATTTCATGTGCTAGTCTGTTCTCCTCAGCGAGATTTCTCAAGGGCAGGGAATTTTTTATTCTTCTTGATATACCACTGAGCAGTGTTGGGCATAGACTCTCAGTAAAAAAAAATTACAATTGATTTATAACAGTGAGAATTTCCTCAGCTAGGATAATGTCTTCTAACACATTGAGTTATGTTTGAAAAGTTGAATTCCAACAACTATTTTGTGTGTGTGTGTGGGGGGGTGGTGGTGGTGGTGGTGATTTCTATATCCTTCTTAAACAGCCACCAGAATGATTCTACTTAAATGAGGATAACATTTCAAGAGAGTTCTTGTGGTGGCTTTGTATAAATTTCTATCCATAGAGGCAGATATGGACCTGCAAATATTCTTTATTCAAACTATATAATTATTTCTGATAAACCATTAGATAGCTTAGTTCCAGGAAGTCCAAGTTTAAAATAGGTCCTATTAAGGGAAGTGATGCGTAATGGAATTGCATCTTTCTTATTGATTAGATATATTTAAGACATGCTTTTTGTTCAAAACCAAAGGATAGAAATATAAGAAAAGGGCACTCTAAAATAGTGAAGCCAGGGAAATATAGCAGGTAGAAGAAAAAGAAATGTTAAAATTAGCTAGGCCATCTCAGTGTGTAAAGAAGTTTTCCCCCCTCACTCTTGGCATTGGGAAGGAGAGAGCTCCTCAGACATAGAGCCCCTCCAGAAAAAGGCCTCCAGTTCCCTGGGTATAAATTAAGGAAATTTTAATGATGTTACACCAGGTGCTATCAACTGTCATAAGGATATACAGGTGTATAGCTGTTCTCAAACATTCAATGCATGATTCCTTTTTTTTTTTTCTGGGGATAAATTAAAATTCCCTTTAAAAAGCAATGCCTTAGTTCATAAGGGCCAAAGTAACAATGCTTTGTAATGCCAGGGAGGCTGGCTTTCCTCTGAAGGCTGTTTGCATTATTGAGTTATGCTCAGGTATGTCATTGGATGAAAACAAGGTAAGGAGAATTCCAGGGTTAGTGCTCCCTTCAGCAAATCGCTAGGAAAAAAATAGGTATCTTGGGTTATCACATAGGGACAGAGACTTGGAAAGGAAGAGACGTGGCCCCTGGTTGCCCTGGTCCCATATTCTGAAGGTGTGGTGGTAGGACATGAAGTGGGTGCTATGGTCTGTCACTCAGATTCCCAGATCCCCCTCAGGACTGAGGCATTCAGTCCCCTCTTATTCAGGAGTGTTGGCTGCTAAATGTTCATGACTGAGCCCTTCTTGGGCAATCGCCAACAGCTTAAGAAAACTGCCTTGCTCAAGGCCCGCTCTCTCGCTGGGGGGAGGTGCATCCATCTCCTTGTTGGCAGAAACCCAGGCCCATTCCCATTTCAGGCAATGAAGGGCCATGAAGCTCTGCTGCTCCCGTCATGAGCGTGACTGAAGCCTGCCTTAAGACTGAACTACAGTTCTACCTGTTGTCCCTCTTCCTTCCCTCCATCATAAGTTCTGTTACCAAGAGCACTCCCCATAAACTTCCTTACACAAACCTCCATGTGGGAATCTGTTTTCTGGAGCTCTTGAACTAAGAGCATTTAAAAAAAATTTGAACTAGGATTGGGACTTTTCTGCCCTGGAAGTTTACCTGGGGTCATACAAACTTAGGGTCTTAAAACTTGACAGGGCAGCTAATTGACAGAAGAGGACTTAGACCAGAGAGATGAAAGGACTGAGGCCACATAGTAGATACCACAGTTTGGCCGGGTCTGGAACCCAGCTGAGATGACTCCCAAACCAAAGTTCTTATCCACGTGGTGTGGCCACCCTGAAGAGAGGGATGGGGCTGATCAGCAGATGGCAATCAACTTGCTCCTTTCAGAGAATAGAGTGATGGGAGATACTGAATCAATGAAGAGCCTGTTCATTCCTGGAAAAGTGTTCAAATTTGTGTTGAGGAGGGGCTACAAGAAGATGTGGTAATCTTATTGCTACTGAACTTCCTCCCCCCTTTTTAGTTTAGTGCTGAGGGGGCATTACCTGTTATGAAATAGGTAATGACTGTCACAGAAATCAATGAGGAGCTAAATAACCCTCCAAGCTTCTGTGACTCAGCTGGCCCAAAGGTAACAATCTTGGCAAGGAGGCTGCTGCCAGCCCCATAGCAGTGAAATAGTCCTGAGCTCAGGCAATCGCAGTTAGCATGTATACAAAGCATGCCAATGACACCACTCTTGTTTAGTGATCATTCCTACAAATGCTTTACAGGCACTGATTCATTTCCCCAGATATCACTCACTGTATTGCTGCCTTCTTTTAGTGAATGAGTCTGAATCTTCCCACTTTGGGAGGGAGGGTCCACCGGTGGTGTATATTGTTGCTTTCCTTTCAGGCAAAATCCCCTCTTCCTGCTTCCTAACACAATGTTCATGGGTGGGGTTGTCTCCAGACCACCCCAACCTCAGCCAAAGTGGGAAGAGGTTCTGACTGACCTAAACCAATCAGCACAATCTCATTCCTGTTGCCATGGTGACCGGTTTGGAGATTACCTCCTTCCTATTTCTAAACCTATGGCAGTCAGGCCCTGACATTGCTCTAATCTCAGTGATTAGTTCCAAGGGTATGAGAATGAGAACCAAGTTGGGTCATTAGAGTGGAAGACTTTTGGTAGTTAGAGAACTAAAAGTTCCTTCTCTTCCAAAATGGTGTGATGTGGAAATTGGAGGCTTGAGGATGAAATCAATATACACAAGAAGGCATTGGGGAGACAAATATTAGGACTGTGCCAGAGTTCTGACAAACAGCAGGTGGATTTCACTGTATCTCTAGAGTTTTCAGTGACACATGCAATATGTATAAGTTTTTTCCTGTACAGTTTGAATTGGGTTTTCTGTTTTCTGTTCTTGTTTGTTTGTTTGTTTGTTTGCAATCAAACACATGTGCCTTGATATGCTTCCTGTAGAGGCTTATTCTGTACACAGGCAATCCTAATCTGGACCTTCTTAAGGAAGACCAGTTTCAAATGGGAAATAAAACCCTTGCCAAGAGGAAGTCAAAAGGCCAGCTCAAACGCCTCTATCTATAAATTTTACCCAATATTTTCAGCTCAACTTAACCTGGTACTCAAGGTCTCAAGTTGTAGATTATGTGTATTGTTGACCTGTCTAAATAGTGGGCTCTTCTAAGTAGTTTATAGTATCTGTGAGGGTAGGGACAATGTATTCTGTAACTAGGATGTAATCCTTCAGTGGTGAATATATGTTTTGCATCACATAAGTGTTCAGAAAATGAGACTTGAATTCAAATAAATTCAGCTTTTGTCACTGTAATCAGTACAATTTTTAGAAATTGGGGAGAAAAGACTCTTTCTACTGTCAAATTTTAGAATATAAAGTAATGGTCCTTGGCCAGACTCCTCCCCTTTTAAATTACCAGCGACTTACACAAGGTCTGGCCCAGTGCAGGCAGTCAAATATTGACTGAGTGAATTTGCTTTGACTTTATAACCACAGACTGAACTGGTCACTTAACAATTTTGAACAATTCTACTTTTCCATTTCTTCAAAATCCTATTTTATACCTTAATCTTTTTTTCTCTTAAAATATCTTTCTTACAAACTAATTCTTAGCCAATAACTTTGAGGCAAAGATGACCAAAAGGGGGGAGGGGGGAAAGAGTGAACCTCCTTTGTATTGCTACCATCAAATATTTACACCTCCTTCCATCTACACTCATTTATTCATCCATGTAACAGATATTTATTGAACATTTACAATAGGCAGGCTTAGTGGATTCAGATACAAAAACTATAGATCAAATCTCTTCTGTGTATATTATAAAGGGAAACTGGATACAAATAGTTAAATAAACAAATGGTAAATACATGTTCAGTTAGTGATTATGTAATATGAAGAAAATATATTGGGGTAGGGACCAGATAGGGAAAAGGGTGTGTATGTGGGGAGGGTTATTTGGGGTAATCAAGGAATGTCTCTATGAAGAATTAATATTTAAACAGGAAGCTGAATAATAAAGAAAAACCACATTAAGATTTGTGTCAAGAACAACCAGGTAGATGGAATCCTATCTAATAAAAAAGTAATATGCAAATTGACCATCACCCCAACACACAAGATTGCTGCCACAAGATGGCTGGCAGGGGAGAGCAGTTGTGGGCAATCTAGCCAGCAGGGGAGGGTATTTGGGGGGACAAGGCCTGAAGGGGAGGGAATTTAGGGGTGACTATCCTGCAGGGAAGGGCAGTTAGGGGCAATTGGGCCTTCAGGGGAGGGCAGTTAGTGGCAACCAGGCTTGCAGAGGAGAGCAGTTGGGGGTAACCAGGCCTGTAGGAGAAGGCAGTTGTGGGGGACCAGGCCTGCAGGGGAGGGCAGTTGGGAGTGACAAGGCCAGCAGGAGAGGGAAGTTAGGAGTAACCAGGCCTGCAGGGGAGGGCAGTTAGGGGTGACAGGCCTGCAGGGGAGGGCAGTTGGGGGGATCAGGCTTGTGAGGGAGGACAGTTAGGGGTGACCAGGCCTTCAGGGGAGGGAAGTTAGGGGCAATCAAGTCAGCAAGGGAGGGCAGTTAGGGGCAATTGGGCCAGCAAGGAAGCAGTTAGGGATTGATCAGGCTGGCAGGGGAGTGATTAGGGGGTGATCAGGCTGGCAGGCAGAAGCAGTTAAGGGCAATCAGGCAGGTAGACAGGTGAGCAGTTGGGAAGCAGCAATCCTTGATTGTGAGAGGGGTACCAGATTGGAGAGTGTGCAGGCTGGGCTTAGGGACACTCCCACCCCCATGCATAAATTTTGTGTGCTAGGCCTCTAGTAGCAAGTATAAAGATTCTGAGGTGGAACACATGTGGGTTGGTGAAGGAAGAGCAATGTAACTGGAGTACAGTGTGGTTCTGTCTCCTAAGTCTCAAACCTGTCCATTCAACTCTATCACTAATGTTACTAACCCTTCACCTCTCACCTCTGTTTCTATCTTGTTTCCCCACCTTTAGAAAATGTGTCTTTCATAAAACAAATAAAATGATCTCTAAAAAATATAGTAATTAAGATAACAAGAATTTCTGTTTAAAACTCTTCAATATCTTTTAATTTGGCTTTTAAATTGTAGTAAGATGTACAAACTTAAAATTTACCACTTTAATTATTTTGAAGTGTAAAACTCAGTGGCATTAAATGTATTCACATTATTGCATAGCCATCACTACTATCCATTTCTGGAATTGTTCATAATCCCAAACTAAAATTCTATACCCATTAAACAGTAACTCTCAATTATCCTCTTCTCCACAGCCTCTGGTAACCACTATTGTATTTTCTATGTCTATGAATTTGATTAATCTAGATACTTTATGTAAGTGGAATCATACAATATTTGTGTGTGGCTTATTTTATTCAGCATACTCTTTCCAAGTTCATCCATGTTGCATCTAGAATTATTTTATTGTATTTTATTTATTTAAAAATATTTTTTATTGATTTCTTACAGAGAGGAAGGGACAGGGATAGAGAGTTAGAAACATTGATGGGAAACATCCATCAGCTGCCTCCTGCATGCCCCCCATTGGGGATGTGCCCGCAACCTTGACCGGAATCGAACCTGGGACCTTTTGGTCCGAAGGCCAACGCTCTATTCACTGAGCCAAACCAGTCTCGGCTAGAATAATTTTATTTTTTAAAGATAGGTAATATAACACATTTTGTTTATCCATATATATGTTGGATATTTGGGCTGTTTTCATCTTTTGGCTATGTTGAATAATGTTAGGATGTTGGTATCCAAATACCTATTTGAGACCTTGCTTTGTTCTTTGGGGTATATGCCTATGAGTGAAATGCTGAATCATATGGTAATTCTATGTTTAATTTTTTTGAGGAACTGCCATACTGTTTTCCACAATTACTGTACCACTTTATATTCCCAATAGCAATGTACAAGGGTTTCAATTTCTCCATATCCTTGCCAAGACCTGTTCCTTCCTTTCCTTTTTTTTTTTTAAATAATAGCCATCCTAATGATTGTAAAATGGTATCTCATTGTGGTTTTCATTTGCATTTTCATAATAATTATTGATTTTGAGCAACTTTTTTATATGCTTATTTGTATATCTTCTTTGGAGAAATGTCTACTCAAGTCCTTTGCCTACTTTTTGAATTCGGTTGTCTGTTTTGTTGTTACTGAATTGTAATTCTTTATATACTCTAGATATTAATCTCATTAGATATGTGATTTGCCTGCTTTGGATTGGCTAGAATACTACTAGTTCTTTGTAATAGCTTGGATATTCCTATTTCTGAAAATTTTTTCTCATGTTCAATTTCCAAATACATGGCCAGAGAGTCTCTATCTTTAATTTCCCTGAGTCTTTCCTTTCTTTAATTTTCACATTTCTTTTAGTTTCCAGGATCATTCATTATTTATCTGCTTCCGGCCTCTCCATCTCCCTTACCTTTTTTTCTCATTCTGGGGTGTGAGCAATGGCTCACGTCATCCCTGGTCCCTCATGCCATCCCTGGCCTCTGATGTATCGCTTTAATGACATTGCCGACACCTACACAATTCTTCTATATTCCCTTCATTAGTCATTCCTTTGGTCAGGGCTCTTAAAGTCCTTCTAAAATTCATAAATGCTCTCTGGGAAGGTGGCACATCGAGCCACTTTTTAGTTATTAGTTTTTATTTTCAACTAGGTCCAAAGTGTAGGGCTATGAGATAACTTGTAATAAAGGGGTTGGGGAAGTATGAAGCATTGCTTTGGAAGAGATGCTTCAGCAAGGATTAAGCAGCCCTGAAGTGCTTCCAAAAGGAAGTAATAGATGCTAAAAGAGGTTGAGAGTGACTTCAAAGTCAACTGCCTAATAAGATAGGTGGGGAGAATGGGGGATGATTTATTCCATTGTTGCCTTCATCTCAGACTGACTGGTCTTGGCAAGGTGGATTCTAGGTGACCACATGACTTATTGTCCAAATTATGATACTTTTAAGAAGAAAACAGGAGAAATTTTAAGAATTATACAGGATTAATAGCTGTAAACAAGGATTGTTCTGGCCAAACGAGGACACATGGGTCCCCCTAGTTACGGGAAGCAGTGGTAAGGAATCTCTGCAACGTTTAATAAGGCATTTTGCATTTTCCACAAGGAGTCAAATAAAAACCACTGCTTCCTCCTTCCGAGTCAATACACAGTTGCAAGACAATTACTCATCTAAATTTTTAAAATGCACTGGTCCATATTGATTTATTCTGGGTTCAAAGTTTAAGACAAAATATTTTTACTCCAAATGGAGAGGTATATTAGGGCATATTGTGAAGGGCCTAGAATGGCCTGCTGAAGAACATCAACTTAATTCTGCCTGCGAAAAGAGACTGCCAGCCAGGGAGGGCTGCAAAATGGCCTTGGGTTTACGAACACAGCCCTTGAGGCAGTGTAGAGAATGGGTGAGTATAGCTAACGCATTGGAAGTGCAGACACTTTTGACAGAAATTCCAGCATGACCATGGTTCCAGTGAATGTGCTAAGGACTGGAGTGAGAGCAGTAATAGAGGCCACAGAGAGAGGTGGCTGTATTTGAAGGACACTGTGGAGCTAGAATCAATAACATTTGGTGAATTACTGGATGTGGGGAATGAGAAAGAAGAAGGAATAAAAAATGACTCAGGGAAGACTGACTAGATGAAGGACAATGCTATTGGTCCAGATCAGGGACACAGAAAGAAGAACCAGACTGGAGACAAGATAAGTTTTATTTTTTTATATAAAATTTTTAAAGAATGTGTATTATGTACCACCTCACTTAATCTTCTCAACAGCCTTCTGAAGTCAGCCTTGTCATTCCCCCCATTTTACAAAGGAGGAAACTGGAGCACAGAGAGGTTCAGTGTCTTGCTCTGGTCATCCAGCTTATGTATGGTGGAGATGGGGAATGAAGGAAGAGCTCTTGCTTCCCATCACTGTGCCTACTCCCGGAGATGGATTTCGAATGAGTTGAGGTGGTGGCAATCTGGGGCTATTTAATTGTCAATATAAATGTGGTGAATGAAAATCCAGCTCATTTTCTGATATACTTTTATTTTCATTATATTTAAATGGGTGCATTTATCAAGGCTTGACACAGAGTCTCATTTTTTTTCTCTTTCTAGATTATGTCCACTTCCATGACTGCAAATGTCACGTTGACGAGACAACTACAGAGCATTGATCTCAGTCCTGTCAAATAGTTGCATATCTTCAGCTGCCTGTTAAACATTCATAATTGCAGGACTGCTGTCATAAAAATATTTAAGCTTAGTTGAGGATCTATAACTATGCTAGTATGGAACAGTCACATATCTGTTCAGAGCTTCAGTTTTTCCTTAAATAAAACAGGTGGTTTAAAGTTGAATATCTATAGTGCAAGACTTTAAGGCCTGAGAGGAGCCTTAGCTATCTAATTACTGACAGGACCGCTTTACTCTGCCTGAGGTTCCTATAGTTAGTGTGTGCTGGGCTTCCCCCCTTATTATATGTTAAGTTTCCTGAGTACAGAAACTTATTTCTAACCGCTTCCCACCAGTGCTTTTTAACATACCACACACACACACACACACACACACACACACACACACAAAAAAAAAATGGTTGTGATGTTGAGTTAAATTCCTGCTATCCTTGGCATATCTCTGTAGTGGAAGGCTGTATAAGATCTATAATACCATTTCCCCACTTTGAGTTCCATTCTACACCAGAAGAGAGAATACCTACAAAAGACGTAGGGACTAAAGGAAGATGGTGTAGGAGCAGGCACAGGAGACAGCAAGTCAGGAACCAGAGGTAGGCAGTGGTCCTCAAAGTGTGGTCCCTGGATCCACAGCATCAGTTTCACCTGGGAACATGCCAATAGTGCAAATTTCCAGGCTCTTCCCAGACCTACCAAGTCAAAAGTCTGGGAGAGTGGCCCAGCAATCTATATTTTTTAAAGCCCTGGAAATACTCTCAACTAGAGAATAATCAATTAGTGAATCAACCTTAGGGCTGGGAAGGATTTCTTGGAGTTAGCCAGAGGGAAGGACTGTAACTTTAGGATATGCATTGTTCAGTAGCAGAGCTGAGCAAGACTGATCTTGGGGAATGTGGTTCTATTAAAGAAAAAAAATTGAAATCTAAGATATATTTGACATTAAAGAGAAGGGCTTAGTTTATAGAGGATTTCAATCTGTTGAATAGAAACTCAAAGAATATGAAGAATCCTGAAGAAATTGGAATGTCAGGAAACACACAAGATGGCAGGGTCTCCTCAGAGGACAGCCAGATGTTATAGTTGATACTCTAACAAAGCAGGAGCCAGCACTTCGTATAGATATATAGCTTGGGCAAAAAATGCTGATAGTCTTCAGTTTGGTCCCTGTAAAGACACAGAAGAAACGGGGTTGGAAAGAGTAGGAGGGAAGAACTATGAGTTTAGTTTTTGCTCATTGAGTATGATATTTGCTGTAGGTTTGTCATATATGGCTTTTATTATGTTGAAGTATGATCCCTCTATTCCCACTTTGCTGAGAGTTTTTATCAAGAAATGGTGTTAGGTTTCATTATATGCTTTTTCTGCATCAATTGATATGATTATGTGATTTTTTTCTCTTAGTTGGTTTATGAGATGTGTCACATTTATTGATTTTCGGATATTGTACCATCCATGCATCCCCAGAATAAATCCCACTTGGTAATGGTGTATGATCTTTCTGATGTATTGCTGAATCCAATTTGCTAGAATTTTGTTGAGGATTTTAGCATCTATGTTCATCAAGGACATTGGCCTGTAGTTCACTTTTTTTGTGATGTCTTTATCTGATTTTTGGATTAGAGTAATGGCAGCTTTTAGAAAGAGCTTGGAAGTGTGCCTTGGTCTTGAATTTTTTGTAATAGTTTGAGGAGGATAGGTTTTATTTCTTCTATGAATGCTTGGTAGAACTCCCCTGTAAAGCCATCCAGACCAGGGCTTTTGTTTGCTGGAAGATTTTTGATTGCTGTTTCAATTTCTTTGGTAGTCATCAGCCTATTCAGGTTATTTTTCTTCTTCATTCTTCTTGGTTGAGTTTGGGAGTTTGTATTTTTCTAGGAATATGTCCATTTCATCTAGGTTGTCCATTTTGTTGGAATCAAGTTGTTCATAGTATTTTTTCATAATCTTTTGTATTTCTTTGGGATCAGTTGTTATTTCACCTCTTTCATTTTTGATTTTGTTTATTTGGGTGCTCTCTCTTTGCTTCTTGGTGAACCTAGCTAGAGGTTCATCAATCTTGTTTATCCTTTCAAAGAACCAGCTCTTTGTTTTGTTGATCTTTCATATTGTTTTCTTTTGTTTGTTTGTCTTTGTCTTTATTTCATTTATCTTCTCTCTGATCTTTATTTCCTTCCTTCTGCTTACACTGGGCTTTTCTTGTTGCTCTCATTCTAACTCTTTGAGTTATAGGGCTAGGTAATTTATTGCCATTGTTTCTTGTTTTTTGCTGTAAGCTTGTAGAGCTATGAACTTTCCTCTCAAGACTGCTTTTGCTTTGAAGTATTGATTTTGGATTATAGTGTTTTCATTGTCATTTGTTGCCATGATCCTTTTTATTTCTTCTTTGATCTCTCTGGTAACCCAATCATTGTTTAATAGCATGCTATTTAGTATCCAGGTGTTTGATTTTTTAAAAATTGTAGTTGATTTCTAGTATTATGCCATATGAGAAGGTACTTGATATGATTTCTATCTTCTTGAATTTGAAGAGACTTTGCTTGTGACCCAATATATGGTCCATCTTTGAAAATGACTCATGTGTACTTGAGAAGAATGTATTTTCTTACCTATATCAGGCTTTGGGGTGAAATGTTCTAATTATGCAAATTACTTCCATCTGATCTAGTGAGTCATTTAGGATTGATATTTCTTTGCTGATTTTTTGTTTAGAGGATTTATCCAGAGGTGATAGTGGGGTATTAATGTCCCCTACTATGACTGTATTGCTGTCAATGTTTCCCTTGATAGCCTCCAGAATTATTTTTTTTAATGTGTTTGTGAACTCCTATATTGGGTGTGTATATGTTTACCTGTGTTATTTCTTCTTGTTGGATTGCTCCCTTTAGTATGACGAAGTAGCCTTCCTTATCTCTTGTTATGTCCTTCACTTTGAGATCTAACTTGCCAGATATAAGTATTGCTACCCCATTTTTTTCCCCTTTCATTTCCATTCACCTGAAAAACCTTTTTTCGTATTTTCACCATCAGTCTGTATGAGTTCTTTTTTCTGAGGTGGGTTTCCTGTAGACAGCTGATATATGGATTATGTTTTCTTATCCACTCAGCTACCCCATGTCTTTTAATTGGGGCATTTAATCCATTTACATTTAAAGTTGTTATTAATAGGTACTTGTTTGTTGCCATTTTTGTTCTTTCCGCCTGGGTTCATTCTTTGCTCCCTGTTTCTTCTTTGTATAGCAAACCTTTTAGCATTTCCATCTTTGCTGGTTTGGTGGTAATAAACTCCCTTTGTCTTTTTTTTTTTGTCTATGAAGCTCCTGATTTCACCCTCAATTTTGATTGATAGCTTTGCTAATTACAGTATTCTTGGATTCAGACCTTTCCTTTGCATGACTTTGTATATTTCATTCCATTTCCTTCTGGCCTGATGTGTTTCTGTTGAGAAATAAGTCTCTAGTCTTATGGGGGATCCTTTGTAGGTAATTTTCTGTCTCTGAATGGCTGCTTTTAATATTCTTATTTTGTTGTTGGTGTTTGCCAGTTTAATTATAATGTGCCTTGACATTTTTCTTTTGGGATTCATTTTGTTTTGGGGTTCATTTTGTTTGGGACTCTGTGAGCTTCTTGGATTTGTGTGAGTTTTTTCTTACCTATATCAGGGAAGTTTTCTGTCATTATTCCTTCAAAAAGGTTTTCTATTCCTTGCTTAGTTTTCTATCCTTCTGGCTCCCCTATTATGCAGTTGTTTCATTTCGTCTTGTCACAAAGTTCCCTTAGGCTCTCCTCCTGTTTTTTTAAAGATTTTTTTCTAGATGCTGCTCTGCTTGGGTATTTTTATTTTTTTATTTTTTTCTACCTTGTCTTCTTGATCACTGATGCAGTCCTCTACTACTTCTAGTCTACTGTTGATGCTTTCTATTGAGTTCTTTATACCAGCAATGCCATTTTTCATTTCTTCTTGGTTCTTCTTCATTTCCTCTTGGTTCTTACACATATTGTTGAATTTGTCTTCCATTATTTTCAGTGACCTTATGACCATTTCTCCGAATTCTTTCTCTGACATATTGCTTACCTCTATTTTGTTTACTGCCTTTTCTGGTGCTACCTCCTCTTCTTTCATATGCGGGCTATTACTTTGTCACCCCATGTTCTCCCTTCTCTGGGTATCTGGTTATGTAGCTCTCTCTCTCCTTTTCCTTGGTGAAATCTGACCTTTCCATGAGAAGGTGCAGAGCTCATCCGAGTCTGTGTATTCACACTGCTTAAGATCTGGTGTTCCTGGCTTTGCAGCTGTTCCCTGGGTGTTTTGTAGATTCCTAGGATGTAGGAATAACAGCCAATAACAGCCAATCTTCCCTTCAAAATGGCAGGGTCTCCCATTTTTTTTCTTGAAGGTCAGTGCTTTTGTGTCCTATTTAAAAAAATATTTCTCATCTACAAAACAGAGGAGGCTTTGTTATATTAGAAACTCTCTTTGAAATGTTATGTTTTACCACTCACATTTAGATATACTCTTCCATGGAAATTATTGTATGTAAGGTATGAAGAAGGGTCAAGTTTAATTTTTTCCAATGTGCTCCAGTTTGAGGTCCCTATAAAATAGAATTAAAGACATTGAGATTTGTATGCGGGAGGTTTGCACAGGTAAAACTATGTTGTCAGTTTTCAAACGTAGGACATCCAGTTAACTCTGAAATTCACATGGACAATGACTAACATTTTTACAACCTGAGAGGGAACAGAGGAAGCAGGGTTGGATGGAGTGAGATGCTCAGCAGGGATGATACAATTGCATTAGTGACCTAAATTATTCCCAAGAAGCATTCTTGAGCTGAAATGATCATTCAGAGACCAATCTAGGTTAAGGTCAGGATTTTGGACCCTTGCATAAGTCAATCATTGGTTTTGAGATAGCCTCAGAGGGAGAGTATAATATTAGATGAAGCAGCTTCTTTGGCTAAGTGAAATTCCTGAGAGAGATGCAGCTGTAAATCACCATAGCCAACTTTCCCAGGAATTGGAAAATAAGAATCTCAGTTCTAAAAGATGCTCCGAGTAAACTAGTTGACATAATTTATTATTTTGTAGTGCCACCTTTGTTTTACATTAAGTGACCTATGTGTGGCTCCGATTTTTACTCTATACTGTTTTATTGGTCTCTTTGCCAATCCTTGAGCTACTACCACAGTATCAATTAATTCAGCTTTATCATAGGTTTTGATATCTAAGGACAATTAGGGGAGAATTGACATTTAAAAAATATTGACTCTTATAATTCATAAACTTGATATATTCCTTCTCTTATTTGGTCTCCTTTAATTTTGCTACTATATTCCTTGCATTTTTACTCTTAATTGTATCTTTTGATATATAGAAAGTATGATATTTAATGTTATAAATATTAAGGTTTTATATAAGTAATATTTTACAGTTTTCTAGGTAGAGTCCTTGAAAATCTTTCCTTACATTTGCTGCTATAAATGAAAATAAAATTTATTTTCAAGCTATTTAAGTTAGTATAAAATAGAACTGATTTTTTATTGCCATTGTACCTGGTAAGCTTGTGAAATTTATTTATTATAATTTAAATAATTAATCTAGATTATTTTGGATTTCATACATGCATAATTATTTTGTCATTGAAAATGACAGTTTTATATCTTTTTTCCACTTTTTATGACATTTAACTTATTTTAGAAACTCTAATATAATGATGAATATCAGGTTTAATAACCAGAGTAGGTAATTGTAGCTCAATTTACTTAATCAATATTTGATTGAAAGACACTTAGATTGGTCTTTTTTCATAAATAATGCTGCAATGAGTATCTTTTTTCACACATATTGGTCAGTCATCTTTCATTCATTCATTTGAATGTATTTTGAATAATCCAGTCAACAATGAAATTAAATGCATAAAAAGTAAATAAAAATATTTTAAAAGCCAGTATATGTAGTTGTCAGAAACTTCTCATTTGAGTTACAGTGAGATTGTACCTTTATGGAAAAAAGCCTAAGGTCTTGAAAAGTAAATTTAGAAAAAAGATGTGGGCATATTTACTTCTTTGTATTTGTGCTCTAAGGGACTCTGACTTCCTGGGATTCTAAGAATCTTATTGAATTTTTATAAATCTCTTTTATAGTGTAAGAATTATCTGATCTCTTGACCTAAATAAAAATATATTTTTTCCAACACTTTTTTTTGATATTGCAAAAAAAATCCAGAAAGAGAAGATAGAAAAGGAGAAAGAAAGAGAGAGAGAGAGAGAGAGAGAGAGAGAGAGAGAGAACTAAATGGAAAATGGAAAATTTACATAAACATTGAGACTTTTCATCCCATCCCCCTCTTCCATTTCAAAGTAGTGGCCTGTAATTCATTGCCTCAGGGCAGGTATGTAGAAAGCAGCAGCATCTGTAGATGGTCTTGGTTTAATTTAAAAAAATTTAACCCCAATGAGAACAATAATTTCCCAGAAACAAAAGTTCCCCTGGCCTAGTATTAGAAGAGGTTTCTAATCCCAGAGCAAACCTGACCCAGGTCCTATTTTTGGAGATGCTCCTCCTTGGCAACAAAATCTGAGAGGAACATTGGAAGGACGTTCACAGAAAGGCTGTCAGTTTTAAAACATAGGACATGCAGTTAACTCTGAAATTCACATGGACAATGACTAACATCTTTTAAAGCAGACTTAATTCACTTTCTTTTTCTTATATAAGATTATGTGGTGGCCACAGCTAGAGGCTGCATTCTCTGGATAGAAACTCTGGTGTGGGTCTTTACAAGAGAGTCAGTGAATTTCTGAAAGGGAGACTTGGTGACACGGTCTCTTTCCAGAGGTCAGGGGTGAAATAGCTGTAGGTCTTAGAGATAACATCAAAGGTAGCCTTGGCAACGTTGTCCAGGGTGGCAGTGCAACCCCTGGCCTGGTTGTAGCAGTCATCAATACCTGCCATCATCAGCAATTTCTTAGGCACAGGGGTAGAGGCAATGCCTGTACCCCTGGGGGCAGGGGTTAAGCGCACCAGTACAGAGCCTCAGCGGCCAGTCACCGTGCAAGGAACTGTGTGGGGCTTGATGATCACGTTTCCACAGTAGCCTCACCGCACAGGGACAATAGAGAGCTTGGCCAGGATAATGACTCCACGATGACAGTGGCTACTCCTTTGAGCACTGAGCACCCAGACCAACATGTCCATTGCAATTCCCAATGGCGACAAATGTCTTGAACCGGGTCCTCTGGCCAGCACTTGTCTGCTTTTGCATCTGCATAATCTTCAAGACCTCATCCTAGAGGGATGCCCCCAAGAAAAAGTCAATGATCTCAGATTCTTTGATGTGCAAAGGGAATAGATAGATCTTCTTCGTGGATTTGATCTTCATGTCCTTGACCAGGAGGCTCAGCGTGGTGGCGGGGATCCACTCCTGGTCCTAGGCCTTCCGCGAGCACTGCAGCCTTGACCCCTGCCCTGAACAGGGCCTTGACCCAGGCCCCGGATGTCACTGCCAAATCCTTCATGCAAGGCGGAGACCTCCTATTCCAGCCCCTCCACCAACCCCCACCCTCCCGCTCCCCGCCCTCTCAAAGTTCCGCATCATCCATTTGGTCTTTCCTCTGAAAAGAAGCCAGTGACTAATTTTTTTGGTATATGTTCTAAATATTTCATGGAGCATGTTTACATTACAAAGTTATTTGTTTATCTGAACTTTGTTTGTTTGTTTGTTTTTGTTCTATTGGGGAACCCTAGATCACAGGCATCTCTGAATTCAGCTTTGCATGGAGCACAGAGTCCTGTGGCCTGTGAATGCCTGGCAAGTATCAGAAAATCGTTGGGTTTGTACAGTCAGGAACAGTGGGAGTTTGGATGGTAAGTAGAATAAACAGATGACTGAGGAGTAAGTCCCCACACTGTCACTGTGTGAAGCCCTGATACTCAAACCCAGTCTTTCCAGAATGTCTGAGGCTGAATTTCTTATTTTCTTATGAGGTAAAATATTAAAGAAAAATTTAATTTTTTCCCTAGAATATTTAAAAGCCATATTCCATTTACATTTGAATGTATACACTTTCTTACCTTGTGATTGTACAAAAACAAAAAAGTTTGGGGTTTCAAAATGTGGGTGATTAGCTTCTTCACTCTTGTTTCCCAGAGGTCAGGCCTCAGGAAAAGGCTGTTCGTGTAAGACAGGAGCAAAACTAAGGATTCAGGATAGAGGCATGGTGACAGCTGCCTTGTACTGCATCTGAATATGTCCTCATGCGGCTCCTCTGAGAACCTGAGGTTTTCCCCTGGGGTGCTTCTGAATCGCAGAGTGCCTGGTAAGAGGGAGAGATCTGCCCAGCTCAGACTCACAGGGCATGGTCCCCAACTTACCCTGCTTAGTCACAAGTATCCCTCCTCCCTGCCACCTCCCAGCTGTGTGATGGCAGTAGGAGCTATTAGTCAGTCTTGGTCATAACGAATGATCAGGATCTGCAAATTCAGCCCAACCGAATGCGGTTCCCCAGGGAGCCATCTGTGTAGGAGGTGAAAAGCAACCTCCAGTCATAAATAGTGTTTATTACTATAGAGCTTTCACTCAACCTGCATGTAGCTCTTCTGATCCTGGTGAGTTCAGCTGGACCACAAGCTGTTGCAAAGACTTCTTTTGTTCCAATGTCTTAGAAACCTAGCCTAAAGGTAGCTAGGTTGTTTTCTTAGCCATCTTATTCTTGGCTCACACCCTAAATTTTAATGTCTTAACCACTCCTCTAGTAAGAAAAAAAAATTTCATAAACCTATGAACAAAAATAGATCTAGAGACAGAGGAGCATCGATCAGATGCTCAAACCTCAGAGAGAAGGCAGGGGAGGGCAGGACTAAGGGAGAGAGATCAACCAAAGGACTTGTATGCATGCATATAAGCATAAGCAATGGATACAGACACTGCCGGGGGGGGGGGGGGCTTTGAAGGCATGAGTGGGGAGATGGGGGACACAATGAGGGGATAAGGACACATTTGTAATACCTTAATCAATAAAAGGGGGGGGGTGGATTCCACAAAGTGAAACCCAACCAGGAAAATACAGCTTATGAAAGATAACTTTGAGATCTTAGAGAGATCTAGAATGACTGGGCTGACTTCAATGCCACTTTTCCTTACCTCCCATCTGATTTCCTCTTGACTTTTGATTGGAGACTGTTTTAATAGATTTGTCTTGCTGAGGATGTTGTGTGGGAGGAGGTGCTTCTCTCACTTAGAGGGATATCCTGAGCATTTTTACTTCAGTTGCTCAAATGACAAGTTTAAATATGTAAGAAAAAGAATCTTTAAAAAGGAATTTAGTCCTCACTAAATGGCTCAGTTGATTGAAGTGCACCAAAAGTTTGAGGGTTCAATTCCTAGTCAGGGTACATACCTAGGTTGTGGTTTGATCCCAGTCCGGATATGAACAATGTTTCTCTCTCACATAGATGTTTCTCTCTCTCTCTCTCTCTCTCTCTCTCTCTCTCTCTCTCTCTCTCTCTCTCTCCCCCACTCTAAAAATGAATAAAAACATATTCTCGGGTCAGGATTAAAATATATATTTATATACATATATATTTTTAAAAATGAATTTAGGGAGTACATTGTGCAGAGACATATTTCTTTAAATCCTCTTTACTCTTCACACTTCAAAAATCAACTGTAGGCAGCAAAATCTCAGACATCTCTCATAGCAATATGTTTACAGATACATCTCATAGGGCAAAGGAAGCTAAGAAGAAAATAAACAAATGAGAATACATAAAAATAAAAAGCTTCTGCACAGCAAAAGAAACCATCAACAAAACAAAAAGAAGATCCACTATGTGGGAGAATGTATTTGGCAATGATACATCCGATAAAGGGTTAATACCCAAAATATATAGGGAACTCACACAACTTAACAAAAGGAAGACCTAAATAGACACTTCTATAAAGTGGATATACAGATAGCCAAGAGACATAAGAAAAAATGCTCAAAGTCACTGATTATCAGAGAAATGGAAATTAAAATAACAATGAGGTATCACCTCACACCTGTCAGAATGGCTACCATCAACAAATCAGCAAATGGCAAGTGCTTGCAAGGATGTGGAGAAAAAGGAACCCTAGTACACTGCTGGTGGGAATGCAGACTGGTGCAGCATTATGGAAAACAGTATGAAGTTTCCTCAAAAAAAAAAATAAATATGAAACTACTATTTGATCCAGTGATCCCACTTCTAGGAATGTATCCTAGGAAACCCAAAACACCAATTAGAAAGAATGTATGCACCTCTATGTTCATTACAGCACAATTTATAATAACTAAGACCTGGAAACAGATCAAGTGCCCATCAGTAGATGAAGGGATACAAAAACTGTGGTACATTTATATAATGGAATACTATGCAGCAGTAAAAAAGGAAGGATCTCCTACCTTTTCAGAGATTGGAGGGATCTGGAGAGTATCATGTTAAGTGAAATAAGTCAGTCAGAGAAAGACAAGTATCACATGATCTCACTTATATGTAGAATCTAAGTAACAAAATAAAATGATGAACAAAGTAGACCCATAGATATGGAAGCATGGAACAGAGTGCAGTATCTTGGAGGGAAGATGGAGAAGGATGGTGGGTGGGAGGTAATCAACCAAGGACCTTGAGTGCATATATGCATGGCCTATGGACACAGACAATGAGGTAGTGAGGGCTTGGGGCAGGGAGTTGGGGGGGGGGAGTGTTGGAGGGGGTTAATGAGCAAAAACAGGGGACATATGTAATACTTTCAACAGTAAATCATTATTTATATATATAAAAAAAACTACCCCTTAGCACTGGGGCTCAGTTCTCTCCTGATCCTTGTTCTAAATCTACCTTCATCCCAGGAGGGAATGGGTATGAGGATAGGAGAAGCCCAACTCCCCAATAAACATTGTAGTACAAAGGCAGTAAACTGGAGGGGAAAACAACATCATCATTTGCAGAAAGCTGTATTCTGATTTTTAAGAATCTTCCAACTCAGAAATTATTTGGCAATGTAGAGGCTATTCCTGGGCATTTTTTTTTCTGTGAATGACTCTTTCCCATGATCTGCAGGTCAAGTTTAGAGACAAATTTATGATGCAGTGTAAGTCCTCTGCTATTTTTAAGAGGTATTCTGTGATCTGGCCTTTCTCACTTCAATTCCTAATTTACTTGAAATGAGTTAAGTAGTAAAGAGTTATTAATAATGCCTAAACACTATTATGTTGTACTGAAAATATGGCTATTTCTCTGGGTTGCTTAATACATCTAGCTGTCCTTCCCACTTTCTCTTACTAAACAGCAACTTGTTAAAAGAAGCCTTATCTCTGCTTGTCTAATGTAGAGAGACGTGACCTGATACTTTTGACTTCTAAATGAAGACAGAATGAATACAGGTATCTAGCTATTCTCTTCTCCCAAGAGGACTAAAGGAAGGCTTTCTAACTCAAGTTCTGTGGGAAGCCAGCCTTCTTCCTTTCTATCCTTTTTAGGGAAGGAGAACTGAAGCAGTGTCCTGTGCCCTTCTGGCAAGAGAAAAGCTCATAAATTTTATTGTTTTCTCTTTCCCATCATTGTCTGAGGAAATCCAAGAAATTGCTATTATTGTCAAATATGTGAGTGGCTTATTTACTATTTATATGTAATCTTCAGGTGCCATAATTGTAATAACGTACATCATGAAATATGTCAAATTAAATTTAAGTCTTAGAGTTTCAATGTTACTGTTTGTTTTTAAAATCCAGGATAATTTAATCTGGAACCAGGCTGCTCTGTCACTAATTAAAGCTGGCTTTCTGGGGAATTATGCTGTGCCTCTGTGATTTTGGTGTGCACCCCATGCTGGAAGCCGAGCTCCTCTCCCAGTGGGTACACAGCTTCTCATTTCCTCACCTTCTGTTCATGATTTATGAATCAGATAGAAGATGATGTTGGCTCCATCTGGAAAGTGGGCCAGCTTGTCTTTGAGGTGACACAGTGGAGGCCTAGAATATTTCCAGGACCCCATAAGTTTAGAGACTGATAGGGAAGGGAAAACAGACTTGACTCTTCTACGGGGAAATCAAACTTCAGCCTAAAGTGCTGCCATTAAAGATGAAGGCTCAGCAGAGCATGAATAACAGCTGTTATTATCACAAATATGCGGTTGAAGGTAGGCATTGAAAAACCTTTCCTCATCCCAAATACCTCCTCCAGAGGCCTGTCAGGGCACTGACACTTCCCACAAGTGGACTGTTGACCACTGGGGAAAGTCAGCCAGAAAAGATGACTGTGTTCTGAGTAATATATTGGCACTGCTGGGGCATTTGCACCGTTGTTTTGTCAGACTTGTTAACCTAGTGAATTGTAAAGGGTGAGGGGGTTATATAGTCCACGAGGATCATTCATTTGGGGACAAAGCCATAGACATAATGAAAATTAATAGCTATTTCTTTTCTCCCCCCGCCCTTTCCTTTCTTCAGCTTCATTAATAGAGCATAGGATCTACCATAATCCCCTGTTCAATACCCTTATATCATTGGTCAATGGATAGCCTGATCTTCTACTTAAAATAGCCACTTGTGAATCTGCCACCTAATGACCACTATTTTGTTCTCAGACATCACCCTACCTAAAGAGCTCAGCCATCTCCCCGAATTTTGTGTTCATAATTGCCTTGGTTTCATTTTCATATGTGTGAGTATTCACCTGTCCCCATGTTGATGAATACCTAGGTTTATTCAGGATTTTATTATTTAAACTGTGATGTTATTAAAAGTCTTATACATATCACAGGGTATACATGTGCCAGAGTTTATTTTGTGTATTTATCAATAGTGGAAGAGCTGGATCATAGTTGAGGTGAATGCTTTACTTTTTAAGATAGTGCTAGATTATTTTCCAAAATGATCACACTAATTTACAACTTTATCAATGTGTATAAGAAAATTTGTGAATTCATATCTCTTCTATCCTTTCAACATCTAGTGCCAATAATTTAGCATTATTGGACTCTTTAGTTTTTTCCAATCATATAGATTTAACTTGTATCTCATATTTTGATTTGCATTTCCATAGTCACTATTGAGGTTGACCATTTTCTTCATATGCCACATATGTTTCTTCTCTTTTGAAATTTATATTAATATCTTCTGCTAATTTTATAATTAAACATAAGCACTTTTACACTGATAGGTAAGAATAGTGATTTTTCTAAAAATAAAAATAGCTTTTTCTTCAGCAATTGAAATGATTATGTGATTTTTGTCTCTCAATTTGCTTATGTGATTGATTTGTGGATATTGTAACAGCCTTGCATTCTTGAAATAAATTCCACTTGGTCATGATGTATGATCTTTCTAATGTAATGCTGGATTTAATTTGCTAGAATTTTGTTGAGGATTTTAGCATCTATGTTCTTGAGGGATATGGATGTTGGCCTGCAATTCTCTTTTTTTGTAATGTCTTTAACTGGTTTTGGGATTAAGGTAATGCTGGCTTAATAAAAAAAAGCTTGGAAGTGTGCCTTCCCCTTGAATTTTTTTGAATAGTCTTAGAAGTACAGGTTTTAGTTCTTTGAATTTTTGGTAAAAATCCCCTATGAATCTGTCTGACCCCAGGCTTTTATTTGCTGGAAGTTTTTTGATTACTGCTTCAATTTCCTCCTTAAATATTGGCCTCTTGAAATTTTTTGATTCTTCTTGGTTAAGTTTTGGAAGGTTGTATTTTTCTAGGAATATGTCCATTTCCTCTAGGTCAGTGATTGGCAAACTGCAGCTCACAAACCACATGCGGCTCTTTGGCCCCTTGAGTGTGGCTCTTCCATAAAATACCACTTGTGGGTATGCACATACAGTGTGATTGAAACTTTGTGGCCCATGTACAGAAGTCGGTTTTTGGCTCTCAAAAAAAATTTCAATCATTGTGCTGTTGATATTTGGTTCTGTTGACTAATGAATTTACCAAACACTGCTCTAGGTTATTTAGTTTGTTGGAATAGAGTTGTTCATAGTAGTTTGTTACAATATTTTGTGTTTCTATGGGGGTCTGTTATTTCACCTCTTTCATATCTGATTTTGTTTATTTGGGTCCTCTCTCTTTGCTTCTTGGTGAGCCTGGCTAGAGGTTCATCAATCTTGTTTATCTTTTCAAAGAACCAGCTTTTGGTTCATTGATCTTTTGTATTGCCTTTTTTTGTCTCTGTATCATTTGTTTCTGCTTTGATCTTTATTATCTCCTTCCTTCTGCTCACTCTGGGCATTTCCTGTTGCTCTCTTTTTAATTCTTTAAGTTGTAGAGTTAGATATTATTGCCAGTTTTTTCTTTTATCTTTTTTTTTTTGAGGTAGGCCTGTAATGCTATGAACTTCCCTCTCAGGACTGATTTCACTGTGTCCCTCAGGTTTTGGATTGTTGTGTTTTCATTGTCATTCATTTCCAGGTTTTTAAAAATTTCTTCTTTGATGTCCTTTGTAACCCAATCATTGTTTAACAGTATGCCTCCAAGTGTTTGAATATTTTGATTATTTTTATTGTATTTGATTTCTAATATTATGCAATTGTGACTTGAGAAGATTCCTGATATGATTTTGATCTTCTTGATTTTGGAGAGACTTTGCCTGCGACCCAATATGTGGTATAGCTTTGAAAATGTCCTATGTGCACTTGAGAAGAATGTATATTCTGTAGCTTTGTGGTGAAATGTTCTGAAGATGTTAATTAAGTCCATCTGATCTAGTGAGTTATTTAGGCTTGCTGTTTCTTTTTTCTAGAGAATTTATTCAGTGATATCAGTAGAGTATTAAAGTCCCCTACTATGATCATATTGTTGTTGATCTCTCCCTTGATATCTTCCAAAAGTAGTTCTTTTTGTTTATTTATTTATTTTTTTATGTATTCGGGTGCTCCTGAATAGGGCACAATATGTTTATCAGACTTATATCCTCTTGTATCGACCCCTTTAGTATTATGAAGTGGCCTTCCTTATCTCTTGTTATGGCTTTCACTTTGAGGTCTATCTTGTCAGATATAAGTATTGCCATCCCAGCTTTTTTTCGCCGTTTATATTTGCCTTAAAGATATTTTTCCATCCATTCACTTTCAGTCTGTGTGACCTTCTTGTTCTGAGGTGGGTCTCTTGTGGTCTCTTGTAGATAGCATATATATGGGTCATTTTTTCTTATCCATTCAGCCACTCAATGTACTTTGATTGGAACATTTAGGCCACTTATGTTTGAGGTTATTATTGACAGGGACTTGTTTGTAGGCTTTTTAATTTTTTGTGCCTGTGTCATTTCTCCTTCTCCTCCTCCTTCCTCTCTCTCCCTCCCTTCCCCCCCCTCTCTCATCTCTCTTTCAACAGTCCCTTTAGCAGTTCTTGCATTGCTGGCTTGATAGTGATAAACTCCCTTAGCCTTTTGTGTGTGTGTCTGTGAAGCTCCTGATTTCCCCTTCAATTTTGAATGTTAGCCTTGTTGGAGAGAGTATTATTGAATTCATTCCCCTGCTTTGCATCACTTTATAAACTTCCTTCCATTCCTTTCTGGCCTGATGTGTTTCGGTGAGAAATCATTTTATAATCTAAGGGGAGAATGCTTGTAGGTAACTTTCTGTCTCTCTCTTGCAGCCTTTTTGATTCTCTCTTTGTCATTACTATTTGCCATTGTAATTATGGCATGTTTTGGTGTGGGTTTTTTGGGTTCATCTTGATTGGAACTCTCTGTGTTTGTCTGACTTTTTTTCTTCTGCAAATCAGGGAAATTTTCTGACATGATTTCTTCAGATAGGTTTTCTAACCCTTGCTTATCTTCTTGTCATTCTTATACCCATATTTTATGTATGCTGCTTCTTTTCATGTCCAAAGCTCCCTTAGGCTCTCCTCCTGTCTTTTGATTTTTTTTTTCCAATTGCAGTTCAGATTGGGTGTGTTTTGCTTCCCTATCTTCTAATTCACTAATTTGGTTCTCTGCTTCTCCTACTCTATTGTTGAAAGCTTCATATTGTTTTTTATTATAGCTATATCAATATTCATTTCCTTTTGGTCCTTACATAGGTTGTTGATTTTTTCATTCATCTGGTTTATAAACTGTATGATTCTTGTTCTGAAATATTTTTCCGACATATTACATGCCTCTGTTTCATTTATTTCTTTTGCTAGCAATTCCTCTTCTTTCTTTTGGTGGTTCTTCTTATGTCTCCCCATTTTTGCTCTCTCTGAAGGATGTAGGTTTTCATCCTACATGGGGTCTCTGTATGCAGTGGTGGGCTTGGTGAGTCATATGGTTGTGGGTGGTGGCTGCTCCTCAGGCAGTTGTGGGTGGTGGCTGCCCCTTGGGTGGTCATGGAGCAGCTGTTCCTCAGTTGGTCACAGGTAGTGACTGCTCTTCTTGTGGTTGTGGTGCGGCTGCTCCTCAGGTGGATGTGGGTTGTAGCTTCTAGTGTGGCTGCTGACACTATTGCAGTTCCTGGGGCTCAAGTATCATGCTGGCAGGAGGGGAGCACTCTTTTAAACTCACAGTAGCCCTCAGCTGGGAGGGTGAAGTCCCGGTGTCAGTGAGTTGGCAGCTAAGGCAGCAGGTCTCTGGACAGAGTGGTAGTAGAATCCTGGGTGGTGTTCAAAGGCCCCCTGAGTAGAAGTGAGGCTGGACTCCTAGTCATAATAGCTCTCCTCTTAAAGATGGCATGACCTCTGTGGAAGAGCTGGTGCTCTGGGAGAGATTGCAGCAGAAGCAGAGGCTACCTGACCAAGAGAGCTCAGTTCTTATCCCTTAAAGGTCCTGTGAGATTTAGCTGTCCCTCACTCAAACACACATGCTACACACATCCACATACTCCCCTTTCACTCACTCTCTCACTCACTCACACTGTCTCCCTTGCTGCCATCCTCCTGGCCATCATCTTGGAATCATTTGGAGATATTTTTTAAATGTGAAAATATCATACATATGAGATACTCTATAATTTTTATGAATGGCTTAAAATAGAGTACCTGCATATTTATTATTCAGTTTAAGAAAGAGAACATTTTTGTTTTGCATTTTTTATTCCCTTGCTTTATTTTATGGTTTTACTGTACTTTGATGTGCCCCAAATAATATATTTTCTAAGCTTTTATTTTTATTGAATTTATTGGGGGTAACATTGGTTCATAAAACCATACAGGTCTTGCTCCCATTTGCAGGTTCAGGCAATCACTTATCTACCTTTTGTTTCTATAAATATGCCTCTCTGGGCATTTCATAGATACACAATATGGGGTCTCATGTGTCTAGTTTCATTTAGTGTAATGCTTTTGAGCTTTGTTCATGACATAGCATGTGTCAGCAGTTTGCTCCTTTTTATGGCTGAATAGTATTCTCTTATATGGCTGTAGCACACTGTGTCTATCCACTTACTAGTTGATGGGCCTTTAGGTTGTTTTTAGATTTGATGTATTATGAACAATTTTGCTGTGAACATTCATGTACACATATTTTTCTTGGATGTATATTCTTAATGCTCTTGTGTAAATACCTATGAGCAGAATTTCTGTGTCATATGGTAATTTAAATAGAAATTTTTTGAAAAATTGCTAATATGTTTTCCAAAGTGACTATGCCACTTTTCATTCCTACCAACAGTATAAAAAGGATCTTGTTTTTCCACATCTTTAAAAAATATATATTTTATTTATTTTTTTTATAGAGAGGAAGGAGAGGGATAGAGAGTTAGAAACATTGATGATAAGAAACACCACTCCTGCACACCCCCCATTGGGGATGTGCCTGCAACCAAGATACATGCCTTTGACCTGAATTGAACCTGGGACCCTTGAGTCTGTAGGACAACGTTTTATCCACTGAACCAAACCAGTTAGGGCCTTTTCCACATCTTCACCAACATTTGTTATTACTAGAGGCCCAATGCACAAAATTCATGCATGGGGAGGAGGGGCCCTCAGCCCAGCCTGCACCCTCTTGCAATCTAGGACCCCTCAGGTCCAACTGCAGGATTAGACCTAAAGCAGAAGTTGGACATCCCTCTTGAAATCTGGGACTGCTGGATCCTAACCACTCATCTGTCTGCCTGCCTCATTTCCCCTAACTACACACCTGTTGCCTGATTGCTGTTAACCACGCTTTCTGCCTTCCTGATTGCCCCTAATCCCAGGTTCAATTCAGGTCAAAGGCATGTATCTTGATTGCCCCTAACCACTTTTGCCTGCCTTCCTGATTGCCCCTAACTGCTCACCTGCCTAATTGCTCCTAACCACTCATCTGCCTGCCCAATTGCCCCTAACTACTATGCTTGCCTGCCTGTCTGACCCTCCCTAACCACTTTCCTGCCTGCCTGGTAGCTACTAACCACTCTGCCTGCCTTCCTGATCACCCCTAACTGTTCACCTGCCTGATGATCACCCCTAATCGCCTCTGCCTCAGCCCCTGCTGCCACAACTTCATCTGGAAGGACATCTGGAATGATATCCAGAAGGTTGTTCGGCTATCTGGTCTAGTTAGCATATTATGCTTTTATTATTAAAGATGCTATTCTAGTGGGTAACTAATGGTATCTTGTGGTTTTCATTTTCATTTCCCTAAAGACTAATGATGGTGAACATCTTTTCATGCACTTAGTAGCTATTTGTATATCTTCTTCAGAGAAATGTCCACTCAGAGAGTTGATAGTTTTTAAAGGTTTGAAAGGAGAGGAAACATGTGCTTATGGAAAGCTTCTCAATAGAAAAAATTAACTTATACAAAGGTAGACTGTAGTGTGTAAATTACTTATAAAGAAAGAGTGCAAACAGCATAGCTTTGTTAGAATGGAAACTTATGAAATATAGTAAAGAACTGGTGATATGGGCAAAAACATTAATAAAGATCCTGGAATGCCAGGATGAGTAACGAAGCATGAGAGGAGCAGTAGTAAAAAAAGAGATTAAATTTTGATGTCCCAAAGAGGTATTTGGCTTAAATATGTTTTCACTAGTATTTTTGTTTATGGAGATATAACAGGATATATTCCTCATTATTTCATAGTACTGTAGGAAAGACACAGATTCTGACCACCACCTGGTTCATACATTTCTATATGCAGGATTAAATGTAACTAATTACTGATACTTGGATATACTGGAGATCACAAATTATTCTTCAAGTAAAGAGATTCTCTTCAGTTCTTGGTTAGCCCATTTGCATTAAAAACAATCTTGACATTCAGAAAAGTTTTTTTTTTATTTTCTTGAGTTTTAATTTTTTACTCTAAAATATCTGATCTGAGAAATAATAACAGACAATTGAAACAGATACTTTTCATTACATTTGATACTTAGGATACTTCAGATTCTTGCAAATTGTTTCTCCTGTTAGCTTTCTGTTCTGTAGTCTGCTTTTTCTATGCAATATGTAATAACTTGTTATTTCTGCAGAGAGCTCATAATGAACTCATCCCTCCCCAGCAACTGTGATAAGTGATGGCCATATATACTTGAAGTCAGCCCCATTATTGAAGAACATTCATTGACAAAAAGAGCTGAAACTCCTTGTGCCAAAACTTCTCTTAATTCTCCTTTGTCTGAATAGGGAGCTGTTGATAAGGATCAGGCAATATTTTCCCTGAAAATGGTACATCAAAATGACAAGTAGAAATTATATATATATATATATATATATATATATATATATATATATATATATATCAGGATTTGAGCTTCTGCATCAGACATACTTAAATTCTAGCACCAAAAGCAATCAAAAGAAGACACTTTTATGTAAATTTCAGTAACTACCTCACAGGTGTGGAAATTCTATTTTCTCTTTCTTTGGGGACAATTCAACCTTTTAGCTAATTTGTCACTGAGTATTTGATGAATGTCAAAAGAGAAGGAAGAGAAGGAGAGAACGATTGAACAGAAGTTGAATATGAAATCTTAAATTTCCTTTGCCTCCACTTATTTTTCTTTAGGGATAGCAGAAGTAACTAAACACACACACACACACACACACACACACACACACACACACACACAATCTAGGCATGCATAATATTACTATAAAAAGTCACAGATCTGCAAAGCTGTTTTGTACCTAAACTCATACTTATGTTCATCATTCTCATTCCTGAAAATATTTTCATCAAAACATGTGCAGTAATTTTCTTCTTTCATTACATTTTGTTGAGATATATTTCTGTTATGTCTCTTTGTTTTTCTTTTTAAAAATTATCATTATTGTTAAATTATTACAGATGTCCCACATTTCCCCTTCCCCACATTTACCCTTCTACCTGCCCCACTACCTCCCCAGACTTTCACTGCACTGTTGTCTGTATCTATGGGTTATGCATGTATGCATATAAATTCTTTGCCTAATCTCTTCCTGCCCTCCTCTCCACTTCCCTCTAAGATGCTTCAGTCTGTTCCATGCTTCCATGTCTATGGATCTATTTTGTTCCTCACTTTATTTTATTCATTCTATTCCAAATATAAATGAGATCATGCGATACATGTCTTTCTCTGACTGACTTATTTCACTTAGCATAATACTCTCCAGGTCCTTCCAGGCTATCTCAAAGGGTAAGAGATCCCTCTTCATTACAGCTGCATAGCATTCCATGCACATATACCACACCTTTTTATCTACTCATCTACTGATGGACACTGGGCTGTTTCCAGGTCTTGGCTATTGTAAATAGTGCTGCTATGAACAAAGGGGTGGATGTGTTCTTTTTGATTGGCATTTCAGGATTCTTAGGATGTATTCTGGAATCACTGGGCTGAATAGCAGTTATATTTCTAATTAAAATATATTTTTTGTTGATTTCAGAGAGGAAGGAAGAGGTAGAGAGAGAAACATCACTGATGAGAGAGAGAATCATTAATCAATTGCCTCCTATACAACCCCCACTGGGAATCAAGCCCACAACCTGGGCATGTGCCCTGAAGGGGAATTAGACTGATCTCCTGGTTCATAGGTTGACGCTCAACCACTGAACCTTGCTAGCTGGACAGAAGTTCCCAACTTTCAAAAGCTCCTGTGTTAAGATGAAAATCAAGCCCTAAATTGGTCACCAAGTAAATTCCCACTACACCCAAGGTAATGTGCTAATAAAAAAAAAATCACAAACTAGAAAACAACATATGGATACATATGGTATGAGGTGCTTCTCTCTAGTAGGGGAAACAGAATTAAGCAGACAAAATAATCTATTTTATATTTCTTCCTATCTACAGAGACTCTTTCCCCCGCCTCAGTAAATTTTGTTTCAATTTTTGTTGTTGTTCTTATGTCTCAATAAGAAAGGGAGTCAATTCTTAAAAATGGATTTGGGCTTTCTAATTTGGTATTATTTTTTAATACATGCAGTATTGGTCCTTTCCTCTTATACTGAATGTCAGGGAAGTCCATGGAAAATGGTTTAGGAAAGTACTTTGTCCTGGCACAGTCAGGATTTTTCTGCATACATGCCATTTCTTGGTGTTTTCTTTTCTATGGTCTGGAAGTTCTCCAAGTGTCTCTAGGTTTACAGAGACATGGGAGGGGTTAGGGAAAACTAGCAATTTGGGTTGAAGCTCTAGGGAATCTGTGTTTTAGTAATACTTAAAAAAATGCATTTCATTGGGAATACAAAAACAGCCCCACGTCATGACCTCACAGTGAAAAGCAGAGGAGATAGTTCTAGAAAGAGATGGAATGATGATGATAGAGAGTTTAAAAGTTTTAAGGGTAAACTGGAGGCAGATGATAATAAACTGCTAAGTAAAAACATAAATACCTTGGATAAGCTTTCTAAGTTAGAAATAGCAAACCAGAGAGACTATTTTTTTAGAAGATTTCAGGCATCTTTCATCCATTTATATGAACACTCTCCTTTTTCCAAATGTATTTACATGGGAAAGCATCCTGAGCAAGGGAGCATCTCCAAAAGGAGTCCCACACATTGTGTCTTTTCACAACGCCAGGTTAACTAAGGGAGACCTTCTCAACAAGCCAATAGAGTCACATATAGGTAAACACAGAGAGGGAAAACTTATGCAATAGAAGTGAGCAGAGTGAGCATCTGGCGTGAAGTCCTTGTCACTGGCGGCATCCTCAGGTAGAGAGGCGGTGTAGGTCTCAAGCCAGAAGGTGACAGTGGCAGCATGCATCTGATGGAGGGGGTGGGGGGTTGGCAGGGCTCCAAGTGTGACTGTGGTACAGCCAAGCTTCAGTGTTGGGTGATGAATAAAAATAGGGAGGGATATCTCAGCTGTGGAGTCCCCATTGGGAAGTGAGGGATCCCAGCACTAGACCAGGCCCCAAACCCAGGGTTCTAGTGTTGGGAAGAGAGGTCTCCATAAGTTCTGGCTATAAAAGCCAGTGGGAATTGAGTGACATAGAGGCTGTTGGAGTCCCAGGCAGTTTTTAAAGGACCCATACACAGATTTACCCTGATTAACTCCCTCTGAGCTCCAACACTGGGATAGCAGCTCAAAAGGCACCAGGTGCATATAGGGAGGAACCAGATTCTCTGGCATTAGGGTGAGGGTTGGTGGGTGGGTTGCGGGGAGGATCTTTCTCCCAGACAGAAGTGTTGGTGGAGGCCATTGTTCTTTGATGAGCCCTTCCACCACAGAACTGGCAGGCTGGCTTCATATCTGAGTCTCCATCAACTGTTTGCCCTGCCCTGGTGATTTCCTAAGACCCAGCCCCACCAAACTTTTTGGCCTACTCAACTATTTTCAGTGACTTTTCCTTACTAATGGCCTGTCTTTCCTCATTCTTTGGACTTACCTAAAATCTCTCAAACAAATGGTATCTGGCTTCAGCTGCCCATTCTTGCTAAGTGGACCACGGCCCAGCACTAGCAGCAGCCAGTCATGGTTCATATCTTATCCTGACTTGGGCACCTCTAAGCCCAGCAGAAGTAACTGCCAACTACAGATCACTCAGTAGCTTAGGCAGGTTGGTTCAGGGCAGAACACAGGTAGAGCTGACCTTGGCCTGCAGCTACTGGGAGCCTCAGAGGCAATGAAAACCTGGAGGACAGTTTCAGACCATATTAAAACATCACCCAACCACCTCCATTATTACACTCTCAAGGGGAAGACTGAACAGGTACCAAAGCCCCACTGAAATAAGTCCTGCTCTGTGGGTTGGACCCCTGCACTGCTGATCTTCCAGGGTGGTTAGTAGGTGCATCAAGTCCTTGCAGCCCATCAGCCTAAGGCTAAATCCTTCCCATTGGTCTGTTAACAGCAATCAAGGCTCAACTACAATAGGAGAGTTGTACACAGTCCATATGGGGAGAGGTGCACCTGAAGTGCCCAGCCTGAGTGAATGGGGCAGTTGTGCCACTGGACCCTATAGGATATCTACTACATTAGGCCACTTTACCAAGCCCAGGAGCTGTATCAGCTTTACCTAGTACATAGAAACCAACACAAGAGGCTGGCAAAACGAGGAAACAAAGAAACAGGTCCCAAATGAAATTACAGTGTAAAACTTCAGAAAAAAACTAAACAATGAGAAATTTGGTTGAATAGAAGTCCTACAACTAGGGGTTTAAGGAATAAGCAATCTACTTAGATGCAGAGTTCAAAACACTGGCTATATGGATGCTCAATGAGCTTAAGGGAAGAGTAGCTGTATTTAGCAGAGAACTTCAACAGAAAGATAGGAAACATAAAATCAAATCTAAAAACCATAAAAAAGAAATGAAGAATACATGAACTGAAATGAAGAACACATTAGAAGGACTCAAATGTGGAGTAGATGGAGCAGAGGATCAAATCAGAGATTTGAAAGCTAAGAAAGATGCCATTTTCGTACTATTTTAATGCCAGATCTTGAAGCCCAGGTACAATTTGTATCCCAAGACACAGAAACTTTAAATGTCTTGTCAGTGGTCATCTATCTTGCTTAAAACAATGGGAAGACCAGAACTCAGGTCTTTCAATTACACTGTGTCATTAAGTTCTAATAGAAGGGCCTATTAATAAAAGCACGTCTTCCTTTTTAAGGGCAATTAAATAATTATTAATAAGTTATATACATTAAACTTGATTAATGACAAAAAATACACTTCAGTATTTAGATGGTTAAATAGATGGAAAATCATATTGTATACTCTGATAAATTAAACAGAAATTCTCTTCTGTTATGATTACTTCATTTGCTATAGTAAAGCATTAAACTGGGATGATCTTTATTCAGTAAAGGAGCATACACTGCAAAGCAAAGCTTAAACGAAAGTTGACTATGACCATGAAATATATTTGTAAATAAATACAAATTTAATAACCATTCTTTGCATAGCTATAAAAACTCACTTGGAGACCACATACTGCAATTCGAAAAACTGGTTGCTATGTCTTATTCCAAAAGCACTCATTATTGATATATCAGGCAAAATTCTTATCTTAAGTATGGAGATATATTTTTAAATAATTTGGTTTATCATCACGATCTTCTGGTTTACTTATTTATTTAGGAAATATTTAGTGAGAACATACTGTATGTCAGGTATTTCTGTGTTTTCTAGGTGCTCAAGATACTATGGTGATTACCCTAGTTGGTTTGCTCAGTGGTTAGAATTGCGGGTTTGATTCCAGTCAATAACAAGTACCTCAGTTGCAGGCTTGATGCTTCTCTCTGTCTCTCCCCTCTCCCCCTTTACACTGCCTAAAATAATAAATCAATGAAAAAAATATCCTCTGGTGAGTATTAACAACAACAACAAAAAGATACTACAGGGATCAATATAGTCAGACTTTTGCTCTTTGGAGCTTACATTTCAGTGCTTAGGTATTTTCTCAATGGGGAGAATAAAATAAAATGATAATGTAAATCTAATCAGTGATATTTTAGAATGCTACATGTGACATTTTTATTAGTTGGGATTTGAAGTGAATTTGGGATTTCTCATTTGTCTTTCTTGGGGAATTTGAAAAATTGAAAATGGAAGTGCATATGGAAAATGGAGGTGCATAAAACACTACATCTTTAGTACTAATTAGTATTTTCAAAATGTCAGAAGGCATTTTTAAAGCATCAAAACACACACACACACACACACACACACACACACACACAAACCTGACCCCCCAACCCCCCCTCCCCTCCCCCCAGATAACTGTTAAGGGAATTCTCAGTAATTGGGGAGAAGTCTTGGCATACTTATTCAGCTCTTCTTTCTTCTGCTGGGATACTCCAATCTGCAGGAATGACTTCCCAATCTTTAGGGATGACTTCCAATTTCACTCAAGAGAGAGTCACTCCTTATTATCTTACAGACCCAGTCCTGCCCCTTGCACAGTTCTCTCTCTTCTACATCTTCACTTGCTTACCTTCACCCCTTCCTTTCATCTTGGTGCCCTTTCCAGCACAGGTTCTTTAAATGTGACATTTTCCCCCCTTAAAACTCAACCAGTAGATGTCTCCATTACTCTCTAATAGCTAAGACTTCTGCAAGTAGGTTTTGATCATTTCTTTAAGCAACAAGAAGGAGGATTTGATGATTTGCCAAAAATGAGCAGATGCTGGGGAGCACACGTCTCCATCCTACGTCCTTCCCCTCTGATTTAAGTCAGAAATGAAAACTCCTTTCTCCCTCTTTTTCAGGCAAAAGAAAAGGCTGATTGAACTGAGCAGGCGAGACGCCAACTCCCTCCTCCTCAGTACGTTCAAGTTTCCTTTGCTTCTGAGCCACAAAAGCTCTGCTTCCCCCACCCTCCCGCCCACCTCGTCCCACCCCCTCAGCTCTCAGAGTCATCGGGGAACGCGAGTGGGTGAAAAGGACTCAGCTCTGCTGCATCTCGCGCCGCCACCGCCTCCTCAAGCGCCTCCTCTGTGCCGCCTCGGATTCAGCACCGGACAGCTCCCGCCCCGTTCCCAACACGTAGCAGCCGGCTGATTGACAGAGGAGTCGGCCACACAGGGAACAGGACGACTTGAAGCCGCCCTACAAGGGTTTGGTTGCGGCCAAGCTGCCTCTTTAAAACAGCTTTCCTCCCGACAGCAGGGAGCGGAGGCTGGCGTGTGGTTTGCGGGCAAACCTTAAAGCTTCGACCGACCAGCTTGCCTGGCCCTCTGGACCCCAGAGGACAATCGTCTTAAAAGGAACCTTCGCTCTGTGAGACTGGCTCCTGCGCTCGCGGTACCGGTCGGTGGGTGCGCTCGCCCCGCGCCCCGGGCGAAGCGAACCGGGAGGAGGAGCCGAGCCTGGAGGCGGGAAGGACCTGCCGCGGGCGAGATGATGGAGCAGCGTTTTCGGCGGCCGCGGCGGCAGCATCGGCAGCACCAGCTCTGGAACGCACCTCGATGAGAACGGCGGCGGCGGCGGGAGCGGCCGAGCTGAAAGACGACGTAAGCAGGCTAACTATAGCTGCCGGGAGCCAGAAGGGAGGTGGTAACCTGTTCGGCCCTAGGCTGTGAGGTGCGTAAATCCCCAGCCGACGACGCACCGCGGAGCGGCTGCAGCCAGCGTTGCCACAGGTGATTCGATTTCCTGTGACGGTAGCTTAGCCAGAGGGCCAATTTGGAGACATTCTTATCTCAAAGTCCTTTTCGACCGGGTGCCACCTGGAGCAGGGGGGAGACTCCTAGGCAAAAGTCTTACTGTTGATAAATTGACGACCAAAAATTTAAAAAGTGACTCCTCCTCCCCTTACCTCCTCTTCCTCTTTGAGAGAGAGAGCGAGGCAGATGGGAGCCATGGCTTATCCTTTACTCTTCTGCTTCCTGCTCGCTCCCCTGGGACTGGGGGCTGCTGCCGGCGCCAGCCGCGACCCCGCGGGACGGCCGGGATTCCCTCGAGAGAGGACCCTGAGGGCGAAGCAGCACGCCCAGCCGCCGGCCCGAGCCTCCGCCTCGGACCCCTGGGCTCCCGGGAGCCGCCCCGCCGATGGCACCATCTTGGCGCAGAAACTCTCCGAGGAGGTGCCCGTGGACGTGGCCTCTTACCTCTACACCGGGGACTCCCTCCAGCTGAAGCGAGCCAACTGCTCTGGCCGCTATGAGTTGGCGGGCCTGCCGGGGAAGTCGTCAGCCCTGGCCAGCTCCCATCCTTCTCTGCACGGGGCGCTGGACACCCTGACACACGCCACCAACTTCCTCAACATGATGCTGCAGAGCAATAAGTCGCGGGAGCAGAACTTGCAGGACGACCTGGAGTGGTACCGGGCCCTCGTGCGGAGTCTCCTGGAGGGCGAGCCCAGCATCTGCCGGGCGGCCATCACCTTCAGCACCCAGCCGCTGTCCGCGCCCGCGGCCGCCGCCGCCGCCCCGCAGGTCTTCCTGCAGGCCACGCGGGAGGAGAGCCGGGTTCTGCTCCAGGACCTGTCCTCCTCGGCTCACCACCTGGCCAACGCCACGCTGGAGACCGAGTGGTTCCACGGCCTCCGGCGCAGGTGGCGGACCCATGTGCAGCGGCGGGGCTCCAACCAGGGCCCCCGGGGCCTGGGCCACAGCTGGCGGCGCAGAGACGGGCTTGGAGGGGACAGGAGCCCTGTCAAGTGGTCTCCGCCGTATCTGGAGTGCGAGAATGGGAGTTACAAGCCCGGATGGCTGGTCACTCTCTCAGCTGCTTTCTACGGGTTGCAGCCTAACTTGGTCCCGGAATTCAGGTAGGGAGGGATTTAAAAAAAAAAAAAAGCCAAAGCAAATCCTTCCTTCCAGTTTCGTGGGTGGGTGCGCGTGTGGGGAAGGAACACTTGGATGTGACACTTAGCGCCTCCCACCTTCACAGCAGAGACTGAGGCTGAGCGGCACCTCACGCGGGGCTCCTGTGCTTGGGGACTGAAAGCGCCCCACATTGGTCAGCTTCAGACACTCCAAGAAAGCTGCCCTCAGATCAGTTTCCCTGCAAGGAGATTGGGTCTGGGGAGTTGGCCAAAGCTCCGGTAGAGCCGAGGAAAACCTTTGATGTCCCACCCTTTCTTTCAATTCCTGGGAGAGCAGAGAGCAGCTGTGCGGTCCCAGTCAGGGGTGATGCTAGGGAACCTGGGGAAACTTAGAGAGCTCTCTTGTGCCAGCCAGACACCCAAGGGCCGGATGTGAGAGAAAAGGGACCCAGAGGAGAGAGAGTCCCTCATTTCTGCCACTTCAGGGTGGCTCTGCTTGCTTCCTATGTGTCTCCTTTAAGGCACTGGTCTGTTGTAATTAAGACAGCGCACCTCCCTTGGCAGTTCTGTTCCCTCAGCAGTGAGTCAGTCGCTACAGCTCAGCTGTCTTCAGGAACCAGACTTTGCAATTCGGTCAGTTTCTTCTTCCCATTTCCCTCCTCCCTGCAATCCACACCCACTTCCTTGATCCCCTCTCTCCCATTCCCTGTGTCAGGCATACCTAAAAGTTCCCCTGCCCTTCACATTCTCCTGAATGCCGTAAAGGAACCTGGATGAGTTATTTTAGGGAGCAAAGGAGGGGTTCTTCTGACCGAACTCACTCAGGGAAGGAGAGGGACTTATTAAGCATTCCCTGCCTCAGGGTACAGCATGTGTGGGAAGATGAGAATTTGCAAATTAACAGGTGGTAACTTCTGCCCTTGGAAGAGCCTGATCTTTGAGGTGAGACACTTCTAGAAGTAGCTCTTAAGAGTTGATGTGAGGAAGGGCTAGAGAGAGCAGAAACTCCAGAGGGTCACAGATTGACTAGGATCTTCCCCAAATACTACAATGTGAAGCTCTAGAACGGGTGGTGGTGGAGTGTGTTTGTGTGTGGTGGTAGTGGTGGTGGTGGGGGAGAGTGTGTCAAGGTTGCTTCTGTACTCTTTGGAATCCTGGGCAAAAGTGAGAAACATGTGTGTGCGTGTGTCCTAGTGCTTTGTTTGGCACAACAAGGGCAGGATACTGACTGGGTGAAATACACCAGGCTGAATACTACTTTGTCTCAGTACTGTCATTTACTGCTGAATGACCTCAAGTAAGATACTTAAACTTTCTGAGTCTCAGTTACTCATCTATCAAGGCAGGAAGTTGAACTAGATGGTCTCTAGGGAGCCATCAGTTATAAAATTCTGTAGCTTTTAATACTGGCAATACTTGAGAAGGCATAAATAAAAACAAACCCCTTTGATTCTGTATGACCACATTAGGAGTGTGTGTGTGTGTGTGTGTGTGTGTGTGCGCGTGCGCGTGTGTGCACGCGCGCGTGAGCATGTGTTTTCTATCTCTTTGAAAGAATCTCATTTCTTCCTGACTTCTGCAGGATCCTATTTAGTAAAAGCTGATCCAAGCTTTGAATATCTGCCATATTTTGCTCAGAATAGGAAAGCTCAGCAGATGCCATTCACTGCCCACAAATGGTTTGTGACCTTCAGATAAACCCGAAAAGGGGGTCCCCCATCCTAGGATCAATCAGCCAATCTCAGCCTCTCTTTCCCTCCCTCTCTCCTTCCCTCCCTTCCTTCCTTTTATCTTCCCTCCCTCCTTCCTTCAACATTTACTTTATGTCAGGCTCTGTGCTAACTGCTTTACTTATAGCATCTTAACTAATCCACACAACAACCCTATGAGTTAGGTTTTATTAGTTTCTCTATTTTACAGAAAGAGAACCTGAAGCACAGGAAGATTAACTTCTTTTCTAAGACGTTAAGTAGTAGAGCCAGTGGTTACATACTTGTAGCCACTACATTAAATACTGTCTTTTGAAGGTGTCCTAGGATTGCTGCATGTAATATAGTTGTTGCATAAAAATATGTGTATTTTTTTAGGCATAGACATGAGACTGGTAATGAGAGCCATTCATTTTCAGAATTATTTCTCTTAAGGCTCAGAAAGCATAGGTTACCTAAATGAACTCAGGGCCTCTGCCATCCAAGATAAAAGGCTAAGGACCCAAAGGGTCTGAGGCTGTGAGCACTACACGCCCCCTACCTACCTTTTGGACTGCATTCAGAAAATAGTTTCCTCTTGTGAAGCCTCGTTAAGTGCTTTCATAGTCATCGATGGAGTTCTTTAGCCAAGGCATGAAGCCAGGCCATTTAGTGTCTGCTTTCTGCAGAAGCTGGCTTGTCCTGGCAGCATGCATGAAGGGCAGAATAAGTGCTCTCATGTGAGTGCTTTTGCCCCATGTCCGCTGCTTCTCAAATGCTGTATTGAGGATACACACGGATGTTAATTATAGGAACTGAAGGAACCTTAAAGAGATCATCAGATGGTGCCTTCTGTTGTTTCATAGATGAAGACACAGAGACAGAAAGGTGAAGTGCCATGTCCAAAACTCACAGAATAAGAAAACAAACAGAATCCAGGCCTTCTGCCTCTGGTCCACACTAAGACTGATATGTATATATCTTAATCATGTTTTTTTTGTTTTGTTTTGTTTTGTTTTTGGCTCTCTGGAACTTTGCACACAAAGTATGTTGGGAGACGTAGTTTATCATCTTTTAGGGGGAAAAATAGCCCATATAACATAGCTGTTAAGTTTTAAGGAAAATATTCATTATTTCACACATTTGAAAAAATATTTAAATGGGCCATTTTTGTTTTTTCACACTCACAAAAAGCAAAGGTTTTTTGTTGATAACATATTATCACCTAAGATGTGTACTCTAATATTCTAAAATACAGGTAAATAATATTGTACAGTTATGGTAACAGTGTAAACCTGAACTGAATTTATGGGAAGTAATCAGTAGGAGCTCTACTCATGATTTTGAATATCTTTGAACCTATAGAGTTATTTATAAGAAACCTTATCTGTAATGAAAAAGTCCATTAATAGTGACTTCCTAAGGAAGAGAACAGGAGGAAAAACTTCATATTTAAAATTTTCATTTAAGATCAGTTAATATTTTCCCAGATTCAATCATTTAAATTATATTTTATTTTTAGCAAGTGGAAATCCAAAACATGAAACTCAAAAGCAATGTTAGAACATGGTCAACTACCTTTTTATATTAATGCGTATCATTGTAAAACACCGCTCAGAGGTTTTATTTCTCTCTGTTTCAGAATGACACAAGTAACTTAAATTTTAAAGTTTAATGTGAGACATGGGAAGAGAAATTTATTGTTAATTTCTTTCTTTTCAAAATATGGTACTAGTTGCTCTAACTAAATGTCTATTGAGTCTTTTGTTACAGTATAAACATTTTAGTTCTCATCTTTAATCCTAACCAAAAACAAAACAAAACAAAACAAAACAAAATAAAACAAACAAAGTAATAATTTAAATCATATTCTAAATTATTTTTATTTATTACATTAGGTTTCTGGTATCCCTTGTAGAGTTTTCCTTAAAGTTAAGTGTTTTGTTTTGTATAGAAATCTTTTTTTTTTTTGTAACAAAATACTATGCAGTTGGTCCCATTCTGTTGAAATCATAGATACTTTTCCTGTGGTATTTGGAACTGTTCAGTGCCTAGGATGGGTATAAGTTACTTAAGTGTTTATTGAATTTAAATTGATGTGAAGGAATCTTTGGGAATTATTTATTGATGAACTGAAAGGTTCTTTGGAATTCACTTGTGTTTTTATTTTTATTTTTTTCATCTCATTTTGTTTTTTTAAAATATATTTTTATTGATCTCAGAGAGGGAGGGAGAGGAAGAAAGATTGAAACATCAATGATGAGAGAGAATCATTGATTGGCTGCCTCCTGCATGCCTCTACTGGGGACTGAGTCCGAAACCTGGGCATGTGCCTTTGATCAGAATCAAATCTGGGACTCCTCAGTTCGAAGGCTGATGCTCTATCCATTGGACCAAATTGGCTGGGGTTTATCTCATTTTAGAGTGGAAGAAATGGAAACCCAAAGGGCTAAAGGAATTTGCTGGAGTGGCACAGTTCTTCAGTGGTAGTTTGGCAACAATGGAAACCATTATATATTGAGCACCTATTGTATGTTTGGTACTTTATATATAGCAGTACATTTAATTCTTAGTACTCTTTGGTAGTTAAACTTCAGAAAAGTTGAGCAACCTGCCTAAACTGCATGGCTCAGTGATTGAGTGTTGACCTATGAACCAGGATGTGGGGCGTGCAGGAGGCACTCAATCAATGATTTTCATCACTGATGTTTCTATCTCTCCCTCTCTCTTGCTCTCTGAAATCAATAAAAATATATATATTAAAAAAAGTTGAGCAACCTGACCAAGGTAACATAGCTAGTAAATTCGGGAGCCTAAATAAAATTTAGATCTATTTAGCTATGAAGCTTGTATTATCTTTCTACTACCCTATACTGCCATGTCTTAGCAATTTTGCTATCTTCTTATTAAAAATATAATATGGTAATGGCTTGAAACAATTAGTATATTTGGCCTAAATAGGCGATATACACACTCTTTTTAGGCCAATCATAAAAGCAAATCTGTTGTATAGTGAGAAAAACATTAGGTTTTTATACTTAAGTCAGCATTTTGCCTCAAGGCCCAGTTTTGTCTCTGACTGGCTATATTACCTGTCTGGAAACCCGTTTTTACATAATTAAAATATGGGAATGAACTTGCTTATATCCCGATATTTTTTATACCTCTTTGTTCTGTGAATTCTTTAAAAAAATATATTTTATTGATTTTTTACAGAGAGGAAGGGAGAAGGATGGAGAGCTAGAAACATCAATGAGAGAGAAACACCGACCAGCTACCTCCTGTATACCTTCCATGGGGATGTGCCCACAACCAAAGTACATGCCTTTGCCTGGAATGGAACCTGGGACCTTTCAGTCCGCAGATGGGTGCTCTGTTCACTGAGCCAAACCAGTTTTGGCATTCTGTGAATTCTTAAGTGGCCTATCCAAATGGCCAACAAGTAAGCTTTGGAATAGGTGATACACATAAGCACAGTCCCTGGGGAACTGATAGTGATAGGAGAATAATATGTTGAGGAAGAGGAAACTAAACAAATATCAGACTTGCTGCTTGGTGAAAAGGCAATAGGGTAATGGAAGAATGATCACAACAGAATGAACATTAGTGTCACTGGTTTGCTGATTCCTGAGGGGGTCACTTTATCTCCTTCACACACATACACCCACACACTCCATCAGTGATTCCACTATAGATATCTGCTTTCAACAAAACAGGGCGATTTGCACAATATAAAAGAAATGACCATATTGCTCTAGGCCAAATATTTCCTATGTCTCTCTTGTAGGTCATGGCAGTGGTGAAGAGGTTATTATAGGGACATCACAGAGATTTTTGCAGTGTGGTAGATCAATATGTTTTTAGATAACTTCTGCTGTTGATTTTCAATTATTTCATCTCTAAATCGAATAGTAAACTATATCTTCTTTGCAATTATTTTACAAATTAAATGAAGACTTGTTATCTCATAAAAAGTTCAGTAAATATACTGCATTGTAGTTACTGTCTTCTCAAATATTATCTTCAGCTGAACATAACTGTTTTTAGTTTAGCTGTATTTAAAATAATGTATAATTTGCCGAAACTGGTTTGGCTCAGTGGATAGAGCATCGGCTTGCGGACTGAAGGGTCCCGGGTTTGAATCCAGTCAAGGGCATGTACCATGGTTGCGGGCACATCCCCAGTGGGGAGGAGGCGGCTGATCAATGATTCTCTCCCATCAATGTTTCTGACTGTCTATCCCTCTCTCTTCCTCTCTGTAAAAAATCAATAAAAATATATTTAAAAATAAAATAAAATAATGTATAATTTAAATTAGTGGCCTGGTACATGAAATTTGTGCATAGAGGAGGGATTCCCTCAGCCCAGCCTGCACTCTCCAAGTGGGGACCCCTTGGGAGATGTGTGACTGCTTGTGGGATTGGGCCTAAACAGGCAGTCAGGCATCACTATCACATCCTGGGACCATTAGCTCCTAACCACTCACCTGCCTGCCTGCCTGCCTAATCACCCCCAACTACCTCTGCCTGCCTGATAACCCCTAACTTATCTTCCTTTTGGCCTGATCTCACCCCCAACTGCCCTCCCCTGCTGGACAATTTGGTTCTAATTGGTCGGTTTCTATGCTAGTCAGCATCAAAAGCTCCGCCTCCTAGGCAGCCATTGGATCCTCATTGTTCACCCAGATTTGGTTCTAATTGGTCAGTTTCTATGCCAAGTCAGAGTCTCTGCGCCAGTCTGTGCCTATCAGGGAGGTGGGGCTGATCAGCAGCCCCCATGGAGGTCCAGAGAGAAACAGAGGCATGCTTCTGGCAAAGCCTGGAGAGAAAGAGAGAGGCAATGGCTGATCAACAGCTGCCATGGAGGCTGCAGATCAGACCCTGCCTTTCTCTTTGGGCTTCTCTCCAGGCCTGATCCACAGCCCCCTTGGAGGTCAGTGCTGGGTTGCCATGACTTCTGGTTGATTAAGCCTTTGGTTGTTTTGGATGTTATAGACCCTGGGTTTTTATATACAAGAATAATGGTTTAGTTTCATCCTTAATAATTGTGAAGGCTTGTAATGATTGTGGATCCTGGTGGAAATAATGGCCTTAGCAACAAATGTTGGCTCTAGCCTAGGCCACATCCTTTACTTATGGTGTTACTATGGTCAGCAATTGCCTTTTAATTCTCAATTTCTTCTTCTGTAAGTTGAGGGGGTTGGACGAGGTGACCTGTAGGGCTCCTTATAATTCTGAAAGTCTATGATTATGCACATCATCAAATATGTCACTTTAATTTTTAAGTTTTGTTTGATTATAATGCTGAGATATATTAATATATGGTCATTTAAATGCAGTTCATTTATATATATACCGAGTTTGACTTTGTTATGGTCATTCATAGAATATTTGCAAAAAGCCTTCTCAATGAACACCGAGTTAAGTGAACACATACAAACACACATATGTGCACACATTGAAATGAGAACTCCATTTCAAAATAAAGATAAGCATGATCTGAGATTCCAGATCTTAAAAGATCCCCTAAATTACCTAAAGTAAACATATTGCTATATCACAGGTTTCCAAAGAAAGGGCCTCAATATACCTGTGTTATTTCCCACAGGATAATCAACGTTTAGGCATTTTGGAGCTCCTTAATTACTCTTAATAACAACCTGTTTCAATTTCCCTCTGTAGTTATCTTTAAAATTTCAAACAGGGGCATTTATTGTGGTGCAGCAGTGGTACAGCCTTACTTGCCATTTTCTAGAACAAGCATTTGGGAACAGACATGGGCTTTCCAAGACTGCTAAAAAAAAAAAAATAACAGGAGTGTATGTCTACCCTATGGAGAGGGAATGGGAGCCCCAACTGGACTGACTTATAGCCTTAGCTGCTGGCTAACTGAAATTTTACTTTCCACTTCAGAAAGGCAGCAGTCTGTTGCTCCTTGTCCAGGCTTTTAAGGCTACTCTTTTCCAACATGCACTGTGGTTTTGATTATGTTGTAATATTAGAGGCTCGATGCACGACATTCATGCAAGAGTAGGCCTTCCTTCCCCTAGCTGCCGGCACGGGCTTCCCTCTGGCAACAGAGACTCGGGCTTCCCTTGCCGCCCCAGCTTCCTCTGGAAGGTCTTCCTGAAGGATGTCTGGTCTAATTAGCATGTTATGCTTTTATTATTATAGATACTGAGATGCCAAGAAGGGTGTTGTTGATTTATTTTCACTTGGTTGGTACAGAATCACCAGGGCTTTGTTTGTTTTCTCTTTTTATTTCTGAATTGGTATTCACAGCTAAACTACTAAAACGGTACATTGAGATTTTGATAATGTTGGCAGCTTGATAGCCATTATGTCAAATAGGCAGTCCACTGGTTGTGGGGAGCGTTTGTAGCCAACAGCATTATTAAGCTTCTTGCCCAGCACAGCTATGGCATATGTATTGGGGTTGGTTTTACTGGTCTATGGCCTTCTTTGCTTTTCAGCTTCTAGTAAAAACAAACAAACATGTTTATATGTCATTTCTGCTTTGGCTGGGCATTTATGCATTTCCGTTTTTCTTCGTACAGGGAAAAATTTGACCTATAAAAATGTTTAGCTGGATAAGCTATTCTGTGAAATGCCTTTTCAATTTTAGAAAGGATTAATCCTTTTGGCTAAAAGTCTTTCTTAAGTCACTCCACCTCACACACCTTTTCTACAATGCCAAACTTAGTATAGGTGCTAAGACTGGCTTTTCCTCCCAAAAGATATTATAGTGCTTCAACACCATCATAGGACACATCTACAGTTGATCTTTGAATAGCACGGGTTTGAACTTCATGTTCCACTTATACACATATTTTTTTCAATAAATACTGTAAATGTTTTCTCTTTCTTATAATTTTATTTTTTTAAGTGTACAAACAATATATATATATATATATATAACATATAACATACAAAATATGTGTTGTTTTGGCTGGTGTGACTCAGTTGGTTGAGTGTGATCCCATGTACCAAAAGGTCACCAGTTCAATTCCTGATTAGGGTATATGCCAGGGTTGTGGGCCTGATCCCCAGTACGGGGCATGCTAGGGGTAGCTGATCTGTGTTTTTCTCTCACATTAACGTTTCTTTTTCTCTCTTCCCTTCTCCTCTTCCTATCTCTATAAAAAAATCAGTAAGAACATATTTTAAAAATGCGTTAATCAACTGTTTAAGTTACAAGTAAGGCTTCTGGTCAACAGTGGCTATTATAGGTAAGTTTTGGGGGAGTCAAAAGTTATATGTAGATTTTCTCCTGCATGGAGTTGGGGGCGTGGTCATGACTCCTACACCCATGTTGTTCAAGGGTCAACTGTAGTTTCATTCCCTTCATTATAGGTAAAATATATAAAAAAAACACAGAATTAAATTTTATTTGACCTTCAAATAATTTTCCCTAAACAAAAATACTATTATCTCCCTTTTTGTCAAAGGAAATCTCTCTCTCATAGTTAACTAATACTTCTAATTAATTGAGATCCAGTTAATTTTTATTGAATATAATATCTGTTGTAACTTTCCCCCATTTAAAACTATAATTATATAACTAGTTATCTGTCACAACATCCCCCTATTAAAAACTATAACTATAATTTTCCCCATAGAAAAACTATATAATAGATTTAAAACAAATTCTGTCTAGTCAGGAAAGTACTTAAAGCATCTATAACTTGAAAGGAAACTTAAAATTACCTAAGATTTTGCTTTATTTCTTTAAGCTACTTTTTTCACCACTCATGTGTTCTGTGCGATGTGTATGCCTTTTAACATATTTATGGAATAACACAACACATGGCTTTTATCTGAGAAAGAGAAAAAGGCATTATAATATAGTATAATATATTTTGTTTTCTATTCTAAGATGCACATTTTTTACATTTTGATGTCACTCAAATTGCAATGTCTTATGATTGAAGGCATGTCCTTTTCAATTGACATACATTCCTTTCAGTGGTACACAATAAAATAATGTATCTTTCAGTAAATGGAATTTTATATTTTATTAACTATGGTATTAGGAAATGGGAGAATAAATTTCAAGGTCTCTGCAACTATAAAGTTCTTTTATCTTCTATAAGTTATCAAGGTGCAGCAAAATACTGTATGCATATATGGAAATAAAATCTAGACCTTCCTAATGTATATAAATTAGATTGTTACTTATCTTCATAATTTTCCTTAGAAAGACAAACTATACTGAAACATGTAAACACATTTTGTAAACGTTTTTATTGATTTCAGAGAGAGGAAGGAAGAGGAAGAGAGAGATAGAAACATCAAGGAAGCAAATCCCCTTGCGGTGGGGTTGAGCTCACAACCCGGCATGTGTCCTGATTGGGAATTGAACCATGACCTCCTGGTTTGGGCCACGTTTTCATTTTAATGTATGTGAAATATATAAAATATTGGGCTAGAAAAGCTTTAGAAACTTTCATCTTCAGAATACTTGAGGTAAGGATTATCAAAATCATTCCCACACCAAGTGGCAAAGCATTTCACTCACTCTGTGGGGAAAATGCCTAGGACATTGCGAGTAAAAGAGCAGTCGTAGGTCAAACATAGAAAGAAATAGCTCTGTCTTTCCTTCTACAGTGCTTAGAAGTGTCAGGGTGGAAATAAAACTTTATGGTACAGCCAAGTAATTGGTTTTGGTTAATGAGATTTATGTGGAATCGTGGAGGTGAGAGCTTTTTCTTTCTTTTTTCTAGTTAGCTGCCTGGAATGGAATAGAGTTTGGTTTTCCCCTTGTTGGATGCTTCAGATCACTGTGTCAAATAGTGTTTCTTAACCTCAGCACTACTGACAGTTTGGGCCAGGCAATCTTGTATTGTATGGTCTGCAGTAAGATGTTCAGCAGTATCCCTGGCCTCTGCCCACTAGATGCCAGTAGCAACCTCCCTGCCCAATGTGCCAATCAAAAATGTCTACTAACATTGCCAAACATCTTTAGGAGGGCAAAAATGCCTGTGGTCATAAGTTGCTGGAGTAGAGGGGACACATATAATTGTTCTATTCTGGGGCTGTCTTTATTTCAAGGACTCTATATGTATGTGTATGTGAGTGTATATGTGTTTGCATATAAGTTTGCCAAATCACATTTCTATTTATTTATTCATTTATTTACATACTTGGTGGTTTTTTTTGGAATGTAAGATTAATGCATATATAGAACCTGAAAAAAAACCCACAACAAACAGAATGTGAACCGGAAATTTTTCATGGATCAATGGAATGTTAAATACTAGTAATTTAAATTTATATGTCATCAAGGCTCAAAAAGAACTGGCAAAATTATTTGCAGAATCTGTTGGTAACATGGTTTCATTACTTTTATGGTTACATGCTTTGTATTTCAGGTTTCCCATTAAAGTATTCATTTTGGAGAGAAAAATGTGTGTGTATATGTGTATATACATTGGGGGTGATGGCATTTTTTAAAAGAAGCCATGTTTTTTTTTTTTTTACTCAACATTCTGGGAAAGCTCCTTTTTGGTGAATTTGAATTTTAGAAGTAAACAGGATTTTAGAGATTATATAGTCCAATTTATTTTTGCTTTTACAGGTGAGGAAGTTGAGACCCAGGGATATTGTGACCATTATTTATATTAGCTATGGCTGCAATGAATTGGTAGTTTATTAACAGGCACAAATAAAATGATTCTGAGTCACCAAGTAAATGTTAATTTATGTTCTTTTTTCACTGCTCCTAAATCTGGCTGTGCATCAGCTCACTAGAAAAATCTGATAATATATTCCCAGGCTCTCCCCAGACCGTGTGAATGAGATAATCCAAGGTAGGTTTCAAGTGTCTTATTAAAGACAAAGTCTTTGTAATTTATAAGCAGCTTAAACACCAACTTGGGAAAAAGTAAACAGTATTTGAAATATTTTTAATCCATTTTACAAGATTTTAAAAATAAAAATTAAGCACTAGAAATACTTAGCAACTTCAGCTGCAGGTTGTTCTGGATAGCTGAAGTATTCCAATATCGTGAATAATCCTATTGGTAGAGGTAAAATGACTAGCAGGTTCTTTATGAAGGCAGGGAGGTCACAGGCACTCCTCCTTGGAATGATGAGACACCTTTTTTGGTTTCTTCTGTGTTTCCTCACCTTTAAGATAGGGGCATTCATTGGAGTCGCTGCCTCTTATTATTATTTGTCTCCTTATGGAAACACTTGAGGCCCTGTGTATGAATTCCTGCACAAATGGGCTCGGGCCGGCCCCCCCAATCAGGGCCGATTGGGTGGGGCCAGCCGGGGGGAGAAACCATTGGCTGACTGGCCCTGCACCTTGGTCAAACTCCTAGCTGAACTCCCAGTAGAACTTGGTCAATGGGACAATTTGCATATTAGCCTTTTATTATATAGGGTCCTATGTCCCCAATCAGTTCTATATGTCTTTCAAGTGCAAAAACTACATTTTATGAAATTCCATACTCAGTGCCTTGCAAATTTCAGGGAGGTGATATAGAAGAGAGAAAGAGTTTAGGATTATAAATTTAGATTTCAATCCATGAGCTTCCACTTTCACTTACTGTGTGACACTGGGCAAGGTATTTAACTCCCCCTATGGCTCAATTTCTTTGTCACCAAAGGGTGTAGAGTACATTGTCATAAAGAATAAACAAGCTTATATATGTAAAGAGCTTAGCATAATGTCTAAAATGAACTATTTTAAAAAATTATAGAGTATATATGGTGCTGGGCTGGAATACTGAAAAATGACAGACAAAATCCTTGTCCTCATGGATTTTTTTTTTTAATGTGTGTGTGTGTGCACTGGGAGGAAGATAGATAATAAATAAGCAAAATAGATATCTCTACTAATAAAAAAGGTAATATTCTAATTAGAGTGGATGACTTCCAGACTACCTTCCAGACATCCTTCTGGACAAAACCATGGTGGTGGGGCCAAGGCAGAGGTGTTTAGGGACAATCAGGCTGGCAGGGGAGAGCAGTTAGGGGGATCAGGCTGGCAGGTAGGTGAGCAGTTAGGAGCCAGCAATCCCAGATTACAAGAGGGGTGTCCAACTGCAGGTTTAGGCCCAATCCTGGATTGGAGATGGTGCAGGCCAGGCTGAGGGGGAACACCTCCTTCCTCCCCCAGCTACACAAAGTTTATGCTCCCGGCCTCTAGTAGGAAATAATATTTGATAGAAACAAGTGCTATAAGTAGATATATAAGATAATGTGGTAAAGAATGACTGAGAAGTAGGGTGGGCTTCAGATCTCTCTGAAAAGGTTACTTTAAGTTATGGGAAATAAAGGATGAGAAGGACACAGCCTTGGAACCATCTGAGGTAGTCCTGTTTCAAATAGAAAATAGAAAATAAAAAAGGCCCTGAGATAGGAATAAGCTTTTAAGTGCTCTAAGAATAGAAGAAAGTCAGTGTTGCTGGAATGTAGTGAGAGGTGGGTGATGAGGCAGAAGATGAGAGTAAGGTATACAGAAGGTGTTCAATAAATGGTTAAAATGTTATGGTAATATAGAAACATGTTAAGTGCTTAAAATATTTGACCCCTGTAATAATATGTAAATTGTGTATGTATTTTCATTTTCCCCCCTTGGATAATTTTATTATAAAGTTCTTGTTTTATCTTTTGTCTACCTATTTATCTTTCCTCCTTTCAGCCTTACTTTACTGGACTCACCCAATTTCTTTGATGATATTTCAGTCAAAGAATAAGCTATTTCTAGTTGTTCTATTCTCTCAAATATGAATAGATTAACTGGAATATTTGAAAGGTAAAAGAGGTAGAGATAGAAAGCCCAGAATTTCTTGCAAAAATCGGTTGGGTGTTTTTCTTGCTCCCTGACTTAAACTTGTAAAATGAACCACTTTCCAGACACAGAGTGCAGGAGAATAAGGGGGAGGGGCACAGCAGATAAACTCATGGGCAAAACATTCTTTCCCACCCCTCCCCCGCCCTGGCCCAGCTTGCCTAGGATGACATCCTGCAGGTCCTTGACTTCCCTCAAGCTGAGGGCTGGCAGGTCCTTTTATGGTGAGGTTTAAGATGTCCAGGTCAGGGGTTGTCTGAAGAACTGCGAACAAGAGGCACAAGGCACAGAAGTTAGATCAGAAGAGCCAGAAGCAAGACCACGAACATTTGGGACATTAATTTGGAGGAGACAGTCTTTGCATGACAGGAAAACAAGTATAGGCAGAAACGTATCTCTAATGAAGCATATTAACATCAGGAAGATAGGATTATGGGTTTTAGGAAATAAAATCACCATTAGTTTTTCCAATCTAATAAGCGTGGAATTTAGCTTCTTTTTAGTTCATTTTTCTTTTCTCTACTCTCTCCATTGTTTATTAATTATACTAGAGGCCTGGTGCACGAAATTCATGCACTTGGGGGGAGAGGGGGTCCCTCAGCCCAGCCTGCACCCTCTCTCAGCCTGGGAGCCCTTAGGGGATGTTTTCCAATTTTTGAAATTTTAGATCCAACTATGCAGGTCCTCTTGTTTCTAGAATTTTTTTCACTCCCTAGAGCACAATTTTAAATACATTTTTGGAAAGGATCTGTGGAAGGTAAAACTTTAAGTCTTCCCAAGTCTGAAAATGTCTTTGTCTTCATGCATGATTGATTGTTTGTCAGAATATAGAATTATGAGTTCAAAGTAATTTTGCCTTTAGAATTTTAAAGACCTTATATTGTTGTTAGCATTCATTTTGCTGGTAAAAAGATTGATGTTAACTTGATTTATTATATCTTTGTAGCTAATCTTTCCTCTTCATGAAAACTTTTAAGATGTATTTTATTTTTTGTTGAAGTTTTGAATATTCATGATGTGCTCAGATCCAATTCTTTTTATTCATCAACCTTACCACTTAGTTGACCCTTTTAGATTTCTCCACTCAGAAATTTCTTTTTATGACTGCTTATAATTATTTCTTCCTATCCATTTTCTCTTCTTGGAACTTCATAGACTGATTTTTATATTTCTTAATGTTTTTGGAATTTTCCATCTTTCTTTCTTTTGTTTTACTTTACCTTCCAGGAGATTTTCTTATTTTCTTCTTCCTTTATAAAAATTAAATTAGTTTTCATTTGTCAATCTCTTTGATTTCCATGATCTCTTTCTTGCTATAATTATTTTCTTTTCACAACTGTTTAATTTTCTTAAAATTTTTGTTAATCTCATTTTTTTGAGAATATAATAAAAACATTTATTAAATTACCATCAGATCCCTGATTTATTGCTGCTTGTTCCAGATTCAGTTATTTTGCTTGTTCATACAGGTTCTTCTCCTTCATACTATCAGTTCACTCCAGTGTGATCCTTAACTCATCAAGTTATGATTAGAGGGATAGGTTAATTTATATAGCTAGGTGGCATACATTCTTATGACAGAGGTGGAGGCCTCGATCCTCAGTAGACTCTCTCTTGACTGTCAAGCTTCATTCACTTTTGATGCCTGAGAAGAAAGTTGGCAATCTGTAACCCATCCTAGACCTTTACTCTATGAGAACTAATAACTGTTCTAGAAGTTTTAGCTCTTCTCAGGCATATTTTTCAATGTCTTCCCAGAACAGCTCTTGTTATTAGCTGGGAATAAATGCAATCACTGCACACAAGGAGAGGGTGTACCAACTCAGGTAACTGCATAGAAGTCCTTCAATTCACCACCAACTCTACTGGAAGAGTAGTTTCCACCTCTGTCCCCACCTTCTCCTGGTGTGTTCTTGGGTTAGCTAGTACTAACCTGGTTTATCATTAGTATGATCCCAGAGAATTATGTTACATATTTGGTCAGCTTTCTCCTCATTCATTCCCTCTTGTACGGATTTACAGCTGTTACAGTTGAATGTGGACCAAAGAGGTAGAGATACATATGCTTAACTCACCAACTTGAATAAGAACTCAAACTCAGATCTTTTGACCAGACTCCTTACCCTTACACCTATGAGATGGACATCATATTCAACTATTTTACTTACTCATTGTGTGTCCTCAGGCAAATCATTTCACCTCTTTGTGCCAAACATTTCTTAACTATTATGTAGAGAGAATGGTATTGACCATATAGTGTTACAGTATAAATTGGGGATGATAATATCAGTCACATATAGTTTCAATGAGAATTTTAAAGGGAATTTAGCATAATGTTTGACACATAATAAATGATAACTTAAAAACTAGGGTTCAAAGCATACAAAGCATAGTTCACATCTTGGATATCTAACTAAAGCTCCTTATTTTAAACTTTCTTGGAAGTTTTTATTAATTTTTAGAGAGAGGAAGGGAAAAAAAGAGAGAAACATTCATATGAGAAAGAAACATGGATTGGTTGCCTCCACATATACTCTGATTGGGGAGAGAACACATAACTGGGGTATGTGCCCTGACTAGGAATCGAACCTGCCACCTTTTGGTGTACGGGACGATGCTCCAACCAACTGATCCACATTGGTCAGGTCTAAAGCTCCTTATTTTAAATTTCAACTGGGAATATGTTTTACTTAATGGCCTTATTTATTATTATTTTTGGATCAGAAGTGTCCACTGGTACACTTCTCTGAAAAATTATTATGCACACCTGACTTGGTTTTATTGTATAAAATATAGCAACTAGAAAGAAGTCATTTAGCATTTTAAAATAACTGCAGATTATCATCTGGGTAACCTGACATGAAGAACTATATGAATAAGCCAACAGAAAAAAAAAGATAAATTTAAGAATTTGAGATTTAACAAAAGGCACGTTTTCCCCTAGATATTATAGCTGAACACTAACATAAATGGCATGTTTAATTAAATCATCAAGAAACTGAAAGCATGAGATTATTATATATTTTAAAATAGATTATGGTATTCACATTAGACATTTATATTGGCGAACAAACTATACTTTATTACCTTTTCTTTCTTAGCAATTAAAAAAAATTATGACTTAGGATATATTCGATAACTTTCCTGAACCTTATTTTCTTCCTCAATAAAATGAGAAAAGTACTTACTCTTTTATAGGATTGTTATTTGAATAAGATGAGTCAATATAGGTGATCTCTTTGTATTGGGTTCCCTGACAAGGGATTGTATCATTCCATTCAGAAAAGCTCATATTCAAAGACGTGATATAAGGAACACTGGGATGTGTTTGCTAAAATGTCCTCTTGTTATTTAAAATTTAAATAAAATGTACTTCAGAATTATTCCAGTGAAAGAAAACCACAAAAAGAGATAGGCATGAAGTCTGCTACCTCTATAAAAGCAGCAGACTCAAAAAAAATATTTTTGAGGAAAACAGTCATCTATGATCAAATTCTAACCCTTAGTAATTTTACAAGATGTGCTGCACTTAACTTTGAAAAAAGTCTCCCCCAAATACAAAGATTGTATTTGTAGATGTCCCTTCTGATTGACCTTACTTCATTATATATTTGTTGAATCTTAAAAAAAAAATCAAACTTTAGTTATTTTTTTTCTCACACAAAATGTACAGATCTTCCCAAGGAAGGTGTGACCTGAATTCCAAAAGTCCTTCCAAGAACAAGAAGCCAGACAGATGGAAGACGTTTGTCACTATGCAAAGTTTTGGCAAGCTTCTCTGGACATGTCTGCTGCAAAATAATGAGGGGGAGGAGAACATTTTCTTGCTTTACAACAGACTGTTGTCAAATTCTTCTAGATGTTCTAGAGGGGATTGGACTGTGTCCTCGGCTCTTTTGCACTTCTGATAGTGATGAGCTTGAGCTAAATGACAGAGATACTGGGTGTTGTTGTGAACCAGCTTTTCTTAGGATGAGTCCCCAAGTGAGGAAGTTGCCCAAAGATGACTTGTCACTGAAACACGAATCTAGACTTTTCTACAGTTCGATGGTAACAGACAGGAAATCACTCTTCCTTCCCTTAAAAAAAAGTCTCTTTTCTTTTCCTTGATCCCATCTCATGTCCATGTTATTTGTGTGCAAAGAATTTTAATTATATAATTGCTATATATTTAATTACTTTGCTCAGTTTTTATTTTCACAAGTATATTTTAAACATATTTGCATGCTGCTACCTATAGAGCTAGGCAACTTCTCTATTGCTCTCAGTATGCTACTGCGGTATAGTTGTAGAAACTGCCCAGTCCCAGATGGGTACCCAGATTGTCTTCAATTCCTGGCCATTACAATAACACTAGGCCAAGCTTGTATCCTCCTTTATGGACTTGAGCAAGGATTTCATTGAAAGATAAACCCTAGAGCAGGATTTCTGGGTTATGTGGAGGAGTAAATATAATTTTATAAGATATTGAAAGATTGCTCTCTAGACATGCTGTTTCAGTCTACACACCCACCAGCAAAGCATAAGGGCTTCTAAAGCATCATTTTCCTGTCAGCACTTGGCATTATACGGCTTTCACATTTTTTTGCCAGTTTAATGAATGTGTAGTAGCCTCCTCTTATCTTAGGGGAATATATTCCCCCAGTGGATACCTGAAATCGAAGATAGGACCAAACCCTATATATTCTGTTTTATCCTATACATACATACATACATATATACATACATACTTATGTAGTTTAATTTATAAGTAGGCACAGTAAGAGATTGACAACAATAACTAATAATAAAACAGAACAATTATAACAATCTAGTGTACTATAAGTTATGTGGATGTGATCTGTCTCTCAAAATATCTTATTGTATAATATCTTCCTTTTTAAAAATATTTTTATTGATTTTTTTACAGAGAGGAAGAATAGAGAGTTAGAAACATCGATGATGAGGGAGAAAAATCTATCAGGTCTCTCCTGCACACCCCCTACTGGGGATGTGCCTGCAACCAAGGTACATGCCCTTGACCAAAATCAAACCTGGGACATTTCAGTCCACAGGCCGATGCTCTATCCACCTAGGCAAAGCAGTTTCAGCAATACTCCCCTTTCTGGTGATGTTGTGAGAAGATAACATGCCTATGTGATGAGATGAAGGGAGACATAATGAAGTAAAACAAGGGTGACTGCAATACTACACCAGTCAATCTGATAACTGAGCTGGCTACTAGGTAACTAATAGGCCGGGACCATATACAGCATCGATACGCTGGACAGAGGAATGATTCATGTCCTGGGAAGGAGGGAGCAGGGCAGGACAGCTCAATATTTTATTATACAACTCAGAATGACATACAATTTAAAACTTATGAACTATTTCTGGAATTTTCCATTTAATATTTTCAGACCATGGCTGACCATGGGTAACAGAAAACACAGAAAGTGAAACTGTGGATAAGGGGGACTCCTGTACAGTGATATCTAACTATTGTTTTAACTTGCATTTGTCTATAGTAGTAAATTTAATCATGTCTTTATATACTTGTATTTATAAAGCATCGCAAGAGATCCTGGTGTATTCTAGATAGTATTTCCTTATCTATTTTAGACATTGTAATATCACCCAAAATGTCATCTTTCAGTTAACTTTGTCCACAATCACACTTTTCTTGAAAAGGGTATTTGATTTATTTAATCAAAAATACTTTTGGGTTTAAGAAGTTTTTCAATACCTTGTCACAAAAATATTCTCCTTTATTTATTTTAGAGAAGGGTTGGGGTGTGAGAAACAGAGATAAAAAGAAAGAGCAAGAGAGGGTGGGAGAGAGAGAGATGGAGAGAGAGATGTGGGGAGAGAGAAAGAGATAAAATAAATATGTTTATTTATTTTATCTCTTTTTATCAGCAATAAAAATATATATTTTTTAAAAATACACAAGCCGCCGAAACCGGTTTGGCTCAGTGGTAGAGTGTCGGTCTGGGGACTGAAAGGTCCCGGGTTCGATTCCGGTCAAGGGCATGTACATTGGTTGCGGGCACATCCCCAGTGGGGGGTGTGCAAGAGGTGGCTGGCCGATGTTTCTCATCGACGTTTCTAGCTCTCTATCTCTCTCCCTTCCTCTCTGTAAAAATATCAATAAAAAATATAAAAAGAAATACACAAGCCAACTTACAAGAGTTCCCAATTGCCAAAGCTGAAGCAATTTGAGCAACAAAATAAATAATGATAATTTTGGATTCAACCCCAAAAATAAATACTGCAACTTCATACTCAAATAACTTACTAAATAAATAAATAAGGAAGAAAAAACTACTCTTTTTCAAAAAAATCCAACTGACAAATTTAGAAGAAATGTAGAGATAGAAAATTATCATTAGAATAACATGTTAGTAATTGGTTCAAGTAAGAACAGCTGACAAATCCTAAAATTACTCGGGAAAAATATATGAAGAATTAGGGTATTTGAATAACCTCAAAGCATCTTTCCCAAAACATCTATTCATTATTAAATAGTGGATTTATGATATGTCAAAAATTCATTGATACTCCCCTCTCCAGGATAAAGTTACTTCACCTCCCCTTGAGTGTGGGCTTAACTTAGTGATTCACTTAAAGTAAGGAAAGGGGAAAAACAGTAACGTCAGAATGGGGAAACCTGGCAAATATTATATTAGCCAAGTGATCAAGGTTAACATCAGTTGTAAAACATACTGATACTATGTACTCAGAGATATAATGCAATGAGAAGGGCAGGTTACACAACAATCTATCCTAATAGCCTAGGGCCCACAGGACCGTCGGAATAACCCAACAGTGGGCCCTGGGCTCCTGGGGTGTGGTGGTGAGAAGGACCACTCTACCTCTTCCCTAGCTGCCAGCTCCCATCCACCAATGGTGAATGGGGAGTCAGGGGTGGGTGGCAGGGGATGCAGGCCATGCCAGGCCAAGGCCTCTGCCCCCTAACCCCCCTTCCCCCCCACACAGAGGGCGAGCAGGCGGGAACGGTGGGGCTCTCGGTGGTCCCTCGCCCTGGCCTTCAGCCTCCAATCCCCAATGGTGAATGGGGAACTAGGGGAACCAGGGTGGGTGGAGGGGCATGTGATGACACCAGGCCAAGACCCCGCCCCCCATCACCCCATACACAGAGGTTGACCAGTGCCAAGGACAAGGCCGGGGTGGGGGTAGGGGTGGGGGTTGGGGTGGGGGTAGGGAATGGCTGACCTCTTGGTCCCTGACCCCGGTCCACAGGCTCCGATTGCCCTATGACATACCAGTTTCCATTAGTGGGAAGAAGATACAATAGAACAGCCTGGAAGCGGCAAGTCTTTTTCCTCATTGATTTGCTATCCCCGGGCTCTAGAGAAATAATGGCCAGGTCCCCTGTTGGGTCCCTCGGAGCCCCGTCTCTCCTCCTCTGTTCAGCCCTGCTGACCATCGGGTGTCCCCGAGCAAGAGGGAGAGAAAAGCTGGACTTAGCAATGCCACCCCCCGCGAGGGTCGGGGGTAGCAGAGGGACGTGGTGACTTAGGAGTCACACAGACGCTGCCAGTTGGACCCGTATAACCTCTCTGAGCCTCGGTTTCTTCATCTATAAAATGGGCATAATAGTACCAGCCTCAATGGAATGTTAGGGGGTGTGCATAAAGGCTCTCAGCCGGCGCCTGGCAGGCACTAAGCGCTCCCTGTCGTCGCTGTGATTATCTGCCCCCTGCCCTCACTGGGCTCAGAACCCGTGTTTAACTAGCAATGTAGGCAGGTGTGGAAATTGCCTGCTCCGTGTCCAGGGGGGCCCTGGGAGAACACGGATTCCGGGTTCCCGGGCAAGATGGCTCTGCAGTATGAAGCCCCTGAGGGTCAGGAGTCCAGCCGGATCCCAGCATGTGCTCCCTGGGTCTCCGGGGCAATACCCGCTGCCTCCCTCCCTCTCTCCCCGGCACAGTCCTGTCCTGCCTCAGGTGTCACTCATACCAGGAACCCCTACGTCATCTGTGTGCACATCTGTTCCCCAGCAGGTCCCTCTCCGTGCGCCTCCCAGCTCTGCCCTGCACGTGGGCAAATCACTTCACCACTCCGCGCCTTTGTTTGCTCATCTGAAAGCTGGGAACGAGGGTGCCGGCCTCCTGGGGTTGTTGACCAAACCGGTCACCAGGTGAAGCCCTGAGAAGAGTGCTGGGCCTGTGTTAAGTGACCATTCAGTGTCAGCTGTTCTGTGTTACTTTTGAAAGGCCAGTCTCCTAGGTCTAGGTTAGAGCTCTAGTTAAGTATGCAATTTTACCTATATGTTCCCAAAAATTCTAGTTTAGCACTTCTTAGTTGGGACTCAGGAGTCTGTATTTTAACAACTCCACCAGAGGATTCTCATCATGAGAGAAGTTTGGGAAACGCTGATCTAGGAGTAGGAGTTCTATGAGGTGCCACTATCCTATGAAAACCCTGAATGAGAATCTTCAGCCCCTTTCGGAAACTATGAGCTCATTAGCATAATAATCCACCTGTGAAGGACCTTTGGACTCCTATAAGCATTAACAACAAAGAGTAAAAAGCCTAAGGCCCTGGCCTGGATGTCGGTCCAGTATACCAATAGATTGCTTGTTAGGTTCCCTGTCAAGGCACATGCCCCAATTGTGGGCTCAGTCTTTCTCTCTGTCTTTCTTCCTCTCTCTCTCTCTCTCTCTCTCTCTCTCTCTCATAAATGAAAACATATTAAAAAAATAAAGTTAGCAGTGAAGCCATTATGGTCCCATGGCTGCAAACTAGAAGAAAATATAACTCCAACAAGAATAGAGACTCTTAAAAAAGAAGACATGATAGGAATAAAAATAACAGAATTCCAATGAGGAAGAAAACGGGCATCTAAAGGAATGCACGTGGCTACAAGGGAAATCACTAATGAGCCTAGATTCTAAAAGTCAAACTGGGAAAAATGTATTTGCAGCAAATATCTGATAAATACTTAGCATCTTTAACATATAAGAGCTCACACAAATCCTATATAATAAAAGCCCAAAATGCAAATCAACTGAACTGAGCACTGGCAGAACGACTGGTCACAGACGCGCACTGACCACCAGTGGGCAGATGCTCGACACAGAAGCTATCCCCTGGTGGGCAGTGAGCTCCCACAGGGAGATCGTTGCTCAGCCAGGAGCTGGGCTCACAGCTGGCTAGTGCAGCGGCTGTGGCAGGAGCCTCTCCCGCCTCTGTGGCAGGGCTAAGGAGCAGTGAGCCAAGAGGTAAGGAGCAGCAAGCAGGTGGGTGGTAAAGAGTGAGGGGTCCTGGACTGCGAGAGGGATCCCAGACTTCGAGAGGGCACAGGCTGGGCTGAGGAACACTCCCCAAACCCTGACTCCCAGTGCACGAATTTTGTGCATGGGGCCTCTAGTTCTAGCATGATTATAATTAACCCTACTGAACTGTACACTTGAAAATTTTCAAGATGGCAAATCTGTGTTATGTACACAATATTTTACCACAATTAAAACTTTTTAAAATTAAAAATTAAAACAAAACTAATGAGATCCTTCTTTATCCTATGTCTCCCTTTTTGTATTCATTCTATCATAGTTTCCTAGAAAACTCTGGGTAGTACTCTCTGTATTTTGCCCAGAAACTTAGTTAGATCCACGAATTCATTTAAGAGGTGACAGTGTTGGCAAAGTTTTCATCTACTACGGTATGTAACAAGCATCTCTTTCTTTTGCCTCCAATATAGTTTTCCTCATTGCCCTTCACAGCTCACCAGCATATTCCTACTTTTCTGAATCATCTCTTTGAGGGCCTTTCATCTTCTGCCTCTACCTGGTCCCAAACCCAGTGCCACATGTTTTAGATGTTAACAAAGAAAAACAAAACAAAACAAAACAAAAACAACAACAACAACAACAACAACAACAAAAATCCCCACAAAAAACATTGAAACCTGTAAAGTATTTTAATGAGTTTATTTGAGCCAAACTGTTGACTTATGCCAGGAAGCAGAACCTCAATGAATTGAGATAATGCTCTAGAGAATGGCAGGTTACATTTCTATTTATACATTGCAATCAAAAGAGGTTCATAGGTGGGTTACATGAAATTCATTGGTGATAGATTAAGGAGGCAGGAGAAAGCAAAGCGGTGGGAAAACCCTGGGATTGGATAAAAAGTAAAAAGATGGACACATACTTAGGTGGGTAAAGGAACAATCAATATGATAATGAAAAACTCTGAGGCATCTGTCCTGGTGCCCACCACATTTGGTTGTGCCCCAGGGGCTCCAGAAGAAAAGGAAGTTACAAGTTACCCAGACATCTCACAGATATGTTATCTTAGAGGAAAAAAGGCAAATGGGCTCAGGAAAGATCTAAGTTGATCTTTGTCAGGGAAAATATCAGCCTAGGAATGACTGCCCACTATAACCTGTTTGTAGTTAAATATTTCATTTTCAGACCATCCTTTGTGGTTATTTTAGGTCTCTGAGTTTGCAAGACTGCCACACGGGCCTCCCCTGAGCTTGTCAGGTTAGCATGTGGCTCCTTTCATCCACATAGATATGTCAGCAACCCACTTCTAGGCACCAGATTCTGTGCTAGTTATCTACTGTATGAGTAGGTGACTGATGGCAATTAGTCTACCAGCATATTTTTTAATCAACTCTTTATTTCAGCATAATTTCTGCCCTGAAAATTGACTATATGTGATGTCACTGTCAATTTCTTTTTATGGTGATGGAGCAGGAAATTATTGTCTAAGGTAACATGAGTAAGAAGCAAAAGCAAAATTTCAAAACTTGCCTTCAACCTCTTCAATCTTTCTTTCCATCCATTCACCCATAGCAGTTCATGACAGTTTTCAGATTACTTGGGTGTTCTCAACCAATCTCAATCAATCAATCAATATCTCCCACCCTCTTCCTTTTTTCCTCCTTCCCTTCCATTGATTGTTTAGCTACTCCTTGCTTCTCCCTATTATATGTAGTTTCTTTAAGGTTAATAATGGGGTTTAGGAGCTAATGGAAAATGTGAAGAAATAGGCCATATAATTTTAGTCTGGCAGAAAAAAAAACATTAAAAATAAAATATTATAGCCCTAACTGGTTTGGCTCAGTGGATAGAGCATCGGCCTGTAGACTGAAGGGTCCCAGGTTTTATTCTGGTCAAGGGCACATGCTCAGGTTGTGAGCTCGATCCCCAGTGGGGGGCGTGCAGGAGGCAGCAGATGAATAATTCTCTCTCATCATTGATGTTTCTATCTCTCCCTCTTCCTTCCTCTCTGAAATAAATAAAAATATATTTACAATAAAATATTATAATATAGTGTACTAAGTAAGTTATATGAAAAAGCTATGCATGATATATTATGGGAAAGATAGGGAAGTGGCTTTTAAATCTGACTTGGAGTTCATGGAAGGCTTTATAAAGGAGATAGGTAGGAATTATCCTATATAACAAAAGTGTAATATGCTAAGTGTCAGACTGAGTGGTTCAGTCAACCATTTGACCAGTCGCTATGACATGCACCTACCATCAGGGGGCAGACATTCCTACTGGTAGCTTTGCTTGCTGGTGGGGTCAGGCTGATGGAGACTGGAAAAGAGGGCTGGACATGCCCTGGAGCCTTCCCATGGTTCCTCTCCAGCCGGCTGTTCCCCATTGTCCCTGATCGGACTGGGTGAGATGGCCCGATTGCTATCCAGGCCTAGGGACCCACCCATGCACAAATTCGTGCACCAGGCTTTTGGTAATAGATGAGGTACAGTTTAGGTTAAGGGACTTCAGATATAAAAGGATCTCAAAAGGAATGGTTTTGTGAGATAGCACAAATGTTTAGGACCCACATGTAATTTTGAATGGTCTGGAACAAAGAATGTAGGCAGTAGAATGGTTGGGACAGTTAGAGGTAAGGGAGACTGGAATATGATGTTATACAAGGAGTTTGAATTTTTATTCTTTAGGAGAGTGGAAATGCCAGGATTACATTATACAGTTTTGAAGAAAGCAGTGTTTGATACTTAGGCGCAAGGGCCCCTTGTTTGTATTGTAGCCTTTCTCTAGTCTTGGAATGAGCACTATCAATGAGTTCTGTGGTCAATTGTTTCTACCCTGTTTCACCAAAAATAAGACAGTGTCTTATATTAATTTTTGCTCCCAAAGATGCACTAGGTCTTATTTTCAGGGGATGTCTTATTTTTCCATGAAGAAGAATATGGTACACATTTGTTGTTAAATGAAAATAAAGGAAATTTATTACCTGTATATGGTACGTTAGTAGGTAGTTGTAAACACAAACCAGACAAACTGTGAATCCTACAGTATCAAGAATTTACTCATTTATTAAATGACAATCATGTCATCATCTTCTGAAACATCATCATAACAATCCAATTCCTAAATTTCTGGTGAATTTCTTGTGACTCCATTTCTTTCAGAATCAGTGGACCAAATCTCTCATGTTTAGCAATAGCACTGTCTTTAAATGAGTACTTCTTGTCAAGGTAGCCTGCTTGCAGTGCATTTGCAATGCAACTGTCAGTGATTTTCTCCCTTGAATTCTTCACCCAAGTCACAACTTCTTGCAGTTTAGGTTTCACGAAGTTTCCACGCTGATTTCTCTCCGTTCTATTTTCAATGTAGTCATTAATTTCCATGCGCAAATTGTCTTTGAATGGCTTCTTTATTGCAATATCAAGAGTCTGGAGATAGGCTGTATTTTCCTGCGGGAATCATTATCTGATCTATTTTTCTTTAGTGAAGAAATGTCTTCATGTCTTTAGTGCGGTGAGCTCTGGCTGCATCCCAGACTAGCAGACTCTTTGGCTCCCTCGCATAACAAGCAGCAGCATGAAATCGACTCACTTCCTTATGACTGCTTGTGTGGCCCAGGCTTTTTCAGTTTCAAGAATAAAAACGCCCAAAACACATTCAATCTTTTCCTTCTTGCCCTTAGAAATGATTAAAGGTGGGATTTTAGTGCCATCCAGGTGAATTGCCAAAATACAGGAAACACGTGCACTTTCGTGCACTTTTGTAAGCAGTGGAGGGAATGTACACTAAGGAGGCACCCCACTGTTCAATTGTTGTTTGAGATAATTGGCCCATAAACACTGCAGTTTCATCCCTAGCAATCATGTTGGAAATTTTGTATTTAGAGAAGTCAGCATCATCAATAAAGGACTTGCATGCAAGTGCTCGCTTAATAACTAGAGTATCTTCCAACCTAAACAGTGTTGTAGGTCTTTTTAAAGACAGTTCACTTCCCCTGAAGGAAATTATCCAGCCAGTGTTGTGATGCTTTGAAGTCTTCGGGGGCTATGTCAAACTGTGGTGCCATTGCTAGGGCAAATTCTAACCCTAACCCTGGAGACTATCACTGGGCTTGCTGGGGCCTGGATCTGGTCTGCCACTGACTGAGAACCTTCAGTCATCATGAAGGCGGCTGTGGGAATCAGGTAGTGTTACTAGACCAGACCAGCACTCACCACCTTTGCCACATCCCGTCCACTCTAATCCTCCTGTTCTTCTACACGCCTCTGCGAAAGTCTCCTCCTCTCTCCCGCCCAGCGCTCACAGCTCACTTCGACCTTCACTCCGCCTCCACACAGCAGTGACGTCAGGACTCCCCGTAAAGTCACTGGTTGCTAGACGCCTGTCAGGGCGGCCCTAGTGACCAGTTTACAATAAATTAATTTTCATTCTGAGACAGAGCCTGGGGTCCTTATTTTTGGGGGGATGCCTTATATTTCACTCAGAAGGAAACCTGTAAGTAGGTCTTATTTTCAGAGGATGTTTTATTTTCGGGGAAACACGGTAGTAAAATTTGCACACATAAAAAAGCCATTTTAATTATAACTTGCCTTCATTACAGTTTGGCCTAAGTTGTGTGCATTTTTGGAAACCAGCTAAGGGGAGGCTCAGGATTATTTAGTCTGTGTGTAGTAATATACATTAAAGTCCTTTGTAGTCACTTCAGTGTATAGCTAACTTATTGCCAGCCATTCTGGTATAGAACTTATGGTAATAATCTTACTAACCCTCCACAGTATAGCACAAATATGTAGGCCCAAAGCCATATTGTAATAGAAGTGTGTATTCATGAGTTTGTTTTTTGTTTCTTAAAGCGTTAGGACATACCAGCTAAGATCTCCACTGGTAACAATGCTAGAAACTGAATTAGTAAGCTGTTATTAACAATGTTCAGCCCCATGAGATAGAGGTCTGAACCAAGGCAGTGGTAGAGGAAACAGAGGGAAAGGGTCACCAAGACAGAAAACATGCTTGGAGTACAAGGTAGGTGACTACGCAGCTGTTTTGGTGGATGGTGAGTTTCATAACAAATGAGTTATCGCCTTGGGTAATTGGAGGATGGAAGCCCATTCACAGAAAGAGGACACGAGGCGGATTGCAAGGTTAGCATTTTAGGTGTCAGGCAAGGAGAGGAAAAGGCTGGTCTGCAGTTTAGTGAAGCACCCAGGTAGGTGTTTGGGGGATATTAGTTGCTGTATTTCCTACTCTCTGGTCACAATTTATCACACTTTCCTGTGTTTAGTCCAGGAAATAGCAGCCACTTCCTATCCCTTGGAGCTTCCCAGTGGCACCAGCTCAGAGGTGCGGACTCAGAGGCATCCCCCTTTCTTCCCTCTTCTCCCCCAAGGGGCTCAGCTGGTCTAATCTTAGTCCTCTCATTGGGGTACCTGCACATGTCTGAGCCTCTGTGTCGCCTTTGGCAGTATACTTTTTCCTCACAAAGAGAGCTTTCCCATCCCACTTAATCTCCAAACCTTCAGTTTCCCCGCAGGAAGTCAACACACCTGCCCTGAGGGCTTTGTAGGTCCCCTGGGGCAGAGGCAGAGGCGCTAATGAGGGTGAGTCAGCGCTGACATCCCAGCTGGTTAAGGCAAGCCTCATTACCTTGGGTGGTTGTGCACAGCACCCAGAAAGCTTCCTGAGCTGAGTTTAGTTTGCAGTGACTTTTTGGTTCCCATACATGAACTGGGAATTAAGAGGGAAAATCCTCAGCGATTAAGATTTCTTCAGCCAGTTTTCTCAGGGAAGAAACCAGAGTAATTGCAGCCACCTGGAATTCCGAATTAGCCATGTCGCTAAGCTAGCTGGGAGATTACAGGATTTCCACTGGCTTACAACCAAACTCTTTCAGTGGAGCAGGATAGTTGAGAACTTGACTTCATCATTACTAACAGTTGTGGGGACAAATAGAAATTCGTCTTTTTATTAGATGCCTTCTAGATAAGATGTTCACAAAAGAATACCAAAATGTTGTGGACAATCATAATCCAGTGAGAAATTTATGTCTGAAGATGACTGATAATGTAAGTGTGTGAATACCAATCTGCTGTAATGATACCTGGAATGTTGAGTTAGATCTCACTTCCGTGAGTCTTATCCCGACCACCCTTTATCAAAGAGTTTAATGTACCTGTCTCTTATCACCTGCTTCAAGTTTATTTTTTCCCTCCATTACACTTTTTACTTTGTAACATGGCATAATTTATTTATTATAGTCATCTTTTATTAGTTGTGTATTCCACACTAGAGATAAGCTCCTAAAGGGCAGGTTTCCCACCTCCCCTTGCTTATTAATATATTGCAAAGGCTAAAATAATTTTGGCTCAAGGTAGTCAATAAGTATTTACTGAACTAATGAAAGTAAGAATTTTCTGTTTCTCAGAGCATAAAGTAGAGCATGACTGGGCTTGCATGATTGTCATAAACTATGTGGAACATTGTTCTATGGAAAGTTCTGGTAGTGATGGTGGTTATCAAGTCAACAAATATTTATTGAACCTCTACTAGACTCCCAATTCCCCAGAATTTAGTATCTGTTCTTCATTCAACATACCAATACTTTAAAAAACATGCTTTGTGGTGTTACTTGAGGGTAGGGCCTATGTGGTTCACCTACATAGCATCTGTTACAGTAATCTATACTAATAAAATAAAAATATGCAAATTGCTGTACCTCCATGACACCCATCAGCCAACCAGGGGTGAGTATGCAAATTAACCAGCAAAAAATGGCAAGTTAATTTGCATATGCAGGTGCAGAGCAGCAGGGCAGGATGCCTGTTATGAGGGGGAAGGTGGGGGAGGGGGGCAGCACAGAGTGAGCTATAGGAGCATAACTCCTGTTGGGAGCGAAGACTTGCAGGCTCCCGGGTGGCCGGGAGCAAAGCCAGGGCAAGGAAGGCCTATGCTTGCATGAATCTGTTCAATGGGTCTCTAGTATGTACATAACAGACAATAAATATTTGTTGAAAGAGCAAATAAATGAACTGGGTTAAGTTTGTATATTACCTGGGAATCAAGTTATTTTTCATATGAACATTTGTTTTATGAAATTATGGTCTATATGAGTAGTATTTTGCATATGGAGGTCTGTTTCTTTGAAGGATTTCTAAGTTTTCTTTGAGAAATTTTGGGTTTTTCCTTTCAGTGTTCACCTGAAAAATAAACTTACATATATTGGGTTATCTGGTTCACAAACTACTGACAGAAGTTTTGGTGTCCCTGTTTGCTTTCTGTTTCCTTTTAGCATATTAGCATTACATAGTGTAGTACTTTGCCATAGGTTAATAAAAAAAGATCTGATTGCCTACACCTTATTGCAATCCAGGACCCTTTGGGGGATGTTGGAGAGCTGGTTTCAGCCTGATCCCGGCAGCCAAGCTGAGGGAACCCCACGGGTGCACAAATACATGTGCTGGGCCTCTAGTATACATATAAGATCTTTAATTAATCTCTTTCTGCTTCCCTCTCTTCCCCACTTCCCTCTGAGATTCATCAGTCTGTTCCTTGTTTCCATGCTTGTGGTTTCTGCTCCTGTGTTGAGTGTCTGCCCGCTGGTGTCAGTGTGCATCATAGCTCCTGGCCAGTCACTTAGGCTTTTATATATGTAGATTTCATAATGAAAATAGTTTAATATGGAGTTGTGGGGCCTTGAAAAATTTATTTTTATTTTTTTAGGTTTAATGGTTTTTGTGGGGTGTTTATATTTTACTCATATGTGAAAAATATCGTCTTCAGGGCCCAGGACACAGAATATTGATTTCATTAAAGTCCAGGTGTGACACTTCAGTGCAGGACAGATATTTCTGCTGCTTCTACTGAGAGTGGCGCTGGCGGTGGTGAAAAATAGAAGAGAGAGACCTTAGGAAAATGTACAGAGGTTGATCGGAGAAAATGGCGGAATTTTAGATATAGTTGTAGCTTTCTTTGCAGTTGTGCTTTTGGCCCTAAATTTGTGAGTTCTCTTTTTTAGTGACTTATCTCAAATGGCTAAGTAAAAGCAGTGTTTTTGTTTCTAGATTTTTCAATAAAAATGCTAATCAGCATATATGTAGGCAATGTAAAACTCTGCTTGGTTGGAATACTTTGAGACCTAAAAAGCTGTTTAAAGTCACTGCTACAGAAAATCAGAGGAAAGAGATGCTTATTTTCTGTTCTGATATGGTCCTCCCTTTCTGATTAAGCCCCCTTCATTTTCTACATCCTGACTCTGCAATGGGAAGTAGCAGAAGAAAAAAAATAAGATTGTATTGATTTATTTTATAGAAGAATACTGGGAGCAGGTATTATTTCAGAGTCAATTTTGCTACCGTGTACAGATAAAGCTATCTGGGGTTTAGTCAGTCAACAAATATTTATTATCACCTACTATGTGCCAGGTATTATATGGGGAGCTAAAGACAGTGAACAATAGATAATTATTATTATTCTGTTCTATTGTACCTTTATCTTCACTTGCTATACATTAGTTGAATATGAGTGAGCAATTTCAAAATTTATAGTGCATTATTTATGCTAATTTATCTGATTTCCAGGACAGAATACAGAGTTAGAAATTGTAAAGGCTCAGTTTAACTTGTTCTTTTTATCTTTCTCTGTTTTTAAGGGGTGTCATGAAAGTGGACATAAATCTTCAGAAAGTAGATATTGACCAATGTTCAAGTGATGGCTGGTTTTCAGGAACTCATAAATGTCATCTCAACAATTCAGAGGTAAGAACATGAAAATAGAGCCCCTAAAATCAGAAGCCCAGAAATGTATTACTTATGATCTATTGCATTTTTGTGGGTAAGTGATCAAGAGACATTCTCCTATGCAGGTCTAAATGTTTCCAAATGAACTGAAAAAGGAGTAGGAATTTAAATTTGTGCAGAATAACTGTTCATTAGAAGACTAAGAAAAGTCTGAAACTGAAATTATGTCTGAAATTTGGCATTAGTCAAAGGCTGATCTTATTTTTCAAAACGGGCTGGAAATTAAAATAGCAATGAAGTGAAAAACTTCATTGCTGGAAGGATCGACCAGATTATGCACATTTTAATGGAAGATGATGCTTGATGAAACCTTGATGCTGTTCATTCAGATACACTGCCATCTTTCAGGAGAGAGATGAGAGAGAGAGAGAGAGAGAGAGAGAGAGAGAGAGAGAGAGAGAGAGAGAGAGAATGGCAGGGAAATATTAAAAACAAGGAGAAAACTAACAGGGACTTGTAAAGGAAATGTATATGTTGGCATATATATTTCCAATTTTCAGTTTTTTATTCATGCCTTATTTCATGAGACTATGGATGGTTAGGGACAGGCATAGAGATTATAAATCTGGAAATAAGACTATCACTTGTCTTTTGTAGTTTCAGATAGGAAGTGTGATGAAATCCTGATTTTATTTTCAGTAATCTATTTCTGAGATTCAAAATGTTAAGAACAAATGTACAATAAAATTCTTGATCTTAAATACTTGGGCTACCCCAACTTTCACTCCATGAATGTGTGAGGAAAGTCAGCTTGATTTATTTTAAATAGAGGGAATAGCCGAAAATGGTTTGGCTCAGTGGATAGAGCGCCGGCCTGCAGACTGAAAGGTCCCAGGCTTAATTCCGGTCAAGGGCATGTAGCTTGGTTTCCGGCACATCTCCAGTAGGGGGTGTGCAGGAGGCAGCTGATTGATGTTTCTCTCTCATCAAGGTTTCTGACTTTCTATCTCTCTCTCTTCCTCTCTGTAAAAAATCAATAAAATATATTTAAAAAATAAAATAGAGAGAATATTCCCATAAAGGTAGTGATCTACATCTTTAATCCATTTTTTTTTCCCTTTGTGAAAGATGGTTATACATAGTACAACTTTAAGGTAAGGAATTATTAATCAAAGGGAAAATTAACAATAAGCACTTATTTGTGCCATTACTAAATAGAAAAGTGCACAGACATGTGCATAGCCCTACATGTTTGAACACGTGCCCATTGCATATTTCCCTTGTACATCCCCCACATATTCTGCCATACCCAACCCACATGCTTTCATACCTCTGTCACTCCTCAAATAATCATCTGCAGTTTCCCACTCCACTCCACACCCACCTCCATGTGCCCCCATACTCCCTACCACAATATCCCTCAACTCTGCCACCCTCTACAGGTAAGCCCTCTAATTCCCTCATAATTCTCCACATCCTCCTAAATTCATCACACATTTCCACCATAAACCATATCCCCAATTCCTCACTATCCAAGCACATCCTCACGTATCCCAGCACCATAGCCCACATTTCCATATACCTCCCCATGGCCCTCACTTCCTTCACTCCCCTACGGGCACCTAATCATGCAAGGAACTGTTTCTGTCTTGTCAATTCAGTCAAGATCCTCTTTCACTCCATTTATTTATTCTTACAGTTTTGAACATTTCTGAGTATCCACTTTCCTGTGAATGATTCTGGCATTTCTAAAGTTATGAATCTCAGTCTTTGACCTGATGAATGTTTTAGCCTGATTATTATCTCCATGCCAATGGTATATCGCCACTTAGCTTCGTCTTTTAGCCGGAGTGGATTTTTCTGTATAGGTGTCATCTGTAGGTGCTCATTTCTGTACATCCATTTTCAGTGGTGCTCCCAGGTGGTGCAATAAGCATTCTGTTTAGAACCAAAGAGATTTATTTTTCAGTGTGTTACAGTTGCTTCTGACAATCTTTGTGTAGTTTTTGTTTCTTTATAGCACACCTATTTACCTACTTATTTGGCTAGATGATCATAGTGGAAGAACCTCTTTCTCCTTTTGGAGGATTGATTTATTTTTGTTGCATCAGAATTATTAACTTTCTGTGTATTATTTCTTTTTAAAGTGTTCAAATAAACTAAGTTATTTCTAGATAAAATATTATCCTCTATCTGGTTCACAAAAATTAGATTGGCCCTAACTGGTTTGGCTCAGTGGATAGAGCATTGGCCTGCAGACTGAAGGGTCCCACATTCAATTCTAGTCAAGGGCATGTACCTTGGTTGCAGGCATATCCCCAGTAGGGGGTGTGCAGGAGGCAGCTGATGGATGTTTCTCTCTCATAGATGCTTCTAACTCTCTATCCCTCTCCCTTCCTCTCTGTAAAAAAAAAAAAAAAGGAGAAAAGAAATAAACATACATATTTTATAAAAATTTAGGTTGAAATATGTGACTTTGGGGATTATATATGAGAACACTCTATATATTTTTTGATTCCTATAGGAAAAAATGGAAAAACATATCCTAAAAGACAACCCACAGTTCAATAACCCTCTGTAAAAAAGTTATAGGAAGAGGTTCAGTGGTATAAAAGTAACATCACCAAACACTGAAATGTCTATAAGATAAGCACCCTGCCTCCTTTCCTTGCTCCAGTGCTGGAGCTGGGAGTAGGAGATCTTGGTGTGCCAGCCGAGCCCACGAGGCCCTTGGTGCTGGTCTGACTTAGCCAAGCCTGCCATGGAACTCTTCATATTTTTTTGTTGGGCTTCTCTCAGGTCCTGCTGGTGGTGCTGGTCAGTCAGGGCACCTGCAACGGTTTCATACCACATCTTCAGTCCAGTGACTAGCAATAATCTTTCAATTCCTCCCCTGTACTGATGTTAACTGGAAACTAAGAACTGGTTTCTCTTGGAGTTTCTATTGCGCAGGGAAAGAGAAAGAAAGGTATCTAGTTTAGAGCATTTTTTATCTACACTGTTTCTCCTTTGTTCCTTGTCACAAATCTGTTATGGACTCCAAGAATCACTGTGTAAATTGGCTTCCTTTGTAAGTAGTTAACATGAGTCATATCTGTAGGATGTGAATATCCATATCATTAGGAAAAGAGGTGCTCATCATGTTTACTGTGGGTTCTTTCTTGCCAATGTTTAACACCATTTCTTGTAAATACTAGAGGATGTTAAAAATTTCAAATTTATAATTGAGCCAAACTTGTCACTTAAAACTTTTTTCCTACTGTGTTGAGTTTTCAGTTTCCAAGTTATCTTAAACCAGAATTGTGAGTCTGATGTTGGAAACAAGTGACATGTAGCCATTTTAGAAAGGTGTGGAGTGGTTTGTGAGGAAAATACTCAGTGGGTACAGGGTCTATGAGGCCACTACCAGTAAGTGTTTTTTGAAGGGCCTAGTAAAGCAAGATCTGAATCGGCACCCTGAACTGGATTGCAGGATTATTCTATTTTTGCAACTGATTCAGATCATTCTAGCATGGACTTGATCACACTGTTAGCACCCGTTGAAATAATTCTTTACCTATTCTCATATCATTGTTTGCTTTGAATATACAAAATCTTCTCTTACATACTAGTTTATTTAAAACATTAAAAATGAGACTTATTATGTCTTAATGGTATTCTTTTGCATTGTTTCCATTATAAGAAAAAAAAACTTTTAATCATTTTTTGAATAGAAAATATTAGGAGAGTGTACTTGAACCTTTTTTATTATATTTTATTTGTAAAAATTATTTATGCATCCACCCATTTTATATATATATAAAACCTACAAATAATACATGCATCTTCTTTATATGTTCTGTATATTAAAAATCAGAAAACTTAATCAGGTTGAAGATAAAGATGAAATAATATTTTAATGTAGATATTTTATAAAAATAAATGCATCTGGTGACAAGCATGGGGGTTAATGGGGGAAGCAGAGGGTGACATAATTCTTTCAACAATAAAGATAAATTTAAAAAATTCATCTTTAATGCGAGCAATGTAATTGATCACAATGTTTGGAAAAAAATTTAGTGAAAGTGCTTTGATTGATTATACTTTAACATTTAAAAATGTTAATTTAATACTTAGTAATGCAGTGATTCAGAGGTCTCTAAGTTCAGTTTATTTTTATACTTAGTGTTCATGTCTATCATAGTTAAATATATACCTCAGAATGATGTGTCATTTTAAATTAAAGAAATAAATTATTGACTGTATTTGCTACATCACAATGCTCATTTTTCAGTTCCATTTACCTATTTTTGCAAAGGTTTTTGCAGAAATACAGCTGGCAATTTTTCATCCTACCTGATTTCAATTAATTGGTCCCTTCAAACTAATGGGCATTTTAATATTTCAAAATATTTCCCAAACTTTTATGAGAAATATTTTCAAACAGATTAGAACATTTTATTTCCAAGTTTAAATCTTGTGGCTACATGAGTATTTATAGTTTTTGGCAACAAAAAAACCCCATAGCACTGAAAACCATTTCCAGATATCCATTTTCAAAATGTTCAATTCAAAAGGCTTACTCATAGATTACTTAAATGTCACTTTTACTTTGAAGGAACAGCTTTGATTTTTAAAAAGATACCTGCTTGCATAGACACTGCTAACAACCACTCCTCAGCATAGAGCAGGTGAGCAAATGGGAAACATTTTTCGCTCTTCTAAAGAACAATGCATAACTAATCTTTGAATTCAGATACAAGTAGTTCACTGAGATAATCAGGAAATCTTTATGTGGGAAAAGATTTTTCAGGTCACACATATCATGATGAAGAAGTATAGATATTTTACCATTTAAAATAATCCTATCTAATGAACACCCTTACAGAGATTTGTGTCCCTCGATGTTGTTTTAAGTGTTTAAAATTTTTAAGGATTTCTCATGCAATGCATTCAATAGAAGTGTATTTTTTTTAAATCTATGAAAGACCTTATTTCCTCATCTTAGAAGGGAGAGAAATAGTGCTCAGAGGATTTGGTAATTGTTTTCTTTGATTATCTGGGAAAATCTGAACCTCTGCACTCACGGACTTGCACTAGCATTGCTGCCCTGAGAACAGGCACAGGCTAGCCCTCTGTGAAGACCAGGATAGCTGTGGTGTTAGCTACTGAGTGTCGCGGTGACAGGGAAGGAAAGTCAGCGCCCTCTCCCTTGGAGGGCTGTTGCTGTAGATTTGTAGATTTATGTGGGACGAGAAGCGGGGAAGTTACCTTGTTTGATCTCCATCAACCTGAAAGCACAGGACTCCCCTTGGAGGGCAAGGCATGTGACAAGGAGATGGCGGTTCTCAGTGACGGCTTCATCTTCAGGAGGCGTAACTATTGCATGTGCTGAGGGTGATGTATTTGCATCTAAAATTAAATGCATCCATTTTGGAAACCAAAATAAATAAATTATAAAATAAAATAATCCTATCTAATAAAGTGGGAATATGCTAATTGACTGCCCTGCCCTCAAAGAGGGTGGTCCCCACAGCCAATAAGGAGGGAATATGCTAATTGACTGCCCACCCTCAAAGATGGCAGCACCCACAGCCACAAGATGGTGGTGCCCAGTCCCTTCAGCCCCATTGGGGTGGCAGGCACATGGCTCCCCGCATGCCTGCCCCCCCAAATACCCCAGTCCACTCAAGCCCCCAAGCTGACCAGAATGAGCCCGGATGGTGGCTGCCCAGCTGCCCAGCTGCCCAGGGCTGCCCGAGGCTCAGGTAACCAGGGTCGGCTGAAGCTTGCACTGCTGGCAGTGGCAGCAGCAGAGGTGTGATGGGGCATTGACTTCCCCAGTTCGTCAGGTTGCTTCCTGTTCCTGAGGGGTCCTGGTCTGTGAGAGGGGGCAGGCCTGGCTGAGGACCCCCCCCCCCTCCAGTGCATGAATTTTCATGCACTAGGCCTCTAGTTTACTCTATAAATTCACTCAGGTGGTCAAATGTAAATGCTAATAAATTGCAATTTGAAAGCAAGTTAGGGACCAAGTAACCACTACCAATATTTCTGTCTTGAAACTCCTAGTTTTCCTTTAGGATATCTAAGTGCCTTTTCAACAGTGTAGTCATATGAGATGTGGACTGAGTGGGGACATTATTGTCAATTCAAGTCTTAAATATTAGCAAAGCTTAATTTATTTCTTATTTATTTATAAAAAATAAATGTAAGTATAAGTCCTAGTATTTTCTTCTCACTGCCTATTAACCTCTTGTGTTCTCTGCTTTGATAGGTGGGTCATCAGCTCAGCCAATGGCTTTATATAACTCCAAGACAGTTTTCCAATATCTTTTTTCTTCTATTGAATATGCTAGATATGAATTTACTTATAACTCCTTGATACTCCATTAGAGATAGTTAATGAATCTCTGAAAATATACTTTTAAAAAATGTAAGAAAGGATATAATTTAGAACACAAGAAAAATATTTAATGCAAAAATTTAAAGAAAGCAGAAGTTAACAATTCTCTTTTGAAAGCCCTCTTACATACAGAATATACCTTACTCTTTGGTAATAGCAGGGTTTTGAGTATTCTTCTAGAGTGAATAAGTGAAATTACTTAGAAATAGCTGTATATTACTTCTCATCTGAAGGCTGTATTCTCACCATTGCTTTCCTTTTCTCTAGAAAGGTTCTGCTTTGCAAATATATATTTTTAATGTATAATTGTTCTGTCCAATATGATAGCCACTAGCCAAATATGTTTATTGAATTGTAAACCTATAGATATACATAGGAAGTGATTGCATGGATTTGTGTTAACTTGCAGTGAAGATTGTCGTAGTTGGTTACAGAGTCTTATTTGGGTCCTATGTTGATTGGAATGCTCGTCAATTCTTTGAATAATGACATAGGAAACAAGTAATTAGTAATAACAAATGCACTAAATGTTAAAAATCAGAGACTAAAAATATATTGCTGAGTTGGAGAAATAGACATCTCTATCAAGATGAAACTTAATAGGAACAATGGTAAGATCCTAATTGCGAATCAAAAAACCTATCATTTTAAGCATAGGAAGAATGATGTGGTTTAGTTGTAGCACTTGTGAACAATATTTGTGAGGATAATTGAGTCAGCAGTGTAATATGGCTGTAAAACAATAGCAAAAGCCAGCTTAGTCGTAGGTTATCCTCATTATTCTAAGCTTAGCAGAAAATATCTGAAATAGTGTCATAAGGAATATATAAATTGAATATAGAATATGTTCCATACATTTAACATTTTATATTTAATATATAATATATGTAAATACTGAATATACTGTATATAAAAGTTGAACCCCATTTAGAAGAGAAAAAATAGTATTACTAAGAACTTTAAAACCTTTTTAAAATTTTTATATGTATATTTATTTAATTATTAAAAAATTTGTTTTTTAACAAATGAAAGAAATGGAGTTGGTTTTCCAGGGAAGGCCCATGGAATGATTTTTCAACTGTTTTTAAATATGAAAATAGCTATTATATCCATAGCTATTATGGATATTTATACTTTTTCTTAAGTAAACCAACAGGAACTACAGGAAGATCTGTTTAGCTCAATGTAAGTGGAACTTTTTAACAATTAGAATTGTCAAAATATTGAGAATGTATATTTTAAAATAGGAAATTGTAAAATTAAATGTCAGATTTGTTCAATCACATATTACCAGGTGAAGGTGCTATAGGTTTTAGTATTTTCAATAGTGAAAGGTACCACTTGACATAATTTTGCAAGGCTCATCAAAATTTGATGTAACTTTGGCTATACATGTCTCTGCAACCCTGAGGGGGACCACTGAAAGGTGTTTTCATCCAAAAACAATGCTCGTGTTCTTGTACTGGCAATATCTTTATGTATTTGGGTGCTCCCGTATTGGGTGCATATATGTTTACCAGGGTTATTTCTTCTTGTTGGATTGCTCCCTTTAGTATAATGAAGTGGCCTTCAATATCTCTTTTTATGTCCTTCACTTTGAGATCTAATTTGTCAGATATAAGTATTGCTACCCCAGCCTTTTTTTCATTTCCGTTCGCCTGGAAAATCTTTTTCCATCCCTTCACCCTCAGCCTGTGTGCATCTTTTTTCCTGAAGTGTGTTTCTTGTAGACAGCAGATATATGGGTCTTGCTTTCTTATCCATTCTGTTACCCTATGTCTTTTGATTGGAGCATTTAAACCATTTACATTTAAAGTTATTATTGATAAGTAGGTATTTGATGCCATTTTTATTCTATACCCCTGTGTTCCTTCTTTGCTTCCTATTTCTTCATTTTTACAGTAAACCCTTTAGCATTTCTTGCATTGCTGGTTTGGTGGAGATAAATTCCTTTAGTCTTTTTTTGTCTGTGAAGCTCTTGATTTCATTTTCAATCTTGATTGATAGCCTTGCTGGGTACAGTATTCTTGGATTCAGACCCTTCCTTTGCATGACTTTGTATATTTCATCCCATTCCCTTCTGGCCTGATGAGTTTCTGTGGAGAAATCAGTTGCTAGTCTGATGGGGGTTCCTTTATATGTGACCTTCTGTCTCTCTCTAGCTGCTTTTAAGATTCTTGCTTTGTCGTTGTTGTTTTGCACTTTAATTATAATGTGCCTAGCTGTTGGTCTTTGGGGATTCATTTTGCTTGGGACTCTACGAGCTTCTTGTATTTGTATGGTTTTTTTCTTCTCTATCTCAGGAAAGTTTTCTGTCATTATATCTTGAAACAGTTTTTCTATGCCTTCCTCTGTTTCCTTTCCTTCTGGAACCCCTATTATTCTAATATTGTTTTGCTTTGTAATGTCCCAAAGTTCCCGTAGGCTCTCTTCCTGCTTTTTAATTTTTTTTTCTAAAAGCTGCTCTAATTGGGTATTTTTTTCCATCTTGTCTTCAAGCTCACTGATCCGGTCCTCTGCTTCATCTAGCCTACTTTTGATGCTTTCTATTGAGTTCTTTACAGTAGCTATGTCATTTTTCATTTCTTCTTGGGTCACCTTCATTTCCTCTTGGGTCTTCTTCATTTCCTCTTGGGTCTTACTCATATTGTCAAATTTGTCTTCCATTCTTTTTAGCCATCCCATGATCATTACTCTGAATTCTTGCTCTGGTAGGTTGCTTGCCTCTAAATCGTTTACTTCATTTTCTGGTGATGGCTGATTTTCTTTCATAGGCAGGTTGTTTCTTAGCCTCCCCATGATCTATCTTTTTAGGATGCCTGTTTATGTAGTTCTCTCTCTCCTGCTTAGATTTAAAGGTACAAAATACAACACAACCAGGTACAACACACAAGGCACTGAACAGAAAAGCGTTTGCAATATTAATATCCTCCAATAAAGGTGACTAGAACCCAGCTAACAAAATCATACAATCAAATAAACAGAATAAGCAAACCAATCTTACAAAAAAGCATAAAACTTTGATATAGTTAGCATTTAGCATACAACTACAAAGGGGAGAGAAGGATTTTTTTTTTTTTTTAAGGACAGTGACAAGGTAGGTGCGAATGGACTTGGAGTAGGGGGTTGGGGGTTAGATATACACTGGAAGGGTGAAATTTAGGAGGGGATAAATAGAAAAAAAAATAGGGAAAATCTAGAGCAGTAAAGAGTTAAGATAAGCAGGGCACCAAAGGGAAAGGGTTAGGAAGAGAGTGATGGCATAAAGGTAGGGTTGAGTTAGAATAGAGCGTTGGAGAAGGAAAGGTATAGTCTTTTGAAATGTAATCCCAAAGGGGAAAAAAAGAGAAAAGAAAGAAAAAGAAGAAAAAGAGAAAGAAAAAAAAAAGAAATAAAAAAAAGGATTATAATATGTCACTTAAAAAGTAGTAATAAAAATAAACAAAAGAAAATAAGATAAAAAACATAAAAAAGGTAAAATAGTAGTAGTAATAATGTTGATTACCTATAAAAATGAATTAATTAAAAAGGTAAAATCAAGTGAGGGCAGATGAAAAAATTTCTTGAGTAAACTTTGCAATTAAAGTAGGTAAAAAAACAAAAATTAAACAGTTAAAAAGTAAAAATTGAAAATTAAACAAAATTTGCTGTAATGAAGGTCATTCAGTTTCTGTGTTGTTCTGTCTGGTACGCCTGTTCCCCGTCTGGGCGGTAGTTGCAGATCCCTGTGTTTCACTGTTCCTCCGTGTTGATTACAAGTCCTGATTTATAGGCCGATCTAGAGACCATATGTGCTTTAGCCTCTGGGTGGCATTGTTTCTGGATGACTTCCAGGACTCTAAAGCCTTTCTATCTTTTCCCCCCCTCTCTCTGTGTCTCTGGAGTATGGAGGGCTGGGGGCGGGGCGGTCCCGAGCTGGCTGCACTCCCCTGTATCTCTGTGGACACTTCTTGGATTCAGATCCAGATGTGCTGCTCCCCAGATATCCCCCCTCCTAGGAGCCCAGTCCACAGACAGGCGTGCCTGGGGCTTCCTGCAAATCCAGGCCAAGTCCTTCAGCCTCGGTGCGCCTGGCGCTGCGCGCGAGCTGGTGCGCGAGAACTGGTGGGCGGGGGTTGCTGCGCCGAGTGGAACTCAGTCAGAACTACCGGGCCGAGGGGAACTCACCCACCGGATCGCTGCGAAATCTGAGCTCCTCTGAGATCAAGGGTTCGCGCCGACTATGCTCAGTTGGTGTTCCTTGGGGCTGTGGATAATCAGGCCTCCGACTCCAACCTCCTCCCTTCCAAGATGGCGAGATCTCCCCGTGCGCGCAGGCAAGTATCTCCGGTAAGGGACCCAGCCGCGGGTGGTCAGCTGTCGGGGGCTCCCTGATCAGCAGACCCCAAATTTCCTCTGGTGTTTGCCCGTCTCCTGGCTTGTTGATCAGCACTCCTAGCGCGATCCTCCGCTGCTCTCTCTCTCTTCCTCGGGACAAGACTCAGAAACCGCCCATCTGCTCTTCCGCCATTTTCTCTCCTCCTGGCAATATCTTGAATTCTAACTCTGCATGTGGATATGCCTGCCTAACCTGATATTTTCTGATTTTTCTCTCAATGATAATGATAAAGCAAACTATTATTTATCATTGCCACCTTCATTCAAGCTAGCTTCTGGGATTTGATTTCCATTTACTCATTAAACATTTTGAGGGTGGTAGTGCAAGATTAGTTAATTTTGATGGACATGAGAAGAAAAAGCAAAAGATTAATTGACATTAGATTGCAAATCTGGGATAGTCTAACCCAGAAAAAAGGCAATACAAGGGAACGTCATTAATTTTTTTCTTTAATCTAACTTGCTCCTTTTGCTATCTAAATAAGCTCCTTTTGCTTATGAGAAAATGACATACTTTACAGTAGTAGATAAGCCAATTTTTCAACTATAAGAAGGTCATTGTATCTGCTGAATGACATTCCTGTGTATATATTCCATGAATACAGGTATATATGTCATTGGATTGTATTACCAATCTTCTTGTTGATCTAATGTTAGGCCCTATGAAGTACTTGAATTAGAATGTAAATGGAGAATACTGTCTGTCTATTTAAGGTAAATAAACTTTCTGTATCTATATATCTATTCTCTATCAATCATCTATCTATCATATAGAACTTTATGAACTTTGTGGGCTACAATAAATGTTTAAAAATACAAAGCTATTACAAGATCTTATTCATGAATGTTATAGGTGAACACACAAATATAAGGTGTCTCAAAAATGTGTACATACACTTTGAATAATTGTAAAGGCAGTGTTTATTAAAATTCATTATCAAAAATGAGCTGTCAGCTGTTAAAGGGTGTATACATTTTTGGAGACACCCTGTATATTTGATAAGATGTGCTAGAAATGAACTTTTCTTTAGCCTTAGTCTGAAGAGTTTATGAAATCCTCAAAAGCCACGTGTCCCATTAACACAAGTTTGTTTTTCAGCCTATATATATGAAAATAATTGTTTAACAATATAAAGACATATTTATTTTTCTAGATCTAGAGTGGTTTTATGTAATTTAACTAAGGTCATAACACTAGCAAATGGTAGTTCAGGAATTTGAACTATCAGAAGGTAGTTTGGGTGAGAGATGATTGTTTGGAATGAAAATCACTGGTAGGGGCCCATGCGATGATCTTGTTAGTCTTGTGGTTCTACCTGTGAGAGCTCAGTTAAGAGTCAAGCCCAAATCTTCATTATGTGGGAAATTAGGTGTAGACCAAACAAGAAGAACTCATCTAGCTCTTGGATGGTTTAAACAAAATTTCAAGAGGACATGGTAAACTCAGGTACAAATTTGGGTTAGGAATCAATTTCCATCTTCAGGTGTAGGTGGCAGCAGCTGAAGTTTCTAAGTAGTGATGGTCTGTTGGCTCAATATATAGCAGTAACTTGGAATGGTAGGAATGTCCAGTTTGAAACAGGACCCACTGATAAGATCCATCTTCTTAGATACAAGTTGATCAGGGCTGTATTCATTGTCTGGACACCAGCTAAGAGGGCAGGTATTAAGGAAGAGGACTGACTCCCAACAAGGAATTAGAATACAAATCAGAATGTAGGAATCAAAGAGCATTGCAGCTCATTTGGTACAGGAATGTCAAGGGGATTTTGTGTGGTTATGATAATCTATAAATGAATCTTGCTGAAGACAAAACACCTAAATGCTGCTAAACTTCTCTGTGGCATAGGGTTAGAGTGGAGCTGAGCTTAAAGGTGGGAGATATACAGCATGTGGCAGCTGGGCTAGAGTGGCAAGAGGATTGGCTCACACACACACCAATAGTATCAGGCTTTCTTGATCTTTTCAATTCAGTGAGAGGACATCTGATGAAATAAGAAGTTAGTGAACAGATTTGGAATATGGGGCTAAATTTATAATGGAGCCAATCAGGAAAAGAAAATCTCTACCTATTAAACCTTTGCTTTTGTCACATTCAGTAGCAGAAAAATTGCTACTTGTCCAATTCTAGATATGAGAAGCAATCAGAATACACAGTGAGTGCTTAGGGGGGTTAAATATAGCTTTGCATCATTAGCTTATGTGGAAAAAAAAATTCCATTATGACAGCAAATCAGATCTAATCTGGCACTCCCTCTGCTATAATTATATCAAATATAGTGGAAACTTGTCAAAGGTTTTGGTGAAAAATGAGGCTACTGATGCTTGGCAGCCCCCTTTTTAGCACAGTGAAGAATCATGTTGCTTAGTTACAGCCCTTGGCTGATTTAGAAAGATTTAGCTGACTGTATTATGCAAGAGTTAAACTCCATTCCTTGATATCTATTTTTTTTTTCTTAAGGGAAAAGCCTTATTTACCACCTTCATATTTTTTTGGTATCTTCAGGATAAATTTTGATTCATCATTGTTTCTCCCTCCCCAAGGCTTGTAGATTGAGAGAGGGAAAAAAAAAGGTGATACAAGTAGAACACAAAATTTTGAAATTGCTTAAATACTTTGCCCTCAAAGTAATGAGCAAGTGTTCATTTAGAAATATTTGTCATTTTAAGTCATTGTGCTTTTCTTCTTCTTTCAATATATTCACAGTTTGGGTTGCTATTGTCTTTATAATGCAAAGGAATGTGTACCATTTAATTATAGTTTTGCATTTCAAAATACAAACTCAGATATTGGTGTTTGGAGAGGTGTAGGAAATAGTAAGTATAATTGGTGAAACAGGAATAAATGTAGGGTTTGGAACTGGAACCAAAACAATGAAAACAGAAAGATTGAGAGAAAATCAAACAAGGAGGAATTATGAATGAAGAAGATTTAGGGCAATTATTGTACATTAGGTTAAAAAATGTGTAAAGGGGAAAATGTTAGCTGTGTCAGAGCTAATTTCAATGGGATAAAAATACTAAAGGACTCAGAAGTTTGGAGGAGTCTCTAAGATGCTTTGGGTCTATGCTCTGTCTCCAGAAAGAAGTACGGTACTTTATACTATTCTAAATATGTGGATATACAATTTATTTTTATAGCTCATCAAGAAAGAGAGCAGTTTCTCAGTAATGCTTTTTATTATCTTAACATAATTATTGTAATGAAGCAAACCATGACCTAATCTTGATTATGTAATTATTTCAGTAGATTTTACTATTGACTTGTCAGTACAATCTCTGTTTTATGCATGCAAAAGCAGTTTTTCCTGCTAGTGTTTACAATTCCATGATCACCTGGAGGAAATTCTATAGAGCTGATTCTATATTTACTTCCAGAAATAGGATAATAAATAATTGGCTCTACAGTCTGTCCCCATTAAAATTCTAGTTTTATTGAAGCCCAGAATTCATAGACTTAGAATCTAAACCATCTTGCTTATGGGCTTTATTGTAATGCAGGCCTGTATATCACCTTTATTTTCCACCTTTTAAAATACTTTTGTCTAAATATAGTCATTTTCAAAGTATAGTCCTGGGGTCTCTAGGGTCCTCAAGACCCTGTCAAGAGCGTCTGTAAAGTTAAAACTATTTGCATAACAATTCAAGGACATTATTTCCCTCTTGAACTCTCTATTCTCCTAGGAGTATGCAATGGCTACCTAAGATATGATAGATTCAATGAAGAAAGAAGTATGAGAATCTAGTCTAATAAGCCAGGTTTTGAGGAGATTTATAGGTATCTAAAACAATGATACTCCTTTTGCTATTATTTTTTGTCTTAAAAACATATTTTTCCCACAAATATATTATGTATGTTAACATGTTATGGGATTTTTGATATTTTAAAATAATTAATAAATATTTCTTTTATTTTCTCTGTTTTAATATTTAAAATGGAAACTCTCACTGGATGTAGCCAATATGAATTAATCGTGCGAGGAGGCGCCCCGCCCCTCACCGTGTGAGGCGGCATTTGTGGGGGGCTGGGGCCTGTGCCTGACTCTCAGTGTGCCTCAGCCCCTGCCTGTGTCCACACTAGGGCTGCCTCGCTAGCTTGGGCAGGCTCGCTGTCTCGGTTTCTGTCTCTGCTCCGGGCCTCACCTGCTCGTGCAACCTCCTCCTGCCTGGTTGTGACCCGCTATGGAGTCCCAGCCTAATTTGCATATTACCTATTTATATATTGTAGATGATCTTTGGTATTCTCAGTAATTTTCTAGTGTAAACAGGAAATTTACACTCAGGGGTTTGATCAGTGTGCTCATCACTGCATGATTCTGACCTTGACTCCAAATCCTGGTTTTTATGCTTTTCTCTCTTTCTTACTTTGATGATTCTACTGATATACTTCTACACCTCACTTCTCCCCTCCACCTTCTCTCCTAATAACCTCAGCCTGAGATTCCACTGAATTCTTATCCCAATTCCATTCAAATTGTTGGATGACACAAGGACAATAATAACATTATTTAAAATAGCTACTTTTCTAAAATGAAATGTTATATATTAACTTTGATATATATTTTTAACTGTAGTGAATGCATGCAGGTAATGATCTTTATGTATTACTTCACTTATTAATAATGTGAGTAAAGAAATTAATTTTTAAACAAATTTGACCAAAACATCAAAGGATGGAATATACTGTATTTTACCTTTCAAACTGGAATTTTCAATATAAATTGAAAATAATTTGAATACTGTAGCCCAAAGTATATATAAAGATCAATGTGTCTGTTTAGCTAGTGCTATTTATTATTAAGTGAATATTCAGGTAATGCCTTCTTTTGAAGATTGGTATGCACTTTTCCTTACCTATCATTTGGTAAGCTGGTGAGCAGCTATTTAATTTTTGTTCTTAATGAATGAATCATGAATTCAGTAGACATCTTTCTTTTTTGGTGTGAATTCAATGTACATATCATCAATTTGTTTTCTCTCATTCTTACAACAACTGACTTTAATTCTAGTCCTAATCATTTCTTGCTTGGACCTTTGTAGCATTTTCCTTTCTTCAGTTTATTCCTTTCCAATTCATTTTCTGCATTGCTGCCAACCTAATCTTTTTAAAAAATTGTATGATGATATATCATCCTGTATTTTTTTTTATTGAGACAATATTAATAGCAGTTAAAAGTATTGGCTTTGGATTCAGGCTGCCTATGTTTCTTAACCTCAACACTTTTAAAAAAGGGAATGATTCTATGTTGTATGTAGGATGTTTTGCACAGTACTTTCTCTAGAAATATTAGCAATTTTATAGCATGTTGAATACTTGAATTATCCATTATTTATAATTATTTATTTATATCTATATTCTGTGCTTCACTGTAAGCTCCATGAGGGCAGAAACCACATCAGTGATGTTCTGTTATATTTCAGGAGCCATAACAATTTCCATAGTAAAGGTGCTCCACAAATCATTATGGTTGACTGCTTAATATTACTCAGACTTTCCTTAACCTGTGGGATAAAGGCCACCTTCTATGTATGGCGTTCTAAATCTAAATTTCTTCTAATTTTAGAATGTACAGCTACTTGCTTTCCATGATTTGACCATGGTGTTTCATGCTGCATGCATTTATTTGCACGTGCTCTTATGTTATTGAATAACATATAACTTCCCACTTTAGCCACCCGACAGATTCCCGCCTATGCTGAAAGTACTGGGCTTTGCTCCTCAGTAACCCACTGGCAGCCTATTCCCCACTTCATGTAGAGCAGTTTCTCTCCTATGCGCCGCTATATGATGTTGTACCTATTTCTATTTTAACATCTATATTACTATGTTAAAATTATTTAAGCACTGTTAATAGCTGCATTTATCAGATGCCTGCCCTTTCACTGTCATATATGTGTATATACACATGTGTATGTAAATATATATAAAAGTATTTAATCCCCAAACAGTCCTAGAAAATACCTATTATTGTTTCAATTTTACAGATGAGGAAACTGGGGCTTAGAGATTTTTAACAATTAATATAATTTATATCTCACTTAAGAATTTGGATTATCAATTACTGATGCAAGACTACTTTAAGACAAGGGCTGTGATCCTCGTATATCTTATTGGTAAGGCTGCCATTGTAGTTAAATTAATGTGTAATATCATATTCATGTGGTAGAGTATCTTTATAGTCACTGATTTCATCACTATATCGTACTCATAAGAAAGATTTAGATGAATTCTACCATAGTTTGAATTCTACCAATTTGTCAGGTACTCCATCTTCTTTCAGGAATAAAAAATTCCAGGTAAAGCCTAGTTACTCATGATGCTCTTTCTAGTATCCGAAAGCTTTGGATACTTAGATTGTAGGTCTGGTGTTTAATTTGTTTTATATTATACCTCTATTAAAATTTACTTCATTTATTTAATTTACCCATTGCAAGCAGGTCTAATTAAAAATGAATAGAGGTTTAATTAAAATTAATGGTTTTAATTCTCATTAGGGAACTTCTATTGCCATAAACACTATAATCAACTTCTATTATTTTTAGAATCAAATAAAATCTCTGCATATCTCGTAATGAATTAGTTATGTGCTTTAGTTTCTATTGTTTTTCCCTGGTAATAAATGCATTTTGTGAAAAGGGTATAAAGAGTTCAGAGTAGGTGGCTCTACAAATTGACTAGTGATTATTCTCAGTTCACCATTGTCATGTATTTTTGTCACTTCTTTAGATTTGAAAGAATGAATGAGCACATGATGCTTTTAAAAATGTATCTTTTTCTTTGACACACACACACACACACACACACACACACACACACACACACAAAATAGAGAGCTTTGCAAATACTCTTCAGCTAAATTCATATAAATCCTCCTCCATAACCAAACCACCAAATTAAAAATTAGAATATTTTTTTGCCATCAACTTTTGCAATATATGTAAATGTATAATTGAAAAACTCATCTTCATTAATATTTAGCCTTCCCTTTCACCTTCTCCTTTTATCCCTTCCTTCTTTTGTTTTTCCTTCCTTATTTCTTTGTTTCTATTAGTCTGTTTTCTTTTCCTCTACTCTCTCTTTTTTTGAGGTGTCATATTTAACCACTGCTCTAACAAAAGTTCATTGGTCACATTAAAAACCATAGAGAATTATAATTCTTATAAAAACAAGTTATGGCAAACACTTATGCAGAGAGAAAGAAGATGGTGGTGGATTAAGTAGAAGCTACAGTGACCATTCTCCCAAGGCCAAACTGGAGTTATCATAAAATATAGAAGAATCATCCTGAATGACCAACTGAAGACTAACTGAAGAGGACCCTTATAACCAAGGATGGGAAGAGGAGCGCACAATGAGATGAGACTGGTAGGAAACCCAGACGTACAAGAAGGCTGGCTGGGCTCACACAGGAAGCAGTTGAAGTCCTAGAGGGATATCTCAACTGCAGAGGGTTCCCCCAGAGAAGTCTGTGGTCTAAACTCTAAGTTTGGCTCCCCAGCTCAGAGCACCAGAACTGAAAAAGGTACCTGGTTAATATGTAGCTGTGAAAAGTAGTGGGGTTTCTGTCCACCAGAGAGAGAGAGACAGCTGGAAATACAGGTAGCCTCTTAAAGGGCCAATGCAGAAAATTTCATGTGTAGCCACTCACCTTGGGCTCTGGCAGAGAGAGTGTACTAGAGAATCCAAGGTTTGTGGCTCTGGACATAGAGCTCAGAGGGCAGTCCTGGATTCCTGTGCTGAAACATTCCTGCATTCTGCAAAGGACATCTTTCTCAGGCAGCTTTTACCTAGGAGAGAAGCAATTTCATCATCTACTGGAAAAATTCTTGCCTCACCATGTAGAGTTTATTCCATGCTGTGGTCTACTGGCTGAGACTCATCAACTGACTCAGAATAACAATCATCCTGCATACAGAGATGGATCTCTGGGAGCTTTGAGTCTTTGCCTGATCTGCTTCATGACCTGGAGCTGGGAAAAGCAGACCTTGGGTGCATATAATGGTCCCTTCCAAATGCACCCAGCCCCAGCAGAAGGAGCCATATGCTGTAGATCATGGATAGCTTCAAACATTAACACAATTTCACTATTCCAGTAAATTCTTGTCCAGGAAAATAAAGTTGTAAATAACATAAAAAACAAACAAATCCTCCAAACCAAACCAAACAACAACAACAACAACAACAACAAAACAAAACACATTTAACAAACAGTGTAAAAAAGAGGAGTTAAAAATAATTTAACTAAATGAAAGTATTTTTAAATGTATAATTTATGTAATATGAAAATTACCAAAAATTGAACAAATAAAAAGGTGAACTTGGGTTGATGAACACACAATATAATATACAGATGATATATTGTAGAATTGTACACATGAAATGTTTATGATTTTATTAACCAATGTCACCCCCAATAAATTCAGATAAGAGCCCAGCCAGGTTTCTCAGCACATTAAATGATTCCTGGTTTGATTCTCAGTCATGGCAAATACCTGGGTTCAATCCCCGGTTGGAGCCCATACAGAAGGCAACTGATTGATGTCTGTTTCTCTCCCCTTCCCTTCCTTGCCCTTCCCCCCTCTTCCTTTCCCCCTCCCCCTTCCCCCTTCCCTTTTCTTCTTTCTCCCTTTTCCCTCCTTCCCCCCTCCTCCTCCTCCTCTTCTTCTTCCCCTTCTTCTTCTTCTTCTTCTTCCCCTTCTTCTTCTTCCTCCCCTTCTTCTTCCTCCCCTTCTTCTTCTTCTTCTTCTTCTTCTTCTTCTTCTTCTTCTTCTTCTTCTTCTTCTTCTTCTCTCTCTCTCTCTCTCTCCCTCTCCCTCCCTCCCTCCCTCCCTCCCTCCCTCCCTCCCTCCCTCCCTCCCTCCCTCCCTCCCTCTTTCCCTGTCCTTAAGTGAAGATATAAAAAAAGAAAAAAAAGGTGAATTGACATTCACTCCAGAAAAGTTCTGTGAATCCTAGATGAACATGTCCTTTAAGAATTGCAGTCATTTATGAACAAATTAAGTCCGACCTCGTTTTCTTGATCAAAGTAGTTGCCATGGAGGCTCAATTAGGGACTAAGTTAGGTTCATTTTTCTTTAAGTGACAGTCATAGGAACATCTCCATCCCAGTTTTTCTGGCTAGCATTTAAGCAGTTAGGACTGATCCTAAGCTAAGAGAATGGGATAGCTTTAGGAATGCCAACAAATTCAAGGGATCCAATGCAGGCACTAAATTCAGGTCTCCGGATCACTTTTAGGTCATAACCCATCTGCAATTCCTGGTCATTCCTGCTCTCCAACTTTGCAAACTTCTAGTCAGTTTCCCATTTAACACAAATTTAACTTCTCTAAGCAGAAGTAGTTTAACTTTCTTTGTATTACTACAGATAATAAAGGATACCCTGTACCCACAAACAGAGGGAAAGAAGATGGAGGTTTTAGAGGCATGCTATTATAGACACACAAAATACAACGTGGTCCCTAAGACAAAGCAATCAAGCACACCACACAGGTACTAATGGTAAACTCTTAAAAGTTAATATTTTCCTGATGCTTAAACATCCCCACAAACAGGCTGTGAACACCAGGTGACCACATGCACCCCTGTGATCAGGCTGGTCCCTGCCACAAGTTTCCCTCTTGACTTCCAGTGACTGCCCCCTGCGTTTGCATCTGGCATCTAGATTTCCTCCTGCAGGACCTGTAAGTATAATGTGTTTTAAAATTTACATGAATCTTCTAGGGTATTTCTGTTGGAAATATCTTTGAAATCAAAAGGGCACTCACTCCCCCATTTACAATGGTGACAAGGGTGGAAAGATTTGGAACTCTGGTCAAGTCCCTGGGAGATGCCCGCTTGTGCTCCTGGTGACTGATCGGCTCCACCATCTGTAGAGGCTTCCTTCTCATCCCAGTTCCAGGCTTTGCTCTGAGCTTTGCTCCGCCTCCCCCCTCCTGAGGGCTGCCATGATCTCCACCCTCAAGTTCAAATCATGTCCAAACCCAATGAGGAGACTGGGATCTGCTGCCCGGACATGATCCAGCAGGAAGGGTGGTCATCCTTGTTTTATGTCCTCTGGGCCCAGTCCCCACACAAGTGAACCCATACTTGGCTCTGTGCCTCTGGCGACTGTTCTTTTGGGAAGGACCCCTGCAGATATGAGCCAAATGTCCTGCTGCATCGTCATCATCCTCTTTTCCGGCACCATCTCTACTATTGGGTGCTATTTTTTTGTCAATTCGATGGGTAAAAATACCTACTTAATTGTTGCTTCAATTTGTATTTCTTTGATAACTAATAAGATTAAGTGTGTGTATGTATGTATGTATGTGTTCATAATTGTAAATAAACAATTCTTTGAATATGAAATATGTATTTTATGTAGAATATATTATGTCTGGGTAGTTGGGACTAGGTAATATATATTTTAGTAAGATTTCCCAGTTATGCTATCTATAAGCCTAGAAATTAAGTCTGAAAAAATATAGGAATGGAAATGTAACATTTTATTGGTAAAATCTGAAGTGAATTTAGTTATATTTCATTATCTTCTTATCTTAAGCTAAAAGAATTCTACTTTTCATTGCAGATTTCCCACACTGAATCTTCTGTCAGAAGTAGGAATCAAGAGGTTTCATTGTTTTATATACTTGTGGTACAAGTTATCAATTTATTTATTCACTGCAAATCCATCCTTCTTTGCCTCCTTTGTGCATTGAAGTTGAGCCCTGTAAGATTTCCCTTCTGTCAACTGGGACAACACTAAGCTTATCGGTAGATGGCATTGGAGAAGAGAGTGCATCAAGGAGGGGCTTTTCTTCCTGGTTCCAAAATGCTTTTTCATTTTGCTCTGAGAGTGAGCTGCAGTCAGTGGCCTGCGGGACACCCAGTGTCACATGCACACTCGCCTGAGTTTTAAGGATACTCAGGCAATGGGGCAGCCCCTGAGACTCACCTTCCTGAGAGTTCCACTGACACCCTCCAACACCCCTTCCTCATCTCAGGTGGCTCCTTGTACTTTTTGTAACATCTTTTATGTTCTTGAACAGATAATGTTTTATTTTTAATAGCTTGTTTAACAACCTTTTATACAAATTCTAACAACTATGTACTTCCTTGGAATTGTAGCTACCTTGTTTTTCTTGAATTCTGAACTCTGTCTTTTCAATTCAGGGAAACTGGTTTACTCTTCCTAAAATGCAGTCTGAAAGGCCCCTGCAGGCAGCAGTCATGGGGATGACCTCCTTCTCATCCTCTTGGGAATATTCTTTGGCTTTGCCTGTTGTCAAATGTTGTTTTATTTATTTTTCCATATTTTTTTGTTTGTTTAAGGAGGCAAGGTAAATCTGGTCCATCATGCTTGGAGAGGAGATGCACTTTTGTTCCTTTAAATATTAAATTTACATAGCATTATGATGATATGTTTATAAAGTGTTTGCATCAACATACATGTTACCATTATCACTGTTACACATCAGATTGTCCCTCTGGGTTCCTTTTTATTCTTCCTGAAGTGTATCCTTGTGGGGTTCATTTACTGAAGTCTCTTGGTGGGTACACCTGTTTTTATTTGTAAATAATTTTATCATCATTTTTGAAAGATACCTTTGCTAGAAAACCTGTAAAAATAAATAAATAAATAAATAAAAATCAATAAAATATATATTTTTAAAAATACCTGCAAAATAATTCAAAATAATTTAAAGGAAGCTCAGTGAAATTCAAGAGAACAAGATAAAAAATTCAATGAACTCAGGAAAAACAATACATGAAATAAAAAGTTCATTTGACCTACCAATCCCACTTCTGAGAATATATCCTAAGAAGCCTGAAACAACAATCAGGAAGAATATAGTAACCCCTCCCCCATGCTTGTAGGAGCATTATTTATAATAGCTAAGATCTGGAAAAAGTTCAAATACCCATCAATAAATGAGTGGGTTAAAAAGATGTGGTAGCTCTAGCTGGTTTGGCTAAATGGATAGAGCATAGGCCTACAGGCTGAAGGGTCTTGGGTTAAATTCTAATCAAGGGCATATGCCAAGGTTGCAGGCTCAGTCTCCAGTGGGGGTGTGCAGGAGGCAGCAAATTAATGATTCTTTCTCATCATTGATGTTTTTATCTCTTTCTCACTCTCCTTCCTCTCTGGGAAAAAAAATAGATGTTGAGAAACATTGATCAGACCATTAAATCTCAGTGGCAAAGTAGGGGAGGAAGGGGGCAGGGGAGATAGATCAACCAAAGGACTTGTATGCATGCATATAAGCCTACCCATGGACACAGACTAAAGGGGGGTGAGGGCATGAGGGGGGTGTTGGGGGGTAATAGAGGAATAAGGACATATATGTATCACTATAATCAATAAAGAAATTTAAAAAAAGATGTGGCAAATTCACACAATGCAGTGTACCTTAGTATGTGGCTATAAAAAAGAAGGAGCTCTTACCATTTGAGACAGCACAAATGGACCTGGATACTATTATGCTAAATGAAATAAGCCAGTAAGAGAAAGATAAATATCACATGATCTCACTTATATGTGGAATCTAATGAACAAAATAAACTGACAAACAAAATAGGTCCAGAAGTATGGTTACATGAAACAGAATAACAAATATCAGTTTGGGATAGGAAGTGGGAGGGATAGGAAGATATATATATGCCTATATATATATATATATATATATATATATATATATACCTATATTATATATATATATATATATATATATATATATATATATATATATGCATAATCCATGGAGGCAGACAATAGCCTGGGGAAGGCCTGGAGTGAGGCAAGGGTTGGGTGGAGAAGGGTAAAAGGGAGAAAATGAGAGATATTTGTAATACTGTCAACAATAAAAAAGAGAGAAGTTCCCAAAGAGATATAAATTATAAAAATAATCCAACAGAAATTATGGAGTTGAAGAATACAATGAATGAAATTAAAAAATGCAATGGAGATCTTCAACATTGGGCTCATTCAAACAAAACAAATAATCTGTGAATTTCAAAATAGATCTCTTGATATCATCTACTCACAGGAGAAAAAGAAAGGAATGGAAAAGAGTGAAGAAAGAGTATGTTTTGCTTGAAGCAAAACATTATTATATTATAAGTCTCAGAAGAAGGAAGAGAGAGAGGAAAGGGCAGAAAATGCATTTGAAAAAAAATAATGGCTGAAAGCATTCAAAATTTGGAGAGAGATATGGCCATTCAGTGAAATAAAGCTCAAAGATTCCTAAACAGATCAAGCCAAAGAGATTTTAAGGAAGACATCTTATAATTAAACTCTTGGGGAAAAAATCAATAACAGAATTTTGAAAGCAGCAAGAGAAAATTACTCATATATTAGGGAAAACAGTGATTTTAATCTATGCCTGAGAATCCACAGACACAGAGGGCCAACTCTATGTTATTACACATGAGACTTAATCATGAATGGATTTGGGTGTTCTTGGGGGTGGGCAGAAGTCTTGAACCCAATCTCCCACAGATACTGTGGGACAACTGTACTTGTCTATAATAATAAAAACATAATATGCTAATTTGACTGGACAGCTGAATGACCTTCCAGATGTCATTTTGGACATCCTTCCAGACAAAGCCACCATGGCACAGGCTGAGGCAGAGGCAGTTAGGGGCAATCAGGCAGGCAGGTGAGCCTTTAGGTAATCATGCAAGCAGTCAAAATGATTAGGGGCTATCAGGCAGGCAGGCAGGCAGGCAGAGTGTTTAAGGGTGATGAGGCAGGCAGGCAGAGTGGTTAAGGGGCAATGAGGCAGGCAAGTAGGTGAGCGGTTAGGAGCCAGCTGTCCCAGATTTCGAGAGTGATGTCCGACTGCTGGTTTAGGGCTGATCCTGCACTTCAACTGGCAGTTGGACATCCCCCAAGGGGTCCCAGATTGGAAAAAGGTGTAGGATGAGCTGAGGGACCTTCCCCCCATGCATGAATTTTGTGCATCAGGCCTCTAGTATTATATATAACATAGACTTTAAATACAAAGCTTTTACAAAGAAGGATTTTATATAATGATGAAGGGTCAGTTCATTAAAAGGATATAATAATTGTAAATAAATACATACCCAATATTGAAACACATAAATATATTAAATAATTATTAACATATCTGAAGGCAAAAATAGCAATACAATAATAACAGGGGACTTTAATACCTCATTTTTAACAATCCAGATGAAGAATTAATAATGAAATAAATGACTTGAATGATTCTTTAGATCAAATGAGCCTGAAAGACATATACAGTAACATTCTATCTAAAAGAAGTAGAATACATATTCTCAAGCACACAAGAAATATTTTCCAGGATAGATAATATATTAGATTATTAGAGAAGTCAACAAATTTAAAAAGATTGAGATGATATCAGGTATCTTTTGCAATTACAGTGATATAAAATCAATAATAAGAAAAAAGCTGGAAAATCCACAAATATGTGGGAATTAAACAACACACTTATGATCAACCGGTGGGTGAAAGAAGAAATCAAAAGGGAAATCAGAAAATATCTTGAGACAAACAAAAATGGCAGCAACATACCAAACATTATGGTATTCAGCAAAAGCAGTTTTGAGAGGAAAGTTTATAGTGATAAATGCCTACATTAAAAAAGATACCGTTAGGTAACTAGGAAAGGAAGAATAAACTAAGCCCAAAGTTAGCAGAATGAAAAAATAAAGATTAGAATGAAATAAATGAGAGACAATAGAAAAGATAAACTAAGACTTATCTTTTTGGAAAATATAAACAAAATTGACAAATCTTTAGCTGGATATACTAAGAAAAAAAGAGAGAACTCAGATTAATAAATTGTAAATGGAAGAGGAGATATAATAGCTAATTCCACCTAAATATGCAGTATCATAAGAGACCAATTACTAGTAAGGAGATTGAATCAGTAATAAAACACCTCTAGATGGCTGCATCAGTGACTTCTACCAAACATTTAAAGGAGAATTAACACAAATTCTTGTCAGATTTTTTCTAAAAAATTGAAGAGGAAGAAATACCTCTAAACTCATTTTATGAGGCCAGTATATCTTGATACTAAAGCTAGACAATGAAAAAAAATATGTATATAGGCCTGATAGCTGCAAAAAATTTTAACAAATTAGTAATCAAGTTCAAGAGTATAAAAGAATATATATATCCTGATCAAGTAGAATTCATCTTTGGGATACAAGGGTGGTGATTCAACATATGTGAATCAATGAATGTGATATATCTCATTAATAGAATGATGGATAAAAATCATATGATTATCTTAAAAGATATGGAAAATGAAATTGACCAAATTCTGGCTGCTGACAGATCTTAAACGTTCTTATCATACATGGAAAATATCCAACTGATTTTAAGAAAACATTTATTAGCATTTATTTTAAGCTGAATTTTCTCCTGAACCTTAAGTTTTTGTTTCTTCATTTTCTTCCAATATATTCCATATATATATATATATTTTTTTTTCTGCTGTGCAGCCTTCTCTTCTGGTTTAGGAACAACCTACTCTTCTTCAGGAAGGATCATGTCAATGTGGCAGGGGGAGCTCATGTATGGGTTAATCTGCCCATGAGCTAACTTCTATGCTAATCTTGAGAACTTTGTTCACCTGATTGTGCTCAATGATGAGAGCATTGACATTTAAGTCCTTACGTTTAGCATTCCTCTCTATTTTTATGCATGTGCAGCAAAAATTGGGAAACCTTGGGCCATGAACCCTGCATCTAGCACTCTCTCTGGCCAACTCCACCGCTGTGGTGACGGAATGACACACATTGCTCTGTAAATACTTGGTGGCTTTCAGGTGTGCATATGCTTGACAGTCTGGTCAGGTTCACGAGTATTCTCAAAGTGAACATGAATATTTGAACCTCTTGATGTGCATGATTCTGTAAGGCTTTCTGGGTCAAGCAAATAGGGAACCATTTTCAGAAGGCATGTCATGCTGCTTTCTGGAAGAGCAACACCCAACTGATCCTGACCAACATTCTCAATGTTTTTTTGTTTTCTGGTGTTTTTTTTTTTGTTGTTGTTGTTGTTTTTTGTTGTTTTTTTAACCTATCATTGGTTGTTAAGAGGTTAAGTAAACTTCTTCCTTTAAAAGAATTCTCTTATTTTTAAAAAGAAGGTAGGGAATTCTGAAAATAATATTTGGATATGGCTAGTTTTGGAGCTAAAGAAATTTCTGGTGCAGTATATAACTTTTAACTTTTTTATCCAGTGCTGAATATATATATATATACTCAAGGTTCAATGCATGAAATTTGTGCAAGAGTAGGCCCTCGCAGCCCCAACTTCATCCGGAAGGTCATCCAGAAGGTTGTCTGGACAATCATTCCGCTGTTCAGCTATCCAGTCGATTTGCATATTATGCTATTATTATTATTATATATGTAAATATTTATTGTTAAGAGTATTACAGATGTATTCCCCCCCGCCCATTGCCCCTTTCCATCCAGTTCCTGGCCCATCCCAGGCCTGCATCATCCCATTGTCTGTGTCTATAGGTAATGAACATCTATAATAATGAAAGTATAACATGCTAATTAGACAGGACAACTGAATGACCTTCTGGATGACCTTCCAGATAAAGCCAGGGCTATGAGGGCTGAGGCAAACTACCTCGGCTGAGAGGGCCAAGCCCTTTGCATGAATTTTATGCATTGGGCCTCTAGTCTATATATAAGATCTTTAGTTAATCTCTTCCAACCTCCTTCTTCCAACCCCTCTGAGATTCATTAATCTGTTCCTTGTTTCCATGCCTCTGATTCTATTTTATTCATCAGCTTATTTTGTTCATTAGATTTCTTTTTCATTTATTTTATATTGAATAAAATAATAACTCTCCTTGGCTTCCTTCATTTGTTATAATGATTTGTTGCCCTTCAGTAACTTAGAATACACAACTAATTTTTGAATTTTGTATAATTGAATTCTTATGGTGCTCTGATAGTTGGTGGACAATTCAAATACATTTTTCTGTATGTAGGACCATTAAGGTGAGACATCTCATTGGAGGCATTTTGAAGTGTTTCATACTTAATGAATTGATGAGCACTATTCCCAAGTATGTACTTAACAAATATTGGCTGAATGAGTAAATGAAGGGCTTAAAAGAATTAAATCTTATATGAACTAAATATGGCAATTTTCCAAGAAAATTACCCATTCAAAGGACCTCTCAGTTGCCATATGGGTTCCTGGAATTTGCATGGAAACCCAAAAGATGAGGCAGCAGCTGTTGATAGCATAAAACACCCTAAGCCACAGTGTAATTAATCCACAGATGTAGACAAGTAGTGGAAGTAGACATGATGATTCTTCATTTTGAACATATCAGAAGCTTGATGGAGGATACCAAATGTTGAAATAAAACAAAATTTAAAAATCTGCCCAGTAGAAAAGGTGACCATGAATTTCATAGAAATATATCACTAGATTAAAATCATAGACTTTTAAAAATGATATAAAATTAGAAATTTAGTTAAACAAATGAATAGTATCCTTAATATTTTCTGAGTGTTTGAATTTCATGGGGAAAACTGAATTGAGAGTAAGATTTCTCTATATAATTATTGATCTCCTGTGTCTCTACTGAGAGATAAATGAATGAGGTATATGGACAGAGTTAATGCTAGAAAAAATATGTCATTTATTAGAACTAAATGTTAACAAAAACTTTGAAGTTAACTTTTGGATAAGCTCTCACCCACTCTATTTAGATAATGCTTTCCTTCATTTGATTCAAAATGTTTTTTAAAAAAATATATTTTATTGATTTTTTTTTACAGAGAGGAAGGGAGAGGGATAGAGAGTTGGAAACATCGATGAGAGAGGAACAACGATCAGCTGCCTCCTGCATACCTCCTACTGGGGATGTGCCCACAACCAATGTACATGCCCTTGACTGGAATCGAACCTGGGACCTTTCAGTCCACAGGCTGACACTCTATCCTCTGAGCCAAACCGGTTTCAGCAAGATTTGAAATGTTTTAAATATATACTCTATTTTTCTTTACTTAAGATTAACACTTAATTCACTGAAGAATAATTTTTTTCTTTTAACTCTGTAAGTCTTATATTTTCCATCTCCCTCTTTCCTCTCATAGTTTTTATCAATGAAATTAGAATTAGTGGAGACTTACTGATATATATATAGGAAATCTTATAGAATATAGTTATGTGGGCAGTTTTAAGACTTGCCAAAATAGAAATAAAGTCATCATGTCTGCACATTGTTCCTCATTGTATCTCCCAGAACTTAACCCAGTTTTTAACTCGTTACTCCATTGGATGCCCATTCTGGGTCATATCTATTCCCCATACTAGATCTGGAATTTACAGCGCTGATAATGTGACCAGGTTCCAAACATAGTTCACAAAACTGAAGTTGAGAGAGAAGAGGGTGGGAACTCATTAAATGAAGTGCAATTGTGTCATCATGGCCCTGAAGGCCATCTACACTGATTTAATTCAAATTAGCTGATTAACCCCTCCCCTATTACCTTCTTATCTCACATATATCATGTAAATCCTTTTTTTTTTTAGCTCTTATTGTGTTCATCTTGCCTAGAATGTTATTTATCCTTGTTAAATTTATTAGTTCTTTAAAGACCAATTTAAGGCCTATCATTGCATTGATCATCCATAGAAGCAAGCTATATTTTACACTAAAATGGAATTTTTCTACATTATGCTACTCAATTTTTTTTTTATTATGCATTCTGCTTATAAATCTCTACATATGTTTCAAAGTCTATCTGAAATAGATCTTTTTTTTGGAAGGCCTTTCCCAAATTGCCTACCCCTCATGTGATCTTTAGCAAAAAGTTGATTAACCCTACCTGCTTGGCTCAGGTTGACCATCGATCTATAAGCCTGGAGATCACGGTTCTATTCCTGGTCAGGGCACATGTTTGGGTTGTAGGCTTCATCCCCGATAGAGGGCATGCAAGAGGTGTTTAATCAATGATTCTCATCATTGATGTTTCTATCTCTCTCCTTTTCTCCCTTCCTCTCTGAAATCAATTAAGTAATATATTTTTAAAAAGATTCAATTAATGTCAGTTGAATGCACAAGATTCCATGTCATTCTCTACCTAACCTCTTTCTATTCATTGTTCAAAGTTAGGTTAAATAGCACACACTCTGGGAAGAAATATTTTTTATTCCAAAGGGAGGTTTCCTTAATATAAGTTCTCATAGCACAGAATATATTTTCATAGCATATATTCTTTTGTTTAATTTGTCTGTAATTGCTCTTTAATGTCATGATTTTCTATTTATTTTATTTTTTATATTTTATTGATTTTTTTTACAGAGAGGACGGAAGAGAGCTAGAGAGCTAGAAACATCAATGAGAGAGAAACATTGACCAGCTGCCTCTTGCACACCCCCTACTGGGGATGTACCTGCAACCAATGCACATGCCCTTAACTGGAATCAAACCTGGGATCAAACCTTTCAGTCCACAGACCAATGCTCTATCCACTGAGCCAAACCGGTTTTGGCAATATCATGATTTTCAAGCTGGACTATGTTATTTGTTCATTAAGCTATCCTATGTGGCAGCCAGGGATATGTTGCTTGACACAAATGAATAATCAATATATTGTTTATTTTGTGGATACTGGAAACTATGAATCCTTTTATTTCCAGTAAGAGTATGTTACTTAAGGGCTTCCTTTATGGGGCCCTCATGGTTAGCATAGAGGTTTATATGTAGAAGACATAATACAGTTGACCCTTGAATGAAAGGGTTTTGAACTGCCTGGCTCTACTGATACATGGATTAAAGAAAAACAAATACCACGTAGTTAATTTTTTTTTATCTTTTATGATTTTCTTGATAATATTTTCTTCTAGCTTACTTTATTGCAAGAATATTGTATATAATACATATAACATAACATACAAAATATGTGCTAATCAACTGTTTATGTTAATGGCAAGGCTTCCAGTCAATAGTGGGCTGTTAGTAGTACATTTGGCCTTTCACATCCATAGATTCCCATCTGTGATTGAAAATACTATTTTTGATCTGTATTTGGTTGAATCTGCAGATGTGAAACCCACAATTACAAAGGGCCAATTGTAGTTAAGTTTTTGGAAGTCAAAATTTATACAAGGATTTTCTACTGGGGAGGGGTCAGTATCCCAAATCCTAACACTGTTCAAGGGCCAACTGTAATTATTCATTCCCTTGTTTCCATAGGACTCTAGCTAAGGAAAGGAAGAGGAAATACTAAATACCATTAGAGGAGAATTGATGGGTAGTAAATGTTTCCAGGCTTTTAGAAGCTGAATTTTCCTGTGCTAGGTCCCAACAATTTTGCCTTGCTCAGTCCACTTAAAAAAAGAGTCATCCTTTCTATCTACATATTTATAGACATTGTATTTTGAGAAGATGAATAAATATGTCCTCCTCCCTGCTTTGCTCATAATCAAAAGGATCCAATGATTACTCTAGTCGGCTATTATCACTACTCTCTTAGCCTTCATGTATTTGGTAGCCACTTTATCTCTTTTTATGTTATTACTCAGTCATTTTCTGGGGCTCCGAGTCCCATTTCTAAGTAAAATCAGATATGCCCTAGGGCAGAACTGCTGGTGTTTCTTTACCTGATTATTTTCTTCCCATCAGCTCTTTACAGTTCCAGGAGGCAGAATATGTGCTAGAACTTAAAACTCTATTGTGTTGCCTATCTGAGTTTGATTTATATACTGGACTGCAGAAAGTGAAATCCCACAAGGTGTGTAGAAATCCAGAGGAATCTAGACGTATCCACTATTGCATGCTTCCTTGTTTTCTGTCAGTTGCTCTTCAAAATGGCTGACGTGCAGACCTAAAAGCAGATCTGAATTCTCTTTTCACATCTCAAGCTCAGCCTCAAGCATGCCAGACAGCCCTGTCCTCAGCCCTGATACAGTGAAACACTTCAGGAGAGGAGGGAAGCCCTTGACCCCGACACCATCCTGCATAATTGCAGGGTCAGGGACAACAATTATCAATTTTGTTATTCTTCACAATGGCGATAATCATCATCTTGGGTCCTTACCTCTTTACACTTTAGATATTTTTTATTCTTTAAGTCAGCAGTTCTTTATTTAAACTCTTTTCTCTTGGGTTTCTGGTTTCCTTAACTAGAGGTGCATGTTTCTTTTGGCAGGCACCAATGGTGCTGGGGCTGCTCTGGTCACTTGGATTCATTAATTCTATAGCTCTTGGCAAATTGTGGAATAACATTCCACATTTAGTGGCTCCTTGGGCATTACTTATCTCAGTCATTGCTTCAGAATTCTTATTTCTAAACTGCACTTCCTCTCAACTACTGCAGTAGCTCCTAGGGAAGAACATGAAAATGTCTTTAAAAGCACCTTTGTCCACTAAGATATTTAAATGGAATGTCAGCCGAAACCGGTTTGGCTCAGTGGTAGAGTGTCGGTCTGCGGACTGAAAAGTCCCGGGTTCGATTCCGGTCAAGGGCATGTACATTGGTTGTGGGCACATCCCCGGTGGAGGGTGTGTAAGAGGCAGCTGGTCGATGTTTCTCTCTCATTGACGTTTCTAGCTCTCTATCTCTCTTCCTTCCTCTCTGTAAAATATCAATAAAATATATTTAAAAAAATAAATGGAATGTCAAATCAGCTGAAGGGGAAATAAAGGAGGAGCCCTATGAGGGGGTCAGTGCAGGTGCTAGCTAGCCCAACAGCCTGTCCCAATAGCACGTGGGAGAGACCCATCTGAGGTTAGGGCTGCAAGGGTGGCCCCAGCTCAGGTGAAGCTCCTGTGGGTGAATCTGGTGAATGTCTTAGGATCAGTGGATTCTATAATTACTTTTGTTTTTAGCACTTAAGGTAAAATTCAGAGAAGAGGCAGAAATTATTTTTTAAAATCCCATAAATAGTAACCAAAAAGCAGTTGATCTATTTCTGGAATATGACCCATTCCTCAACTGAAACTGAATGCTAGCTTCATTGTGTGTGTGTGAATGTGTGCTGGGGGTGGGTGGATCTAAGCCTGTAATTCTCAGCAATGGTTTTGTGACAACTTTGACAATTTCCAAGAGAGTGCAAAGTTCTTCTCTTTCTTTCTTTCTTTCTTTCTTTCTTTCTTTCTTTCTTTCTTTCTTTCTTTCTTTCTTTCTTTCCTTCCTTCCTTCCTTCCTTCCTTCCTTCCTTCCTTCCTTCCTTCCTTCCTTCCTTCTTTCTTTCTTTCTTTCTTTCTTTCTTTCTTTCTTTCTTTCTTTCTTTCTTTCTTTCTTTCTTTCTTTCCACAAGCCTGTAAATTTAAAAGTTTGATTACTAAATGCCTACCACAGAACTTTTTAAAGTGTAGACAAAGCTACAGTTTCATAAATCCCACTTAGACTGTCCTCTCTCCTGATATTTTGGAAATTATATTTGAAACATAAATAGCAGGCCTGACTTTAGTAATTTTAAAAAATACTGAGAAGTGTAGGGAATGGTATTTATTATGAAATCAATTCTAAATCTTGAAAACATTGAAGAACTAAAATCAGATATGGATAAAATTATGAAATATTTTATAGTAGTTATTTTAACATTAATTTAAGCATTATCTGAGATATTATTGAAAGATATACCAAAGCTATTATGAACTTTTGTTTTAAAACAGAACTGTGTTTGTTTCATTTACCCCATTTAAAAGCAACTAGGGCTACTGTTGGTACACAACCTTGTGTTTTCTGATGATAAATCAACTATAAATTGATATAGTTTTTGAGTATCAGCCTATTAATAAAGGTGATGAATAAATTTCCTTTACCCTATTGAAAGTCTGTAATATACTTTGTCATTTAGGAAAAGCTCATCACAGTGATTTTTGAAATAACTACAAGGCCTTTAACATTTTTTATTCAGTTTTAATTTTAGAAATTATTTCTCAGTTCTTTATTCAGAACATCTCACTGAGGCACTACCTACTGAAAAATTAAAAAAAACAAAGCTTTAATATTCACTGTTATGAATGATCTAAGCATTGTGGGGGGGGGGGAGTAGAATGATAAACACATGGTACCTGATTCCAGAGAGTTTGAAGTTTCACTTGGAGTTGGGGAGGGAGCATATATGGAGTAAACAATGCAGAAGCAAGTAATGATCAATAAAGAAATGTCTGAATAAGAGGAGATCTGGCGTCCAATGCTATACATACCAGTAGTGACTCCTTTGAAAAAAAATATGATTTTTTAAAATAAGTCAAATAGTCACTATTTTATGCAACTGATAAATAAATGAGGATTTTTGGATGTGATACTTAATAAGCATAGGATACTTGCTATAGTGCCTTCATTATGCATTAATATGTTCAGAATAGGCATTATAGTCAGTTAATGAGGAAATAGTATGTTTATTAATAGCTTTGAAGAGTGGTCTCCAAATTAACTAATTATTCTGGAATTCTTCTGGATGCTTCTATGAGGGTCAATGGTGCCTTTTAGCAAATTTGAAGGTTTTGGAGAATGTATAACAAAAATGGTACCACACATCTGATGAGGTTTTCCACCTTTCTAGCACTAGCTGGCACCATCTTCCTCTTTCTGGGAAGGTCAAATTTACTCCTACTTTTTGTTTCTGAACGATTGCATGAGTGGAACTCCTCTGTTGCTAGTGGGAGAGGGGTTCTTGCAATATCTTTTAATATATATATATATATATATATATTTTTTTTTAATTGATATTTTACAGAGAGGAAGAGAGAGAGAGAGAGAGAGAGAGAGAGAGAGAGAGAGAGAGAGAGAGCTAGAAACGTCGATGATAGAGAAACTTTGACCAGCTGCCTCTTGCACACCCCCTACCGGGGATGTGCCTGCAGCCAATGTACATGCCCTTGACCGGAATCAAACCCAGGACCCTTCAGTCTGCAGACCAACGCTCTACCACTGAGCCAAACTGGTTTTGGCATGCAATATCTTGAGGAAAAGAATTTTCTAAGATTCTACACAAGAGAATGAGTGATTTTTATTTGTGTAGAGTTACATCCCTTGGTTTGCAAAGTCCTGGTTTCCTTAATCCAGTCCTGGAAAAGGTGAGGGTGAGGATTTAGCAGAGCTAAAAGCAAAGCCAGTGTCCAGAGTTTCTGTTCTATCTATGGTGGAGCTGGGTCCAAAGTAGCATCAGGCTAAACTCCATTAACCTATTGTATTGAGTTCACATGGTGTGGGCCATGTGGGCCAGTGCAGAGCATGAGATCCCCACAAGCCAGGAGTCAGGCGCAAACAATAAGAGAGAGACAAACAGAGAGAAGGGGAGAAGGAAGTGAGGGAGGGAAGGAGACACACACATATATACATACACACACACACACACACACACACACACACACGCACACACACACGCACACACACACGCACGCACACACACACACTTCGTTCAGGAGCTTAAATATTAAATCTTTACTGTGCTTGCAGTGGCCATATCTACATGCCTAAATTGGCCAATGTCCTTCTCCCGGATCTGATTGACAGGTAAGCACCTTCCCACATCACCCAGACTTTACTGGGCATGCATCTAAATTGCAGCTTTCCTTTGCTTCTTTCCAATTATTAATTAATAGCCAGGTTATTACTACTGTGTCATTTTTATTAGATGGCAATGTTATTTATTGCTTTTAAAATTATTGTTGCATCAACTATATTACCAAATTATTACCTTAAATACTTCTGAATTGTGAAATTATATAAAATAATCTCTTCAACAACCTATAATGATTTTAAAGTTTAATTTCTTCATTAGAATAATAGAAAGGGTCCCTTTGTGAGGAGATTATTTATTGGAGCTAATACCATAATACATTGTATTCATGTTTCAAAGAACTACCAGGTTTGAAAAATCTTCACATTTGTGAAGGGCTTAAATAAGCAAATTCTAAATCTATGATTCTACTCTCCACTTTAAAGAGATTGGAAGGAATTTGATTATTATGGTTAACGTCAGTCAGAATTTCCTTGACATAAGCAAAAATATAATTATAGAAAATATGCTAATTTTCACAAGCCTACCATGGAGAAGACATTGGTTGAGATGTGGGATAAAATTTTCCAATGAATGATGTTCTATAGGCATATGAACTATGATCAAACCATAATATATGCATATAGTTTTTGGGTTGTGCTTCAATTAATGATGTGTAAAGTGTTTTTGATTTTTTGATGGATAACTATCTGAAAAAGAGAAGTTTCCTTTTGGAAGCAAATTACAAAAATTTCCATGACACAAAAATCAGCAAATAGAATATGGTTCATTGTTCTTTGTCAATTCAATAGTTATAAAAGAAATATATTAGAGCAGGAAAATAGTAGAAACCATAAAAGTGGTTCTATTCTTGATATTTTCAAATATTGTTTTAGGTCTAAATTAGCATTTAGTTTGTTCTTTCTTGTTTTTATTGTTTAAAGTATTACGAATAGTAGTAAACATGTCTTCTTCCCCCCCAATTGACCTTTCCCCCAGGCTCCCCCCCCCACCCCGCACATGCCCTCACCTCCCTCCCAGTGTCTTGCATCCATTAGTTATGCTTATATGCATGCATACAAGTCCTTCATTTGATCTCTTACCTCCCTTCCACCCCCTAACCCTCCCCAGACTTTCTGCTGTCATTTGGCAGTCTGTTCAACCTTTCAGGTGAAAGGGTAATATGTGTATGAATCCAAAAGCTTGATTACTGAATGCCATTCACTTATGGACCATTAAAGACAACTTTTGTGGCTAAGAACAAGAAACATTTTTTTAAGCTTTATGCAACCATTTGCACTTTGTGGCCCATACACAGAAGTCAGTTTTTGGCTCTCAAAAGAAATTTCAATCATTGCACTGTTGATATTTGGCTCTGTTGACTAATGAGTTTGCTGACCACTGGTCTAGTTTTTAAGAAACTAATTATTTGAGACACTTTTAACTACCAGAGAATTTCACTTAGTCCCCAAAGCCAAATGAAGGGGTTTAATACATTTAAGATAGAAGCTTTCAAGCAGATTCTTCTAATTAATTAATTAATTAATTAATTAATTGTCTAACGTTTCACATATGTCTCCTTTTTCCCTGATTGACCATCCCCCCCCAGCCATTCCCACCCCGGGTAAGCCCCCATCGCCCTAGTGTCTATGTCTATTGGTTATGCTAATACACATGCATACAAGTCTTTGTTCTCTACACTCCCCCACCTCCCCTGCCATTTGTCTCTGAATCTATTTTTGTTCATCAAATTATGTTGATCATTATATCCCACACTAGAGGCTCAGTGCACAAAATTCATGCATGGGGTGGGGTGGGGTGGGGAGTGTGTTCCTCAGCCCAGCCTGCACACTCTCCAATCTGGGACACCCAGAAGGATGTCCAACTGCCATTTAGGCTTGATCCTACTGGGATCATGCCTAAATGGGCAGTCAGACATCCCTCTCACAATCCAGGACTGCTGGCTCCCAACTGCTTGCCTGCCTGCCTTCCTCACTGCCCCTAACTACTTCTGCCTGCCAGCTGGATAATCCCCTAACCACTCCCTTGCCAGCCTGATTGATGCCTAACTGCTCCCCTGCCAGCCTGATTTCTCCTAACTGCCCTCTCCTGCAGGCCTGGTCACCCCTTATTGCCCTCCCCTGCAGGCTTGATCACCCCCAACTGCCCTTCCTTGTAGGCCTGGTTCCTCTTAATTGCCCTCCCTTGCTGGCCATCTTTTGGTGGCCATCTTGTGCCCACATGGGGGCAGCCATCTTTGACAACATGAGGCAGCCATCTTGTGTGTAGAAGTGACAGTCATTTGCATATTATGCTTTTATGAGATAGCATAGAGGCCTGGTGCACAGGTGGGGACAAGCTGGTTTGCCCTGAAGAGTTTCCTGGATCAGAGTGAGGTTCCCTTAGGGTGTGGGGCAGCCTGAGTGAGAGGCCTGTGATGGTTTGCAGGCCAGACACACCCTTTGGAGACCCAAGTGGAGGTCCTTGTACCTGGGATTTATTTATCTTCTGTAATTGAAACTTTGTAGCCTTGAGTGGAGGCCAGGGCTGCGGGAAGCTTGGCTTCCTCTTTTGCCAGGGAAACCCAAGCCTCCTGCTTCGCTCTGTGGCCAGTGCCATCTTGGTTGGGTTAATTTTCATACTCACTCCTGATTGGCTTGTGGGTGTGGCTTGTGGGCATAGCGGAGGTGCAGTCAATTTGTGTGTTTCTCTTTTATTAGTGTAGATATAAGTGAGATCATGTGATATTTATCTTTCTCCAGATGGCTTATTTCACTTAGCATAATGCTCTCCAGTTCCATCCATGCTTTTGCAAATGGTAAAAGTTCCTTCTTTTTTATAGCAGCGGAGTATTCCATTGTGCAGATGTAAAACAGTTTTTTAATCCACTTATCTGCTGATGGGCACTTAGGTTGTTTCCAAAGCCTAGATATTGTAAATTGTGCTACTATGAACATAGGGGTACATATATCCTTTTTGATTGGTGTTTCTGGTTTCGTGGGGTACAGTTCCTAGAAGTGGGATTACTGGGTCAAATGGAAGTTTTTGAGAAAACTCCATACTGCTTTCCACAGTGGCTGCACCAATTTGCATTCCCACTAGCAGTGCAAGAGGGTTCCCCTTTCTCCACATTCTGACCAGCACTTGTTTGTTTATTTGTTGATGATTGCCATTCTGACAGGTGTGAGATGGTACCTCATTCTTGTTTTGATTTGCATCTCTCAGATGATTAGTGACTTTGAGCATGTTTTCATATGTCTTTTGGTCTTCTGTTTGTCCTCTAAAGTGTCTTTTTTAGGTCCTTTGCCCATTTTTTGATTGTATCATTTACTCTTTTGTTATCTTTATTGAGCAGATTTTTAAAGTAGATGTAATAAACTTCTCGTTTGTGGTACTACGTTACCCTATAGAAAGTCTGCATGTGTATATTCTCTTATTCATTAATTTATGCACTCAACATTACTTTATACAGAACTTAACACATCATAGGCACTATGATTCCTATATCTTAATTTTTCTAGCTTAAAAATAAAAATGCTAATAATCATTGTCCATTGAACCAGAAGCCTCTTTTAGCCTTTGAACTTGGCTGCTGGACTTGCTGACTTCCTCCCTCTCCCTTCCTTTAACATTTTTTTTTTTGGAAATATATTTTTATTAATTTCAGAGAGAAAGGAAGAGGGAGAAAGAGATGGAAACATCAGTGATGAGAGAGAATTATTGATCAGCTGACTCCTGCACGCCCCCCACTGGGGATCAAGCCCACATCCCAAGCATGTGCCCTTGTCCAGAATTGAACCTGGGACCCTTCAGTCTACAGGCCAACACTCTATCCACCGAGTCAAACTGGCTAGGGCCCTGCCTTTAACTTTTTCATTATGAAATATAGCATGCATACAAATGAGTGTATATACTATATTATCAGAATAAATGATAATAGTAATAGAAGACCCATGTAAATACCATTCAACCTGAAAAATAAATGTTTAAAGCTTTATGTTGGTTTCTCCCAAAATGCATCTTTCTGCTACTGCTTACCAATAAAATAAGCTTCTTTTAAGAAGGATTTTAAAAAGTCTCTAAAATACCATGTCTTCACTGTTCATAGTTTTACTATGTATACATGGTCTCTAAACAACAACATTTTTAGTTTTGATTTTTGAAATATTTTATAAATGCAACTTATCATTCTTTTTCTTTTTTTCTTTATTTTATTTTTAAATATATTTTATTCATTTTTAACAAAGAGGAAGATAGAGAGAGAGAGATAGTTAGAAACATCGATGAGAATCATCGATCAGCTGCCTCTTGCACACCCCCTACTGGGGATGTGCCCGCAACGAAGATACATGTCCTTGACCTGAATCGAACCTGGGACCTTTCAGTTTGCAGGCCAACGCTCTATCCACTGAGCCAAACTGATTTCGGCATATCCTTCTTTTTCTTAATATAAAGTTTTTGATATTTATCTTTATGGACGTTCATATTTATCTTTATGGCAGCATGAGTTTCTTGGGGCAGTGCTGAAATAAACATTTCCAAAAGCCCCCACAGAGAATGATAGGTGGTAAAGACTTTATTTGCATAGAGTTACATTCCTTGGGTTGCAAGTTCCATGCTCTTTAACCCAGTCCTGAAAAGAGGGGCAGCTGTGGTTCTAGTAGAGCCACAAGGCAGGCCAGTGTCCAAAGTGCCCATTCCAGGTTGGAGATGGGGCCAGTACACTCAGTTCAGGTTTAATCCATTAATCCATTTTGTGGGTCCCACATGGCTATGAGTTCCATGGGCACAGGGGTGCGCAGCCCTCACAAGAGCCCAGTGCACAAGAGGCAAGAGAGGGAACTTCCTTTGTTCAGAAGTTTAAATATTCAGGTTTCCAGTCATTGCAGTGACCACACCTATTCTGGTTGCTGATTTCTTCCCAGGTGTGACCTACAGTTTACTTCCTGGTTAGATTTGAGAGCTGACAGAGCAAAAATCCCTTCCTGATTCTTCTTTTAGATCTGTCTTGGCCTTCCTTAGCTACACGTCTTCTACATAAATCTTAAGATTCAGCTTGCCAAGCTCCACAGAAACTCCATTTAGAATTTGATTGAATTGTATTACATCCATCTGGGGAGAACTGAGATTAGAATATTGTATTCCTATTTTGAACACATTATGTCTCTCCTTGTACTTGGGCCATCTTTAAAGTCTGAAAATAAAGTTCATAATATTCTCTGTATTTTGCACATCACTTTTTAGATTTATTCCTAGATGAATTACTTTTGTGTTACTATGTCACACAGACTCTTTCTAAAAATTGCATTTTCTAACTCTTCATTGTTGATGTATAGAATTTCATTCAGGACTTAAATACTGATAGCATATGCCTTTTCCTGACTAAATTATCTTAATAATTCTAACATTTTTCCTTAGGGCTTATTCTATTATCTATGTACAATGTCAGTTTTGTTTCTTCCTTTCCATTTCTCACATATTTTATTTCATTGAATACAACCGATAGTATAATGTTGAATAAGAATATTAAAAGTAGGAATCCTTGTATGTTTCCTGTTTTTCAAAAAAAAATGACTTGTTTCACTACTGTATATGATATTTGTGGTAGATTTTTGTTGTGTGAAGGATATGCTTTAGTAGGTTAAGAAATTTTTCACATAATAATTACAGATTTTTGTTTGATTATTTTTTTCCTTATGACTCTCTTACAGTGGCTTATTTTTTTATGTATTATAAGATCATATTTCTCAGAATATCATCTGCATAAATCTTTTAAGCCTGGATTAAAGTGTCTTTTTCCAGAGAGTAATTGTGATTGCTTCTGCTAGTGTGGTCACTACTTTCTCAGGACCTTTTGACTTTTGGCCTGACTCTTTTTAGGCCACACAGTTAGTTAATATGAATTCTTACAAGGGATAGGCTTTTTCTTTTCTTCCAAACAATCAGAGTTAAGGTGAAGAATGATCTGCATTATTTTGTTGGTGGGTCAGGTTTTTTTTTTTTTTTTTTAGTTTTTGCTCCTCCCCCCCCCCCCCCCCCACACCTTTCATGTTCTGAGGATCTCTAATCTGAATTTCTACTTTAAAAGGGCCTTCGACTTGGTCTTCTGTTCTTTCTATGTAGCTGATTAAAACTCAGGTATAGGTTAGCAAGAGTTGCAAAAAAACTCCCAGTTGCCAAAAGTACTTAGTTTTGAGAATTTCTGCTATTTTCATTCTGATCTCTGAGTTCTCTTAATTTCTTGTCAGTTGGGCGATGCATTAGAAAAAAAAATTATCTAGCATTTTAATTGTGTTCTGCCATGAGGGGATTCTGTGACCATCTGTCAGAGCAGCAAGAGCACAGCTGCTCTGAGTCTATATATTTTTCTGAATTCTACTTGACTATGCCAACTGGCAGGGCAGGTTCCTTCTTGAACTCTGCCCATTGCACTAACTGTTAAGGTCAAGTCCCCCTGCCAGGGTGCTGGGCCATCTTGGGACACTGGTGGTAGACAGAGAAACCATGAAAAGTTGTGGGTATATAAGAATGAGTCTTTATTATAGGAGCCAGTGGCCATTGCCATCAGACAAAACAGTTCTTTACAACAGTCCTATACAGGCAGACACGCACCGGCTGATAAACAAACGCATCTTTTCTGCAAGACAGCATCAGTCTCTGGACACACAGTTATTACCTGAGCAGCCCCACACTGCCCCTAGACTCAGCACCTCACATAGTAGTGGCACTGGAGTTCTCTGCCTCAGCAGCTTCTCCAACCTCTCCAGCCTTTCCTGTACTCCTTTCACAGTAGCAGCAGTACCACTGGCTGGTCAGTAACATATTATACCACTTAGACAAAAGGGCCCATCACCAAGAGTGACATCAATCATTTGGGTTATAGAAGAGCACAGTGTACCATGAGATTGGTGTGTCTTTGCACCTGTGTGTGGCATCTTAGCCTTGAACATTCTGATTAAGATTCCTATGTTGAGAGTGGCCTTGGCTGTTTGGCGTACTATCAACAAGGCCTTTCACATTCTGAGTTGCTTTGACTATTTGGTGTCTCTGGCATGGTTCCCACACCATGTTATTGCTCAAACCAGTGTTTCTCCTTGATGACAGCCTGTTCTGAGCTATATCTTACTTGACCATAGGTAAGCTTTAAATTATGGCTCTCAAACTTTTCTGTATATTAAAAACTCCTGGGAAGTTTTTAAAAATCCTATGTTCAGGCCACACTCTAGATAAACTGGATTAGAAAATCTAATGCATCAGTAATTGTCCATGCTCCCACCGGATTCCCTTGTGAAGTCAGGGTTAAGAACGACTCCTTAAAAATCTAGCTGCCCATTTTGGCTCATGGCTATTTCTGTACACTTGCCTTTCACCGTTTACTTTCCTCAGCTACACAGTTTACTTCATAGTTAGGTGACCACATTCACATAAAACACCAAGTTTCTAATACTCCAGATCCCCCTCTTCAAACCAATAGGCTTTTCGTGTAATCAAATTTAGTTTACCTGTGGTCATCTGAAGAGGAAAGTGTTCTTCTTATTTCATTTTTCTTTACAATGTTTTATTTTTTTACATTTTTCATAGTATGCTAATGCAATTTTGTTTTCCTCTGCTGAGAAATTTTTAGCGCAGAGGTTCTTAATTTGCTAATTAATTCTGATAGGCTAGTTTCATATTTTCAGCAGATCAGTGTATGATATGCTTGGATTATGGATAGCTTAGCCGGAAAAATGATGTCATGTCAGTGGAATATATTAGAGTCAATTAACATGGCAGAGTCAGTTAACTTTTTGAATAATGCAGATTTGTTCAGAAAAATCACTATCTTATTTATAAAATGATCCATACTTTTAACTATTATTACTGCCATAGCCCTTTTGCCTTTGGAGCTAATAGAAAATAAAATAAATGACAAGGGCAGCTAGGCCAGATATAGCAAACAAAATGTCGAGGCAGGTTGTCACCATACTTTGTTCTAGGTCAGAGTATGTTAATTAATCATAAATGTTATTAAAATGCTATGTTTTATGGCTATCTTTAATGTAATGCTTAGAGTATCTAAAATGTGGCACAATTATAAATTTATAACGATTATTTGGGGGCAGTAATAATGACATTTTCAGGAAATAAAGCAAGTTGTTCAGTTTCTGGATATACCAAAAACTGAACAACTTGCTTTATATATATATATAAAATTTTTCAGATTATTACAGATGTTCCTCTTTTCCCTCCCATCGCTCCCTTCCACCCAGTTCCCACCCCACCTTTTGCCCTTACCCCCTCTACTGTCCTCATCCATAGGTATATGATTTTTGTCCAGTCTCTTCCTGCACCCCCCCACAACCCCTTAACCCCTGAGAATTGTAAGTCCACTCCTTTCCTATGCCCCTGATTCTATTATATTCACCAGTTTATTCTGTTCATCATATTTTTTTCACTTTAGTTTTAGATTCACCTGATAGATATGTATTTGTTGTCACTTTATTGTTTATAACTTTTGTATTTACCTTTTTCTTGTTCTTGCTCTTCTTAAAGAATAGCTTTCAGCATTTCATGTAATACTGGTTTGGCAGTGATGAACTCCTTTAGCTTTTTCTTATCTGTGAAGCTCTTTATCTGACCTTCAATTTTAAATGATAGCTTTGCTGGGTAGAGTAATCTTGGTTGTAGGTTCTTGCTATTCATCACTTTGAATATGTCTCTCCCCCCACCCCCCACCCCCCAAGCCTGCATAGTTTCTGTTGAGAAATCAGCTGACAATCATATGGGTACTTCCTTATAGGTAACTAACTGTTTTTCTCTTGATGCTTTTAATATTTTCTCTTTGTCTTTTGCCCTCAGCATTTTAATTATGACGTGTCTTGGTATGGTTCTCTTTGGATTCCTTTTGTGTGGGGTTCTCTGCACTTCCTGGATTTGTAAGTCTATTTTTTTTTCACCAGGTAGGGCAAGTTTTCTGTCATTATGTCTTCAAATAGGTTTTCAGTATTTTGCTCTCTCTCTTCTTCTGGCACCCTCATAATTCAGATGTTGGTACACTTGAAGTTGTCCCAGAGACTCTTACACTATCTCACTATCTTCATATTTTTGCGTTCTTTTTTCTTTTTCTTTTCTGGTTGGTGTTTTTTGTTTCTTCATATTTCAAATCTTTGACTTGATTCTTGGGATCTTCTAGTCTGCTGTTGGATCTCTGCATATTATTCTTTATTTCAGTCAGTGTATGCTTATTTTCTAGTTGGTCCTTTTTTATATCCTTGAGGGTCTCACTAAATTTCTCAGAGTAACCTTCTAACTGTGGTTTTGAACTCTATATCCAATAGTTTGCTTTCCTCCATTTCTTTCATTTGTGACCTGTTTCTTTATCTTCACATTTGGCTGCTTCTCTGTGTTGATAGCATGGCTTTGTGTGCTAGGTGTCCTGTAGGGCCCAATGGCTCAGCCTCCCCAGTTACCTGAGGTAGACACTCTTGGTGTACCCCTTTGTGGGCTGTGTACACAGTCTTGTTGTAGTTAAGCCTTGATTGTTGTTGGTATCACTGGGAGGAATTGACCTCCAGGCCAATTGGCTGTGAGTATCCATTATGTCTACAATTGGTGAACCTCTGTGCTGAAGACACCCTTATGGGGCAAGACTTGCTTCAGAGTTGCTTTGGCACTCACTGAGTCTGCCCCCTGAATATGAAGAGTTGTGAAGCATTGTACTTGATATGGTCTCACTCTGACCACTGGGTACACTGGCTCTTAGATTTCCAAGGAGGTACAAAGTCAGCCACTGCCTGAGGCCACCTAGCAGGAGCTATAGGGATATCTGCAGATTCCTCCTCTTTGTTTGGGTTTTGGAGATTCTCAGATGAGGCCTAGCTGTGAAGCAATACAAGTTGCTGTCCAGCCTTGAGCTTTATTTTGGAGGCTCTGGGGCTTTCTGAGCCAGATGCAATATGTTAGGTTTTTAGATTGCAAAAGGCCAGGTCATTAATATGCAAAAGACTTTGCACACAGCTTGGGTGGGGTTGTAAATTGGGCGGAGTCTCAGGGAATGACCAGGGCAGGGAAAACAGCAATGGCTGACCATCCTCCCTGCCCCGAAGAGGTCCTTGGGTCTCTGTGTCCCGCGGCACCATGCAGGAACAATGATCACTGCAGGTACCTCTGAGAGAAAGCTGCCCTCTTGTTCTGGCCCAGTGCCAGACAATCCAGTTTCTCCCCTATCTGCTATGTCTGGGTCCCCAGAGTCTTCCTTGGAACTGGAGTTCAGAGCAGACAGGAGCTTATATCTCCCTCCCAACTGAAAAAGACAACAGCATACCCAGTTGTCAGCCCTTTTCCTCGCACACTTTCATAACTCTGCACTTCACTTCTACACCTCCATACTTTCTCTCAGTCTCAGTGTGCTTTTCCCTTTCCCTCTAGTTGTATAAATTCCACTCAGCCACCCTTCCCATGGTTCTGGATGATATCCGTTTTGTCTTTTAGTTGTAGTTTTGAAGTGGTTGTGCGAGGTAGCAAGTTCAAGTGTTTACCTATGCCGCTATCTTCTCTTATGTATCTTTTAGGTCTTGGGACCAAGTAGAGTAAATCAAGATCTAGCTACACTGTTAGCTAATGACTAGTTTAATACATTAATTTTGGTGTATACAAGATAAAAGATGTCTCCCCCAGTGAACAGATGGTTTAACCAAAACAGGCAGACTTCTTATGATTTAATGGTGAGGGCTGAGGTCTGGAAAGCTTTAGAGAAAAATCACCTTCTTTGGGTATGCACTTGGGCAAGGTTGTCTTTAGTAACCTGCTATTGTTCTCCATACTAATGGATAATTATCATCATTTTCCTTGGGAGAAACATTGTGTAGAATAACTGAGTAATGATTTTAGTGCACTTTGGAAGACATTCTTAGTAACTTTTCTGTATTTTCCATTTGTATATCAGAGAGAATGAGTATAGATAAAGGAAGAAAAAGCTTTTATTTCCAGATTTTGTGAAATGATTTTCTGACATTTTATTTTCTTAATAGGTTTATTTTCTTTTCAGCAATGCTATTATAATTTTATTTCGTGTTTAAAGTTGCTGCTTTTTATTATTTTTCAAAAACTCTTTGCTATATGATGATTTTATGTGCCTAGAAGAGGCTATAAATTCTAATGTATGGTACAATAATTTTTGCAAATGTCATCTGTTGGTTAATGCCATCTTTTGGTATTTGGAGACCTGAATTATTACCTACTGGTTATATTATGCATTTGTTTTCAAGAAAGTTGTTCCTAATTTTCACATATCAGATGTCTTTTTTACTATGGCTCTTATTTCCCAAACTGATTGTGTAGTAACTAGTTTCCAAAGACACTTCCCTCCCTGGAATCCATGCCCTTGTCCTTTACACAATGAATCTGGGCTAGTTCATTGCATCCAGACTGATAGTGCATGTATTTAAAAATAAAGTAATGAGAAGCCCTGAAGCTTCCACCCTGATTTCTTGGAATGCTTGCTCTGGGGAAAGCCAACTGCAATGTAAAAAGTTCAACTAACCTGAGACTTCCATACTGCAAGGATGTTCAAGAGAGTCATTTGAAAGGATAAAGTGGAGAGAGGAGAGGCAAGGGGGGGGGGGAGAGGGAGAAAAAAAGAGAGAGAAGGGAAGTGGAGGGAAAAGAAAGGATAAAAGAGAGAGAGATTGATTTGATTTGGCGCATCCACACTATTGCAGCCATCTGAGCTGAAATGCCAGATACGTGAATGTCAAAATATCTTGGGTGTCCAGACCAGTCAAGCCTTCATGAAACCAGGCTGTCATTTGATTGCTATTGCCTAAACCTAAGCAAGAGCTTCCTAGCTGACTCTTATCCACACACTGAACTGTTTGAGAAACAAAGTTTCTTTTACTCCCCTAAACTTTGGGGTGGTTTGTTACACAGCACAGAAAACCCAAACAAGGGGCGGTGATGCCTATGACACTGATTACTATCCTGGCATCATAGTGTTTCTTCATTTTGATTATCTTTGGTGATAGTATGAAGCAGATCCTTCACATGCCAAAATGATGTTCTCGAAACTTTTCACAATGTTATCTAAAAGACTATCTTTTTGAGTCTCCAGTGCTATCTATGTGGTTCATGTTTGCTTAAAAATAGGATTGACACTGTGACTCATTTTTAATATTTCAAGAAGCCTACCCAAAATGGTACATTTACCCAAGATAAGGTTTCAAAGTTAGTACAAACACATTTCTTTGCTTTTGGTTGGATATTTACCAACCTTCCAGTATATCTCACTAAATTGAATTATACTTAAAGTTTTGTTTATTTATTTGTTTTTATAGATAAAATATCCTAAAGTAATGAGATTTTTGTGAGACAAATAAAAAGGCCTTTCTTAGTGTATATTAGGTTTTACAAATGTTTCCCTATATCTAGTTTTTCCCATCTAAGCCCACGGAAGACTGCACTTTCCAACCCCTATACATCTATGTTGGGCTACATGGCTGATTATGGACAATAAAAAATGGGCTCTGAACAGAGATCCCCCAATGTTCTGTACTGTTTAATACCTCAGGACACTTATATGCCTATTTAACTCTGGTTGGGTCTCTCACTCCTATTTTTACCTAGTTAGTTTATTCTTTCCTTCAGTGATGTGTTCAAACAGCATTTCCTTACAGAAACTTTTGACATCAGACTAGATTCGGTTTCCCTGTTTTCTGCTCTTATGGCAAATATTTCTCCATACTTTTATGATAATTTTTATTATACATTTATTTATGTGATGATCTCATTTGTGTCTCTTTTATTAAACTCCAAGTTACATGTGTCTGCTCTACCACTAATTTTATCTTTAATTCTTAGCATAATGCTTAACATAGCAAACACTAAATGAATGAAAAAACTGACATTATGTAAACCATCTTATTTACATACTGCCTGATTTTCAGTCGTCATTTTAAAATATATATATATATATATATATATATATATATATATATATATATATTATTTCAGAGAGGAAGGGAGAAGTAGAGAGAAATAGAAACATCAATGATGAGAGAGTATCACTGATCAGCTGCCTCTTGCATGCCCCCAATGGGGATTGAGCTTGAAACCTGGGTATGTGCCCCCACCAGGAATTGAATCATAACCTCCTGGTTCATAGGTCAATGATCAACCACTGAGCCACATTGGCTCGACCAAAATTGCCTTTTTTAACTTGTGTTCTTTGAAGTGGTGATGGACATACTCTGTTCTATCCATCCTGATCACACATTCCCCATATGTCAAATGAAGTTAAGTCATATGTCAAATACTGTGGCTATAAGAAACCAAGGACTTTTGAATGTTGCCTATACAAAGTTCTATTCCAGAATAAGTTAGAAACACAATATTACATTATTATAAGTTTCTTTGTGGCCTCCAAAAATGCCCAGTAATGCTCTCGATTAATTCTTTGGTGATGATGACAAATGATTCTTGACAAATGCCATCATACGCCTGCTCATTTAATTCTTGCCACCAGAGAATACAGAAGGTAGCTGTCTAAAATTTAGATCAGCACTGGTGAGTGAGGGCATCTGATATCAGAGGACAAAGAAACATTTCTGAACTATAGCATGATATAGCCACTTAGTCCAATAAGATTAATATAATTTAGTAATGTTGTCAAACAGTTAAAATCATTTAGACTTGAGTTTTCTAAATTCTTGATAAATTTCAGAGGTGTAATATTTTACTCATATAATGTGTGGTTATTTGCCTTTTTGATTCTCTTGTCTCATTTTCTTAACCAGAGAACATTTTGATTTGGTGCTTGTTTTTAGATAATAGAGATGGCATAATGTTTCACTGCTCTGGGAGATGATTTATTTTGTATTTCTCATATTTTCTATATCATCTCTTTTGCTTTCCTTCTTTTCTTTGCTCTCTTTAGCCCCTTTTCAAATCAGGTCTCAAGATTCCATCTCTTATTTACATGCTTTCATGCTCAAGTCAATCCATAAATGTAGAGAGAAAGACATACAAATGTCAGCTTTCTATTTTGAGCAGAAATTACCTTCCCAGAATATTTATGAAAATGGATTACTTCTCTCAGGAGATTCATTCATCAAGACAGAAATTGGTCCTCCTGTATAAAATGGAATGGAAATAGAAACAGTCAAAATATACTAGGATAAACACAGCAATCAGCAATTTCACAGGGAGGGGAAGCTTAATTTGAATGAAAAATGTTGGCTGCTTGGAGGCAAAGAAATAGAATAGCAAATGTTCCTTCAAATTGCAATATGAGAGGAAGGTTATTCATGGATGTACTAGATTTTTAAAATTTTTATCTAGGATGACATTGAACCAAGGTTGAGTTCATAGAATTATAGGTAAGACCCATGCACATATCAACATCATAATTTCATGGGATTCTAGAACATAAGAGCAGGAAAATTGCCTAAGACAAGAAAGCCTATGCATATGTTACCCAAAAATCACACAACATGTCATAGCTAGGACTAGAATTCATATATTCTGATTCCCAAGCCATTTTTATTTTATTTTACTTTATCTTATTATTTATTTATTTACTTATTTAAATATATTTTATTGATTTTTTTTACAGAGAGAGGAAGGGAGAGGGATAGAGAGTTAAAACCATCCATGAGAAAGAAACATAGATCAGTTGCCTCCTGCACGCCCCCTACTGGGGATGTGCCTGCAACCAAGGTACATGCCCTTAACCTGAATTGAACCTGGGACCCTTCAGTCCGCAGGCCTACGCTCTGTCCACTGAGCCAAATCAGCTAGGGCCCCAAGCCGTTTTTAAATGTCATTGCTTATAAGCACTGTAACTGTTTTCTGGTTCCTGGACATGCACCTCCCTGTATCTCCTAAGGTCTTCCCAACCCTCTCTAATGTGCTCTATTGCATGTGCTGATCATCAGGCACCATTTCACTCCTACCTCAATCACTGGCAACCTCACTCTCAGAATGTGACTCATCCTTTTAGTATATCTTAATAAATCATTAATGTAGATGCTAGTATTTTAACAGCCATTGTTGCTGATGCCACCAAACCATCAAAGCCATTTAACTTTGTGGATAGGCATTAAAAAGATACTATGAAATATTTTAATTCTACCAGGGGTTATAGAAATAAACTAAACTAACTTTATTATGTTTTTGATGTATTATAATAAATTGAATGAATCTCCAATTGTAAATATAGATTCATCTTCCATCTTCTAAACTCTGACTATTGTGTATGCTGAGAAATAAAGCTTTATAAAAGCTGAGTTATGGTGAAAAGGAAAAGGAATTAAATTGTCTGGATAGCAGTACTTGCTAGAATTATAGAGCATTATCCTTGTTTGAAAAAGTGGGGGCCAGTTGTTTAGAAAAATTGTATTAAATTATGCTAACTTAATAACATTTTAAGTTCTAGAATCCTGCTTATAGCCTCTTGGTATTATAGGATAACCCTTTTTCTTTACAGGCATATCTCATTATATTGCACTGTGCTTTATTGTGCTTCAGAGATTTTTTTTTTTTTACACAATGAAGGCAAGAACCTTCACTAGCACAAATATTTTTACTCGCTTTATTGCAATACCCACTTTGTGGTGGTGGTCAGAACTGGACCCACAGTATTTCCAAGGTATGCCTGTGTAGATGTCCTCCCATTAACTCTTGACACATCTCCTTGTTCTCTATCTTAGCTTTTCATGAACAACTCTGACAATAGCAGAAGAGATAAATGACTTTCATAACAATAAAACCTTCTTTTCAACTGCATTCTCTTACATGCTACCCAGAAGAAAGAGATTGGGGAACTTCTCAAAGGGAAAATTGACAAGCGGATGCTTGATACTTAAATGCTGCTAAGCCTCTTTATCCATCTTTCATTGCTGCAACTCAAACATCGGCTCAAAAATGATCATGATATTGACTTTTTTCATATAGTCGTATGCTATTAAACAAGCACCTAAACATTTTTTTAAAATTTTATATTACTTGAACCTAAAAGGACACCTAGACCATTTTGCTCAAGTCTATCATTTTATAAGTTAAAAAAAAATAAGTGATACCTGGAGAAGTTATGTGATTTGTTTGTTTAACATCATACTACTAATGGTTGACAGAGCTAGAATAGGGATGCAGGTAACCTGACACTGAAACCATTGATCTTTTCAGTGCATGTTATTACAAAAAAAAAAAATACTGTGTATTATAATGTTTTATTTATAGAACACATTATTTTATAGGTAAAACACCATGATTTGTTGTTCTTAATAGTTTCCCTGCTTTCTTAGGTCTGTTTCTATGCTTTACCAGGTCTGTTTCTACTTTTTGTATGTTGTACAAAATATAAAATATAAAATAGCACATTTCTTATTTAGTGAGTTTTATACAAATTGTATCTTTCCAAGGCATCAGATCCCTGTTGCTTGAGATTGAATTCAATAATGCTTTATTTTGTATGGCAAGGCATGGTACATTTAATTAACATTCCTTGTAATAACACTGATCAGTGTGAATTCTGTTGATTAGTATTACTGTACTTTGAGCAGAATCCGCCCACGTCTTGTTATATTCACTAGATTCCTCTTTCTCTTGCTTGGTTTTGAATTACCAAACACAACACATACACACCTCCCTGCTTTCTGTTTTTTCCATTGGAATGTTTAATTGATGGTTGTTGGGTATATTCAAAGTACCTAATGAAATGTAAACAATAATGAGGTCTTATGCCCTTCCTGATTATGTGACATCACAATTCATGGTTATTTAAATTTGGATTTAAATAATGAGACCATTTTATATAACTTACTATTGTGATAAAATCTAGACAGACAGTTAAGGAACACAGAGTAGTAGTCCAAACAGATCAGTAGAAATAATTGTAATCAGACCTCTGGATAGAAATAAGGCAAGAGGGCCGAAACTGGTATGGCTCAGTGGATAGAGCGTCAGCCTATGGATTGAAAGGTCCTGGGTTCAATTCTAGTCAAGGGCATGTACCTTGGTTGCGGGTAGCTGGTTGATGATTATCTCTCATAGATGTTTCTAACTCTCTATCCCTCTCTCTTCCTCTCTATAAAAAAATCAATAAAAGATATATTTTTTAAAAGAAATAAGGCAAGAGGAACACTCTGACATGAGTAAGAGAAGTTTTATGTTCTACACTTGAAAAATGGCAGTCCTGGAGAAAGAATTTGCTGAGCACAGAGACCATTTTGTATCAAGAAAAAAATTATCTTCCTATTACAAACCTAAGCAAGAGACTCATTCTCATTAATTCCAGAGAGTTTGAATCAAGAAAAGTAAATTCAAGTAGAATTATTTGGGAACAGATTTGTCATAGAAACAGCAAGAGCTGCTTATATATCCTAGGACTTTTTCCCCTCCACACCAAGAATACTAAAAGTGTCCACCTAATAATTTAATTTTGATTGAAGGTTTTCAAAGAAAACAAAAAAAAATAATAGGAGCGTTTGGGGGAAAGTTATAATGAGTAGGATAGCTCTATTAGCTCCCACAGGGGAAAAAGTTGATGAAAAGATTTCTTCTTCTGGCAGAATGATAGATAATGTATTCTGAAAAGCTGGAAAGAATACATAAAAACAAATTTCATTGAATAGCTGACATTGTAAAAAAAAAAAAAAAAGTAGGGAAATCCCCAAGTGCCAAAAACAAAAAAAAGAACATATAAATCTCAAGCAAATATGGCCTTGAAATTAGGGGGACAAACAAATTAGGGATCAAGGGTTGCTGTGGAAACAAAGGTTGGTATGAGGAAACTTGTCTTGAGGCTTAATAGCCTTCTGGTGGAGAAGTCTCTGGAGCCTAGACCTCAGGCCATAAAAAAGTGAATAAACCTGGACTCTCAAAAGAATAACATTCTTCAGAGAAAGTGATTTAGAAAAAAATACAAATGGCTGGCAAATTGAACAAAATAAGCTGTTTGACACTTCGGTGTTCTGGTCTGGGAACTGGAGGATGAGGGAACTTTAAGGAGAATTTGCAATTACAGGTTTCTGGCCTGCCCTTCTCTTGATTCTGGAGTGTGAATTGAAATTATCTGCTTAGTAGGACAAATCTAAGCCAAGACATTATTTTAAAGCAATTCTGGTTTGAAGCGCACCCCCCCTCCCGCCCCCGTGGGGCCCAGCAGAAGCAAGTACAAGTCTTTCCTGCAGAATCACCACCACCCAAGACCTCAGAATTCCCAGAGGCTGTGGTCAGTCAAATAGTATATGACAAAAATGACAGCAGCATTAGGAAACTATGAGCAATTTAATGAAGATGACAAACAATATATATAGATTTTGAATGAAATATTGTCCTTACTAACAAATTAATATAATATATTTAATACATAAGAAAAGTGAGCTATACCTAAGAGATTACCAAATATGGCATACAGATTTAAAGGAAGACTTCTAGAAATGAAAATATAATTAACAATTTGAAAACTCATAAATTAAATATATTAAACTCAGGTGAAGAGAGAATCAATGAACTGGAAGATTGATAATAAGTTACCAGAATGCAAAACTTAGAGAAATAGATAGAAAATATGAGAGTTTAGGAAAAGTGGAGAATTAAATAACAGGTACTGACATATGGCTATTCAGATTGGGAGATTTAAAAAATACAACAAGGAAGAAGTAATATTTGAAGAAATAATGCCTTAGAAATTTCTAGAACTGATGAAAGATAAATATTCTTAGAACCAGGAAAAGACAGTATATTAAACTTAACAATATTTTTAAAAAATCCTCATACTGAGACACATTATGGTAAAACTATAAAATAATTTTCAAAAATAGAAAACGTCAAAAGTGGTCTGAGTGAAAAGTGACTAGTACAAAAGAAGAATGATTAGAACATTAATATTTTCAAAGTGCTGAGAGGCAAGTTTGTAAAGAATTGTGTATCTAGCAAATCTATATTTCACTATGGAGTGTTAACTAAGCTGAGAGCACATGATTTTAGCAGACCTTCACTAAAAGAGCTTCTTAAGGATGTACAGTTGAACAAGATGAATTTGAACTGTGCGAGTCCACTTTTATGCAAACTTTTTTTCAATGAATATATAGTCAACCATTTTAATCACAGGTTTTGCATCCATGGATTCGACCAACTGCAGATCAAAAACAGTATTTTCAATCAGCAGTTGGGAATCTATAGATGCAGAGGACTGATTGTATACATTGCTCTATGCCATTTTATATAGGATTCTTGAGAATTTATGGATTTTGGTGCTTGGAGATACCAAGGGATGACTATACTTAAGAAAAAGAGAAAATGACCTGAGAAACATGATCTGAGATTAAAAAAATAAAAATAAAAGAGTGGTGAGCAAAGAAAACACTATATTATCTGTAGTATTTATCTTTATGTGTAAATCTTTAATAATACATAATTTGTAATATTAGAAAAAATTATAAGATATGATTAAAATACCAGACAAAATATTTAAACTAGGATGAAATTGATCAAGTCTGAGCTTGTATGCTTTTGAAAGGAGGTAAATTATAACAACAACATTATTACTACTGCTATTTTACATGAATTTAGTGCTTGTGCTATACCAGTCAGGTTTGACTAAAATATATGTATATTAACTAACATTAGGGCTCACAATAACTCTATGAAGTTAGTGATTAATATCTCCATTTTACAGATGATAAAACTGACAACCTGAAGCCATAGATGTGAGAAAGGATTTGAATCCAGGTGATCTGGTTTGGGTCCATGATACTAACAACCAGGCTGTATTCCTGCTGATTAATTTTAGGTTCTTATGCATGGTAAAATTTAAAAGATAACAACTAAAAGAAAATTAGTGTACAATACTTATGCATTAGAGAAGAAAAATGGAATAAAGGGGGAAATATTATCAATTCCACAGAAGTATATAAAAATCTGGCTAAAGCCCTGGCTGAGAGGCTCAGTTGGTTGGAGCATTGTTCGTACACAAAAAGGTTGTAGGCTTGATTCCTGGTTAGGTGCATACCTAGGTTGTGAGTTCAATCCCTAGTCAGTGCATGTATGAGAAGCAACCAATTGATACTTTTCTCTCTTCTCTTTCTCTCTCTCCTTCTCTTTCTTTAAAAAGTAATAAAAGACATATCTATGGATGAGGATTTAAAAGAGTGAGGCCAAATACCAGTAAAAAGAATGAAATAAGATGGTAGAAATAAATCAAAGGATTATAATAATGAATAACTATTGGTTTTTAAAAGACAGATTGACTTAAAAATTGAAAATCCAGCTATTTTCTATTTGACAGATTGGACTAAAAATAGAAAATCCAGCCAGGCTGGCATGGCTCAGTGGGTTGAGTGTCAACCTATGAATCAGGAGATCACAGTTTGAATCCTAGTCAGGGCACATGCCCTGGGGTTGTTGGCTTGATTCCCATTGTGAGTTGTGCAGGGGGCAGCCAATCAGTGATTCTTTCTCATTATTGATTTTTTTATCACTCTCTAAATCTCCCTTCCTCTCTGAAATCAATAAAAATATCTTTTAAAAGTGGAAAATCCAGCTATATTCTGTTTAACAGATTGGGTTAAAAATAGAAAATCCAACTATATTCTATTTAGTCAAATTACAAGGACATAGATCGTTTGACAGAATAAGGATGCAAAGATACATGCTAGGCAAATACTAAGAGAAAGCTGAGATGACCATCTTAAGATATGATGAAATAGATTTGAAGGCAAAAAGCAGGATTCATTGTAAAGACAGTCACTATATAAAAAGAAGGTTCCCTATACCAGGGAGAAGTAATAGTTTTAAACTTGTATGAACCTAGTAAAAAAATTTTACATTATATATAGCAAATACTGACAGAACTTCTTTTTTTTTTTAATTGTGTTTGAGTAAGCTCTTTTTTAAAATATATTTTATTGATTTTACACAGAGAGGAATTGAGAGGGATAGAGAGTTAGAAACGTCGATGAGAGAGATACATCAACCAGCTGCTTCTTGCACACTCCCCACCGGGGGTGTGCCCGCAACCAAGGTACGTGCCCTTGACCTGAATTGAACCCTGGACTTTTCAGTCCGAAGGCCGACGCTCTAGCCACTGAGCCAAACCGGTCTCGGCCTGACAGAACTTCTTGAAGAAACTGATGAATCCACCATAATAATAGTAGATATTCAAAATTGATGAGTTGAGGAGACAGTTAATAAGGAAATACCACACAGTTGAAAACTGGCTTAATGTACATATACAGCCTCCCTATATTTTAATTATATTTTTGTTCTTTTTTCCTTCCCTTAAGCATTACTTTAGCAAAATCTAATACATTTTGATGTTGTAGTTTAATTTTAATTTAATTCAAAATATATTCCAATATTCCTTGAAACTTCCCTTAACTTAAATATCAAGTTGATTAAGTTGGTTGAGCGTTGTTCAGGTCTTGAATAGCCCTACTGATTTTCTGTGTACTTATTCTACAAATTACTGAATGGGGGGTATTGAAGCCTCCAACTCTAATTGTGAATTTATGTATTTCTCCTTCTGGTTTGATCAGTTTTTACATAATGAATTTTGAAGCTCAGTTGTTAGCTGCATGCCTATTTAGAATTTTTAGGTCTTTTTGGAGAATGACTTTAACACTAATTATGTAATTTTTCTTTTTATCTATTATTATTTCTTGTTCTGAAATCTTTTCCCCTGATATTAATACAGCTATTTCAGATGTATTTTTAAAATTCGTGTTTGAATTATATATCTTTTTCAATATCATTTTTAAAATCTTTATTTTTCTATCTAAGATAGGTTTGCTTATATATAGAATATATTTTGAGTCTTGCTAGTTTAACCAGTCTGACAATGTCTTTTAAATTGTGTTTAAATAATTTATAATTAATGTAATTAGTGATATATATGGATTAATATATAATGTCTTACTATACATTTTATTTCTATTACCTTTCTTATTTTTTTCTTTTTATGACCTCTTTTTAAAAATTGGGTATTACTATTTCATTTTATCTTTACTATTGGATTAATATTTAAACACTTTTCTTTAAAATATTTTAGTGGTTGTTCTATGATTTTATTAAGTACACCTTAATTACTCAGAGTCTACCTTAAAATAGTATATTATTTTACATGTAGTGTAAGGACTACACAACAGTTTTATCCAATTCCTTTCTCTTATTCTATGCGCTATCATGGTGCTATTTTACTTTTCTATATGCTATAAAACACAAAATAAAATGCTACTATTTGTGCTTTAGAATCTCAAATATCTTTTAGAGCATTTAAAAGCAAGAAAAGTAAATTTTATGTATTCTTTCATTTATCCTATATTCAGCTATTTTTCTATTTTTGGTATATAAATTAAGGATTCTGCCTACTGTCATATTCTTTCTGCTTGAAGAACTCTAAACATTTCTTTTAGTTTGGGTATACTGGAAAAATTCTGTTTTTGTTTACCTGAGAATTTTTTTTTATTTCTCCTTTATTCTTAAACAAATATTTTCACTGGCTATATCAATGATTTTTAACTGGTGTGCTAAAAGAATTTTAAAAATATGCAATATCTGATTATTTTTCCTTAGATTTTCAAATAAAAATAATGACAACAGCCAACACAATAAACTTCAGTGTGAATGCCCTGCCTTGGACCATAAATATGTAGGTCATTTAATAGAGTTGATCATGTTGCCTAATAAGGTTGTATCCAATTGGTTAATTCTTGGTACCAGAAATATTTATATACAAATATAGACACCTGATTTTTAAAAAAGTAATTTTAGAGCAAAAAGGGCACAGCTTAGATTTACCTCTAGATTTTGAAACACCACATGTGAATGTGGGACTAGCTAGCCAGTTCTGTGATTCCACCCTGCAACTCTGCCTCTCATACCAGTTTCCATGTGCTTCTTCTTTAATTTCCTAGTTGTAGGATTTCCATTCAGCTAGCTCTCAGGTGGTTCTGAATGATGGATATTCTGAAATGTGCAAATTGATTGAACAGCAAAACAACTGGTCACTATGGTGCACACTGACCACCAGGTGGCAGATGCTCAACCCAGGAACTGCCTTCTGGTGGTCTGTGCACTCCCTCAGGGGAAGTGCCACTCAGCCAGAAGCCAGACTGATGGACATCCCCCAAGGGCTCCCAGACTGTGAGAGGGTGCAGTCCGGGCTGAGGAACCACCCCCCAAATGCATGATTTTATGCATTGGGCCTCTAATTTAATTATATAAACTACTTGTTTTATTAAGGCTTTTTTCATAGTAACAGACTTGCTAGTTCTGGGAGTGAGTTAGTCATAAATGTAGTTCATTCATTATCATAGCTCCATTCCTAATTCTACTCTTCTACTTAATGCAATGATTATAGAAATTCATATACCATTTTTGGCAGAGTTTTATCTTGTATTAGAGGTATGGTGCACGAAATTTGTGCTTTGTCGGGGGTGTCCCTCAGCTTGGCCTGTGCCCTCTTGCAATTTGGGACCCCTCGAGTGATGAGAGACTGCTGGTTTAGGCCTCCAAGAGGTCCCAGATTGTGAGAGGGATGTCCAACTGCCAGTTTAGGCCCAATCCCCACAGACTGATCAGGCCTAAACCAGCAGTTGAACATCCCCCCAAGGGATGTAGCAGTGTTCCAAGTGGCAGGCAACCAGGGAGGAGCCAGAACCAAGGCTGAGTGCCATGCTGCTCATGCTCATTTTGGCCTGCTGTGTTTGCTGCTGCCTCTTGGTAGTGCTGCCGCAGAGTTGGGAGAGGCTCCTACCAGCTCAGCTGTAATCACCAGCTTTGAGCCCAGCTTCTGACTGAACAGCACTCCCGCTGTGGTAGCACACTGACCACCAAGGAGAATCTCCTGCATTGAACATCTGCCCCCTGGTGGTCAGTGTGCATCATAGAGACTGGTCAACTGGTGTTCCTGGTTGTTCTGGTCATTCTGTAATAAAGGTCTCTTAGGCTTTTATATATATCTAGACTAGAGGCCCAGTGCATGAAAATACATGCACTGGAGAGGTGATCCCTCAGCCTAGCCTGCCTCCACTCACAGTCATGGGAGCCCTCAGGGGCAGGAGGCAACTCGGCAGTCAGGGAACAGTGACACCCCATCACATCTCTGCTGCTGCCACTGTCGGCAGTGCAAATCTTGGCCAGCCCTGGTTACCTGAACATCAGATGTCCTTGGGTGGCTGAGCAGCCACCATCTGAGGTCTGCCTGCACTTGGGCCAGAACTGGGTGGCTGGGTGGCTTAGGGGACTAGGAGACTCTGGAGTCAGGCGCATGGAATGGCCAGGTGCCTGCCGTCCTGGTGGGACTGAGGGGATGGGCATTGCCATCTTGTGGCTATGGGTGCTGCCATCATTGAGGGCAGGGCAGTCAATTAGCATATTCCCTTTTTATTAGAGAGGATTACTTATTTTTCTTCTTCACATTTCTAGGATAGTACAACGTGATAGGAATTATAAAACATTCTAGAGGCCCTGTGCACAAAATTTGTGCATGGGGGCTAGGGGTGTTCCTCAGCCCAGTCTGCACCCTGTCTAATCTGGGACCCCTTGAAGGATGTTCAACTGTCCGTTTAACTGAACAGGCAGTCAGACATCCCTCTCACAATCCAGGACTGCTGGCTCCCAACTGCTCGCCTGTCTGCCTTCCTGATTGCCCTAACTGCTTCTGCCTGCCAGCCTGATCATCCCCTAACCATTCCCATACCAGCCTGATTGATGTCTAACTGCTCCCCTGCCAACCTGTTTGCCCCCAACTTCCCTCCTCTTCCAGCCTGGTCACCCCTAGCTGCCCTCCCTTGCAGGGTTGATCACCCCCAACTACCCTTCCTTGCAGGCCTGGTTCCTCCCAACTGTCCTCCCATGTTGGCCATCTTGTGTCCACATGGGGGCAGGATCTTTGACCACATGGGGGCAGCCATATTGTGTGTTGGAGTGATGGTCAATCTGCATATTACTCTTTTATTAGATAGGAAAAATGCCTGGTGCATGGGTGGGGGCCAGCTTGTTTTCCCTGAATGGTGTCCCGGATCAGGGTGAGGGTTTCCTTGGGGCATGGGGCAGCCTGGGCGAGGGGCCTGTGGTGGTTTGTAGGTCAGCTATGCCCCTGGGTGACCTAAGTGGAGGCCCTGGTATCTGGAATTTATTTACCTTCTACAATTGAAACTTTGTAGCCTGGAGCAGAGCCAAGCCTCCTGCTCACTCCGTGGCCAGCAGCCATTTCTGTTTGGATTTGTTTACCTTCTATAATAAAACTTTGTACCCTTGAGTGGAGGCTTAGGCTGGCAAGGGTAGGCAGAAAGCTTGATTTCTTCCATTGCCTGGAAAGCTCAAGCCTCTCTCCTGCTCTCTGTGGCTGTAACCATCTTGGTTGGGTTTATTTGCATACTCACTCTGATTGGCTGATGGGAGAGGCTGGTGGGCATGGCTTGAGGGTGTAGTGGAGTGATGGTTTGCATATTCCTCTTTTATTATGTAGGATTCCGTATGTTGTTGACTTCTTAGCAATTTGACCTCTTGCAAATATTTTGATATTTCTGAGCCTCTGTTTTCTCACCTTCACCTTGTATATGAGGATCAAATTATATCATTTATTCATGTGCAAGTATTTGCTTAACTTCTATTATATGTCAGATACAATGATTGGCACTGGGGATACAAAGTTGAATAGTACATAGCTGTTGCTTCCCAGAGAGTTTACCTTTTAGTATGAAGATTGATGTGTAAATTATTGTGACTTGCAATAAATGTATGAGGGATGTAAGAGAGACAGAGAGAGAGAGAGTTTAGAGAAAGTCAGAATATTCATAGGAGGTGGTTTTAACCGGTGCATAAAATTCCACCAAGCTGGTGAGAAGAAAATATTTCAGGCAAAGGGAAAAACATTTAAATACTGTCTAGGTATGCATCAAGAGCTAGTATAAGCCCACAAGAAAATGTATGTCAAAAGATTATGAAAATTGTAATATAAAATTTAAAAACTATCTTGTTATGGTTGTTGATTATAACCATAAAAAAATACTAGTTTTAAATTCACAAATAAGATTTTGAGACAGAATGACAAATCATGTAATTAATTGTAAGAAATTGGATCCTGCAAGTCTTCATTATCATGAACCATGTTAATTAATACTTTCATTAATTACCCTGACAATAAAATCATCACAGAAGTAGTGACCCTATGAGGTCACAACATAACAAACACAAATTGACGTTGCTTAGAATGTCAAGGTTAAATAACTGAATGTAGGAAGTTGAATGAATTGAATGGACAGCAAAACTTATATTCAGTATGGCTCTTTTTATCTATTACATCAAAGATATTTCATAAGAGTTATTTTTTAAAAAGAATTCTATGTACTACCCTGTTTCCCCTAAAATAAGACAGTGTCTTATATTAATTTTTGCTCCCAAAGATGCACTAGGTCTTATTTTCAGGGGATGTATTATGTTTCCATGAAGTAGGTCTTATTTTTGGAGGATGTCTTATTTTCAGGGAAACACGGTATCTCTGACTTCCTAACATGATGAAATTTCAAATACCATTATCCTCTTATATAAAGTCATTTAGAATATTATAGGCAAATTTTGTTTTTTATAGGTTAGAATTTAAGACAAAATATATAAGGCAAGTTAGTTAATACTATGTAATCCAATCTTTAAAGATGTACTAACAGTCTACATAATCCATTGGTAAAGCTTAAAAGCAAAATTGAAAAAATTTGTATGATGGTAAAACCTTAAAATAATTTATCATTGCAAAGGGGAAAATGTGATTTCCAAAGGAAAGGTAAGGGCAATAAAAAGCATCCAAAGAAGAAGTGGATCAATACTTAGATAAAATAATGGTCAGAAAATATAGCCTTTTTTGGTCATTAGTAATTGAAATATACTAGAGGCCTGGTGCACAAAATTCATGTATGGGGGATATGTGTCCCTCAACCCAGCCTGCACCCTCTTCAATCTGAGACCCCTCGAGGGATGTCCAACTGTCTGACTGCCCGCCTGACTAAATGGGCAGTCAGACACCCCTCTCACAATCCAGGACTGCTAGCTCCCAACTGCTTGCCTGCCTTCCTGCCTTATTGCCCCTAACTGCCCTCTCCCGCAGGCCTGGTCCCCACAACTGTTCTCTCCTGCAAGCCTGGGTTCCCCCAAACTGTCTTCCCTGCAGGCTCAGCCAACATGGTCACCCCTTTCCTTCTCTGCCAACCTGGTCACCCCTAACTGCGTTCCCCTGCAGGCCTGGTCCCTCCCAACTGCAATCTTGTGGTGGCCATCTTGTGTCCACATGGGGGCAGCCATCTTTGACCACATAGGGGCAGCCATCTTGTGTGTTGGAGTGACAGTCAATTTGCATATTACTCTTTTATTAGATAGGCTTGATAAGCATGTAAATGACTGTGTAGCAGGGAGGGGTTCATGTATAAGGCAACACATTTCATGTGGTATTTTCTTGGATTTATCCGTCTTAGTATATATTCTCTCAGTTTGAACCTAATTAGGATAACTTTTGTTTATGTATATTCTCCTACATACATATATGTTATGCAAATAAAATTGACTTTTGAAATATTTAATTAAAATACAATTTTAACTGAAGCAAATGTACTAGATATATTTCTTTGGTTGTATAGGAGCACCAAAGTAATGCACATTAAAAATAAAATTTTACTGTAATAAAAATTTAACTAAATATAAAAAAAATAATGATAAGAATATTTTATAATTAGAACAAGTGAAACATTTATAATACTAATACTGTCATGCAATTGTCTTAATACTTGCACATTGCTTTCTGTATGCAGCCATCTTTTTATCATAATTGCATTCATAATATGTATCTTTATATTATAATTTTTATATTGTGAATTGCCAGGTTTGTTTATCTTATAAAAATGTATCAGCTTTCAAAGACATGCACACTAGAATAAGGTAATATTAAATAAAAACCAGTTGGCAAATAAAGGATTTAAGAAAGATGTAGAATGGTAGGAAAAATAAGACACATGTGAGATATTATGCAAAACAGATGCTATTAGATTGTAAATGTAGGCCACAGATTTATCTTTGAGCAGCCACACAAAGAAGGAAATAGGATCAATTCTTAATTTATTGTCTCTAATACATTTTAAAAGATCCTTTGTTTAGGAGAATCAATAAAATATTCTTAATCCTGAGACCACAGATAAATTTCTTTTGTTTGTAATGGTACAGAAGACACAATGGCTTCAATGTCACTCTGGTATCAAATATAACCACTGGTTGCATGTGGCTGCTTTTTATAACATGCTTACTGTTACATTTAGTGTTGGTAAATACTATAGAACAAAGTTAATATACCATATACATTTTTATGAAACATTAAAAGTAATAATTCTCTTTGCATTAGAAATTAGAACATTTACCGTATTTGCCGGCGTATAAGACGATTTTTTGGCCCTGAAAAATACCGTATTTGCCGGCATATAAGAGACTGGGCGTATAAGACGACCCCCTAACATTTCCACTCAAAATACAGAGTTTGTTATATACTCGCCGTATAAGACTACCCCCCACTTGGAGGCATATTTTTCAGGGCCAAAAAATCGTCTTATACGCTGGCAAATACGGTATTTGAAATGAGCTGGTTGCTTCTTTTGTATTGAAACAACTATCAAGGTTACTTTAGACAAATTTTCTCCTATTTTTTATTTTGGATAAATTTTCTTATGATGAGCAGACAATTTAGAGCATTTAATTGACTTTAGATCTAGTTATTATTTTCAGTGCAACCTTCCTGTACTTCATTTTCATCACTGGTTTGTTATGTCTATATTTCAGAATCATTGAATGAGGGGTAAAGGTTTGGAACCAGAAATAGAGCTAAATTTAATATTGTGAATAGAGAACAAAATTTGAGGCCAATAAATAAAAGAATGGATTTTAAAGATATTAACCTAAATTATATAAACTTGAATGGATTTTCATACACAGAGTTGCTTTTATTTCTACACATACATGCACACACGTGTATGCACACTCACATACATGGGGAAAGAGGAAGAAATTTATTTCTTAAACAAAACTTAATATTTTTCCTGGTTAGACTGACATATTTTCTCCAAGAATTACTGTGTTATTTACCACAGAAGATATTTATTTGTTTAGAATTATGTGGTTCATTAAGAAAGTAAAAATGATAGATGATAAAAATAACAAGGGTTATAAGATGATGGATGGATGGAGAAATCAGACCCAGTGAGTTGGATATGATTATTTCCCATCAGGAAATGGATGAGATGTTTGGTCAATTACAAAGACAGTTTACAAAAGATAAGTTTTGCTATTAGTAAGAATTATCTGTGTTCTATCGTTTATGACCAAAGATATAAACTCATTGATTTCTAAATGCCCCTTGAGATTTTGCAGTTTTTTTCTTTGTGCATTAATTATACAAGTTACATCCTCCATACACTGCTGCTTCATGAGTGTTTCTTTTCTTTTTTAAAAAATAGATTTTTATTGATTTCAGAGAGGAAGGGAGAGACAGAGGGAGAGGGAGGAACATCAATGGTGAGAGATAATTATTGATTGGCCACCTCCTGCACACTCCACATTGGAGATCAAGCCTGCAACCTGTGCAAGTACCCTGACCAGGAATCAAACCATGAACTTCTGATTCATAGGTTGACACTCAACCACTGAGTCATGCCTATTGGGCGAGTGTTCCTTTTCTAATAGAGAGCAGAGGAATTTGGACAAACTTATTCTCTACATTTTGTCTCTTTTCCATTATATATTTTAAAAATTCCTGCATTATAACATGGATGCTATGTGGAGTCCAGGGAAATATCTAGCTATGAAGCTGAGATTAGTTCCTTACTTTCCCTATTTATATAGTAGGAGTAAGCCACCTAGGCTCAGTAGATGCTATATAAATGGGGATAATTCTCATAATGTGTTTAATCCTTATTTAGAAGGTAGAAGATAAAATATTATGTACCTAACACAGTGACTAGTAAATATTAGCCTCTCAAAGAGTGGTAGTCATACTATTATTGCTGGTGGTGTTGTTTGAAACAAATTGTCAAAAATTTTGAGCAACTTTGTTTCAAGGTTTTTATAAATACCACACTTTTCTAGGTAAGTGTTTAGGATTGGACAAAGAGAATCTTAGACATTATTTCTTCATAGCAAGTTATGTTCTTGATTCAATTGGATCATCCTATCTTATTGACCCTGGCTAAGAGATTTTAATAAAATTCTAAAATTTTTCATATTTTAAATGATGTTGGTTTACTTACAAATAAATATTACTTTATCTTATCATTGTTACATCAACTACATTTATATTGCTGTCTATTAATCAATCAATAAAACATGAATGAGATCCCAGTTATTTGAACCAAGGGAAGGAACTTCTGACTGAAGCAAACAAAACATCTTTAATTTAGGGAGGAGGGAGGACAGTCGGAAAAACTTGAGTAATCATCATTTAACTGAAATTTTAATCGATATCAAAATCATGTCTTAATATGCTGTTGTAATTATAGAAGAATTGGAAACCCATTTCTAAATCAACTTAGTTTGTTCAGCAAGATAATTTCAGTTTATAGAGGCATTTTCTTGCTGAATTTTCTGAGTCATGCTCATGAGTCACTGGGCTTTCTTTGATGATAATAAGTCATCTCATATTTTCTAGAATAAGGCTATCTGACTGTCATTGTTTTATTTTTTGTTTTTTAATGAGTTGAGAAAGTTCACCATTACAGGTGACATAATAGTTAGCAAGAGGGATCTATAATAATAAAAGAGTAATATGCTAATTAGACTGGATGTTTTCTGGCCGTCATTCCAGACAACCTTCCTGATGAAGCTGGGGCCCAGGGGAAGCCAGCCAGGGTCCTGGGTACCTGCAGCTGGCCAGAGGAAAGTCAGCCTGGGTCTCAGGTGCCTGCTGGTAGCCAGAGGAAGGAAGCCCAAGTCCTAGGTGCCAGAGGGGAGCCGATGCTGGCAGCAGGGGAAAGAAAGGCCTACACTTGCACAAATTTTCATGCATCAGGCCTCTAGTCTATAATAATAAAAGCGGAATATGCAAATCAACCAAACTACTGAACACCAAATGACTTTCTGAATGACCATGCTATGACATACACTGGTGCCAGACCAGCCAAGGCAGGTGCAATGTGATTGGTTGGGGGGCCCCACCATCACCCCACGATTGCCCCACAAAGGGAGGCGCAGGCTACCCTCTGCAGGGCGATGATGTGGGGGCTCTGTGATCAGTTGCCCCAAAGAGGGAGGCCCAAGCACCCTCTGCACCATGACTGATCATGGAGCCCCGGCCGAGTGGGTGGGGCCTCCCTCTGCTGAGTGATTGATTATAGAGCCCGTCTCCCCCATTAATTGCCCCAAAGAGGAAGGCCCAGGCTACCTGGCCAGCGGATCTGGACCTTGGTCATACAGAACATTTTATGAATTTGACCCCAAAAATAAAGGAAATAAAGGCAGAGATACTATATCAAACTAAAAAGCTTCTGTACAGCAAACAACAACAAAAAAAAACCCACACAACAAAGCAAAAAGGCAACCCACTGAATAAGATATATTATTTGCAAACAACAGCTCAGGCAAGAGTTTAATACTTAAAATATATAAAGAACTCATGCAACTTAACACCAAACAATCTACTTAAAACATGGCAAAGAGCCCTGGATAGTTTTGCTCAGTGGATAGAACATCAACCATTGCACTGCAGGGTGGCAGGTTTGATTACTGGTCAAGGAAGGGAACATACTTGGATTGCAGGTTTGATCCTTGATGTGTTCAGGAAGCACTCAATCAATGTGTCTCTTTCAGATTGATGTTTCTTTCTGTCTGTTTGAGTCTCTCTTTCTCTCTCATTTTCCCTCTCTTCTCATTCCCTTCCACTCTCTCTAAAAATTAATGGGAAAAATATCCTTGGGTGAGGAGAACAACAAAAAATGTAAATGGCTGGGCGGCTAAGTTGGTTTATCTATCATTCTATACACCAAAAGGTTTCAGGTTCAATTTCCAGTCAGGGCACATATGGAAGGCAGCCATTCAATGTTATATTAGAGGCCCTGTGCATGCATATGTACATGGTGGGGTCTGACCAGCCTGGCCCGGGGGAGGGGACATGGGCAGTTGGCAACTGTTGTTGAGGGGACAATGTGCATATTAGCTTTTTATTATATAGGACTAGAAGCCTAGCACACAATTAAATTGTGTGGGTAGGGTCCCTAGGCCTAACTCAGTGGTCGGGCAAACTCATTAGTCAACAGAGCCAAATATCAACAGTACAACGATTGAAATTTCTTTTGAGAGCCAATTTTTTAAAACTTCAACTTCTTCTAATGCCACTTCTTCAAAATGGACTCACCCAGGTCGTGGTATTTTGTGGAAGAGCCACACTCAAGGGGCCAAAGAGTCATATGAGGTTCGGGAGCTACAGTTTTCATACCACTGACCTAACCTCCTATGATCAGAGCCATCTCCTGCCCATTTGCCAGTTCCCAGGCTGAACACTGCCTCTGTTGCCGTTGGAATCGCCAGGTCATCTCCGGCTACTCCAGGGCTCAGGCCTGCGGGAAAGCGGGCACTGGAGACTTCACCTCCATGTGCGTGCGCTGGGCCGGCCTCTGATGGAATGTGCTGCCTGCTTCGGGCCACTCACATGGACGCCCCTACCATAGCTGCTACTGCCACTGCTGCCAGGGCTTGAGGCACTGACGGAGGCTGTGGGGCATGCCCATGACCTACCCACCCTGGCATGAGCAGCCCTGAGTGGGCAGTGCAATCCATCAGTGGCTAGCTCAGCGCACAAGCATGGAGGTGAAGTTGCTAGTGCCTGCTTTCCCATAGTCCAGAGTTCCCAGCAGCCTAAGATGAACTAGTGCCCCCAATAGCCTGACAGCCAGCCTGGTTCTCTCACCACCCACCCTGATTTCCCTGTTCATCATGGCTGACCCATGAGAGCCTGTGGGCCTGGGGGAGGGATCAAAAGGTCAGCAGTTCAGCCTGCTCGCCAGTCCCCATTCCTGCCCTGCCCCCTCTCACTGGCTGGGGGAGGGACCAAGAAGTAGTCAATGGCACTTCATGGTGACTGATGGTTTAATCATTCTGATCATTAGCGACACTGGCTATATATATATATATATATATATATATATATATATATATATATATACTGAGTAGCCAGATTATTATGTGTAAACTTCCTTCAGGTATATGAAAAGATGTTCAAACTTACTAGCTATTTGGAAAATGCAAACTGAAACTATGGGATATCATCTCACACCTGTTAGAATGGCTATTGTCAACAAGACGGGTAATAACAAGTGCTGGTGAGAATGTAAACTGGTACAACCACTATGGAAAACAGTATGGTAGTTCCTCAAAAACAAAAATAGAGTTACTATATGATCTAGCAATCCCTCTTCTGGTTATCTACCTGAAAAACATGAAAACATTTATTTGAAAAGATATATGCTCTCCTATGTTCATTGTAACATTATTCAAGGTGGCCAAGACATGGAGACAATCAAACTGTCCTTTGATAAAGGACTGAATAAAGAAGATGTGATAACACACACTATGGAATACTACTCAGCCATAAGAAAAGATTAAATATTGCCATTTATGACAACATTAGACTTGATGCACGAGGATTCATGCAAGAATGGGCCTTCTTTCCCCTGGTTGCCAGCACTGCTTTTGCTTCATCCAGATCCACATTTCTGCCTTCTCTATGGCCTGGAGTCACCTTTCCACCTTCCCACACTGCCCAGAGGCCCGGAGCGACCAGAGCAGTCTGGAATGCCTGTGTCATGATGACACAAGCATCCCGCCCTTCCCCCAGCTGCTCAGCACCTGTGTATGCAAATAAACCCACCAGCTTTTTGAGGTTAATTTGCATAGTCACTCCTGATTGGCTAGTGGGAATCGCGAAGGTATGGTCAATTTGCTTCTTTCTCTCTTATTAGCGTAGATGGATAAATCTTGAGAATATTATGTTAAGCCAAATAAGTCAATCAGAAAAAGTGAAGAACCATATGATTTCACTTGTAAGTGGGATATAAAACTGAAACTCAGAGACACAGAAGACAGTATGGTGGTTACCAGAGGGAAGGGGGAGGGTGGTAGAGATTAAATGGTGACAAATATATGGTGATGGAAGATGATTTGATGTTAAGTGGTGGGTACATAATTTATCACAGTAATATATACTTGAAACTTATATAACTCAATTAACTAATGTCACCCCAAATTATTTGATAAAAAAGAGGGGGCATAGAATTTGAATGTCTTGCCAGTGTTTCATTTGCAGGTTTCTTTTACTTATTCCTTCTCAACCTGCTCCTTTCCCATCTTCATAATGTCAGTACTTCTCAAGTCACCCACCTGTAGCTAAAATCCTAAGAATCAAAATGAACCCTTGTTTCTGTTTACCTTCTCATATTTGTTAACAAACTAGAGGCCCAGTGCTCAAAATTTGTGCATGGATAGGGTCCCCAGGACTGGCTTGCCATCAGGGCCAATCTGTGAGGTGACCAGTGGGGTTATTGAGGCTCCTGCTTGCACCTGCCTTGGTCTGGTGCAACCTGCTTACTGGCCCTGCCCACACTATCACCACTGCTGTTCACCTCCCTCTGCAGGGTGACTGGGGGCCCTGCTCTCACCCATTTTGGCTGGCCTTGCACTGCCTGCTTGCTGGCCTTGCCACCCGCTGACACCGCTGGTCATAGCCTATGGGCTGGGTGCAGATCCTGCATTGAGTGTCTTTCCCCTGGTGGTCAGTGCGTGTCATAGCGACTGGTCGTTCCACAGTTCATTCCCCTGTTCGGTCTATTTGGATATTTTGGTTTTAGATATATAGAAAATTCTGTCTCTCCCTTCAAAATACATCTTAAAGTCACATAATTTTCACTGTTAATTCCATAGTCCAAATCATCCTATATGATAAAAGACTAATATGCAAATAGACCAAATGGTGGAATGACCAGTTGTTATGATGTGCACTGACCACCAGGGAGAAGACCCTCAATGCAGGAGCCACCCTCTGGTGGTCAGTGCATCCCACTGACCACCAGGTGGAGTGCTGCTTAGCCAGAAGCCAGGGTCACGGTTGGGGAGTGCAGCAGCAGAGGTGGGAGCCTCTCCCTCTCCCACTTTCGTGGCAACACTAAGGATGTCTGACTGACAGCTTAGGCCTGCTCCCCACGGGCTCCGAGACTGCGAGAGGGCACAGGCCAGATTGAGGAGCCCTCTGAGTGCATGATTTTCATGCACTTGGCCTCTAGTTATAATATAAAATGTGTGTTCTATAGTGCTCTCCTTATTGGCAGTTCTACTTACATTCTTGCCCTTCCTTACAGTCTATTCACTCTGCTGCTAGGATAACCAATTTAAAAAACAAATCAGATCAGGTCTCTCACCTGCTCAAAATCACCCAACATCTTCTCTTCCTTTTAACCTTCAAACAAAACCTGAAACATTTTTTTCATGGTCTACTGGGACATTTTTGATCCTTGAACATGCTAAATTTTCTTCAGACTTAAGGGGTTCAATTTGTGTAACACACATATAGTCTTCTTTGGGTGTCAACTACAAAGAGGCCTTCCCTGGCCTCTTTTTTTAAAATAATGTCTCAAATTCGGGACATTGGAAGCAGAGCCTCCAATAAGTATTTTTGTGAAAGGCATTTATTGAAAGTAATCTCAGGTAGGGAGAGTAGGAGAAACACTATGGGGTAGGGGAACAAAGCTAAAAAAAGATATGTTCTCAGCCGGGGACTTGCTTCATTCTGCTTGTATGAAGAGTAGTGGAGCATAAAGCACAGATAGAGCTAGTCCCACCTGAAGGCAAAGAGGCTGGTCATTTGTACACCACATCAGTCCAAAAGTGGCTGCTCCCAGAATGGTGATAATAGGCTGCAATCTCCAAGATGAAGCAGCTCCTATTCAGTTGAGTGCAATTTTCTAGAGAAAGAGGCAGCTACAAGCCCTTAGCAGACAACATTCACAGGAGGTGGAGGTGGGCATGTGACGTGGTGAAGAGGGCTCTGAGGGAGCTTTTTAAATTATGTTCTCAGCTAAACGTTTCATTACACGTATTCTTACCTGTCAAAAGAGCATCTACATGTGTGTGTGTGTGTTGTCTATCTCCCCCTCCAAGATTAAAATGAAAGTTTCATGAGGACAGGAATTTTTGTCTTGTTCATTGTTATAGGATTTCTAGTGCCAAGATAAGTACTAGATATATTAAAAGTATCAAATACAAGTAATCATGAACAACATTTATTAAATGCTTTACAACATGCCAGATATTAAGTCATTTACTTCTCATATTTTTATAAGAAAATACTATCATTATTTACATTTTACATATAAAGAAACTGAGACAGAGGAGCCAACAATTACATTTTTAGGAAGAGGTGGATCTAGAATTCAACTCCAGGCTGTCTATACCTCTCCATGAATATTCATTGAATGTCACCAAGCATTTTCTAGGTAGTTTCTATATTTCTGTCATCTTTCAACATAGTAATGAAATGGCAGTTCAGTGAAATCCAGTCCTCAGTGTGTTTCTGTGCCCACGTCCTGCAGCACAGGCTTGGGTAGCAGGAGACTGGCACTCTACCCATTATTCTCATTACTTGTTACCTTGACCTGTATTTTAATTAGCTCTTGATGACCTAGTTACTTGTTTATTGTGTGGTGGACTCCACAACATAAGAAATTTTATGGGAGTTTAAAGAACTAGATTCTACTTCTATATTTGATATTGCTATTTTTATGGACCAGGACAATTTTCTTAGTCTGTCTAGCTGCAGTTTCTTGGTTTGTAAAGTGAGAAGTTTGACCCAGATGAATACATCCATAGGTCTGAGACATAGCAAATTTTGATACTAGTCTTTAAGAAGTATTATATGAATGAATAGGAAAAAAAAGTGAATGACACAAATGTGTAACTATTATTTGAAATTTCAAATACTTATTTTGTGCTGTTTTAGCTATTTGGGCCAGAAAGCATGAAAATATACGGACCTCACCAGAAGCACAGCATTTCTTATTAATTGTCCTCAATATATGCTATCTGTCTCACTGTGTCACCTCGGTGTGCTTATTTCAGAAACCAGGAAAAATGCTCCATTTTATCTCCCAACCCCACATTCCTTTCAGGTTAATATTACCGAAGCTCAGATGGAGATACAAACTTTTGGGATAAATAAGTATAATGATGAGGCACGTAATCTAAATATAGAAAGAAAACTAGATTTGGGGGCAGAAAACAGATTTGAATTTCTATTAAAATGTGTTTATTTATTCTAAATTTATTGTTTAAAGTATTACAAATGTCTTCCATTTTTCCTCCCACACCCCTCAACCCAGCTCCCACCAACACTCCCATGTGTTCCCCTGTCTATTATCTGTGCCCATGGGCTATGCATATATGCATGTAAGTTCTTTGATTAATCCCTTCCCGTTCTCCTTCTCATTTTCCCTCTGAGCTCTATCAATCTGTTCCATGTATCCATGACTCTGGTTTTATTTTGTTTATCAGTTTATTTTGTTCATTAGATTCCACATATAAGTGAGATCATGTGATATTTGTCATTCTCTCACTGGCTTATTTCATTTACGGCCTGTGGGCCGGATCTGGCCCTTTCCGCTGTTCTATCCTGCCTGCAGAGCCGAAAGAGCGGAGGGTTCTCTTGCTCTCCCCTCCGCTCATCTCAGCCCAAGATGAGAATGCCAGCATGGTCAGGTTGCTTTTGTTCCGGCCCTCCGGTCCAGTTTAAGAACCCATTGTGGCCCTCGAGTCAAAAAGTTTGCCCACCCCTGCTCTAGGGCAATACATGCTGTCTTAAAGGGTATGCAACCCTTCCTTTTTCATAGCTGCACTAGAGGCCCAGAGCATGGATTTGCACACTGGTGAGGTTCCTTGGTCTGCCTGTGGGGAGCAAGCTGAAACTAGTTCTCTGACATACCTTGAGGGGTCCCAGATTGTGAGAGGACTGTTCTTGGGTGCCCCCAACTTCACTGTATTCATTTCTAGAAGCTGTAGGGAAGAATCTATTTTCTCTCCCTTTCCACCTACCAGAGGCTGCTTACATTCTTTGGCTTGTGGCCTCCTTCTTTGCTCTTCAGAAATTTGTATATGACTAGTCTTTCTTCCATAACCACATCTCCCTCTTATTCCCTTCTTCAGCCTCCCTCTTATACTTTTCAAGGACACAGTGACTATATGGTGCCCACCAAGGAAATCCAAACTAATCTCTCTATTTTAAGGTAAACAATTTTAGCTGTATAGCAACCTTAATTCCATCTGCAACTGCATTCTTCTTTGCAACATTCACAGTTCCAGGGATTAGGACATGGGCACCTTTGCTGGAGGGAGGAGGGGGGGCATTATTCTATTTACCACACATTCTTAAATTTCTTTGTTGCATTTGAATATAAATAGGCTAAGGAAATTTTGTCAGGATCCTCACCATAATTTATTTTACTGAATAGATAAAAAATAATTTTAATATGCAAATGTACCCTTTTGGTAAAAGTAGCCAGTTTATTTACTTAAATTGTTTTAATCCCCAGGTAACTCCTTCTACTCCAAAGAGAAACATGAAAATAAAAGAAACTTGGGTCGGGGGGAGATGGAGAGGAAGAGAGAGAGACAGTGTGAGAGACTGTGAGAGATTGTGTGTGTGTGTGTGTGTGTGTGTGTGTGTGTGTGTGTGTGTGTAGAGAGAGAGAGAGAGAGAGAGAGAGAGAGAGAGAGAGAGAGAGAGAGAATTGAAATAGAAGAAGTAAGTTGAATTAATTTGGATTTGTCCAAATGAGGCACCATCAGATAGAACCTCATTGATGGTCTTTTTCATGTAGAGGATTAGACTAATGTATTAGTTTAGTGGTCTCTGATTTTTTCATTCAGCTATTCTTTCTGGATTTCACCCATTCCTGTGCTCTTAACATAAGCTGTATATGATACCTGCATATGAGTATATTTGCCATCAATCCCCTCTAAATATGTTCAGGGAATTTAGAAAAAGGTATATGTATCTATAAATTGGAGAGTTGACAAGGGGAGGAACTGTACAAAAGTCTGTTTTTAAATAAAATTTTCAATTAATAGAAACTATGTCATATATCTTAAGCTTTCCATTTCTAAAATAAGATTGACCTTTGAAAATCCTAGTTGACCTTTTAAAATCCTAGTTCTAGCTTTAGAAGTTTGATCCTATCTATTCATTAGAAATGAAATAGAAAATGTCAGTGACTGCGCCCTTTCTTGAAACACTGATTTAACTGTTCAAATTACTGTTTTTATTTGCATGCAGTATTCTTTCCCAAAATAAAGCTCTTCATGCTAAAGTTCCAGTGAATATCATTAAGGAAAAAAATACCTTGGATGAGTGAAGGGCTTATAAATGAACATTTATTTTCTTTGAATTACTTCCTGTTCTAGATAAATTTGTGAAAAAGTGGAAAGATATTGATAGAATATAGGGTGCAAATGTCTTCATTTTCAGAAAGAGAAAGTAATTGAATACTATATATTGCAAATTGATATCTTTGGCATTGATTTCTTAAACGGGATTCTAGAATAGTTTTTTAAAATCAACTTTATTGAGATTCAATTTGTTTATACATAATAGATAAAATACAAGATCATCTACTTTTGACAATAGTATACACCTGTGTTACCACCACCCAAACATATGCACCGGGCCTACTAGGGGCCTGGTGCATGAAATTTGTCCCTCAGCCCAGTCTGCACCCTCTCCAATTTGGGACCCCTTGTGGGATGTTCAACTGCCCGTTTAACTGAACAGGCAGTCAGACATCCCTCTCACAATCCAGGACTGCTGGCTCCCAACTGCTAGCCTGTCTGCCTTCCTGATTGCCCCTAACCGCTTCTGCCTGCCAGCCTGATAACTCCTTAACCACTCCCATGCCAGCCTGATTGATGTCTAACTCCCCTGACAGTCTGTTTGCCCCCAACTTCACTTCTCTGCCAGCCTGGTCACCCCTAAATGCCCTCCCCTGCAGAATTGATCAACCCCAATTGCCCTCCCTTGCAGGCCTGGTGCCTTCCAACTGCCCTCCTCTGCTGGCCTGATCACCTACAACTGCCCTCCCTTGTAGGCCTGGTCCCTCCCAACTGACCTCCCCTGCTGGCCATTTTGTGGTGATCATCTTATGTCCACATGGGGGCAGGATCTTTGACCACATTGGGGCATCTATTTTGATCTTGTGTGTTAGAGTGATGGTCAATCTGCATATTACTCTTTTATTAGATAGGATAGAGGTCTGGTGCATGAGCGGGGGCCAGCTGGTTTGCCCTGACGTGTGTCCTGGATTATGATGGGGGTTCCCTTGGGCCTGGGAGAGGGGTCTGTGATGGTTTGCAGGCCAGCAATGCCCCCAGCGACCCAAGGGAGGCCCTGGTATCTTGAATTTATTTACCTTCTACAATTGAAACTTTGTAGCCTGGAGTGGAGCCAAGCCTTCTGCTTGCTCTATGGCTGCCACCATTTCTGTTTGGATTTGTTTACCTTCTACAATTGAAACTTTATTGGGTGACATTGTTTCACAAGCCATTCAGATTTCAAGTGTACAACTAAACAAAACATCATCTGCACACTGCATCATGTATCTATCGCCACAAGTAAAGTCTAGACTTCTTTTCCTTTCCATTATCCCCCTCTGCCCACCTCCACCTAATCCCACCCCTCTCTTCCTCTATCACTACACTGTTGTCTATATATATATTGTACATATATACCTGTGGTTTTTTTTTTTTGCTAATCTCTTCACATTCTTTCATCTAGCCCTCAACAACTGTCATTCTGTCCCATGTATCCATGCCTCTGTTTCTATTTTGTTTATTACTTTATTTTGTTCATTAGTATTTCATTGTGTAAATGTACTATAGCTCTTGTACCCACTGATGGGCACTTGGGTTATTTCCGATCTTGGCTATTGTAAATAATGCTGCTATAAACATAGGGGTGTATACACTCCTTTGAAATAGTCTTTCAGTTTTCTTCAAATGTATTCCCAAAAATGGGATTGCTGTGTCAAATGGCAGATCCATATTTAATATTTTGAGGAAATGCCATACTGTTTTTCCACAGCGGCTGCACCAGTCCGCATTCCCACCAACAATGCAGGAGGGTTCCATTTTTCCCCACATCCTCATCAGTACTTGCTGTTTGTTGTTTTATTATTTTTTTAAATTTAACTTTATTTTTAAGTCATTTTAGTATATATTTTTATTGATTTCAGAGAAGAAAGGAAAGGCAGAGAGAGATAGAAACATCAGTGATGAGAGAGAATCATTGATTAGCTGCTGCCTCCTGCTTGATCCCCACTGAGGATTGTGCAAAAAACCTGGACATGTGCCCTGACTGAAAATCAAACCATGATCTCCTTGTTTGTTGTTTTATTGATGATAGCTATTATGACAGGTGTGGAGTGATAACTCATTGTGGCTTTTTGCATCTCTCTGATGATTTATGACATTGAGCATTTTTTTTTCAAGTGTCTCTTGGCTATCTGTATGTTCTCTTTGAAGAAGTGTCTATTTAGATCCTTTGCCCATTTTTTAATTGGATCATTTGTCTTCTTGGTGTTGAGTAATATAATTTATTTTATATATTTTGGAAGTTAACCCCTTATCATATGTATTATTGGCAAATAGGTTCTTCCATTTGGTTCTCTTTTCATTTTGTTCATGGTTTCTTTTGCTATGCTAAAGCTTTTTAGTTTGATGTAGTCCCATTAGTTTATTTCTTACACAAGGGACCCAATGCATGCATTCATGCACCTTGAAAGAACCTGTGGGCCACAAGGCTGCAGTGGGCACAGGGACAGGTCTCAGCCCATCCTCTGTGCCCCCACATGACCTCTCCCACTGGCCCCCTGTCTGCCAGCAGCCTGCTCCCATAGGCCACTCCCACATGCTAATGGGCTGGCCCTGATCGAGCTCACTGAAGGCTCCAAGCAATCAGGACAGTGCTGGGCACCTGCAGTGGGTACAAGCTGGACTGGCGCCGGCAGCAGGTGCAAGCGCCTGGCAGGACCTTGGCATGCAGGAGCAAATCATTTTCAGTAAACACCAGAGGCTCACCAGGATGACAGTGAATGGTGCCCTGTCTTGGTCTGGCACCCTCGCTCCCCTCCTCCACCATCCTGCCTTGGCTGATGCCCACGATGTTCCACCCTCTCTGCTGCCTGCTGCTGACTCCCATTATGTCCTGTGCACGCCCTCTGGTGGTCAGTGCACATCATAATGACTGGTTGTTTGGTCTATTTGCATTTTAGGGCTTTTAAATATATATATATGTAATTGATTTTTTACAGATAGGAAGGGAGAAGGATATAGACCTCTAGTGGGAAGACTACCGCTAGGCTCTGGCCTTGCTGTCCCTTTTATTGGGGCTATGGGATACACCCATTACCCTTTAAGCAGCTTTGGGAAATACCCATAGCCCTTAAGGAGGTAATAAGCGGATTATCATATCAGTAAGGATTTACATGATTACCAGATGGGGAAGTTGCCTCAGTTACCATTGTCTCAATTAGATAGGGAGTGGTTGACTCTGACCTTTCAGAGCTTCAAGGTTGACCAGCCTCTTTCTATTAGTGAGACAATGATTGGTTTCTGGCAGTTTAGAAATTCTCTAATTGCTATCTGTTTTTTGTGGTGTTTTTTTTTTTTTTTTTCTTATCACCTAAGAATTATTTAGTAGAAGGGTTTTTACCTACTTAATATTCAGGAGTAAATGTTTTTTATATATTATTTTATTATTAATTTTTAGCTTTACTTAATTTTAGACAGAAACCATTTTTAATACTTTTATGAAACTTACTCATGATTTCTTGTATGAATTATATACGGTAAGCTTTTGTGATATTTCATATGCACTTAAGATGAAGGTGTATTTAATGACTCATGAGGATAAAAAGTTTGATATATCCATGTGGACCAGCTTATTCAGTATAGAGTTTTGGGATGCTATATCTTTACTTAGTTTTGTCCATTTAATTTGTGTTGTACTGAAGTGGTGTGTTAAAGTGTCTTGATATTATGTTTTTCTTTATCCCTTCTTGAATATCTTTTTATTTCTGCTGTATGAAGTTAATTGCTGTATTAATTGGCACATTAGTACTCATGAATGTAGTATATTTATTGTAAATTGTGGCATTTAGCTTTAAAAGAGTTTTCTCTTATATTCAATGTTTTTTAATATTTATTTCAGGTATACAACATAGTGAAAGACAAATACATATGATTTCATTTATATGTAGAATCAATTTGAGGTGTTTTGCTTGAATTATACTTCATCTGATAACAAGGTCACAACCCCTGCTCTTTAGTGTTTCCATTTGCTTTAGATGCCTCATCTTTTCTGAATTATTTTGTCTTTGCTTATTTAACATGTAGTTGGATTTTATTTATGAATCAAATGGAAGTTTTGTCTTGGAATTGGTTTGTTAAGCCTATCCACATTTATTGACTGTTCTATTTTATTTCAACTCCATAATTTTATGCAAAGAGGGGCAAAAGGAGGTTTACAGTTGTAAGTTTATTCTTGAATTCTTGTATTATTATGTATTAATTTATTGTATTATTTTCAATACAAACAAATTCCCCCCCCCACCCTGTATATATATTGTTTAAATCCCAAAGATACAAAATTTAATTTCAGTTAGTAAATATTCCATTGAATACATTCTAAGGAATTACAAAATTAATCTATTATGGATCCTGCTTTCACAGAATTTATGGTTTTTTACAGAAATTAAGGCCTGTATAAAAAGTAATAATTTAGGATAGAAACTATTTACCTTAGGCAGGGGTATGGAAGAACTTTGTGTGGAAAAAAGAGATCCATAACAAAGTTGACATTAGAAAGGATGGAAAAGGAATTGTTGACAGAACAAGCAATGTGGAGAAGGCACCAAAGGGGAGGTTAAGGAATAATGAAGTTTGGCTAGGCCAGTACATAAGGTAAGAGAGAACAACTTGACATGGAGACTTTATTCTTTACACACATGGAAAATTATTAAGACTTTTTTTAGCCAGGGGATGGTTTGCTCAGAAGAAGTTCAGTTTTGCAGCAGTCTGGATCACTTGTGGTTCAGTTATACCGCATTATCCTCCTTTAACCATCTTCACTGTAGAATTAAGACAGTTGAATATTGTCACAGAATTGAAATGTGTAATAATCATGAATTACTCCTGCAAGTCTTAAAGGGGGAAAAACTTGTGATATACTATTTTTACATGAAGTGCATAATGTTAAAGTTTTTAATAACATATTATGTTTTATCCACTAATTATGGTTTTCTTTTTCTATTTCATTTCCATTTTATTTCATTATCATTATCATTATCATTATCATTATCATTATCATTAGAAATTTTCAGATGCTATCTGTTTTTTTCCTATCACCTAAAAGTTGTTTAGTAGGAGGGTTTTTACTTCCTTAATATTCAGCCTTTTGTATATTATTTTATTATTAACTAGAGGCCCAGTGCATGAAATTCATGTGGGGGCGGAGGGGGGGGATGTCCCTTAGCCTAGCCTGCGCCCTTTTACAATCTGGGACCCCTCGCTCCTAACCACCCGCCTGCTCACTGCTAGCTGCCTGCCTGCTTGCTCCTTTCTGCTTGGCTTGCTGCTCCTTAGTGCTGCCAAGGAGTCAGGAGAGGCTCTCGCCAACACTGCTGTTCTCTCCAGCCATGAGCCTGGCTTCTGGCTGAGTGGTGCTCCTGCTGTGGGAGCACACTGACCTCAAGGGGTAGCTCCTGCATTGAGTGTCTGCCCCCTGGTGGTCAGTGCGCATCATAGTGACTGGTCATTCTGGTTGTTCTGCTGTAATGGTCACTTGGCTTTTATTATATAGATTTTTAAAAATAAATCTTTATTACTCAGATTATTACAATTGTTTCTCCTTTTTCTCCCCAAAAGCTCCCTACCACCCACTCTGTCCTTACCCCCTACCCCCCAATTGTCTTCATCCATTGGTTATACGATTTCAAACCAGTCTCTCACTGCTTCCCCACCCCCTTATCCTCCTGATAATTATCAGTCCACTCCCTTTCTTTGCCCCTGATTCTACTATATTCACCACTTTATTCTGTTCTTCAGATTTTTTTCCTTCTCTTTTCCTTTTTTTCCATATATGAATTTCAAGTGGGACACTCTCATTTGTTTTTGTAGGGAAATACAACAGAGTGTTCTGTAGCTAATGGCTGCAGACTGTCCTAATGTCTCAGGACCACGCAAATAGAATCCGCTCCTCCTCCAGTTCACACCGCCTCCTACCCCTGGGTCCCACCGCTTCCCCGGGGCACACAGCTTTCCCGGTGTACACGGCTCCACGGGTCCAACCGCCCCCCTTGGGCACACGGCCCCCCTGGGGCACACGGCTCTCCCAGGATACACAGCCCCCCTGGGGCACATGGTATTATATAGATTTTTAGCTTTATTTACTTTTAGTCAGAAACCATTGTTTTGAATATTTTTATTTTATGACTGTTTACTTTCAGGGCAACATGAAAGACAATGTGATTTTTTTTCTCAGACTCTGGTTTATGAAACTGTGTGGACTGATCTATGGCAAATTATGTTTTGATGGCATAAGTTAGTATATGTTGAGGAAATGAATTATGCAGCTTGGTTAAAGACTTGAAGGAACACATCATTCACATAATAAGGTGTAAAAGTATTGTTATAATGGAGAAATTGTAATTAGATAAATTAACTCTATAAACATACTTACTATTCAGTTTAATTCAATACCAAAGGATTACATTATGGCATTGTTTTGTTTGTTTTTTCACTATTAAAAATACTAGTTTTAGTGGGTTGTTTGAGATTTTGTGTTTACTATTCCCTGAATACCATGACTTTGTATGACATTGTACGGCTTCATTTTTGTCCATGTGCATAATTATATATTTTTCAATATTTTTTATCATACATATTTTATGAGATATAATTTACATATAGCATTATGTTAGTTTTTGGTATACAACATGATTTGATATTTGGATATATTAGCTGTATAATATATATGTATTATATTATATAATATTCATATATAATCTATACTAATAAAAGGGTACCATTCTAATTAGACTGGGAGACCTTTTGGGAGTCCTTCCAGACATCCTTCCAGACAAAGCCATGGTCGTGGGGCCAAGGTAGAGGCAGTTAGGAATGATCAGGCCAGGAGGGTAGGGCAGTTGGGGGTGATTAGGCCAGTGGAAGGGGTAGTGGGGGTGAGAAGATTAGTGGGGGGGGGCAGTTGGGGGTGAGCAGGCCAGTGGAGAGGGTAGTGGGGGTGAGAAGATTGGGGGGGGCAGTTGGGGGTGAGCAGGCCAGCAAGGGTTTCAATTTCTTTTTTTCTGTCATCTCCTTTTGACACCCCCATGGTGTGAATATTGGTATGCTTGAAGTTGTCTTAGAGGCTTCATATGCTATCTTCATTTTATTGCATTCTTTTTCTTTTTACTATTCTGATTAGGTGTTTATTTGCTTTTTTATATTCCAAATTGCTGATTAGATTCCCATCTTCATCTACTCTATTTGTGACTCCCAGTAAATTATTCTTTAGTTTAGTTAGTGTATCCTTCATATATGACTGGTATTTTGTATGGTGTCTATGTCCTCTTTCATGCTGTTGAAGTTCTCACTATGTTCCTTGAAGTTATCACTAAGTTATTAATTCTTCCTCTAAGTTCATGGAACATCCTTATAACCAGTGTTTTGAACTTTGTATCAAAATGCTTGTCTTCACCCAGCCCATGTGGTTCAGTGGCTGAGCATTGACCTGTGAACAAGAAGGTCATGGCTCGATTCTAGGTCAGGGCATATGTCCAGATTTCCGGTTTGATCCCCAGTCTGGGGCATGCAGGAGTCAGCCCATCTCTCTCATTATATGTTTCTATATCTCTCTCCCTCTCTCTTCTTGTATGAAATCAATAAAAATATAGTTTAAAAAATGCTTGTCTTCATTTTGTTCAGTTATTTTACTAGAGTTTTATTCTGTTCTTTCATTTGGACCCATTTCTTTGTCTCCTCATTTTGGCTGCTTCTGTATATTTGTTTCTATGTATTAAGTAGAGGTGCTACATTTCCCAGACTTGGTAGAGTTGCCTTGTGTAGTAGATGTAATATAGGGCGCAGTAGCACAGCCTTCCCCAACACTCAAACTGCATGCTCCAGATGTGCCCCTGTGTGTGCTATATGTACTGTCCTATTATAACTGAGCCTTGATTACTCTTGGGATTGACTGCCAAGCCAATTGGCTGTGACTACAGTAGAGGAGCTGCTGTGCAGGAGCTGGCCAGACAGAGCAGGGCTTATTTCAGTGGAGCTTTGTTGCTTACTGAGTTCACTCCTTGAATGCATCACTCATGGAGATGGTCAGATTGCAATCAGGTGTTGTTCGAAGCTATCTAACAATGCATTAGCTCTGGAGCCCCCCAAAAGTTGCAAGATCAGCTACCACCTGTGCCCTGCCTGGGGCTACCCAGTATTAACCACAGAGCAATCTGAAGATGGCTGCTACTTGTGCTAAGCTTTGAGGTTCCCAGGAGAGGCCAAGCTGAGAACCAAAGCTAGCTGCCCCTAGTGCCAGGCCTGAGGCCATGTACACAGGGATACACAAAGGCCAGATGTTGCTTATTTGAGAGATTTTAAGTACAAAGCATGAGACAAGAGGGGTCATTTGTATGGAAAAACCACTGGAAAAGCTTCAATTGGCTCCACAAGTTGGGTAAGGCTAGGTCTCAGGATCACCAGGGCGGGGTGAACTGTGATAGTCAGGTTGATGGAGAATCAGATATGACACCTGTCTGTTGCTGTGTGTGTGTGTGTGTGGGGGGTGTTGGGGTTGGAGGGGGAGGCAAACTTTTTGACTCGAGGGCCACAATGGTCTCTTAAACTGGGCCAGAGAGCCGGAACAAAAGCAACCTGACCATGCTGGCACTCTCATCTTGGGCTGCTGGTGAAGGAGCAGAGGGGAGAGCAAGAGAACCCTCTGCTCTTTCAGCTCCACTGGTCGGATAGAACAGCCGAACGGGCCGGATCCAGCCCATGGGCCGTAGTTTACCCACGGCTGATCTACACTAATAAAAGAGAAATATGCAAACTGACTGTACCTCTGCAATGCCTACCAGCCAATCAGAAGTGAGTATGCAAATTAACCAAACAAAGCTGGTGGGTTGATTTACATATGCAGGCACAGAGTGAAGACTGAAGACTAACGAATGAACTCTTCACTCATAGCCAGAGCCAAGGTTGAAAGCTGCAGGCTTGGCTCCAGTGTGGCCTGAGTCCGGGGTGCTGTTAGAAAACCAGTGACAGCCGCCAGAGAAAGCAATGCCTGTTGCACAAATCTTCATGCTATGGGCCTCTAGTAATGATATAATGTAATAAATGCTGCTTCAATTGCAATCATATTATAATATATTGATAGGAAGTTAAAGAAAAGAGACAACTATAAATTTAATTTCTTTATAGAGATAGGGCTATTCAGGTTATCTGTTTCTTCCCAACAGAAATTTGATATTATGCTTCAAGAAATTTATGCATTCTATCTAAGTAATTGAATTTATTAGGCTAAGTTTTTTCATGATGTTTTCTTACCTTTTAATATTTGTACAATCTGTGTATTGATATTCCTATATTTTCTCATATTTGTAATTTATATCTTCAGTCTTTATTTTCTAATCAGTCTGAGTAGAGGTATAAATTTTATTGATTTTTCCCAAATAACTACCTTTTGGTTTCATTGAATTTTTCCCCCTCTATTTTATTTTCTATTTTTTTTTCCTACTCAGGTATTTATTATATCCTTTTCCCACATTCTTTGGGCTTCATTTGTTCTTTGTTTCCAGTTGCCTTAGTAGAAGAAGTACTGCTTGGATTGAGACATCCTTTCTTTTCTGATATAGATGTTGGCTGTTATCAATTTTCCCTAAACATTGCTTGATTGATATCCACACATTTCGATAGATTGGTTTTTATTTTTACTTTAGTCAAAGTTCTCTCTAATTTTCATTTTGTTGTCTTTCTTTGACCTATAGATTATTTTTAGAATTGTCTTTGACTATTGTTTCCAAGTATTTGAGATTTTTCTTTTAATGATTTCTATATAACATTGTTATCAGAGAACACACTTTGTATTACTCTAACCCATTTAAATTTAGTATGAATTATTTTATGGCCCAGAATATAGTTTATTTTAGGAAATGTTCTATGTTCTCTTGTAAGGAATGTGTGTTCTGCTGTTGCTGGGTAGAGTATTTTGTAAATGTCAATTGGGTCAAGTTAGTTGATAGCATTACTCAAGACTTATTTATCCTTGATTTTGGACTTGTTCTATCAATTGTTGATGGAGAGGTATTGAAACAAGTGACTGTGGTTACAGATTGATCGCTTTTTCTTTGCAGTTCTAGCAAGTTTTGCTTCATGTATATATATATATAATTTATTGAGATATAGTTAACATGTATGCTTCATGTATTTTGAAGCTTGTATTATTAGGTATATAAGTGTTTAGGAAGTTTATATCTTTGTGAAGAATTGACTCCTTTACTATAATAAAATTACTTCTAGAGCACTGGAAATATTGCTTACCTTGAAAACTACTTTGTCTAATATTAGTATAATTCATGTGGGGAGAGGAGGACTTCTGCATGGGGAAAGGAAGACAGGAGATACAGGAGATAGTATATATAGATGGAGAATGATCTAATTTAATAAATTAAATAATTAATGACAATAACCAGGTTTCTCACCATCTGAAAAAGACACAAATTTGGAAAGGAAGAAAACCAGATTATACTTGTCATATTGGATTAAAATTAGAAATGTCATTTGGAATTCATAGTTTTATTAGTTAAAGAAATAAATATTAATGCAAATGTCTGTATTTCTATGTATGGTTGTGTATATGTTCATGGGTGTGGTGAATATTTTATTATTCTGTGCACCAACATGGCCTAGAATAGAAAATACTGATAGAAATTCATACCTAACATTCATATCTTTCTTTATTAAATATTATTTTCCACTCAAAGGAGCCAGGGCTACTTTAGGAAATGGCTAATTTGAGACAAGGACAGTCAAAGTAGAAAACAGTCAAAATACAAGTATCTTGTGTCAGAAATCAAGGAAGTTCTCAAAGAATGATGGGATATGTCTAAGTTCATGGAACCTATCTTACCACTCTCTAAATTTGGTTCAATTTTCCATTAGAATATGTAATGATAATTATCTATTTTATTTTAACCCATTAAATAATACAGGAAATTAGGAGTTGATATTACATATATAATATCATATATTCATAAATATTGGATGAGAAATGGTATAGTAACACAGTTTCACGATACTTCCCCACAAAATATTTCTTAATTATGAAGGGGAAAGAGCTGCTTCACAGTGGAGAAGCCTGAAGATACCACTTTAATTAATTAGTCATAGTAATGGGACAATTTAACCTGTGTGCCACCTGATAGGATACAATGAGAAAAACACATGATCACTTCTGTAATATTCCTGCCAGATATGTATAAGGTGAATTTATTCATGTTGAAACATCAATTAAACCCAGATTGAGTTACTTTCCACAAAATAACTAACCTAACTTTTTCAAAAAACATCAAGTCTCATTATAAGAGTTAAAAGAATATGAATAAATTATTATAAACTGAAGGGGATTTAGACATAAACTATATAATTCTGATATTTTTTTGCTATGGTGAAAATTATGGGGACAAAGATTGATACTCAGATACCCCATTACACCTAAGTATTTTATTAATGGTTCAGGATTTAAAAAAGTTCCTTGTATTGACCCTATAATTTTATGATTAACTCAATGTTTTATTTATTTTTTATTTTTTATTTTTTTTTTAAATATTTTTTATTAAGGTATTATCTGTGTACATAGCTTATCATTGCCCCCCCCCCCCATAGGTGCCCTCCCTCCCCAGAGTTTTGTGTCCATTGGTTGTTCTTATATGCAAGCATACCAGTCCTTCGATTGATCTCTTATCTCCCCCAGATCTCCCTACCCTCCCCCCCCTCCCCGCTGTCATTTGGCAGTCTGCCTGTTGTTTTACTGTCACTATATCTATCTTTCTGTTCATTCGTTTATAATGTTCTTTAATATCCATAAATGAGTGAGGTCATGTAGTGTTTCTCTTTCATTGACTGGCTTATTTCACTCAGCATGATGCTCTCCAATTCCATCCAGGTTACTGCAAATGATGAGAATTCCTTCCTTTTTATGGCAGCATAGTATTCCATGGTGTAGATGTACCATAGTTTTCTGATCCATTCATCTGCTGACGGGCACCTAGGCTGTTTCCATGTCCTAGCTATTGTAAATTGTGCTGCTATGAACATAGGGGTGCATATATCCTTTCTGATTGGTCTTTCTAGTTTCTTGGGGTATATTCCTAGTAGTGGGATTACTGGGTCAAATGGGAGTTCCATTTTCAGTTTTTTGAGGAAGCTCCATACTGTTCTCCACAGTGGTTGCACCACCCTGCAATCCCACCAGCAGTGCAGGAGGGTTCCTTTTTCTCCACAACCTCGCCAACATTTGTTGTTTGTTGTTTTGTTGATGTTGGCCATTCTGACAGGTGTGAGATGGTACCGCATGTTGTTTTGACCTGCATCTCTCGGATAATTAGTGACTTGGAGCATGTTTTCATGTGCCTCTTGGCCTTCCTTCTGTCTTCTTTTGAGAGGATTCTATTTAGGTCCATTGCCCATTTTTTAATTGGCTCATTCATTTTCCTTTTATTGAGTTGTATAAGCTGTCTGTAGATGTTGGAGATTAAACCTTTATCAGTGATATCGTTTGCAAATATGTTCTCCCATACAGTGGGTTTTCTTGTTGTTTTGTTGATGGTTTCTTTTGATGTAAAAAAGCTTTTTATTTTGATGTAGTCCCATTTGTTTATTTTCTCCTTAGCTTCCATTGCCCTAGGGTTAGTATCAGTGAAGAAGTTCTTTAGGCATATGTCTGAGATTTTGCTGCCTGTGGATGCCTCTAGTATTTTTATGGTTTCCCGTCTTATGTTTAAGTCCTGTATCCATTTTGAGTTTATTTTTGTGTATGGTGTAAGTTGGTGATCTAGTTTCATTCTTTTGCATGTCTCTGTCCAATTTTCCCAACACCATTTATTGAAAAGACTGTCTTGGCTCCATTGTATGTTCGTGCCTCCTTTGTCAAATATTAATTGAGCATATTGATTTGGGTTGATGTCTGGATTCTCTAATCTATTCCATTGATCAATATGTCTGTTCTTGTGCCAGTACCAGGCTGTTTTGAGAACAGTTGCTTTGTAATACAGCTTGAAATCTGGTATTGAGATTCCTCCTACTTTACTCTTATTTCTCAAGATTGCTGAGGCTATTCGGGGTCTTTTATTGTTCCAAATGAATTTTTGGAGAGTTCTTTCTAGGTCTGTGAAGTATGTCCATGGTATTTTCATGGGGAGTGCATTGAACTTGTATATTGCTTTGGGAAGTATGGACATTTTGATGATGTTGATTCTACCAATCCATGAACATGGTATGTTCTTCCATCTGTTTACATCTTTCTCTATTTCTTTTTTCAGTGTCGTGTAGTTTGCTGCATATAGGTCTTTTACCTCCTTGGTTAAGTTTATTCCTAGGTATCTTAACTTTTTTGGTGCGATGGTAAAATTAACTCAATGTTTTAAAAATTCTATATAATAAAAGGCTAATATGCAAATCAATCAAGTGCAGAACTACCATTCTCTATGAGGCACATTGACCACCAAGGGGCAGATGTTCAAAGCAGGAGCTGCCCCCTGATGGTCAGTGCACTCCCACAGGGGAGCACCGCTCAGCCAGAAACTGGGATCTGGAAAGCACAGCAGTGGCAGAAGCCTCTCCTGTCTCCGCGGAAGTGCTAAGGATATCTGACAGGCAGGATATCCTAAGGAGTGGGCCTAAGCCATCAGTCAGACATCCCCTGAGGGCTCGCAGACTGCTAGAGGGTGCAGGCCAGGATGAGGGACCCTACTAAGTGCATGAACTTTGTGCACAGGGCCTCTAGTATTAAATTAAAAAAGTCTGTACAAAAAGCATCAAAGTTATAATCTACTCTGATTCAGTTCTGCTATTGGCTAATTTTAACATTATTCTAAGATGCCTAATCATTTTTTCCCCCTAAAAGTTTTAAGTAGCCTTAAACTATTTGGGCTATTTCTGAAAATAGCCTCTCTAGTAAAGAGATGGTAAAAGAGAGAGAACACACTTTGCAGTGGAGGAAAATGGAATTATAAAGTGTTTAATTGATTTTTCTCTGCTTTAAGTAATTGTTACAGCTAGAAGTAAAATAATTGGCTTTCTCATTTTCAAACCAATTTTTAAAAGTTTTTTTTTTTTTAACTTAAAATTGTGTGAAAGCACCTTTACAGTCTGGTTCTTTATTTTTCCTCTAAAAGTGAGATTTTGATTAAAGTATTATCCAGATTTGTGACAGTATATTGCAGTGTCACCCTCTCCCAGGAGCTCATGGATAGAACTACTGGAGTCTGGTATGATTTTGTCACCATAAAGAAAACACCCTCGCAATGAAATGTTTCCCTGGTAGTCCAAAACTTCCAGTATTAAATCTAGTCCATTGGAATAAGATAAAATTGCTTAAAATGTCATTTAGAAAGCAGTAGTAGGTCTTTAAAAAAATCTTGTCAAATATGCTTGAAAACTCTGAGTTAAACTGATTTCTTTATCTAGACTTTTCAAAACTTTTAAAACACCAAAAAGCTTTGTGACTCTATAAGAGTATAGCTTATTGTTTCTCAAGTTAAGTTTCCCAGTACAACTTTTTCAAGGAGCACCTTGTAGAAGTATTGTTTTATGAAAAACATTTTGGAAAAATCTGGATAAAGACAAAATACATTAGTAGAAAACAATGTAAATGAACCAGTATCACATATAAAACTATAGCTCACATTTATTATATCAGCAAAGTATTTATAGAATACTGCTCTGGAAGTTGGAAGTAGTTCTGCTCTCAAAACCCAGGCAATGGGTTATTCCAGTGGAGGGCAGACTAGTTATGACACTGGGTCAAGAGCTTGAACATCCAACAAGTATCGATGTCATATGGTGGAAGAATCACAGATTGGGAATCACATTGACTTGGGTTACAATCCAGGTTCTTTCATTTCTACTCTGAGTCTTAGTTTCCTCATCACCAAGATGGAGATAAAACAATAATGATACTATTAATACTTGTAATAGCAAATACTTATGTAGCACTTATAGCTAGTGATTGTTTTAATCACGTAATATGTAATTTAATCATCACAAAAATCACTTGAGGCCTTCTTAATTGTATATAACGTTCTGACTATATAGGATTGTTGTAATGATTAGATAAAATATATAAAATGTCTTTTGCAGTGTCTGGGACAGACTGAGAACTTATTAAATACTAATCATCATAATTATCATCCTCATCAAGAGGGTAATGGAACCAGAGATGTAGAGGCAGAGAAGAGGTTTGGCTGAAGGGGGTGCAATGGGCTATAAAAGGAGAATGGAGGAATACTACAGATAAATTCCACAGTGTTCAGTCTTTCCTGGAGGTAATTTTGGCCACAACTTCCACTCTTTATAATTTTTATACGCTTAAAATCTCATTTTTCCTCCTATACCACAATGTCACTTTTAGCAAGCAAATGTTTGTTTAATCAACAAACATTTTTTCTATTGAGTGCCTACTATGTCTGAGTAATAATATAAGTAAAACATATCATGTGACCATTAGCACTATGGAGACAGTAAAGCAGGAGAGGCTGATAGGAATTCTGACATGAGGATGGGATTATTTTTATGACTTTTCTTCTATTCTTCTCTATAAATTCCAAAGATAAGTCTACCCAGCAAAGGGAAGATAAAAAGTGAAGAGATGGGCAAAAGGGAAAGGATTAGGGTATAAAACCTGCGATTGGCATTTAACTTTTGTTTTATTCATTCCAAAATGTGGAATGAAGAAAAAACCTCCCTGAAGTATCTGCAATGCCATTTTTACCTTACACACCTGGGCACACTTTTTATAGCTGGTGTTTTGAAGCCTTGATTCAGAGTCACCCAGGCAACTTGATTTCATTGACTTCCGCAGTTTTTCCATGGCCTCAAGTAGTTGCTAACACCATGCCTCACAAATGGCTAATATATTGCTGCCCTAAGCAGCATTTCTGCTGTCAGCAGTGCACCAGCAAATGAAGTACCTCACAAGGGATCCATTGAATTAAATTGTGCACACTGGACTGGCTGTGTTCTCTCCCACTTTGGAATGACTTCACCTTTTCAGTTCCCAAGTGAAAAAAAACTCCTTCCATCTGTGCTAGACTTGCATTCTGAAGGGATTCAGGGATTTATGATTCTTTGAGATGGAAGGCAGGAGCAATGAAGCACTAACCAAATGTAAATTGCCACATTGGCTTTTATAACTACTATTGATAGGGAAGTTAATTGCCTGAGTATTTCATTTTTAACTATTGGGCTTAAGAAAATTTTAAAAAAGGTTAGGAGATTACTATAGTATAAATACCTCATGACATTTTTTTTTATTCATCTTATACATAGGATGGGCCGGTACATTCTTTATTAAAATTTATCTTCATTGTTGCAAGTTTTATAGATATCCCCCTTTTTTCCATTGACCCTCTCCACCCTGCACTCAACCATCCCAGGCCTTTACCACACTATTCTCTCTGTTCAAGGGATAAGCATATATGCATATTAGTTCCTTCATATAAGTTCCCTGGCTAAACTCTCCCTACCACCTCCATCATCCCTGATTTCCCTCAGATTCATCAGTCTGTTCCATGCTTCTATGTCTCTGGACCTATTTTGTTCATTAGATTCCACATATGAGTAAGATCATGTGATTCTTGTCTTTCTCTGACTACCTTACTTCATATAGCATAATACTCTCTAGGTCCTTTCCAGGTCTCTCAAAGGTTAAGAGATCTCCTTTCTTGCAGCAGCATAATTTTCTATGGTGTGAATGTATCACAGCTTTATAAAAATATTTTTATTGATTTAAGAGAGGAAGAGAGAAGGAGAGAGATATAGAAACATCAATAATGAGAGAGAGTCATTGATCAGCTGCCTCCTACATATCCAAAATGAGGGGTGGAGTCTACAGCCTGGTCATGTGCCCTGACTAGGAATCAAACCATGACCTTCTGCTTCATTGGTCGAAACTCCACCAGTGAACTACGCTGCTGGGCTGTACCACAGTTTTTTTTTATCCACTCATCTACTGAGGGGCATTTAGGCTGTTCCAGACATTAGCTCTTAAATTGCATTCCTATGAACATAAGGTTCATATATTCTTTCTGATAAAAAATGACATTATGTATTTATACTATCATAATAAGGAAGCTATGGGATGCAAATAGAATCCCAGCTTAAATTGTCATAGGAAAATGATTAAAATGACAATGAGGTATTGCCTCATATCTAGCGGAGTAGCTACCATTAACAAATAAACAGGCAATTGCTGGGGAGGTTATAGAAAAAAGGAAACTCTAGTACACTTCTGATGGGAATGCAGACTGCTACAGCCACTTAGGGGAAAAAATGAAGTCTTTTCAAAAAATTAAAAATGGAGCTGCCTTTGACCCAGTGATCCCATTCTGGGAACATATCTTAAGTATCCTAAAGCATCAATCAGAAAGAATGTATGCACCCCTATGTTCATAGTAGTGCTATTTACAATAGCTAAGACCTAGAAACAACCCAAATACCTATAAGTACATGAGTGGATAAGAAAAATGTGTTACATATATACCATGGGTTACTATATAACTGTAAAAAAGGATTTCTTACTTTTGGAGACAGTATGGAGGGACCTAGAGAGTATTATGCTAAGTGCAAAAACAAAACAAGAGAAAGACAAGTATCACATGATCTCACTCATATGTGGAATATAGTGAACAAAGTAGTTTATAGTCATAGAAGCATGGAACAGACTGATGAATATCCAAGGGAAGGTGGGAAGAGGGGGCTGGAGAGAGATTAACAAAAAAACTCATATGTATATATTTATAACCCACGGACACAGATGATAGAGTGGTGAAGGCCTTGGGGGGGTAGCTGATGTGGGGTGGAAGGAGTTAATGAGTTAAAAAAAATGGGGGGGGACTTTTGTAGTACTTTCAACAATTTTTTTTTTAAAGTTTAAAGCAGAGCTAAAAAAATAGACTTAAATTCATAATGATTTGGCTAGAAATGCTAAACAACTTTATCATTATTGTATTTGAAAGAAGGTAAACTTAAATTTTCTCCATATGATATGTTTATTGATTTTAGAGAGAGAAAGAGAAGGAGGGAGAGAGAAAGAGAGAGAGAGAGAGAGAGAGAGAGGGAGAGAGAGAGAGAGAGAGAGAGAGAGAGAGAAGAGAGTTATATGACAGAGAAAAATGGATCAGTCATCTCCTGCATGTACCACCTTGACGGGGAATAGAACCCACAGCCTTTTGGTGTATGGGAGGATGCTATGACCAACAGAGCCACCGAGCCAGAGGATTGATCAGAATATTTTGAAAATGTGTCTTTTAAAAGTTTGTATATATTAATTTATGACAACAAATCTATTAGTAGATATTCATGTTGAATGTACTTCTCTACAGTAATTAATAGCTTGGTTACTAAAGGAGCCATTTTCTGAAACTCAAGACAAAGATTCTAAAAAATGACATTATTAACAATGTGTTCTCTGGATAATGCTAAAGCCTATACAATTTGTCCCTGTAATTTGGTTTGGGAACCTTCTCTGGGTTTTAGCATACAGTTTGTCCCTGTAATTTGATTGGGGCAAATTGTATGGGCTGAGAATTTATTCACTCAAATATTCCTGAGTAAGAAGGCTCTAATTCCTGTCTTGATAATGAATGAAGAAAAATACATGCAAACAGGACTTCCTCACAATTTTTAATCCTAAAATCCACCTATGACAACATTTGGGAATGTGATTGAGGTGGAGATCTCATAGAGATTCAGAAAGACTAAGGCTTATTGATAAACTTTATTTATTTTAATAGGCAATTATTGAAAAATGACAGTAATATTATCATATTAAATATTTTCCTCTATATGAATGTTTAGTACCAAATTTTTGTCTTGTTGAATATTTCCTTAGCCTCTGGAAACCCTGAAGAATATATTGATAGCATAAAACCATCTTTAATGATTTAAAAGCCTATATATCCAGTAAATCAAAAAAGCTATTACAAAGAGTTCTTTTATCCACTGGTATGAAACAATTAATGTAGCATATTAAAGGAAAAATGGAATGAGATTTTATACATCTTCATTTAGTCATGATTCCGTATGTGATTACTTTCCATTACTAGCCCTAGCTCACTGAAATCTTCTAGGATCATTCTTCCTGGTAGTTTGATTGAAATGCTTTTAATTTGCTTTCTTTTGTTGTAGATAATGTACATGCTAAGAAGCATTTTATTCCTATTACCCAGCCTGTTTTACAAATATTCTGTGGTTTTCAAAGTTTATGATTTGCATTTAGTAATCCAGCTCTTAGACCCCACAGTGTCTCTCCCCAGGCACCCCCAAAGGACAGGCTATTGCCTCTCACAAACATTACCTGGCCCCTCTTTCCTAACGGATGGAAAGTGTGGGGTTGCATGTCAGCTGTTTACTCCCTTTAATTTTTAAACAATTTGCTTCTAGCTAAACTATCCTTTTGCTTCTTTTTTACTTTGCAAACATTTCCCCTCTTTTTATAATTGTCTCCTATAGTAGTAACTCACATTTATTGAACTCAAATTTTCATGGTTGCTGAAAAAGCATAGAATCAAAGTCACACATACTAAAATGTAGCATAAGGGAACTCAAATTTGGGAAGGCATTTCAGTGTTTCTTTCTGCTCTTTGGACAGTTTAATAAATAGCTGCATAATAGAGATAGACAAAAATAAAAAACACATCAGGATATAGAAGGCATACCACATAGGATTTTTAGTCTTATGACATTGGTCCTATTCTATCTCTGATATGATGATGTTTAGAAATTAGAACCTGGCAATGTTTAGGAAACAGCTTATGATCTGTGTTGTTGGGGTTCAATTTTAAATGTGTTTTCCTTTACAGATGAAACCAAGTTGACTCAATGGCCAGTCATTGCAGTTTGACTAATCAAATCTGGATGGTTAACTTAGCTTTTGGGGGGGAAAACCCACCTTTTCGTGTGTGTGTGTGTGTGTGTGTGTGTGTGTGTATGTGTGTGTGTGTGTGTGTGTGTGTATGTGTTTGTTTTTTAACTACCAAAGAAAATCCAATAGAATGAATGTAACAATCTATTCCTTATTAGAAGGACACTATGAGGATAGCATTCCTTGTTTCGTCCTATATTGAGTGCCCAAATTATAATAAAGATGGTAATATAATAGTAATATAATAATAGATGTATATTTTTAATTTTGAAAAAAGTACTTTCTCTATTGGATACATACTGATTTTAGATCTCTTACAGAAAAGACAAGAAAGGAAGATCTTTTTTTTCAATGTAATATAACATATTTAATGATATTTCCAATATATATATATATTACTGACTTAATTGTAGTTACCAAGTTAGTTGGACAAGTGTCACACTCTTCTACCAATTGTTGTTTTGAAGTGATCTACAGGTTTGAATTTATGTAAGCTTTGCTATGATTGAAAGTGAAGATGAACAAGAAAATTATATCTATGAACCAGAGCAGAAAAATGGACTAATATATTTATTCAAGAGGTGTGCTAGCATATCAAAGTGTGTAGCAAATAAAATGAACCTAGTGACTCCAAAGAGAAGTTGCCTTCACTGCCTGTGGCTTTCATCAGCATATCTGGCTTGTTTCACCCCAGGCTCTATGCTTAGGTTAGAGACTTGGACCATGTAAACCAAATTCTCCAAGGTGTTAGAATGTGACACTATTTTTAGAAGAACCATTTTTTCTCTCTGGGATTTCATTTAAAACTAGAGGCCCAGTGCATGATTTTGTGTACCAGTGGAGTCCTCTGCCTGGCTTGTGGGATTGGGCCAAAACTGGCTCTCCAACTTCCCCCAAGGTGTCCCCGATTGCAAGGTGCAGGCCAGGCCAAAGGACCCCACTTGTACATAATTGGGGCCAGAGAGAGATATGAGATATTGTCCAGCTGGGGAGGGACACCTTTCTCAGGTGTTGCTTTATTTTTTAAGCCTTTATATTTTAGTTCAAGTATAATAGGGTTCCTGTGGAAGAAATGTATTAATTCTATTTATAAAAGCAAACATTTAAAGGAGAGAGGCTTTTTTTGTGCACTGGGCCTTTAGTTTTATATATAAAAAGCTAAAATAGAATTATTGAAAGACAATAGGCAACATATATAAAATAACTAAAATTTTGGCATTAATGAAAATAATAATCCCCAAAGTTTAGGTATTAAACTAGTCATTTTAAGGCTGGTAAACTTTATGAATTTAATCAGGGAATATATTATGAGTAGAATTTGGTAAAAATATTAAAATGAGAACCAAAAATAGAATTCATTGTAAACTGGTTCTATTATTATTATTTATCTAAAATTTATAATTATCAATTTTGTCCTACTGGAAATATCCCTATTTGTTTCAGTCTTCTGTCATTGTGAAGGAGATTTGATGCATCTGACAACAAAATTGGCATCAGGAGTCAAGAGTAGTCCAAAACACTTTTGACGGGTTAAGTACAGTTGTAAATAAGCAATGCATTTTCATTCATACTATGCAGCTAGAGACAAAAAGTGTGGTCTCTGAAGGAAGCAAGGTCTGAATGAGAAGAATTTGAGCCTGGGTTCTAGTTATGATTGTTTCTAAATGGCTCAGCTACTTCAGACATTCAACTTATATGTGACTCAGTTCTTCTTATAACATATACATATTACCTTCCTTACTTATAACGTATACATATTATCTTCCTTACCATGGTATAAAGACCGTATGAGAAGAAAATGTGATACCAGTTGTGAAAATAAAGTACCAGACCAATAGGAAATGAGATTTTTTAATTTGCCATTTTTATATATTGACTTTTTCCATCCCAAACTGTCCCCTTCCTCAATTTTTTTTAAAAAATAATTCTTTAATATATATCTTCATTATTGATGTGAAAGCGGGCAGGAATCAATTTGAGGCTAAGGAAAGGTCACAACAAAAGGATCTAGTGGTGAACAATTGGGTAGATGAAAAAGGTCAATGCAAATCTTTTATATTTTAAACTAGAGGCCCAGTGCACAAATTCCTACACCAGTGGGGTCCCTTAGCCTGACCTGCAAGATCAGGCCAAAACCAGCTCTCTGAAATCCCAGAGGGGTTCTGGATTGCAAGAGGGCACAGGCCAGCTGAGGGACCCCACAAGTGCACAATCAGGACTGGGGAGGGTTGTAGGAGTTTGACCAGCCAAGGAGGGACTGCAGGAGGGCTCCAGGGCATGTCCTGCCTGTCTGGCTCAGTCCTGATCAGCTGGATCCCAGCAACAAGCTAACCTACCTGTTGGATCATCTGCCCCCTGGTGTTCAGTGCACGTCATAGTGAGCGGTTGAGCAGTCTTAGCATATCATTAGCATATTATTCTTTGATTGATTGAATGGACACTTAGCATATTAGGCTTTTATCAGATAGGATAATTTTTCTCCACATTATTTTTAGAGGCAATATTGCATAAACCCCTAGAATACCAAGAAACTTCAATTGTTACAAATAAGTAAATTATTTAGGATATAAGTGCAATCTACATTTTTTTTTTTTTGCAATGCTAGGTTTCTAGAATAATCCAACAAAACTTTTAAGTTAGTACTGAACAAAGAGAGAACAAATGAATGCTATCCTTGGGTTTTTTGGCCTGAATAGAAGGATTACTAATGGCTTAAAGTTGGGTAGATCCAAAAATGAAACTCATTCTTGATGTTAATATTTTATTACTCACTAATAGCTTTTTTGCATAGGAATACAAATTTCTAGTATTGTGAGGTGATGTAATAAGAGGTTTTTATGTTGATGTTATAAATGCTGGAATCGTGTTTTTATAAACAACTTGGTGACTTTTAAATTTTATTCATGAATTTGATCTAAAATGTCTCAAATGATAACTAAACTGAAAAAGACACAAATGCAAAAATACTCTGTATTCCAGGCCTATATGTTTTAAATATATTCCACTGCTATTGTGTATGGTCCTTTGGAATAGTTCACAAATATAGCTAAATGTATCCACTATTTAATAGAATGTGACCTTGAGAAATTTAAAGAATTTTTCTGTGGTTCTGTTCTATCAATGATAAAAGGGGGAATAATACAAGTTCTTAAAAGACTTACTGTGAAGACTTACCAGGAGTTCCTTAAATTTTAAGTGTTTAACATAGTGCTCACACACAGTAAGCACCTGATAAATGTTTGCTGTCATTATTTTTATCAAATGTGAAGATTGATGATTATCATAATATTGTAGAAAATGATATGCCAACAAAAAAGAAGTGGAAAAACCATTTCTTTTTGCAATTGCAATGAAAATAATAAAATACTTAAGAATAAACTTAATAAAAGATGTAAAAAATAACCTATACAACAAAAACTACAAAAATTACTAAAAGAAAGTGAAAAAGACACAAATAAATGGGAAAATACTCTATATTCATAGATTGGAAGAATCAACATAGTCTAAATGACCATATTACCCAAAGTAATATACAGACTTACTGCAATCCTCATAAAAATTCTAATAACATTAAAAATAGAATAAATATCAGATTTTTTTTTTTTTGGAAATACAAATGATCCTGAATAGCAAAAGCAATCCTGAATAAAAGAGAATAAAGTTAAGTCCCAATTTCATTGTCAAATAGTTCCTTATGTGTATATGTCAGCCATGCTATTTCAGATCTGGTTGGTGGACAAATGGTGGTGATGCAGGTCCAACAGCTTCTGGTTTGGTCCTGGTCATCCTTCAGCGACACGCAGCTACTGTCTGCTGGTATGGCCAGGCATCATCAGCATCTTCCATCTCTGACAGACTCTCAGGCCTTAGAGGGAAAGTAAGGGAGGGTGGGGATAAGGGGAAAATATCAACCAAAGGACTTGTGTGCATGCATATGAGCCTAGCCAGTGGTCATGGACAACAGGGGGGTGAGGGCATATGTAGGGAGGGGCTTGGGATGGGAATGGGGGGATGAGGACAATTATGTGATACTATAATCAATACAAAATAATAAATTTAAAAAAACACAAAAATAAATAAATAAAATCAATAAAAACGTATTTTTTTTTTTAAATATCAGGGGGGGAAAAAAAGAATAAAGTTAGAGGTATCATATTCCCTGTACTGAAAATAACAATAATAAAAAAAGCCTGGTATTGGCAGAAAAACAGACATACAGACCAATGGAACAGAATTCAGGGTCCAGAAACAAACCCAATGTATATGGGCAATTGATTTTCAACAATCAAAAGACCATAAAAACATACAATGGAGAGAAGAAAGTCTCTTCAACAAATGTTTGGAAAATTGGGAAGCCACATGCAAAAAAATTAAACCAGACTACTGTTTGTCTCCATACACAAAAATAACTCAAAATGGATCAAAATATAAATATAAGACCTGAAACAATAAACTACATAGAAGAAAACAGGTACTAAACTTACAGATTTTGTTCTTAGAAATGATTTTATAAACCTTGACTCCAAATGCAAGGGAAATTAAGGCAAAAATAAATGGACTATAGAAAACTGAAACGCTTCTGCACAGCAAATGAAACTGCTAACAAACCAATAAGGTAACCAACCAAATGGGAAAAGATATTTCAAACAGAAGGCCTGACAAGGGGTTAATATAAAAATATATAAGGAACTCACACAAATCAACTCCTAACAAACAAATAGTCCAATTGAAAAATAGGCAGTGGACCTGAACAGACACTTCTCTCAACAAGGCATACAAGTGGCTAGCTGATGTATGAAGAGGTGCTCAACTTCTCTAGCTATTAGGGAAATGCAAATAAGAAGTACAATGAAATACCACCTCACATCCATTAAAATGGCTATAACCACCAGGACAAGTAATAAGTGTGTTGGAGAGGTTATGAGAAAAAGAACCTGACATTTAATGCTGGTGGGAATGTAAACTGATACAGTTACAGTCACTATATATATATATATATATATATATATATATATATATATATATATAACAACAAAACAATAGGGAGGTTTCTAAAAAAAAATAAGGACAGTGTTACCATATGACTCTCAGCAACCTCTCTTCTAGGTATCTTCCTCCTAAATTAGAAAACATTTATTTGCAAAGATATAAGCACCCATATGCTCATTTCATTTATTCATGGTGGCTAAGACATGGAAACAATCAACGTGCCCTTCAGTGGATGATTAGATAGAGAAGTGATACATATATAAATTAGAGTACTCCTCAGCCACAGAAGGTTGGGTACGGTGAGGGTAAGGGGGGAGGGATCAACTAAAGGACTTATATGCATGCACATAAGCCTAATCAATGGACACAGAAAACAGGGGGTGAGGGCATGAATGGGAGGTATTGGGGGTTAATAGGGGAATAAGGACACATATGTAATACCTTAATCAATAAATAAATTTTTAAAAAATACTCCCATTTGCAACATGTATGGACCTTGAAAATATTATGGTAAGCAAAATTAGGCAGAAAAAGTTATATGTGGAATATAAAATTAACAGCAACAAATGAAACAAATAAGACAAACAAAAAATCATAGAACAGACAGCAGTGGTGGAGAGAACTAACATCTTTACAATATAAAGTTTCCTGTATTGTTAGAACTCATATACATATTTTGTTACATTTATTTCTAAGTTTCCAATGTTTGATCCTATTTCATTTTTAATATATTTTGTATTGACTTCATAGAGGAAGGGAGAGAGAGAGATAGATGGAAACATCAATGATGAGAGATATTCATTGATCGGCTGCCTCCTGCATGACCCTTTAATGGGGATGGTGTCCAGACTGGAAATCGAACAGGGACCTCCTGGTTCATAAGTCAAGGCTTAACCACTGAGCCACACCCAACAAGGCATTTTGTTGCTATTTTAACAATACTTTAAAACTTTTATTTTTAACTGCCTATTGCCAGTATACAGAAATGAAATTATTAATCATAATAGTTATCTGTGCTTCTTTTCGAGTTCTTATGCATACAATTTTGTCATCTCTAATAAATAATATGTTTATTTCTTCCTTTCAGATTTTCACAGCTTTGATTTGTTTTTCTTCTGATTGAGTCATTAGAAATTCAAGTACAACGTTGAACTGAAGTGTGCATACAAACATAGCAGACATCTTTATTCCCATTTCAGTGGAAAAGCATTTAATATCTCATCATTAAGTTGGTGTTTGCTAAAAGCTTTGTACATAAATTTATCAGATTAAAAAAGTATTTCCTATATCTCCACACTTCTATTTGTCATTTTCCTTCTGCTTGAAGAAACTTGTTAATATTTTCTTTAGTGCTTCTCTGATACTGCCAAATTTTCTGTGTTTCTTGATCTGAAAATACGTTTATTTTACTTCATTTAGGAGAGATATAACATTCCATGTCAGCACTTATTTTCATTTGACATTTTGCAGATATCATCACATGGTTTTCTGGCTTTCAATCTATATGATAAAAAGTCAGCTGTGGGTTTTGCTGTGCTCCTTTGATAATACTGTAATCAAGGACTTCCTAGAAGACTAATACAAAAGCAGAAGAACTAAAAAGAAGTAAGCTTACATTCTGTATGTACTTTCCCCAAAGCCAGTTCCAATTTTCAAATTACACATGTATAAAGCAAAATCAATCCAGCAATATATAAAATGATAATTTATTAGAAAAAGTTGTGTTTATTCCAGAAGAACAAGATGAATTTATTTAAAACTACTCAATATAGTTCATCACATTAAGAAAATATAGTATAAAATTATATGATAACTAGAGGCCTGGTGCACAGGTAGGCTCCCTAGGCCTGGCCAGAGATCAGGGCCAATTTGTGGGGCGATCAGCTGAGTGGTCAGGGCCCCCCCTGCTAGTGTCTGCCTTGGCCAGCTTGGTGCTGCCTTCTCATCAGCCCCTCCTCCTCCCCCCTCCCCACCGCTGGTCACCTCCCTTTGTGGGGCAATTGGTGGGCTGATCAGGGGGACCCCACTGGCACCCACCTTGGCCAACATGGGGCCTGTGGGCTGGGAACAGCTCCTGCGTTGAGTGTCTGCCCCCTAGTCAGTGCATGTCATAGCATTTAGTTGGTCTGCCATTTGGTCAATTCGTATATTAGTCTTTTATTATATAGGATTTCAGTAGAACAGCAAAAGCAGAAAAAGTATTTGCTAAAATTCAACACCTTCATGACAAAAGTTTAGCAAATAAGGAGGAAAGAAAATTTCCTTAATCTAATAAACTTATCTATAAGAACTTTGAGCAAGCATCATACTTAGTGATTAAATATTAAAAGATTTTCCATTGAAATGGGAATAAAGATGTCTGCTATGTTTGTATGCACACTTCAATTCAACATTGTGCTTGAATTCCTAATGACTGCAATCAGAAGAAAAACAAATTGAAGATGTGAAAATCAGAAAGGAAGAAATAAACATTATTATTTGGAGATGATAAAATTATGTACATATGAACTTGAAAAGAAGCACAAATAACTATTAGAATTAATAACCAATTTCATTTATGTATACTGACAACAGGTAGTTAGAAATAAAAGTTTTAACGTATTATTGAAATAGCATCAAAATGCTCAGCAGATGTGGCTTAGCCGTTGAGCCTTGACTTAAGAACCGGGAGGTCACAGTTTGATTCCTGGTAATGATCCCTTCAAATTTGTTTTTCTTTCTCAGGATTGCTGCAGCTACTTGGGGTCTTTTTCTTTCTTTCTTTCTATAAAAATATATTTTATTGATTTTTTACAGAGAGAAAGAGAGAGGGACAGAGAGTTAGAAACATCGATGACAGAGAACCATTGATCAGCTGCCTCCTGCACACCCCCTACTGGGGATGTGCCTGCAACCAAGGCACATGCCCTTGACTGGAATTGACCCTGGGACCTCTCAGTCTGCAAGCCAAAACTCCATCTACTGAGCCAAACTGGTTTTGGCTCTGGGTCTTCTTTTTATTCCATATACATTTTTGGAGAGTTTGTTCTAGGTCTGTGAAATATGCTGTTGGTATTTTAATGGAGATTGTGTTGACTGTATAGATTTCTTTGGGTAGTATGGATATTTTAATGATGTTGATTCTACCAATCCATGAACACAGTATATTCTTCCACTTGTTTATATCTCCCTCTCTGTCTTTTTTCAATGTTCTATAGTTTTCCAAATACAGGTCTTTTACCTCCTTAGTTAAGTTTATTGCTAGGTATCTTATTTTCTTTTTATTGCAATGATAAATGGGATTTTTTTTTTTTTTTTTTTTTTTTTAGTTTCTCTTTCTGTGAGCTCATTATTGGTGTATAAAAATGCCTCAAATTTCTGGGTATTAATTTTGTATTCTGCTATATTTCCAAATTTATTTATTAAACCCAGTAATTTTTTTAATGGAGTCTTTAGGGTTTTCTATGCAATATCATGTCATCTGTGAATAATGACAATTTTATTTCTTCTTTTCCAATTTGGATGCCTTTTATTTTATCTTCTATTCTGATCACTATGGATAGCACTTCCATATGTCGAACAAGAGTGGTAAACATGGTCATCTCTGTATTGTTACTGTTTTTAGTGGAAATGATTTTAGTTGTTGCCTATTGAGTATGATTTTGGCTGTAGGTTTTTCATATAAGGCCTTTATTATTTTGAGGTATGATCCATCTACTTCTACTTTGCTGAGAGCTTTTATCAAAAAAGGGTGTTGGACTTTGTTGAATGCATTAATTGATATGATCATGTGGTTTTTGTCTATCAGTTTATTTATGTGATATATCCGATTTATTGATTTTCAAACATTGTGCCAGCCTTGCATCCTCAGAATAAATTCTACTTGGTCATGGTGTATGATCTTTTTAATATATTGCTGGAGGTGATTTGCCAATAATATCTTGAGGATTTTAGCATCTATATTTATCAGGGATATTCACCTGTAATTCTTTTTCTTTGTAGTGTCTTTATCTGGTTTTGGGATGAGGTTAATGCTGGCTTCATAGAAAGAGTATGAAAGTATTCCTTCCTTTTAAATTTTTTTTGAATAGTCTGAAGAAGGTAGGTTTACTTTTTTGAATGTTTGGTAAAATTCTCTTGTGAATCTGTGAAGCCATCCAGACCACGGCTTTTGTTTGCTAGAAGTTTTTTGATTACTGCTTTAATTTTGTCAGTCGTTATCAGCTTATTCAGGTTTTCTGATTCTTCTTTTTTGAGTTTTAGAAGATTGTACTTTTCTAGGGATATATCCATTTCTTTGTAGGTTGTCCATTCTTTTGGAGTAGAGTTATTCATAGTATATATATATTTTTTACAATCCTTTGTATTTTTGTGAGGTCAGTTGCTACTTTACCTCATTCAGTTCTAAATTTGTTTGAGTCCTCAATCTTTGCTTCTTGGTGAACCTGGGTAGAGACTCATCAATTTTGTTTATCCTTTCAAACAATCAGCTCTCGGCTCTATTGATCTTTTATATTTTTTATTTTTGGTCCTATGTCATTTTTCCCTCCCCTGATCTTTATTATTTCCTTCCTTCTACTTTGGGCTTTTCCTGTTGCTCTCTTTCTAATTCTTTAAGTTATAGAGTTAGATAACTTACTATCAGTTTTTGTATTGCTTTCTTAGGTAGGCCTGTAGTGCTATGAACTTCCATCTTAGGATTGCTGTCACTGTGTCCCAGATTTTGGATTGTTGTTTTTATTGTCATTTTTTCCAGGACATTTTTTATTTCTTCTTTGATCTCTTTTGTAACGCTGTCATTGTTTAATATCATGCTGTTTAGCCTCAAGTGTTTAATTGCTTATAATTGTTTTTTTATTATAGTTGATTTCTAATTTTATGCCATTGTGATCTGAGAAGATGCTTGATATGATTTAAGTCTTTTGAATTTGTAGAGACTTTGCCTGTGTCTCAATATGTGGTCTATCTTTGAATGTCCCATATGCACTTGAGAAGAATGTATATTCCGTAGCTTTGTGGTGAAATGTTCTGAAGATGTCAATTAAGTCCATCTGATATAGTTAGTTAATTAGGATTTCTGTTTCTTTGCTTATTTTTTTGTCTAGAGGATTTATCCAGTGATGCCAATGGGGTATGAAAGTCCTGCACTATGATTGTATTGCTATCAGTCTCTCCTTTGATATCTTCCAGAAGGTTTTTTTTTTTTTTATGTATTTGGGTACTACTGTATTCAGCGCATATATATTTGTCAGAGTTATATCCTCTTGTTGTATCAATCCCTTTAGTGTTATGAAGTGGCTTTCTTTATCTCTTGTTATGGTCTTCACTTTGAGGTCTATTTTGTCAGATATAAGTGTTTTCAAAAATTTTTTTTTTCATTACCATTTGCCTGAAATTTTTTACCCATACATTCACTTTCAGTCTGTGTGAGTCTTTTGTTCTCAGGAAGGTCTCTTATAGACAGCATACATATGGGTCATGTTTTTTTTTGTTGTTGTTGTTGTTTTTTAATCCATTCAGCCACCCAATTTGTTTGTTTGTTTTGGGGTTGTTGTGTGTGTGTGTGTTTTTTTTAGCATTTTTAATCAATTTATGTTTAAGGTTATTATTGTTAGATGCTTGTTTGTTCCTATTTTTATCCTTAATGTCTGTGTTTCTCCTTTTTTTTTTTCTATTCCTATTTCTTACACCAGTCTCTTCAGGATTTCTTACATTGCAGGTTTGATGGTAAAAAACTTCCTTAGCCTGTTTTTTGTTTGTTTGTTTGTTTGTTTTTTTTTTGACTGTGAAACTCCTTATTTCACCTTCAATTTTAATGATAGCCTTTGCTGGATAGAGTTTTCTTGGATTCCGTTCCTTGATTTTCATTACTTTGTATGTTTTATTCGATTCCCTTCTGGCCTGATATATTTCTGTTGAGAAATCATTTGATAGTCTCATGGGAGATCCCTTTAGATAACTTTCTGTCTCTCTCTTGGAGTTCTGAAGATTCTTTCTTTGTCATTAATGTTTGCTATTGTAATTGTGGCATGTCTTGGTGTGATTCTTTTTGGGTTTATCTTGTTTGGGATTCCCTATGCTTGTGTGACCCCTCCAGCCAGGAAAGTTTTCTGTCATTATTTATTTAAATAGATTTTCTATTCCTTGCTCAGCTTCTAGTCCTTATGACACTCTTATTATGTGGATGTTGCTTTATTTAATGTTGTCCCAAAGCTCCCTTAAACTCTCCTCCTGCTTTTAATTTTTTTTCTCCAATTATTATTCAGATTGGGTGTTTTACTACCCTGTCTCCTAACTTGCTGATTTGGTTTTCACTTCTAGTCTACTGTGGAAATCTTCCATTGTGTTTTTTATTGCAGCTATATAATTCATTTCATCTTGATTCTTGCATATGTTGGTAAATTTTCATTCAAACATTTGAGCATTCTTATAACGATTACTCTGAATTCTTACTTTGATGAATTGTTGGCCTGAATTTAATTTATTTCCCTTTTTGACAATTCCTCCCTTTATTTTCTTAGGGATTGTTTATTTTTGTCCCCATTTTTTCTGTCCCTTTGTATTTTTTCTATGTAATGTGAGTTGCTGTCACTTTCTGGCCCTGAGCAACCTGCTTGAGATCTGAGAAGTTGAAGCCCCTAGTAGTCCAATGGTCTGGGACTCCTTAGCCTAGATGCTCAGTCTGCCTTGAGTCTCATGCCTTTATTGTCTCTGCTCTGAGATGTGTTCCCTTCTTCTATGGATCTGGTCCTTCAGTTGTCTGCTACAGGTATTCTGAGTTTGCTAGGGCATGTATACAATTCCTCTGGTCTGCAACTCCCTGTGAGGTACCAGAGCCATCTAGCATGCAATTCACTGAATAGCCCCAGAGCTCTAGGAAGGTAGTGCCCTAAGACCCTCTGGCTTGTCCTGTCAGTCCAGTCTTGGGGGCTGAGCATGGTGCAGAGCTTCTGTGTACCCCACTAGCACTGTTGTTGTGGTCACTGAAGCTGGGTGGGGAGGGGCATGAAATCCCTCTGGCTTGCACTCACAGTTCAGGGTCCAGGAGCCCGGGGTTTTTAAGCTGGGCAAGAATGTGGGGTGTGGGAGGTCTTTCTGGCCTGCAGTCACTGCAGATATCTGGGAGCCTTCAGTGAGGTAGGGCACCACTCACTGCAGGGGTGTGGTGGTGGTCCCTTGAGAGTTATGGCTGGCGAGCGGCTCACTGCTTGGGTTTGGGGTGGTGTCCAAGGGCAGTCTAGGTGTTGATGTGATTGATCTCCTGGCCTCCACTACTCTCTCCTTCCAGATGGCATGGGCTCCCAAGAACTAATTATTTTAATTTTTAAAAAAGGGTTTGCAGAATTTCAAACTCTATCTGCTTTCTGGTTTGACTTATTCCTGCATAAAATATTACAAATGCTTTATATTAAAAAATTAAATGTCTAAACATAAAACATTCATACCATCCTTAAGCATAGTAACTAGAAATGCTGGTTTTATTCATAGTTACTATACTCACACAACGCAGCTGCTTTCTCCAAAGTGAATGCCATTTGCTTTACTTGACCCCGTCTTGAGGTAAAAGCCAGTGTCCATTTGCTATGAAGCTGAGGACAGACTCCAGCTGCTTTCTAAGCCACACAGGACATCTAACCTGTCCCTCAGTATCCCACAGGCAATATTCTGCAAACAGAGACAAAAAGCATCCTCCTGCTGGCTGACCAGTGGGAGCTCTACTAAGTTTCTCTCAGATGGAGGCCTTTCTCTTGCCCATCTTACTGTGTGGCAAGGCTCTTGACAAGATTTTGACTTATAGAACAAAAGATAAAGACAACTTTGTAGTACTTTGATCTGTTAGTAAGTCAGGCAACAAGACTGCCCTGTGTGAATTTTAAGCGTAAGTCTGGAAACTATCCATATTTCTAGTAAGTCTATAATATAGCCATTTGTATTCTTATGAATAAAATATGTAAACATAAATCAGATTAAAATGTGCAATGAAAAGAAATAAAAGTGTTGTTGATTTAGCATGGTGAGATTTAGCTCCATTCTCATAATCCTTATAATTTATGGCCATTAATAATGCAAATGTACAAATGCTGTTATAAATCCGTTGTTTTTTTTTTTTGGAGGTTGAAAGTATTAATATTAGCGAAATTTCTCTTCTGAAAATTGAAATCTGCTAGCTCATATTGGTTTTACCAGAGTTTTTACTTCAGCCATATAAGATGTCTTAATAAAGGCTTTTCTTATTTTGTAGATAGGGAAAACAAATTCTATTCCAGAAAGCTCCCAAAGAAGATATAGGGTGTCTTAATCCATGTTAACAATTCTAGGGTATTGGGCAGCAAGACATTTGAATGCAGGGAGCCTGGGGGGAGAGACAAGTGACATGGTACCCAGAGATATTTTCGGTTAAAAATTTTAAGAGTGATTAATGATGTTTCTAGAGCATATTGAACACTAGAAACCCAAGACAATGAGGAAACTGGAATTTAAATACATCACATGTAAGTTTCTGGCCTGGAGTTGAGTTAGTGACCCAGGAAGCTCCTAAATGGATGTAACAAGGCTGTGTTTAAATATGTCATATATTTCCAAGTGTCTCCTGTAAAGAAACTTTTCTCTTTTGTTGGCCTGAAAGAATTCATAACTTTAAAAATATTTCCTAATGGTAGAATCAAGCAGACAAGGCAGCACATTTGTAAATGTCCTCAGGTGCATATTCAACTTGTCCAACTCTTTCCAGGCATATATGTTCCTTATAGGTTTCTTGGACATTTTCTAAGGTATTTCATTCTTCCTGTGGCACATCTAGATAAGAAATAAAAATGCAGTTTGTGATACATATGTAAAGGTTTTGTTTCTAACAGCAAGGTTGGATTAATTGTGTTTTGTTTCCTATGAAGATTTCCTGTGGGGGAAAAATCTTCAAAAGTAAAAAAATATATATTTATATATCAGAGATCTATCTGACTTACAGGAATCAAAACTATTCATTACAATAGGCGATGAAAGACTTAGGTTCTGTTTTCTGGTATCCTCCAAAGTAACTGAAATAGGAGTGACAAGGCCTGGAGTGTCAGGTTAAGAACACAGAAGTGGAGTCAGATACACCCAAGTTCAAATTCTGGCTTGATTTTCACACATTGTATAGCATTTGAAAAGTTACATAATCTGCATAAATCCAAGTAAACACATATTTAAGTTAAACAATTATAATTGCTACTGAATAGAATTGTGTTAAGGATGAACTGATATGGTTCTACACTACCAAGTATAGAGCTTACATTAGTTCTCTGTTAGTGTTGTAAGATATTACTACCAATTTAATTGTTTAAAACAACACAAGTTTCTAATATTATGGTCTCACCCTGCTGGGTGCATTCTTTTGTGGAGGCTCTAGGAGAGAATGTTTCCCTGTCTTTCTACCTGATAGAGGCCTCCATATTTCTTGGTTCATGGTGCCCTTCCTTTATCATCAGAGCCAACTATGTATCATCCCTATGGCTCTTATTTTGCAGTTACATTTCCCTCTGGCCACCTCCAAGAAAGGTTCTCCACTGTTAAGAAGATTGTGATTATATTTGACCCACTCTGATAATTCAGGATAATCTCCCTGTATCTGGGTCCTTAATTTAGTCACACCTGCCAAATCCCTTTAATATGTAAGTTAAGGCATTTATAGGATCCAGGGATTAGGAACTGAAAATCAGGGCAGTGCAGAGGTATCACAATGCCTAATGCCTTATTGTTAATAATAAATCCTGTCATAATCATTACTCCCATCATCAGCATTTTGTGTTTTTTCTTGTTGTTTTGTTTTGTTTTTTATAAATCTTTATTGTTCATATTATTACAAATGTTCCTCATTTTTCCCCCCTCCATTGCTCCCCTCCACCAAATTCCATCCACCCTCTGTCCGTCCCCATCCCCCATTGTCCTCCTCCATAGGTGCAGTTTATGTTCAGTCTCTTCCCGCACCCCCCCCCACTCCCCATTTCCCCGAGAATCATCAGTCCACTCCCCTTCAATACCTCTGATTCTATTATATTCACCAGTTAATATTGTTCATCATGATTTTTACTTCCCTTGGTTTTGAGATTCACTTGATAATTACATATTTGTTTTTCATAATTTTTATCTTTATTTTCTTCCTCTTCCTAAAGAACCCCTTTTAGCAATTCCTATAATTCTGGCTTGGCGGTGATGAACTCTAGCTTAAATTCATTTGTGTTTTCTTTTTGTTTTGTGTTTTTAAAAAAATATATTTTATTCATTTTTTAAAGAGAGGAAGGGAAAGGGATAGAGAGTTAGAAATATAGTTGAGAGAGAATCATCGATCAGCTGCCTCTTGCACACCCCCTACTGGGGATGTGCCCGCAACCAAGGTACATGCCCTTGACCAGAATCGAACCTGGGACCTTTCGGTCCGCAGGCCGATGCTCTATCCACTGAGCAAAACCGGTTTCGGCTTAAATTCATTTGTGAAGCTCTTTATCTGGCCTTCGATTCTTAGTGATAGCTTTGCTGGGTAGAGTATTTTTGGCTGTAGGTTCTTGCTAGTCATCACCTTGAATATTTCTTGCCATTCCTGTCTGGCCTGCATGGTTTCTGTTGAGAAATCAGCTGACAGTTGTATGTGTGCTCCATTATAGGTAACTATCTGCTTTTGTCTTGCTGCTTTTAATATTCTCTCTTTGTCTTTTGCTCTTGGAATTTTAATTATGATGTGTCTTGGTGTGGTCCTCTTTGGATTCCTTTTGTTTGGGGTTCTGTGTGCTTCCTGGACTTGTGAGTCTATTTCTTTCACCAGGTGGGGGAAATTTTCTGTCACTATTTCTTTCAATATGTTTCCAGTATCTTGCTTTCTGTCATCTTCTGGGATGCCCATAATTCTGATATTGGTTCGCTTGAAGTTGTCCCAGAGGTTTCTTACACTATCTTCAACTTTCTGGATTCTCTTGTCTTCTTGTTTCTGATAAGGAGTGTCCTCTGGCTCTTTCTGTTCCAAATCTTTGACTTGATTCTTGCAATCTTCCATTCTGTTTTTAGGACTCTATATAATATTTTTTTATTTCAGAGAATGTATTCTTTATTTATAGTTGATCCTTTATTATTTCTTGTTGATCCTTTATTATTTCTAGTTGATCCTTTTCATATCCTCATAGGTCTCATTTATTTGATTGGCCTAAAAGGAGATTCTTAAACAACCTTATAAGCTTGGGTAGAAGACATTTGTAGGTAGATGTTTATAGATAAAAGAGGAAGCTTCAATTGCAGACCTCTTCATGTGACCTAAAACTTGATCTGAAGATTCACTATAGTCAGATAACTGTTTAATTTACAAAATATTAAATTCTAGTTTAGAGCATAAATAAAACCAATCAAACTGAAACGTGATATTTCCCAGTATTTCACTGTTAACTCAATTCTAGTTGTCTATGAGAGGTGTATTTATTTGTTCCCTACTGCTGCTATAACAAATCACCACAAACTTAGTGACTTAAAACAATGAAAAGTTATAATCTTGCCACTTTGGAGGTCATAATTCTGAAATCAGTCCTATTTGACTAAAATTAAAATTTCAGTAGAACTAGTCCTTCTGGAGGTCTGACAAAGGAACCTGCTCATTTGCATTTTCCAGCTTCTAGAGGTTGCCTGCATTTCTTTGTTTGTGGATCCTTCCTGGCACCACTTCAACCTCCACTTCTTTTTTTGTCACATTTTTTCCCCGGGTACTGTCTCTGTCTGCCTCTGTCTTACAAAGAAACTTATGATTATATTAGGCCCACTTGGATAATCCAGGATAAACTTAGCATTTTAGGATCCTTACCATTTGCAAAAAAAATTCTTTTTCCATATAAGATAATATATTCACATGTTTTGGTGGTTAGGATATGGTCAACCTTAAGGAAGAGTCATTATTAGTCCACAGGAGGTAGCTACCCTAGTGTCAATGAAGTTGGGCTACTGATGTTTTCTGGTGAGACTAAAGGAAAGCTATATATGCCAAACTTTCATCTGGAAATTTTGCTGTAGAATTATACCATGGAAATCTGCCTTGCCTGTCTTGTGGAAATAGTTTCATGCTTGTTGCAGAGATGATCCTGATGGCAATAAAAACTGAATAAGGTTGAACTGTGGAGTGATAATAAGATAATAGGGGCTGAATTTCCATCTTTAGCTAGTTTAACTACTTTCAAGTCTGACCGACAAATGGATGAATTAGAATAGACTTAATCTTAATTGCAAAGATCAATGGGACATGGAGGGATGATCTCTTCTGTTAGAGATTTTGTGTTATGAACATCCAGAAAAAACATCATACTTAAAAAAAAATCAATATTTAAAAAAATATATATTTTATTGATATTTTACAGAGAGGAAGGGAGAGGGATAGAGAGCTAGAAATGTCAATGAGAGAGAAACACCAACCAGCTGCCTCTTGCACACCCCCTACTGGGCATGTGCCCGCAACCAATGTACATGCCCTTGACCTGAATTGAACCTGGGACCTTTCAGTCCACAGACCGACGCTCTACCACTGAACCAAACCAGTTTCGGCAAAATTCAATATTTTTAATAAAATGGAGTAATGGTTATTAAATTTTGTTAGTCAGATTACAGTCAGAATAGGGCTATTGGATGAATGGGCTAAAATTATCCTTTGACCCCCTTTTCTTAGCTAACATCATACATTGACAGTATTTATCTAAATAAAAATTCTTCTGAATTGCTCTTTTTTATTTCATTTCTTTTTAAACTGCCCTTTCCATGTGAGAATAGTAGTGAATGTGCTATTTGTAGAGCTAATTTTATTGACTTGGACAATTTTATGTACTAATTTTAAAAGGATTGTGGCCAGGATGAGAAGTAGGGATAGTGGGGAAGGTAAGAGAATGGAAAACTTGTTCATGTTCACAATCCAGGAAGGGACGTATTGACAGGGAAGTTAAATTTTATTCCCTAAATATTTTCTGAGAATTGGTTGCCTTGGGAACAGGACAGTTATTTTAAGATTAGACCTGAATATTGGAGAGTGTGTTCATTGGGTGACCTCTCCTCTACCTTTCCTAGGATTCTGTCTGTCTTCCTTTCCTTAACTTCCTATATAAAATAAGAAAATATATATTTATATCTATGTGCTCATCATAGTGTTTTTATTTCCTGGACTTCAATTTATTTAATTCATTATTTTGTTCATTTATTTATCCACTAATTTACTCAACAAATGTGTGGTTGTCAGGTACTTCTGGTCCAGTTGATTATAGATAAGTGAGTTAAAATGAGTATTATAACATGTATAATAGAAATGCTACCAAAGTGATAAGAGAAAATAGTTAACTCTCTCCAGGTGAGATGAGAATCTTTCACAGAAAAGGTGCCACCTATGAAGAGTCTATGAGATTGAGCAGATGTTTTACAGTCAGGCTAGCATCCTACCTGTGCTCTCACTCCACTTTGAACCTTTCCTAAGTACAAGGTATGTGTGTGAAGAGAAGATATTCTGTTTAAAACTTTGTTTTATTTTTTTCAAGTAGGATATCTAAGATATGAAATAAAAATGTGACTTTCAGAAGTTTCCAACCAAGACAGAAAGAGGGAGGGAAGGCTAAACCAATCTGTGTGACATTTTGAACAGAATGGCAGTGGGAGGCAGTGATAGCAAATAAACAACTTTATTTTCCTGTTAAACTGTCCTGGGGAGCTGGGGTCAGGGGTGGCAATACCTGTCCTGGAACAAATGATAAACATCAAAATCAGACAAAACAGGATATAATGAAGATATGAGAGGATTTCAGGCTTCCTAAACTGAACCAAATGGGGTCATTTTAAAAAAAAAAGTAAGGGATAAAGGAATAAAAGTAGCTCCTTGTATTTGAATTTTTGTTTTTTATATGAACCAGGTGAAGTTTTCTCTTTAGGGTGACACCAAGGCTTGTTATTCATCAATATTTTTTGTTTATTTGATTGTGGGCTTTTTGTTTATTTTATATATTTTTATTGCTTCTCAGCAAGCTCAGCATCATCCTCGTGCTAAATAGATCAACCCTTGGGTTGTTTTAGATACAAAGTAAATCTTTGAGGTAGCTATTTAAAATAAGCAGAAAAAGAAATCTGTGTAAAATTCTATGATTTTTGGCACTTATTCTTGTTCTAGAATGACATCTCAAATTCTAGAAACTTTTATTATAAAGATAATTTTTTATGTGTTTATGCCTAATACTAGAAGCCCAGTGCACAAAATTCATGCACTCCGTGGGGTCCCTCAACCCTGCGTGCAACTTCTCACAGTCCTGGAGTCCATAGGGAGTGGGCCTAAACTGGCAGTTGGACATGCTTAGTACTGCCACAGAGGCAGGAGATGCTCCCACCACCACTGCTTTACTTGCCAGCCTTAAGCCTGGCTTCTGGCTGAGCAGCGCTCTTCCTATGGGGATGCACTAACCACTAGGCTGAAGCTCATGTGTTGAACATCTGCCCTCTGGTGGTTAGTTTGCATAATAGTGACCAGTCATTTCTCCATTTGGTCGTTTTGCATATTATCCTTTTATTTTATAGGATTATTTTTATAAGTTTATAACATTAAAATAAAAGTAAAATATGGCTTGCTGATTAGTTGCTTCTGCCTTTTCAATAATCGGAGCCTACCTGAATATCAAACAATCAAATTTTTACATCCTTATAAACTACACTGACATTATGATGCTTATCCCAGATTAAAGGCACAAGTTCAAAAGATTTCTTCCTTTTTAAGAGGATAAATCTGACTAATGGCAAATTTCAGATTGTGTTAGCCACTGAATTTGATTTATTGGTCTCTGATGTATCTGACCCATGTTGTTATTATTCCAGAAAGCAGAATATATATTAAAAAGGCACTTTACTTTTCTGATTTTTCCTGAAGTTTCTTATTATTGAACATGGCCATTGTAAGAATAAAACGGAATTAAATATATGCTCAAAGAAATAGATAAAAATATACAACATTATATGTATAGGGCTAGAAAGAAGATAAGAGGTAATCTGAAGTTGTTGTCTGTAAGCTAATATTCTATAGCTTTGTTTATATATTTTTATATTCTTAGTATTATAGTGTTGTTTTGATAATACCTATTGCTGCTATAATTAAACAACCTTGTTAAAATTCTTCAGGAGCAGTAATGACTACAACTATCTATAATTTAGAGGAAACAGATTCCTGCCATTGAGTATTTTTGAGTACTTTGTTGTCCATGATAATTTAATTTTTATTTAATTAATTTTTATAGTATTTTAGTTTCTTAGTAAACACTTATGTAGTACTTGGTATTTAAAAGTGCTTTACAATGATTAATTATGTCTTACACCTCACTTTTGTAAGTTGGATTTAGCCTAATTAGAACTATCAAATCTAGCACAAAACAGAGGTCATGTTTTCAGTTTTAAATCACTAGTAGTTTCCATTAATGATTTTTGTAATTAACATTGGTACCACAGCCAATGTTATGAAATAATGTTGAAATATTTATATGAGCTTTGAACATCTGCCTCTATGTACCTTATAGTGAAGATCTTGCCCTCTGTTAAATCACAGAATTTTCTTCTGAAGGAAGGCTCAGAAATCTTAAACTGATGATGTGCCCAGGTCCAGTTAAAGTGGTGATTTCCCAGTGTTCACTTAATCTTTTTAGGTGTACAAAGTAATAAATTTTACTTCAATAGTAAAATGTTTACATTTATGAAAATCCCTTAATGTCTTGCTTCAAATTTCTACACTTTCCTAGGCTCTCTCTAGCTGGGGAATTAGGTATATGTCTTTATGTAAATAACTGAATATTTTCTTTCCCTTGTTATTCTCATGTTAAAATATATAGTATTTAACCATTATTTTATTTAAAAGTTATCACGATCATCTTTGCTTTCTGTTTCTAACCCCAAATATAAGTTTTATATAAGAAAAAATTGGTATAGTTAACTAACATTGGTGGCCAATTATTATTTAACAGGCTCATAGTATTTATTTCCACTTACCAAATTTAGTTTTTACCTATTATTATTGGAACTCTACTACCATTTTGTGCTAACAAATTGTCACCAGAGTGTTCTCTTCATGAAGTTTGACATCATTTATGAGAATTTTTAATAATAACTGATGAACTATACTTTTTTTTCCAAATTTTGGATCTTCCTCATTTTCTAGAAAAACACATTGTTGACTATAGTTAAATTACATGATTTGGATAGACTAGTGAAATAACCAATTCAAACTGGAGAATACTTTGATCATAAATTATTTTCTCAATTAAAAATCAGGTTGGGAGTTACACAAACATTCTTCTAGTCCAAACCATTTATCTAATTGCTGCTCCTTTTTTAGAGCATCTTTGCTAAGTGGTTGTCCACCAAAGCATGAATACTTAGGACAGACAATTCACTAATTGTTTGTATTTGACCGTCTTTTACTATTAGACTTTCTTTTATATTAAGCCAAAATATGGTTTTAATACAAATATATAACCTCTTCATGGTGAGTTGGAGGATCTGGGGATAGGTCAAAGAAAAAACAAAAAACATGCCATATGCCTTACCTGGATGGCTCTTGGGCAGGCTGCATGAGAGAGGAAGTCCCTCACAGCTGCCTCTAAAGTCAGGTGGGGCAGGATCACCACTCTAAGGGGAAGAAAAGGACTCCTTGGAGAGAAGGGAATTGGAGAGGGCGCTTATATGTCTCTCAGCAAGATGGAGAGTTTTGATCAATATTTAAAGTAGTGGGTGTTTAAAAATTTGACTTTGCTGCTGGTGGATTTTTGAACTATTGGTGAGCCTCTTATAAAGAAATATAACATAGAGCAAATATGCAGGAACTAACTTTGCCTCATTTGAATTCTATATGATTTTAAAATGTTTTAGAGAGTGTTCATATCTTCAATCAGTCTTTACTGTTTGCTGGACTAAACATTTCTGGTTTCTCCAAATCTAACTTGTATAATGTCATCTTGGTTATTCTATTATTTGTTTTCTTTAAAGCTTATTTTTTTAATGTTTTCTAAAATGTACAATCCAGTGGTTTATAGCATGTTCACAGAGTTGTAAAACTATTACTACCATATAATTCTGGATCATGTTTATTATTCCAAAAGGAAATACTGTAAATAATAGCAGTTATATTCCATTTTCCTCTATTTTGAGCCTTTGAAACTACAAATCTACTTTTTTTTCATTTTTAAAAATTTTATTATGGTATTACATAATTTGATTATGGTATCACATAATTGTCTTCATCCCCCCATTCCCATCCCAAACCCCTCCCCACATGCCTCCACCCGCTGTTGTCCATGGCCACTGCCTAGGCTCATATGCATGCACACAAGACCTTTGGTTGATCTCTGCCCTTTACCCCCACCCTCCCCTACTTTCCCTCTGAGGTTTGAGAGTCTGATCGCTGCTTCTCTTTCTCTGGGTTTGTTTTTGTTCATCAGTTTATGTTGTTCATTATTTCCTCTAGATGTATGAGATTATGTGATCCAAACTTGTAAGAACCGAAACTGAGATAAGCCATAATGGTTATGCTGAGAGGCAAATGAGTCAGTCTGTAGTGAGTTCCTTTCTGGGCCAACAGTTCTTTTGAGTCCCAATTTCAATGTCAAACAGTTCCTTATGTGTGCATGTCAGCCATGATATTTCAGTCTCTATGGATTTGTCACCTCTTGTTGGTATATATCTAGGAGTAGAACTGTACTCTGTTATATGCTTCCACGTCTTTTATTTGGGTATCAGAACAATACTAGCTTTATAAAATGAGTAGAAAATATTCTCTCTTCTTCTAATGGTTAGAGGTATTTGTCAAGAATTGGTGTTCATTCTTCTCTAAAGGTTTGGTAGAATTTACCAGTAAAGCCATGTTGGTGTGTGCTCTTTGTTGTGGAAAGTGTTTTTGATCATTAATCCAATCTATTTTCTTGTTATAGGTCTATTTGATTTTCTATTTCTTTTTGAGTCAATTTTGGTAGTTCTTGTCTTTCTAGAAATTTTTCCATTTTATTTAGGCTTTCTAATTTGTTAATGTACAATTGTTCAGAATATTCCCTTATAATTCTTTTTTTTTATTTCTGTGAAGTTGGTAGTAATGTTTCCTTTTTCCTTTTTTATTTTACTAGTTTTAGTCTTCCCTTTTATTTAATTTTTCAGTTAGCATTTACATTCAATATTATTTTATATTAGTTTCAGGTATAAAGTATAGTATTTAGACCATCATATACAAAATGGTCCCCCTGATATTTCAAGTACCAACCTGGCTTCATATATAGTTATTATATTATTGACTATATTCCCTGGACTGTAATTTACATCCCTATGACTGTTTTGTGTCTACCAGTTTGTACTTCTTAATCCCTTTGACTTTTTCAACTAGTCCCCTATCCCCCCATCCCCTGGCAACCATCAGTTTGTTCTGTGTCTATGAGTTCATTTCTATATTGTTTGATCAGTCTAGGAAATGTTTTGTCAATTTTGTTAATCTTTTCTAAGAACCAACTTTTATTTTCATTTATTTTTTTCTATTTAAAATTTTTTTGCTTTATTTATTTCTAATCTAATATTTATTTTCTTCTTTCTGCTTGTTCTGTGTTTAATTTTCTCTGCTTTTCTAGTTTCTTGAGTTAGAAGTTTAGGTTATTAAATTAAAATCTTCATTTTTATTTTTAATATATCCATTTACACTACCCTAAGTATATCCTCTGCGTTTTGATATGTTGTGTTTTCTACTTTTATTTGTCTCAACTTTATATTTTCTTTGACTGGTTGCTAAATTAAGAGTGTGTTGTTTAATTTCTATTTATTTGTGGAATTTCCACATTTTTGTGTTATTGTTTTTAAAAAAATGTAATTAATATGATGCATTACATCAATATTTATGTTCATATAAATATACTAAATATGGGAATAGAACATATTAAATCTAGTTTTCACTATTTTAAATTTATTGTGGCTTCTTTTATGGCCTAGCATATGATTTATCCTGGAGAATGTCCCATGTGTACTTGAGAATAATGTGTATTCTATTATTGTTGGATAAAATGTTATCTAGATGTCTGTAAGAGCTGGTTGGTTTATAATGTTGTCCAAGCCTTTTATTTTCCTGTTGATCTTCTATCTAATTGTTCTAGTCATCATTGAAAGTGGGGTATTGAAATCTCTGATTGTTGAATTTTTTTTATTTCTCCCTTCACTTTTGTTAGTTTTTGCTTCATGTATTTTGGAGCTCTGTTTTTAGATGCATACATGTTGATAATTGTTATAGCTTCCTTTTAGATTGACCTTTTCATCCTTATAAGTTGTCCTTCTTTGTTTCTATGTCAATTTTTGTTCTAAATAATATCGTTTCTGATAATAGTATAGCCACACCAGTACTTTTTGCTTACTGATTTCATGATATGTGTATTTTTTCTGTACTTTTGCTTACAATATATTTGTGCTTGAATCTAAAGTGAGTCACATACATACAATATGTAGTTGAATCATGGCATTTTTTGGAGGTGTGTGTGATTATTCCCTTTTATATCTCTTCAATTTGAATGTATTCTCCTTATACTGAGATTCTTAATATCCATCCATCTTTGAATAATTATTCATTATAGATCACATAATTAGCATCAATGCAGCCAAAGGTTGTTTTATTATTTTGAGGGCAGCCATATCAAAATTTGCAAGTTTTATGGCTGTTTTTTTTAAATACATGTTTATGTTAAATTTTATTTAAATGTTTGTGCTAAATTTTATTTTGTTTTAATTAACCAATCATCTTTTTAATTTTGGCTTTTATAATCTGGTATACTTATTATCACTCCAATGATGATAATTATAATATGTATTGACATTTAATGAGCATGACTGAGCATTCTTTTTATCTTATCCAAAACTCCACTCTTCTACTTGTTAGATTGTGACCTGATACAAGTTATTTAACCTCTCTACCTCAGTCTTCTCATCTATAAAATGAAGATGATGATAATAAAAAACATGTAGCTCAGTGGGTTGCTATGAGGAATAAATGAAGTAATATTTGTGAAGTATTTAATAATAATGCCTAGCATATAATAAATACTACATAGTCATTGGTAAAATAAGATAATAAATTCTACTAAATAAGAAGTATTGTTATACCCATTTTATTTATAAGGGAAAAAGGAATTTAAAGAGATTAGGTAATTTTACCAAGGTTCCATTGCTACTAAGTAGTGGATTTGGGACTTGAACTAGAGTGTGTCTTATTCCAAAGTCTATGTTCAATACCACTTATTCTACCATACCCTCATCTCAATGCTTTATGCAACCCAATATTAAACACATTAAATAAAAGAATGCCGCTAAAACCGGTTTGGCTCAGTGGATAGAGCATCGGCCTGCAGACAGAAAGGTCCCAGGTTTGATTTTGGTCAAGGGCATGTGACTTGGTTGTGGGCACGTCCCCAGTAGGGGTGTGCAAGAGGCAGCTGATGGATGTTTCACTCTCATCAATGTTTCTAACTCTCTATCCCTCTCTTTTCCTCTCTGAAAAATCAATAAAATATATTAAAAAATTTTTTTAAAGAATGCCAAAAGCACTCTTGAAATGCACTACCATGAATTTTCCTGTATTAAACACGGACTTTAAAAAAATTATCTGTATATATAAAACCCTAATATGCAAATAGACCAAATGGCAGAACAACTGGACAACTGATTGCTATGATGTGCACTAACCACCAGGAAGCACATGCAGAACGTGATAGCCTTGGGAGCAAGCAACAGAGGTGGAACATGGTGGGCGTCAGCTGTGGCGGGATGGTGGAGCAGGTGAGCAGAGACACCAGACCAGGCTGGGTGCTGGTCACTGTCATTGGGGTGAGCCTCAGGTGGTTACTGAAAATTATTTGCTCCCGCAGACCGAAGTCCCGCCTGGTGCTCCTGCCTGCTGCAGTGCCAGCCCTGCTTGCACCCACTGCCAGTAACAGAGCCGCCACTTGCACCTGCTGCTTGTGCCCAGCCACTCAGTGCTGTCAGCGGGTATGAGTGGCAGCTGCTGGTTCAATCACCCCTCAGGGCTTCTCCACCTCCCCCTGCTCCTGAGGGCGATCAGGCCTGCAGGATTGCACCTGCTGATGTCCTGGCCAGGCTTGCACCTGCTGCTGGCACGAGCCCCAATAGCTCCATGCCATCAGCGGGTGCAAATGGGACCAGCACCATCAGCGTGAGGGAGCTGCTAAGGCAGCAGTAGCGGGGCTGCTGGCAGAGAGGGGAGCAGGGGCTGTGGCAGGAGGGGCTGGGCGGGGGTGCAGAGGATGGGCCAAGGCCTGCCCCTGGGCCCACTGTAGCCTCGCGGCCCACAGTTCTTTTCAAGGTGCACAGAATCATGCTCTGGGCCCCTAGTTATTTGCTAATATCTTCAAATATTTTTACCATTTCTCTATGAATTTTAAATATTTTAAATAAAAATCACAAAAAATTATGGTGAAGTCCATACTCATGCTATATATATATATACCTGATTGTCCATTGCAGACACTTTAAAAAGGAAATAAGGGTACTTTAATTTTTTTAAAACTCTTAGTGCTAATGCTTATTATGCCTTGTGTTTCTTAATTGGTTTATTTCTTAAACAGATGTTTTTCTGATTCTGTAATCAAAATGGTACTTTTGAGATCTTTTAAGTGTTCCTAAATACCTTTCTTTTCTGGGTTTTGCATATTTTATTGCTTAATTTTGTAACTATCCTCTTAAAGTCTAGGGTGTATATCTTAGTAGTTGACATTCTACTCACAGATATTATGAATGCTAAAATGAAATATTTTTACTTTATATTTCCACCCAAATGTTTTTGTTGGGCAGAATAGTTGTAGAGTAGTAGGTAAGACAAAGCATACTAAAGATCTATGACTTTAAAGAATGTGTGCAGGAATTTGAATATTATGCTACAGAGGGTGTGGTTCTAATGATGAAGTAAAGAAGATGTAAAACCAGCATATAACTGTCTGTGTAAAACTATGTTCTTGAAGTACTTTAAAACATTTTATATGTTACGTATTTACTCAAAATTTGTCCTATTAAAAAACTTTTTGTGGTACAGTGATGAACTAAGGACATTTATTCATGTTGAGATTGTTTTTAGAATGAAATAAATTGTTTTAAAAATCTTGCACGTTTGTTAGCTGAAATTGATGGCAATTATACCAATTAAAGTGATTTTCTCTGTGAGTAAAAAATATTTTATTTTCCCCATAATAAAAGAAAAGCCCAGTGTCACTTGAGAATACAGCTTTTAGTTTTGAGTTAGCATTTATTAGGCAGTGTAGTTCTTGGCTTTTTGGTTAGCCCCATGCCCTTTATTCTTCAGCTGATTTGATAATTATTATTGAAAACCCCTCTAAAATTTCTCTGGGGAAATGCAAATGCACTTTCAGATCCCAAATACTTGAGAAGCAGCCAAGTATTGAGTGCATGCAAACACATTTTGAGTTTCACATAATTTTTGTTATAATTACTTTTGATGTCTAAAGGCTTTCTCCTTCAAAATTAGTATATAGATCCCTTCTCAATCAGCAAAAATGGAATGAGTCTTTCAAATAAATCAAAATAATAACAATAGTATTTTTATAATAGGTGAGAAAAAGGAGCTAAAAAGTTTTTTGGAGGGAGGCAGAAATGTAGCATATAAATGCCATTTTTTGTTGAAGTAAAAATTTATAATAATAAAAGCTTAATTAGACCGGGCTACCAAATGACCTTCTGGATGTCATTCCGGATGTCCTTCCTGATGAAGCTGTGGTGGTGGGGGCCAAGGCAGAGATGGTTAGGGGCAATCAGTAAAGCAAGCAAGCAGTTAAGGGTGATCAGGCAGATATGCAGAGGGGTTAGAGGTGATCAGGCAGGCAGGATAGCAGTTAGGACCCAGCAGTCCTGGATTCGAGAGGGATGTCTGGTGGTTGGACATCCCCTGAGGGGTCCCGGATTGCAAGAGATTGCAGGCTGGCCTGAGGGGAACCCCTCCCCCACCACCGTGCATGAATTTTATGAACCAGGCCTCTAGTCATTACATAAAAGTATAGACTCATAAGTATAGCATAATGGATTGTCACTCAGCTCAAGAAAAAAAAATTACCAGTACTCTAGAAGGCCTTCTAGTACCCCTACCCATCACCACCTTCTCAGTGTTCCCCAAATTAACAAATACTCTGATTTCCAGCCCTATATACTATTGCATTTCCGTTATTCAACAGTATATAAACATAATAATTCAGCATACATGACTTATTTTGTTCAATACTGAGAGATTGAGATATTCATCCATGTCTTTGCATAAGACATTAGTTTACTTATTTATTCATTCATTTTTATTGACGAGAGAGAGAGAGAGAGAGAGAGAGAGAGAGAGAGAGATTTTTTGCTTTGCTTATTTATGAACTCATTGGCTGATTCTTGTATGTACTCTTACCTGGGATCCAACATGGAACCTCGACATATTGGGATGATGCTCCAACCAATTTAGCTACCCAGCTAGGGCCTACTTTATTTATTCTCATTGTTGTATAGCATTCTATACGTATGTTCTATTTTGGATGAATATTTGGATTTTTAACAGTTTGGGACTATTGCAAACAGTATAACTATTTTTGCATGTCTATTGGAACATGTTTAAATACTTTTCAATTGGGTATGTACTAGGATTGAAATCGCTGGATAATAGGGTGTTATTTTTAAATTAAATAAATAGTGCCAAATTTCTTACCAAAGAGATTGTATCAGCTCATATGCCTGCCAGGACTATAGGAATGTCCTACTTATTCCATATCCTCACTAACACTTAGATTGTCTTTTTTTTATTTTATTAAGTTTTAGCCACTTTAGTGTATATATATTGATTATTTTAAATTTGCTCTTCTCTGATGACTAGTGAAGTTAGAAACTTGTTAATTAACTATTGTGATATTCTATTAAAACATTTGCTAAATTTTATATTATAGTGTCTTTTTCTTACTTATGTGTAAGACCTCTTTAATATTTGAGATCTGAGCTCTTCTTTTTTTTATTATATGAGTTGAAATACTTGCTCCTTTTGGCAACTTGACTTTTTACTTTATAATTTATATTTGTTGATTGAAAGTGGTTTTTAATTTTAATGTGTTTCTTTATATTTAACACCACTGCCAAATCATGAAGATGTTTTTCTATGTTATATTCTGGAAGCATGTTTTATGTTTTATATTTTAGATCTACAATCAAACCAAAATTTGTTTATTTTTTTCCAGAATTTATTTTTATATATGCTGGTAAGTAGGAGGAAATGTCATATTCTCTGTATAAATAGCCAAGGAACCCAGAACATTTATTAAAAATACAATTTTTTTTCCTGCTGCTCTGCAGATCCATCTCTATCATAAATCACATGTTTTTGGGTTTGTTTCTATACTCAATATTTTGAATCATTGTGCAATTATTCCTGACATGTACCAACACCACATTGTTATTTTTACTCTTGCTTTACAAAAAGTCTTGGAACTCTATAGTAATTCCTGGAATTTTGTTGTTTAAATTATTTTGCTTTCATTGTTATTAAGTAGCAATGAAAATAATTTTATGCTGAGGGTTACCACAACATGAGGAACCACTGCTGTATAGCCCAAGCCCATCAGAAAATACAGATATTTACATTACGATTCATAACAGTAGCAAAATTACAATTATGAAGTAGCAACAAAAATAATTTTATGCTTGGGGGTCACCACAACATGAGGAACTGTATTAAAGGGTCATGGCATTAGGAAGGTTGAGAACCACTGGTTTGGAGGCTTACATTTAAGTCTTTAATTCATTTTAAATTTATTATTGTATATGGTATAAGAAGGTGGTCTAGCTTCATATTTTTAAATATTTGTCCAATTTTCTCCACGTCATTTATTAAATAGATTGTCTTTATCCTATAGTATCCCTTACTTTATCATATATTAATTGACCATATATGTGTGGATTTACTTCTAGGCTCTTTATTCTGTTCCATTGATCTATTTTATATGTTTTTATGCTAGTACCGTGCTTTTTAGATTACTATAGATTTATAGCATAGTTTGCTATAGATTTATAGCATATCACAGGTCATGTGATATCAAGAAATAATCATTATCCTGAATTTTATGTATATCACTTTTATTCTTTATCATTTCACATATGTAATATCCTCAAAACAGTACTTTATAAAGCTTTTAATTTTTTAATTTTATAAAATTGAAAATCATATTATATGTATCCTATTAACATATATTCTTAGGAATAGAAAAATGATTTCTCAAAAAAGAAACAGATACATTCATGAAGCCTTTTGTTGTGAATAGGGTAGAGCACCATATAGAAGGCCTTACTTTGCTTTTATGCTTGTGGATTATAAATTCTATGAGAACTAGACCATGGCTTTGTTCCTCTTTGTCGCTGCAGCAAATAGCATAGATGGAGTTTAGTAAGCTGGAGTTTAATTAAGAAAAGGATGGCAAGGAAGTCCCCAGTGCTTATGAACTGTGACCACAAAAAGCACAAGTTGTCAAAATCAGAGCATAGATGCATCATAGTGAGTTTGTGGTTTAGTAAAAAACAGCATTTCATTTTTTGGAAGTGTTGAGCATATTAAGCACTGGTTTTAAAAAGCCTTTAGAGCTATTTCTGCAGGAGGGTCTGGAAAAGTGTGCTTGCTCAGCTAGTGAGGAATAATCCTTATATTTTCTTCAGTCAGTTTCATACCCCACAAAGTATCTTTCTATCAGTGTGAAGTTTGTAGACATGTAATGTGTCCATGTCAGATGCTGTTTTGTCATCCTTTAGCCCTGCTTTTGTGAGAGCTGGTTCCACTGACTATAACAGAAACATTTTAAAAATTAATAATAGCAAACAATTTCTTTTTATTTTATTTTAACTATGAATAAAAGAAAACACCCTCTTATTCCCCTTTCTCCACTCTCATCCTCCCTCCGGCCCCCATCTTTCTGTCTGGGAGCCAATGAAGAACAGAGACACAGTGTAGTTTGTTTTTTCCCTGGTGAAATACTACATTATTTGTTATTCATGAGGTTTTATTTTTCTGGGATATTTTGATGATGTGTACCCTATCTTTGCCTAGAGGCCTTTTAGATTTCCTCTGATTGTTTTAATAAACTTGCAAATAGTTGTAGAGAAGAGCCACTGGATATTAGCGTAATTCACCTATTTTAATACCAGTTCCTCCCAAACCCACTCCCAAATTGGCAGATTCAGCATTCCACAGTCTTTCTTCACAAGTTGCATAGAAGGAATAAACGGTGGAAGGTGATGCATTTTAAAAATGTTCTAGTAGACCCAGTTACTACTTCACCTTGCCAGTGTGAAGCCTTTTATCTTTCTTTGTGCTTCCGTGGTACTCCAGTCTGCTTTTTGAATAAGGCTCAGTAAATTCCTTACAGCAATAAATCCCTTCTAGAATTAGATAGGTCTGTCAAAGCAGAGCAGAGGTGTGTATTTGCGAAGATAAAGAAGTGACCATCTGGACTGCCGTGAAAGCCCCTGGTCCCTATTGCTATCCTTGCTGAGTTTAATTTGAGACTAAGCGTCATGATTCTCCTTAGACACAAAGGGATTTCTGTTTTTAGAATTCAAGTAGAGAATAGACACTCCATGTGTAGCCCTGATAGGGAGGTTCATTTTCTAAGACTTGAGCTGAGAAATCTGCGTAGCAAAGGGAGAAGCTTATGATTATTTTATTAATTTATCTTTATTGTTGAAAGTATTACAGATGTCCAACTTTTTTCCTCCCCATTGACCCTCCTCCAACCTACCCTGTAACTCCTCTAGGCTTTTGCCACACACTATTGTCTGTGTCCAGGGGTTATGCATATAAATTCTTTGGTTAATCTCTCTTTCTCTCTGCCTCTTCTCCCCTGCCCTCAAGCCTTCCCTCTGAGATTCATCTGTCTGTTCCATGCTTTCATGTCTCTGGATAATTTTGTTCATCAATCTATTTTATTCGTTATCTTCCACATATGAGTGAGATCATGTAATACTTGTCTTTCTCTGACTGGCTTATTTCACTTAGCATAATACTCTCCAGGTCCCTCCATGCTACCTCAAAGGGTAAGAGACCCTTCTTTTTTATAGCAGCATAGTATGCCATGGTGTAAATGTACAGCTTTTTATCTGTTCATCTGCTGATGGACACTTGTGCTATTTCCAGATCTTAGCTATTATAAATAGTGCTACTAAGAACATAGGGCGCATATATTCTTTCTGGTTGGTGTTTTTGGATTCTTAGAATATTTTCCTAGAAGTAGGATCACTGGATCAAGTGGAAATTCCATGTTTAATTTTTTGAGGCAACTCCTCACTGTATTCTATAGTGGCTGCATCTGTATTCTATAGTGGCTGCATCACTATGCCTTCCACCAGCAGTGTACTAGGGTTCCCTCTTCTCCACAACCTCACCAACACTTACATTTGTTGATTTGTTGATGCCATTCTGACAGGTATGAGGTGATACCATATTTATTTGCAACTCTGATGATTACTGACTTTGATCATTTTTTTCATATGGCTTTTGGTCATCTGTATGTCCTTTGCCAATTTTTAAATTGGATTATTTGTCTTGTTTTTGTTAAGTAGTATAAGTTCCTTATATATTTTGGAAATTAAACCCTTACCATATGTACCATTGGCAAGTACGTTCTCCCCTACAGTGGGCTCCCTTTTTGTTTTGTTGATGATTTCTTTTGCTGTACAGAGTTTTTTTTTTTTAATGTTATTGTAGTCCCATTGTCTCTATAGAGCCACTGTAATCAAAATAGCCTGGTACTGGCACAAGAACAGGCATACAGATCAATGGAACAGAACAGAGAACCCAGAAATCGACCCAAGACATTATGCTCAATTAACATTTGACAAAGGAGGCAAGAGCAATGGAGTAAAGATACTCTCTTCAATAAATGGTGTTGTGAAAATTGGACAGGTACATGCAAAAACATGAAACTAGATCAACTTGCACTATACATAAGAATAAGCTCAAAGTGAATAAAGGACTTAAATATAAGTTGTGAAACCATAAAAATTCCAGAAAGAAACCATAATCAGCAAAATCTCAGATATCTCTCATACCAATATATTTGCCAGGAAAAGCTTATTTTTAAAATTTGTAAGAGGTGTAGGAATTAACTGTGTTTCTTTATTGTTTAAAAATATTTTTTTAATTGATTTCAGAGAGGAAGGAAGAGGGAGAGAAATAAACATCAAGGATGAGAGAGAATCATTGATTGGCTGCCTCTGCCTGCCCCCTACTGGGGATTGAGCCTGCAACTTGGGCATGTGCCCTTGACCATAATCAAACCTGGGACCTTTCATCCATAGTCCAACACACTATCCACTGAGCCAAACCAGCTTGTGCTACTGTGTTTTTTAAATTATATTTTACAGAGGCCTGGTGCACAAAAGTCATGCACTCGGGATGGGGAGGGTTCCTCAGACTGATCTGCGCCCTCTTGTAGTCAAGAGGATGTCTGACTGCCAGCTTAGGCCTGTTCGCCATGGCCTAAGTTAGACATCCTTAGTGCTGCACCATGGCTGTGCTCACCAGCCATGAGCCTGGCTACTGGCTGAGTGGCACTCCCCCTCTGGAAGCGCACTGACCACCAGTGGGCAGCTCCTGGATTGAGCATCTGCCCCCTGGTGGTCAGTGCATGTAATAGTGACAAGTTGTTCTGCCATGGGGCCAAAACGAGCTCTCTGACATGCCCTAAGGAGTCCTGGATTGCAAGAGGGTGCAGGCCAGGCTGAGGGACCCCACTGGTGCACAATTGGGGTCAGGAAGGGACACAGGAGTTTGGCCAGCTAGGGAGGGGGGCACAGGAGAGCTCCAGGGTGTGTCCAGCCCATCTTGCTCAGTCCCAATAGGCCAGACTCCAGTAGCATGCTAACCTACCATTTGGAGCATCTGCCCCCTGGTGGTCAGTACATGTCATAGTGAGCAGTTGAGCAGCCTTAGCATATCATTAGCATAATATGCTCTGATTGGTTGGACAGCCAACTGGATGACCAGACACTTAACATATTAGGCTTTTAATATATAGGATATGTACATTTAAAAATTAATAGCTTTCACTTACTTTAAGCTTAATGTTCCAGCAAATGGATCCATTTGCAAAATTGCCTGAAAGCAAGAATGGAAAAATAAAGGTCTTGGAATGATAAAATAGATTCCAAAGTGATCAACTTAGCATCTGCTCCCACATATGGAGTTCTGTTATGTAGCTATATTTTGTGTAGGTAGTCATTCCTCTGGTTGGAACCAGACCACTGCCAGATACTTGACTTTGGGAAAGTAACTTGAGCAGGCTGTACCTAAATTTTCTCATCTTTAAGATCCAGATAATAGAATTGGTATAGGATTAAATGTGTTAATATTTATACAGTTCTTAGAATAGTGCCCTGTGTATAGTAAACACTTGTTAAATATGAACTATTTACTATCTTATTTACACTTTTTTATTTATTGTTTCACTATAACTAGAGGCCTTGTGCATAAAATTTGTACACAGGTGGGGTCCCTAGGCCTGGCCAGCAATCAAGGCCAATCAGATTCCTTACCTCCCTGCCTCCCTGCCTCCTCCTTTCCTTACCACCTGCACACTGCCACCATGTGGTTCCCTGACTCCCCACTCCCTCCTTCCCTTGCTGCCTACACCCCACCATTGCACAGTTCTCCCTCCCCGCCTATCCACCTCCTCCTTCCCTCACTGCCCACATCCACTGCCACCCACTCCCAGTTCCCCATCCCAACCTGGAGCTGGGCCTCGATTCGGCAATTGGGACCTGCTGGCCAGATATGGGGAGGGATCCAGGAGGTTGGCTGCCAGCCCCAAGGAGGAAGCTGGCCCTTGGCCCCCTGTAAAAGGGACAGCGCTTGCTGCCACCCATCTCTGGTTTTCTGTCCCAGTCCAGGGATTTCTGCCTGATGGAGCACTCAGAGCCTGCCGGCTGTGGGGAGGGATCAGGTGGTTGGCTGGTAGCCCCCATTGGGAATCAGGGCCTGCCGGCTGGGGACAGCTCCTGCATTGAGCGTCTACCCTTGGAGGTCAGTATGTGTCATAGTGACCAGTTATTCCAGTTGTTCCAGTCGACCTATTGTAACATTGCTTAGTCTTTTATGTAAATGGATATACTCTTTTTTAAAAAAATTTATTGATTATAGTATCACATAATTGTCCTCATCCTCCCCGTTCCCATCCCAAACCCCTCCCCACATATGCCCCCACCCCCCTGTTGTCCATGGCCACTGGCTAGGCCGATATGCATACACACAAGTCCTTTTGTTGATCTCTCCCCCTTACCCACACCCTCCCCTACTTTCCCTCTGAGGTTTGAGAGTCTGATTGCTGCTTTTCTTTCTCTGGGTCTGTTTTTGTTGATCAGTTTATGTTGTTCATTGAATAGATATACTCTTGATTTGGTTTTTTATTATCTTGTTTCCATGCAATTAATTTCAATAGGCAATTATAACCATAATTTAGATGGGAAAAGATACTTCTAGAATAAAATCCATTTTAGGAATGCAGACTGAGATAGCCACTCTTGAAAATTAAAATGTGACAATAGGTTGTTCAAAATAAAAAATAAAAATAAAATAAAACATAAAAACTAAGCAGAAGAACTCAAGAAGTATAGCAGTCTGGGCTATTTAGTGTATGAAAAAGTAGCCATGACCCTTAAATAGCTACAGAAGGTACAATTTATACCTGTTGTTCAATTAATTCTGACTCGTGGAGAAAATGTTAAATTCTGTTCATGGTGTTCAGTCAGAAAAGTCAGAAAGTGTTTTATGGTTTATGAAGATTCTAAATCAGAGGTTTGTTTATTTGTTGTTATTTTTTAATAAAGAGAAAATGTATTTAAATGTCAATTTCTAGAATATTTTGAATTACATATATTTTATTGTATTTGCATTTTTGCTTCCTCCTTTCAGTCCAAATTAGTTTTTAAAAAATCATGTGGAAATATGATCCTTAGGCACAAATAATTTTTCCATTAACTGCCAAACACGATTCCTCCTTTATATATCTAATTTTAGCTATTCCACTGCTCAACAGTAGTAACTCTACACAAAATATTCAGGACTGCCAAGGTTTTGCTCTGCAATTACATTCATCGGCAGTTCAGATGAATTATATGTCATGCCAAGTATGTGTTGCAATAATCCTGTAGTGTTTATCAACGCATCATTGAGTAGTTGAGGAAGAACTTTTACTCTAAATAATTATTTTTTATTTTTGTTGTTGAAAGTATTGCATATGTCCTCCTTTCTCCTCCATCAACCTCTTCCAGCCCACACCTACTTCCCAACCCTGGTAAACCTTTAAAATTTTTATTTTATTTTATTTTATTTTATTTTATTTTATTTTATTTTATTTTATTGTTGACTATCACAGATATCTCCCATTTTCTCCCTTTTTGCCCTCTCCAATCCACTCTCCAGACCTTCCTTATGCTATTGTTTGTGTCCATGGGTTATGCATACGTGTTCTTTGATTAATCTCCCTGTTTCCTCTTCACCACTCCCAAACCCTCACTGAGATCTGTTATTGTGTTCCATGCATCCATACTTCTTAGATCTGTTTTGTTTTTCAATTTATTTTGTTCTTTTAGATTCTACTTATAAGTAAGATCATTGTAATATTTGTCATTAATCATTTGAGAGATGCAAATTAAAACTACAATGAGGTAAAACCTCACACTTGCCAGAATGGCAGCAATCAACAAATCAACAAACAATAAGTGCTGGTGAGGATGTGGGGAAAATGGAATCCTAGCACCATGTTGGTAGGAATGCAGACTGAGATAGCCACTGTTGAAAACAGTTTGGAATTTCTTTAAAATAAATTAAACATGGAACTGCCATTTGATCTAGTGATCCCACTTCTGGGAATAATTTGAGAAGCTCATTGTTTATCAAAAGTTACCCCAGAACAGCTACCCTACTGCAATAAATGCTGGTTGTTTTTGTTTCTATTTCTACCCTTTTGGACTTCTATAAAGATAAAGTAAAAAGTTTTAAGCATGAGAACCTAAAATAAATATGGCAGATATCTAAAATAAATATAGTAAATTCATGTTAAATTATAGTAAAATTTTGAAATTTTTCTTCTATATTAAGGGAGGATCTATATCTATATTCTATATCCCTAAGGAGAAAAAAATTACAAAAGTAGCTCTTTTTTTTTTCAAATACATTAAACATTTGTTGAGCAGTTACCATACTTATACCATAATTATAGAGATTAAGAAAACAAATAATTTGACTTTAAATGAATTGTCTCATCTTGAACATGTATAAGTTTGTTTAGAAGGTGGCAGAGATAGAGTAGCTATAGAATGATGGTGCCAGTATGCATCAAGAAAGTATAGAAAGCTGAGTACAAACTTATAAACATTAATAGAAAATAAACCAAGATCACTTGAATACTCCAAGCCAAGTGTGCCTAAGCAATACCATATTAGGTTCAATGCAGGCCCCCGTACTTTTTGAATAAGTACAACAAGATGATATTCATGACTGAATTTAACTGACTGATCTTTTTCTTTGATGATACAAAATAATTTAAGAATAGAATACTAGTTTGAGGAATGTAATAATTCATATCACTGTGTTTCCATAATAAAATTAGGAAGCACTTTTTTAAGTTTAAAGGACTTTATATTTGGCAATATTTATCTAATCAACTAAATTTTTAAAATTTTCATTTTTCTTTTAGGTCTAGCATTAGCTTATAGCAAAGAGATATTATTCCAAAATACCTTCAGATCTATCTAAAACATTTAATATTCTCAACAGAATCACTATAGTAGAACTGGATCATATTATCTGGGAATCAATGCTGTTTTAATGAATAGCATTAACCTCCAAATTATGGTGAGGCAAAATATGCAAAAGATATTAATATATTCTTAGTGCCTATGGTTTAGTTAAACTGGATTAGTCTTTGCTAGATTAATGTTTAATAAATGAAATTTATGACACATTTCACATGTTATGCTCTTAGTAGCATATTCTAGTTAATGAAATAATGATACCACACTGAATCGCTCTTCTCAGTATTCTCTGCTGCTTCCTTTCTGCCCAGCCTTTTTAGCACTGTAGCATCCTGATTCTTACCACTTTGGACCTATTTCCTTCTTTGCCTACAGCCATTCCCTCAATTGTCTACTCTTATCTGATCTCCTGGGTTTATCTATCATATTTATATAAATGTATCACAAATGATACAGACCCAACAACTCTCCATATTACTGCCCTGGCTGGGCGGCTCAGGTGCTTGGAGGATCCTCCCACTAACACCAAAAAGATTGCAGATTAGGATTGTTTCCTGGTCTAGGCATGTATGGAAGGCAACCTATAAATCTCTCTCTCTCTCTCTCTCTCTCTCTCTCTCTCTCTCTCTCTCTCTCTCTCTCTTCAATTTAAAAAAGCACATTCTCAGTGTAGATTAAACATATTTTTAAAGAAAAAACTCTATACTACTTTCTAGCAGACTTCCCATTTGATGTCTAGAATTAATTTCAAATAGATAATTCACATGCAACATTTGCAAAACTGAACTGCTGTCTCCCTCAAATCTACTCCACTTGTAGTCTTTTCCAGCTAAATGACAACTTCATTTTTAAGGTTGCTCAGGCCCAAAATCCTAGACTCATCCCTTATTTCTTTCTTTCTCTTATATCCCCATATTTAACCTTTTAGGACATACTGGTGATTATATCTTTTTCAAACTGTGTCTGAATCTGACTGAATGATTATTCATACAAATTTAAAAAATAATTCTCAGAGGAATTAAGAGAATAGCTCAAATTCACATAACAAGTAAGTGATAAAGTTAGAATTCAAATCTGTAAATATTATAATTGCTTTTTTATTTACATAGCTCAGAAATATAATCTAGATAGTTATGAATAGTGTGCATTATTTCAATTAGGTTATGTAGGAATTTTCTTTTTGTTTGTTAGTTTTTGGCTTAAAACAGCAGACATTTATTTTCTTACTGTTCTAGAGGCAGGGATTGCATTGGCAGGGCTATGCTCTCTCTGAAGGATCCAGGGCACAATCTGTTCCATGTGTCTCTCCAGTTTCTGATGTTGCTGGCAATTCTTTGCATTCCTTTGTTTTACAGACACATTCTCCAGTCTCTGCCTCCCTCTTCATAGGGTGTTCTTCCCTCTGATTCTAGAAATTTTCTAGGCATCCAGTGGTTGTTTCATAAATTCTTGCCAAGAGAGTTGAATTGAATATGCCCTTGTATTTTGCTCTGGGTCCTAACATGTGTACTGTCTTTGAGGATATACCATGTTCGCTTGAGAAGAATGCATATTCTGCAGCTTTGGGATGAAATGTTCTCTAAATATCAATGAAAACCATATGATCTAGTGTGTCGTTTAAGGTCTCTGTTTTCTTGTTGATTTTCTGTCTGGGAGATCTATTCAGTGATATCAGTAGGATGTCTCTGTCCCATGGCTGCGGTGTGTACACAAGAGCTAGGCTTATGCAGACAGGCAGCCTTTTCTTAGAGAGAGTAGGTCCAGGCAAAAACACTGGCTTTCAAAATAAGGAAGAAAGTAGGAGTGTGCAAATTAAATAAAGATAAATTGCTAAAGGTTAACTAGTTTCTCTTGGTGGTGTGATAAGCAAATGGTAGAGTCATTCTCTGGTTCTACAATATTTAGATGTTTTATTTCAGTCACATAGTGGGAGCTGAGAACAAATGTAGCACAAATAAAGTATGTTATGCTGAATTTTGCTGCAGCTAATTGATATTCTTGAAAGACATCAAGATTAAGCTTTTGGGAGACATATATTATGCTTATTGATATGACATATTTTGAAAGCTGATCATTATTTTTTTTTCTTTTTATCTACATGTAGAACATTTATCTGTGTAACAGATTTTAGGTAAAGAAACTGAAATCATTCCTTTTTTTTTCTCTTCTAAATTTGCATTATAAGTTTTTGGTTATTCTATCAATTTGTGTTATTTTGTCCCAACAATGAAATTTGATGAATATTTAATTTTTAAAGGTAATTTCACATTTCAAATTCTATATATCTGTTCATCTACTTACCTACCTACCTTTACTTTGATAAAAATATATAGCATATAATCATTTTTAAAATATTTTATAAGCTTTGAAAACATCTCTTAAACCAGTAAGATGATATGTGTGGCGTTGAAAACAGAAACTATGTCTAGTAATTACTCCCTATGATGACTGAATAAGTTAAAGATGTATGGAAACTGAAGCTGTAATGGCATATATTTAGAAAGAATATTTAATTTGCTACCTTTAAAAAATGTAGGTTTAAAAACAAACCTAAAATAAAAGTAAAAATATAAATATATTTTTATTTATGGAATATGTGTTAGTTCTGTTACCATTTGCAATGATGGATATCTGTGGGTCTTTATGCTATGAAATAAACTCTGATCAACTATATTGCTGTCTTTTCCTTTTTACAGTGTATGCCGATTAAAGGCCTTGGCTTTGTGCTTGGAGCCTATCAGTGCATTTGCAAAGCAGGATTCTATCATCCCCGAGTCTTCTCAGAGAACAATTTTCAAAGTAAGTGCTCTTTGCTTTTGTACATATGTCTTAATACAAATATCTATCATTATTAATTATTCAGGTTTTTCTTTTAACCTTGTTGGAGCTGTATGGTTAAATCTCCACTGATTTGGCATTCTTTCATAACATAAGGAGTTTTTACTTTCATTGGTCATCTACAATATTCTGGAGTACCACAGAAATATGGGGGAGGGGTGTAAAAGTAGGTTTACAGTAGGTTTACAATACAGAGTTAATAAAGCTATTGTAACAATCATAACTTGGATGTCTTTTGTCATGCGAACAATTGTAAACCTACTTTTTCCCACCCCTGTATGTTTATTTTTTGGTATATTTTAGTTTTTGATACATTTTTAAGGTCTGAAAATTTTGTAGCTTCTTGATAAGACCAATTAGGATTCTGTATTAAGAGCTGTGGCTACAGAAAACTTCTAAAACTAATTTTGCTAGTTTATTTTATTTATCAATTTGTTTATATATTAGTGTTCTATGCTAGTTAAAGAATTACCACAGAATTAACAGCTTAAAGAAACACAAATTTACTATCACCCAGTTTTCATTGGTTAACCTTCCAGTCAGGCATTTGTTTGATCCTGTGCTCAGGGTCACACCAGGCCAAAATCAAGGTGCCATCTGGGATGTGATATGATCTGAAGCTCGGAATCTCCTTCCAAGCTCATTCAGGTCATTGGCAGAAATAAATTCCTTGCAACTCTTTCCTTGACATCCCCGTTTCCTAACTAGATGTCACCTTGGGCTTATTCTCAGCTCCTGAAAGTTTCCTCAGGTCCTAGCCACGTGATCCTCTCACAACACTTCAGCCAACTTTTCAAGGCTACCAAGAGAATCTCCCCAGTCTGCTCAGATGGAGTCTTACATAACATAATGTAATCATGGGAGTGATTACTCTGTAATTTGGCTGTATAAAGTAACCTATCACAGGTTACACTCTAAAGGAGGTGATTATACAGATTGGATAGCCCAGAATTAAAATGTGGTCATCTGATTATTTTATTCCTATTCCAGAAAATGTCAGTGTTACAATTTGAATATTGATTTTTTTACTCCATCTATAGTTAATATAATATTGCCAAATTGTTCCAAGCCTGCTATTGGATATAATAACTAGGATGGAGATAGTGGTAAAAGAGGATGGTTTCATGGGAACTTAAAGTTTTGGGTTGTCAAAAGTGAGGTTATAGGTATCTTTTAGACCAGTGTTTCCCAAACTTTTGACATATGTGTACCCCTTCTATAATTTTCCTAACGCTTAGTACCCCTCGTCAAAAAAAATGGATGTATTTTAATAATAATCAAAATATATTTTTTCTGTTTTTGGTACATACACAAAACACTAATAAACAAAAAATAAAATTATTCATAATAAAATATAAATAAAAGTTATATTATAAATAACATTTATTTGCACACCCGACCATCTCACGCCTCACAAGACTGTCTTGACTTGGCTTATGATAACGTAGAATTAGGCACAGCTAAGCATGGTGCAACACGTACCCCCACCAAACTCTTCCCATACCCCTGGGGGAATGTGTATCACACTTAGGGAAACACTGTTTTAGACAGTCATCCATGCATCTTTGCCAGTTTCATTATTGGTCTGTATGGGAATTTGCATCTCTACTAGGTATAGTTCAAAGGTATATTGAGATTGAGACCCGAGTGTCTTGTTTTGGTAGATATATATAGGGTTTTTTTGAAAAACATTATTCTTGACCTTGAGACTGTTTACCTTTAACTTTTAGGTTCTGTAGGTGAGGAACATTTTTTTTCTCTCCTTAGTCACATAGTATAGAGTTCAGCTCATGTTCTGAGTGACAGTTGATATAGGCATGATTCTGGGATGGCTTTCAAGATTCCGCTCCCCTTAAGTGTGGGTAGAACCTGTGAATGCGCTGGACAGACACTCCCTTGTTTGGGCTATGTTGTGTAGCAAAGATGATAGTATTCTTCTCTTGTGATTACACTGCATTAAATGTGACCCCTTCCCATAGTAGCAGAGTGTAGAGAGATTCTCGCGCTGGCTTTGAGGAAGTAAACCATCTTGTCATGAGAGGGTTACATGGCTAGGATCTGAGGGCAGCCATTAAAAGCTAAGGGCAGCCAGCAAGAAAACAGGAGCCTCAGTCCTACAACTGCAAGGAACTAAATTCCTCCAACACCCTGAACCCTTGGAAAGGGGACCCTGAACTCCAGAGGAGAATATGACTTTACCAAAATCTTAATTTCAATCTAGAGCAAGCATGTCAAACTCAAGCATGTTAAATGCAAGCATGTCAAATTCAAAGTCTAACACGGGCCAAATAAACAAGGTATAAGTTTATGTGGGTGCAAAAAAACAAAAGCTTCAATTTTCATAGAAGCATAGGTTTATTTTGATAGAGATAAGCTGCATACAAAGGGCTGAAATAAATGAGTAGTTGTTAACATAAAATAATAGAACATTTTAATAAGTATTAATATTTTTCTTGAACATTAACTTACCAGGCACTGAATAATGCCACAGATTAATAACTGTACTGCAAATAAACCTATTTTTCTTATTCTCCAAAAGCAAAATATTTCCTGTTGCACACAACAAACAACTCAGACCAAGACTAATGTCGTGGCAATCAGCTGCTAAAATATTCGCTGCTGGTATTAGTGGAGAGAAATGGTGCGCCTGTGAATATGGCATGTAAGGGAAATGAATATAGCACGGTTATAGTGATCAGTCATTAGAGAACGTTATAGTTGGATATTAATAGTTATGTATAACAGAATGTTGTAAAGATTAAGTGATGAAATTTTATTAAAATGTTTTTTACATCCCGTTACATTGGCTGGGTACAAAAATATTTGTTGTAGGCTGCATGTGGTCTGCAGGCTATGAGTTTGACATGCTTGGTCTAGAGCAGTGGTAGAAAAACTCATTAGTCAAGAGAGCCAAATATCAATAGTACAATAATTGAAATTTCTTTTGAGAGCCAAGTTTTTTAAACTTAAACTATGTAGGTACCGTGTTTCCTGAAAATAAGACATCCTCCGAAAATAAGACCTACTTGCAGGTTTCCTTCTGAGTGAAATATAAGGCATCCCCCAAAAATAAGGCCCCCAGGATCTGTCTCAGAATGAAAATTAATTTACCCTAAACTGGTCACTAGGGCAGCCCTGACTGGCGTCTAGCAACCAGTGACTTACGTGGAATGCTGCTGTCACTGCTATGTGAATGGAGAGAAATTAGCATGGAAACTTTGTGAAACCTAAACTGTAAGAAGTAGTGACTTGGGTGAAGAATTCATGGGAGAAAATCACTGACAGTTGCATTGCAAATGCACTGCGAGCAGGCTACCTTGACAAGAAGTACTCATTTAAAGACAGTGCTATTACTAAACATGAGAGATTTGGTCCACTGATTCTGAGAGAAATGGAGTCACAAGAAATTCACCAGGAAATTCAGGAATTGGATTGTTATGATGATGTTCCAGAAGATGATGACATGATGTCATTGAATAAATGAGTAAATTCTTGATACTGTAGGATTCACAGTTTGTCTGGTTTGTGTTGACAACTACAGTACTACCTTACTGTATACAGGTAATAAATTTCCTTTATTTTCATTTAACAATAAATGTGTACCGTATTCTTCTTCATGGGAAAATAAGACATACTCTGAAAATAAGACCTAGTGCATCTTTGGGAGCAAAAATTAATATAAGACACTGTCTTATTTTCAGGGAAACAGGGTAGTTACATTGTTATTAACTTAATTAGGGTATTCCTAAGCTGGCCTTTGCTAAAAACTCAAGGGGCCAAAGAGCCACATATGGCTCAAGAGTTTCAGTTTGCCAACCACTGGTCTAGAGAGACCCTGAGCCGAGAACCCAGTTTCACTGTGCCCCTCCTTCTGATCAACATAAATCTTGAAATAAATAAGTGTTTTAAGCCCTTAACTTTCCAGCAATTTATAATATAGCAATAGAAAACTAATACAATAGCAATGGTGTTAGCATATTTAGGATGGATATGCTTTTCCTTGCATATATGTAGCAAACTATGGTAATACTAGAGTTACTTTGGCATTTTTCACATTCATGGTCCAGTCATAACATATGATTCAACACTGAAAGATTAAGGAAATAGGTTTTAGCTTATGTTCTGTGAAGGTATTTTGTATTTGGTTTACCCACATTTGTTCTCAGCTCCCACTATGTGACTGAAATAAAACATCTAAATATTGTAGAACCAGAGAATGACTCTACCATTTGCTTATCACACCACCAAGAGAAACTAGTTAACCTTTAGCAATTTATCTTTATTTAATTTGCACACTCCTACTTTCTTCCTTATTTTGAAAGCCAGTGTTTTTGCCTGGACCTACTCTCTCTAAGAAAAGGCTGCCTGTCTGCATAAGCCTAGCTCTTGTGTACATACCGCAGCCATGGGACAGAGACCACAGCTGTCAGGAGGACCTCTATGTGGGCACACATGTGATTCAGCTTTGACCTTGGCACATACTTAACCAGAACTGACTTTCCTTAATGATGTGAAAGAAAGCTAGCTACAGGTTACAATTTGAAGTCAGTAAAGCGCTCTTTGACCAAAATATCTTTCCTGATGACCTTGTCATGTTTCATGAAAATCCAATATTATGCACTCCTCGTCCTAAAAAAAAAAAAAAGAAGAAGAACATAAAAATCTGACAAGAATAACGAGTTATAACTCACTAGGGTAATTTATCAAGGTCTGTTTTAACATTATTTATATTTTTGGTTTATTGTTAGAATATTTACTCCTTATGTTAATATATTAAGTCTTTTCTTCACAGTATCCATGCAGTTCAGATGGGCAGGTATTGTTGTTTCTTATTGTTCTTGGGGAGGCATTCATGAACTAAGGAATGGCTAAAAGTAAAAAAAAAAACATTAAGACCCCCAAATAACATAACACAAGTGAAACTGCTAGTACAGTACATGGTACATAATAAGTGTCTATAGATGTGATTAAGTAAGTAAATAAACAAGAAAACCACCATATACACACACATGTAAACAAAGATCAGTGATATTTGTAAAAAGATAACCCTTAAGCACTATTGGTCAATAGCAATTTGCCAAACATATTTTATCATATTAAAATAACATTTTTTAAAAACTAGAGCTTTTGGAGAATTAATTTCATATGAATTTGAAGGAAGATGTGACAGCAAAAAAAGTGTAACAACCAGTGCTGCCCCGAGAAGCACAATAGGAGGAACACGTGGGGGTGGGAAGCCACAGGGGGAAGTTAATTGCCTGATAGGGAAAACGGGGTATAGAAAGCAGGAAAAGATGCACTGCAAAAATGACATTTACTTAACTTGTCATTGTAAATCTAGAAAAAGACCTCAAATTCCCACATCTCTCATAATCCTGTGTTATATTGGACAGAAGAGCTAAGATATGGCGCTGATCTATGATTATATATATATATATATATATATATATATATACACACACACATATATATATGTGTATATATATACATATATATATATATATATATATATATATATATATATATATATATATGACTGTTAAATTATTAAGTGTTTTCAATGCTTTGTTTAGATGGAGGTCCACAGTAAACAAAGGGCTTGTAAAGACCAACAAGGATATGTTCCTGGCATCTCTCTTGAAATTGGTGGTCATATGAGAGCTAATAGGATTTCAAAATAACCTATAAGTGTCTTTTCAAATTCAAGTTGTTCACTTTCTGGTTTATGAAATACAAGCTTATGAGGAGCTCATCTTCCTTAATTCCATCTATTTTAGCATGAATTCTGTTTTTGGTTAATTTTTTTTTCTTTTATGTAGACACATTATCATCCTTTCAGTCTTACCTCTCATCTTTAGATTGACTTCAGTTCATGTACAGTTTCAGATAAAACCAACTTACAAATGACCCACACCTAAATATGATAATTCTTGCTTTGCCAACTCTGGTGCTACTAGTGTCTTTGACTACTTTTTTTTTTTTTTGCAATTATTGGGAAATACTCCATACTACATTAGACTTCCCTAGTTTCTAATCTCAAAACTAAATGGATATCATGTTTTAACACACTAATTAAGAATAGGGTCTTTGGAATAAATCTTACCTAGGTTTGAATCTTGGATCAATTATTGATTTGCACTGTGCTAAATAATTTATTTTCCCTAAATTTTATCTCATATATAAAATTGGTATAATATCACTTGCTTTTTACAACTGTTATAAGGATTAAATGAAGTAATCAATGTAAATTCTAAATATGGTAGTTGTTACATATCATATGTTGAAAAATATTGTTATTTTTTAATGATCATTATTTAAAATCTTGTGTTTATTCTGTTCACCCATTTTCTCAAATAATATGCCTGTTTTCACACTTTCATCTAGTATCTGCACCACTTCCCAGCAGAGAGACATATTCCCAAGTAACATTTTTTTTATTTTAGTTGTCCTTAGATAGGCCCGGGTCTGAGACATAATACTCAGTCCTTCAAACATCTTTCTTCTCTCTTACTAGCTAACATTTTAATTTATTAGGTTTGTCCTTATTTATTTTATTATTTATTTACATCATCTTAATCCATCATTACACTGCTATTTAGACATTAGAACATTTGCATGTTGGTGGCCTTAAGAAGCTGGAAAAGGAAAGGAAATAGATGTTACCTTAGATCTTCAATAAAAAAAAATGGGCTGACCTGAGGTATCTTAATATTAGCCCAGTGGCACCCATGTTATATGCCTGAGCTGCAGAATATAGAATAAATATAGCTATATTACTTTTTAAGTAAGAAACAACATAAATTTGTGTTGCTTTAAAACTCCAGGGTTTTGGTAGTTTGTTACAGCAGTAATAGAAAACTAGGACAACTCAGTGTGTTTCCCACTCAATGATCATTCCATTGTTCACAATAGGACACAATGACCCTGAGCAGAGACCCTGTGTATGTTTTTTCTAGAGGCAATTTTCACAACTCCAAATAACTGACTCAGAAGAAATTATACTCTGGTGGGCTCTGTGTATTAGGTTGGCCTTTGAGTCAGACAGATAGATTTGAGTCTTGTCTCTACTTCCTAGCAGGAGACTGAGCAAGTTTTTTCATGCATTCTGAGGCTCTCTTCCCTTATTTATAAAGCACAAATAGTGAAATATATTCCTTTGGTAGTTCTGAGTAGTTGATGAGGTAACATATTATATTCTCACAATTATAGTGATTACTATATTAATGTGAATATGGAGAATCTAGTTCTTTTATTTATGTACTGGGGGCCCAGTGCATGAATTTGTGCACATCGAAAGGAATTGTGGGCTGTGAGGCTGCAGTGGGGACAGGGGCAGGTCTCAGCCCATCCTCCATGCTCCCACCCAGCCCCTCCTGCTACAGCCCTTGGTCCCCTGTCTGCCAGCAGCCCCGCTCCTGCCACCGCCACTCCCATGCACAGGTAGCACCAGCCCCACTCACACCCGCTGATGTTGTAGAGTAATTGGGGCCAGCTCCAGCAGTGGGTGCAAGCAGGGCTGGCACCATCAGTGGGTGTGAGTGGCTACTGCTGCCCTGATAGCCCCTCAGGAGCAGGGGAGGTGGAGAAGCCCTCAGGGGCAAACAGGGCTGGTGGCCACTGCTCACACCCACTGACGATGCCGACTGATCAGGACTGACGCTGGGCACCAGCAGCAGGCATGAGCAGAGGCTCCAGTACTGACTTCAGGTGTGAAAGGGGCTGGTATTGGCAGCAGGTGCAAGCAGCAGCTCCAGCGCTAACAGTGGGTGCAAGAGGAGGCTGCCTGCCTCCAGCGCCCTCAGAAACAGGGGATGGTGGAGAAGCCCTGAGGGGCAATTAGGGCCAGCAGCTGCTGCTCACACCCACTGATGGTGCCAAGTGATTGGGGCCAGCACCAGGTGCCATAAGCAGGTATGAGTGGCAGCTCAAGTGCCAGCAGTGGGTGTAAGTGCCAGACCGGACAACGGGGCCCCGGAGCAAAGAATTTTCAATAGCCACCAGAGGCCAATGACAGCGACTGGTGCCCCGCCTTGGTCTGGTGCTCCCGCTCACCTGCTTGACCATCGTGCCACAGCTGACACCTGCCACATTCTGTGCTCACCCCTGGTAGTCAGCACACGTCATAACGACCAGTTGTTCAGTTGTTTGGTTGTTCTGCTATTGTCTTTCTGCATATTAGCCTTTCATTGTATAGGATAGTGTGTTGTGCTGATTGAATGAATAAATTGTCCATAAGTAAAAAATCTGTTTATTAACTTTATAATTCACATCAGAATCATCCTAAGATCTATCGAAGGTGGTATTTTTATTTTTAAAAATATCACTAAGGTCACTTGTAGTACATAAGAATCTAAAAGTTAATAGAAAAGTGAGTGTAAGATACAAAGGTAAGCATGTAGAAATACATGGAAAGATTGAGCTCTTAACTATAGTCATAGAGAGAGTCACAGATTTTAAATTTTTGCACTGGGCTTCAGTTTGAAACTATTTTCACACTTAGCCATTCATGATTAAGTAAATGAAAGTATATTAGCTAATCCTGATTTTAAGATATTAAAATATATATTCATGTTCTAATAATAAAAATATTTTTGTATGGCAGTCTATGTATAACCACAGTCTGCTAATTATTCTCTTCTTGCAGATATTATAAATATTGAAACAAATATCCACAGAAATCTTTTCAATGTATTAGAGTTACTCATGTGCATGTCCTTTTTCCACCTAATTTTCAGATGTGATTTTATCTGTCTGAAGACTGCAGGCAGATTACTTCTTCATCCTAATCAGATGAAATAACAAATAACAATTAATCTTCCCATGGTTAGTTGATTGCAGCATTTTAACTTCAAACTTTGATTGATGATTATGTTCCCTCCAATTCTAATGAAAAAGCAAGTATGTGTATGGGAAAGAAGGATATGTTTACTCTAATATGAGTGTTATTTATACCTAGAGCTAAAGCTGGACTCTCCATGTCTGACTCAATTCTTTGTTACTTCCAGATGAGCTATTTTCATTGCCTACGGCTCATCTTTTTTTCTGCATGCCTGTGGAATGGAAGAAGGTCATGATATATTAGGCACATGGGCCTGGTCTTGCTAAGTCTAGGCTATATCCTCTGCTAGAATCTGTTCTTATCACTGAGGACAATAACATCCCCCAAAAGGGACCTTTGATCAACTGGTTTCTTCGTTAATTTATATGTCTGAAAATTCTTCTGTCAAAAATATTACTTAGCACTGACTATATGCCAAATATATTTTTAGCAATTGGAGTAAAATAAGTGATTTAAAAAGTGAGATTTCTAAGCTTCCAGGAAAGACCCTCATCTTCCCCAAACATATTTAATACCCACAAATAACAAGTGAGAGCAGTCTTGAGTAAAACACAATTCTGTTCAGTATTAGTAAATTAGGTCAAAGAGTTTTAAGATTTAAATGTCCTTAAAGGATAGACGTCTAACCATATATTCAAATGTTCAAATGTTATCTTTTTTCCTTATGAAAACACAGTTTTAGACTTCTGGCACTTTAGAAACTTAATCAGCAGAGCACTTAATATTATGGTGATAATTCTATACAAAGTCTATACTATGAAGAACTGACATATGTATATAACTTCTGTTTCAATCCACACTACTCCCTTCAATTAACTCATTCTCTCCTAAATCATACACTGAGTATTTTTTTTCAACAAAACATAGGAAGAAAATTTTCTGGAGTACATTTTCACAATATGAGCCTCAAATCATAAAAATGTGGCTACATTTTGATGTACTGGTTTGATATTTATATAATTTATTATAATTAAATATCAACCTAAAATTAATTAAAAAACGAGTTTTTAATAAGAAAAGGAGTAGAATAAAAGTGCCCCATTAATTTGTTTATAAGTTGAAATCTTCAGTTAAGAAAAGCAAAAAAAAATTAAATTTTAAGAAAATTTCTTGGAAGTTCTAGTGTTTCATAAGCAATGTCTGAAATAGTCACATGAGTTTTTATGGTGGATGGCAAAACTTTTCAATGTATACAAATGTAAATTTTTTTGGAAGTAGCCATTCAAATAGAATTTTTTCATGTATGTTTTCTAATGTTACTTTCTAATTCCATTTGCAATTCCCTTCAAATTAAAAGGATAATAATACCATCTTAAAAGGAAAAAAATAATATACTAATAGTTAGCATTATTTATAAGGACAACTTTTATTTAATGAATGTATTTTATTATTAGCTGATGTAGTGTGTGTGTGTGTGTGTGTATGTGTAAACAAGTATGGCTAGATAGGAATGACAACACTATTAACTGAAGTTCAGATTAATAAAGTGATAGGATGTCTAAGCAAATTATTTAAAAATGTATATCTGCATTTTTTTTAGTTATTTTGAATCGTCTAACTTATTTCAGTAGAAGATATATATTTTTTGAAATTCCCAAATGGGGTGAAATATTTAGAAAGGCATTGTTAATAGTATTAACTATTCTAACCCTATTAGAATAACAATAGGCAATTCATAATTTAAAATAACAACATAAAAATGAAGGACTCACTAAGAAATCATCACCATTTCCTAGTGTAATGATGGAAAGTGAAGTCAATATAAAAGTCAACAGTAAAATACAGGTACACAATTTGCTGTTTATTATATGCATTTTCAACAACTGTGTGTTTGCTATGTGATACATTCTTAAAAATTTGCTGATTCGTAGTTTGCAAAATGAAAACCTTACAAAGCCCATTAAAATGCACAACCTGATCAGAAAAAAAAATTGAAGACTAGAAAAAGTACTTTATTGTCTTTATTCACATTCCAGATGAGAGATGAGAGACATGGCATCTAAACACAAGGCATGGTCTTAGATTTCATCATGGGTGGAAAGAAATAGCTGCAAAGAGCATTACTGTGAGAACTGATGGAATTTTAATATGGCTGATTCATTACAAAAAGATTGTATCAATGCTAAATTTCCCCAACTTTGGTAATAATAATGTGGTTTTATATGAGAATGTTTTTTTCTTAGGACATACAAATTGAAGTGCTTATGGGTAAAGGTAAAATATCTCTAACTTCATTCTCAATTGATTCAGAAAAAATACTATATATATAAATTTATAAACATCCATTTATCAAGAGAATATGAATGATAAAGTAACTATTGTAGAATGTAAATAATTAATGAATCTTAGTAAATAATATATGGGATTTTAAAAAAATATATATTTTATTGATTTTTTACAGAGAGGAAGAGAGAGGGACAGAGAGTTAGAAACATTGATGAGAAAGAACCATCGATCAGCTGCCTCCTGCACACCCCCCACTGGAGATGTGCCCACAACCAAGGTACATGCCCATGACGGGAATCAAACCCGGGACCTTTCAGTCTGCTCTATCCACTGAGCCAAACCGGTTTCGGCAATATATGGGATTTTTTAAAATTTATTTTTATTGATTATGGTATCACATAATTGTCCTTATCCCCCCATTCCCATCCCAAACCCCTCCCTACATATTCCCCCACCCCCTATTGTCCATGGCACATGCACACAAGTTCTTTGGTTGATCTCTTCCCTTTACCCCCACCCGGGATTCTTTAATTGATAAATTTGACCTGTGATATTTCATAAATTTAAAGTATATGGTGTGCTATTTTGATACATTACTATAATATGATTGTCATTGAAGCAACATTTATCACATTATGTCATTACTAGAGGCCCATTGCATGAAGATTTGTGCAATAGGCCGTTGCTTTCTCTGGCTGCTGTCACTGGTTTTCTAACAGCGCCCAGGACCCGGGCTGCACCCCGAGACAAGTCTGCAGCTTTCAACCTTGGCTCTGGCCACAGGTGAAGAGTTCAGTCTTTAGTCTTTGGTCTTCACTCCGTGCCTGCATATACAAATTAACCTGCCAGCTTTGTTTTGTTAATTTGCATACTCACTTCTGATTGGCTGGTGGGCATTGCAGAGGTACAGTAGTTTGCATATTTATCTTTTATTAGTGTAGATAGTGCAATATTATTGTCCACATATATTATACTGTACTTTAGATCTCTATGGCTTGTTTACTACTCATTATGAGTTTGTATCCTCAAATACCATCAATCTTATACCTTCTATCTCCCATTTCTTGGTAATAACCATTTTACTCTCATTTTTTAAAAATAATTTTGATTTTTTTTTATGTAAGTGATAACATGCAGTACTTGTCTTTCTCTATCTGACTTATCCTACACAGCATCATGTGTTCAAAGTTTATCCATATTGTTGCAAATGGCAGGACATATTTTCTTAATGGCTAAATAATTTATATATATATATATATATATATATATATATATATATATATATATATATATATATATATATATATACCTGGTGCATGACATTTGTACACTTGGGCAGGGGTTGGGGGGGGGGAGTCCCCTCAGCCCTGCCTGAACCCTTTAGCAGACCAGGAGGCCTCAGGGGATGTCTGACTGACAGCTTAGACCCAGGCCCACAGGAAGCAAGCCTAAGCCACAGTTGGACATCCTTAGTGCTGCCACAGAGGTGGGAGAGGTTCCTGCCACTTCTGCTGTGCTTGCCAACTGTCAGCCCAGCTTGTGACTAAATGGCGCTTCTCCTGTGGAAGTGCAATGACTACCAGGGGGCAGCTCCTGTGTTGAGTGTCTGCCCCCTGGTGGTCAGTGCACATCATATGACCAGTTGTTCCACCATTTGGTTGATTTGCATATTACCCTTTAATTATATAGGACTACTGGCCTGGTGCATGAAATTTGTGCACTGGGTGGTGTCCTTCAGCCCAGCCTGCACCCTGTCCAATCTGTGACCCCTTGGGGGATGTCCAACTGCCAGTTTAGGACTGATCCCATTGGGACTATGTCTAAACCAGCAGTCAGACATCCCTCTCACAATCCAAGACTGCTAGCTCCCAACCACTTGCCTGACTTGCTGCCTGATTGCCCTTAACCGCTTCTGCCTGCCAGCCTGATCATCCTCTAACCATTTCCCTGCCAGTCTGATTGACACATAACTGCTCCTCTGCTTTCCCAATCACTGCCTTCCCCTGCTAGTTTGGTCTCCCTTAACTGTCCTCCTTCCTCTGCAGGCCTGGTCACCCCTAACTACTCTCCCCTGATGGCCTGATCACCCATAACTGCCTTCCTCTGCCGGACATCTTGTGATAGCCATCTTGTGACCATATAGGGGTGGCCATCTTGTGCAAGGGCATGATGAACAATTTGCATATTACCTCTTTATTATATAGGAATATATTGTGCATATTATATACTAGAAGCCCAGTGTACAAAATTTTTGCATGGGTAGGGTTCCTAGGCCTGGCCAATGATCAAGACTGATCAGGGCCTTCCTTCATTCCGTGCTGTCCCCTGGTGGTCAGCGCATGTCATATTGATCGGTTGAACTGTTCTGTCAAACTACTGTAGGGACAATTTACATATTAGCCTTTTATTATACAGGTTTAGCATTTTTTATCCATTTATTTGGGATTTGTGTAATGTTCTTGTAGTTTTTCTATATATTTCAAATTATATCCGCATTAAAAACTACAGAAACCCAATTTTATCTTTGAATAAGATCAGAATATTATATATATTCAAAGTCTGAAATTTTTCAATAATGTAGCATTGATGAGTTGATTAGAACTTTGGGATTTGGAGCAAAAATTTACTTTGTATATATTATTATATACTAGAGACCCAGTGAACAAAATTTATGAATGTGGGGGTCCCTCAGCCCAGCCTGCACCCTCTCCAATCTGGAACTTCTTGGGGGATGTTTGACTGAACCAGTAGTCAGACATCCCTCCCACAATCCAGGACTGCTCACCTGACAGCCTGATCCCTCTAACTACTCTCCCCTACTGACCTGATTTCCCTAAATGCTCTCCCCTGCCAGCCTGACCACCCCTAACCACCTCTGCCTTGGCCCTGCCACCATGGCTTTTTCTAGAAAGATGTCCAGAAGATCATTCCAAAGATATCTCGTCTAATTACCATATTACCCTTTTATTAGTATAAATAGGGTACTGGATTTAAAATATTTTTATTATAAAAAAGTTACATGCTTATCAAAGAAACTTTGGAATGTATAGAAAAATAGATTTTAAGAGCCATTTGAAAGTTTGTTGGTCACTAAAGTTTTTTTATACAAATATCTGACTATATGATATTTCTAAAACCTTCATAGTATATTCATTTTAAATACCATACAGAGTTTTCTTAAACACAATTTTAATAGTTATATAGAATTCCATTGAATAAATATACTATGGTTTACTTATCCATTCTAAAGCTCATAATTTTTACAAATTTATATAAATATAAAACCACAAGGTGGGACAAAAGTAGGTTTACAGTTGTGAGTACATGAAATTAAGAGTTTATTCTTGTATTATTATTTATTAATTATTCTATTATTTTTCATTCAAACAACCATAAACCTACTTTTGCCTCAGCTGTATATTTATGTTTAAAAATATCCAGAGATTCTTTTGTTTTTCTAATGTTACTGTAGTAAAGTTACAGTAAGCAAATAGGTTAACATATTGTCCACAAATCATCACAATTTATCTTGACAGGCATACACTTACAGGTGAATGCTTTAGATTTCTCAGCTGTACGGTGGTGCTACATAACCTCCCAATTTCCTTCTCTATGTTTATGCTCTAGGCAGCATACTCAGTCACCCATATAATGAACTGAAAGCTGCTATAGACACAGCTAATAACTCTTCGCATTTGCCTTTATTTTCAGGAAGGATTTGTTTTATCTGAAAGTTCCAAATATCACCTTTATTTTCAAACTTTAGCAAAGCAGACTGGGATTTTATGGACAGTGGATTGTTTCAATTTGCTCAGCACTGACATTTCCAAATCAATATATTTTCCACAATGATTTCCAGACTTTCACCTATATATTTGTATTACAGATCAGGTACTGTATTCCTTTGGGAGACTATGTTCATTGTTAACAATTATTTGATGATAATCAAATATGGACAGAATACTATGTTCAGTGTTGAGTGTATAAATAGGTATATAAACCGTGGCCTCTGACCAGTAGGATCTTAAACTTTTAAACCATTACAAATGTAAGGTACCCTCCAGTAGATTAATAAAAAGCTCATTATTATTAATTAGTAGTAGAATTACTGAATGTTACCTTGTCCTAGTTAGAGACATGATTTATCATCATAAATTGATAAAATATAGGGTGTCCCAAAAACATATACACACACTGTGAAAGTGTCTATTAAAATAGATTTCATTTTCAAAATTGAACAATCAGCTTTTAAAGTGCGTATACGTTTTTTGGGGACACCCTGTATTTTTGGAGCTAGAAGATTATTTCATCGTGCTTTGAGTTCTACAGGAAATAATGAATGTAGACAGCTCTGTCTTTAATTTTAGCTTTTTGAGCTTTAGAAATCAGGTCTCTGATTTTTGTTTTCTCTCCACTTTATCACTTTGTGTCCCTTACAGAACCTCATAATTTCTCATAGTCAAAAAACATTAAGGCAATATTAAAGAGGAAGTTTCTCATTATAGCACATTACTATTTGACATTTGTGAGTCTGGCAATACTTTCAAGCATAAATAATAAAGTGTGATCATAATTTATTTTCTAACAAATTGCCTTTTATTCATGAAAATTAAAACATTTATGTAACCAACATAATTTAGTATTACCCATTTCAGGAAACAGAATTGTTTGGAATTATGACAATTCCCTGCATTATATCTAGCTATTACTACTTCAGCAGACATAATTTCTATTAACTATTCTTTTTATTCCTTTTATTCTACCTGAGAAAGATAATGGAGTGCATGAGCCTTTTCCATTGTATGTTCTGCAGTCATGATTTTATTTTATTGCCCAGTATCTTGACTCTTTTGTAATTTTAATCTAGAAGGATATAAAACAATTGTTTTATTCTTAGGGAGCATACAGTATATATATATATATATATATATATATATATATATATATATATATATATATATATATTACTCTAGCAGCAATCAGAGTAGATCACAGGCAAAGAGATAATCTCAAGGACTTGGAGCATCGATAATAGGAACAGAGATAGAGTGGATCAGTCATGAGAGGTTCTCTATGCTGGTACAGATCTCGGGATAACAGTGAAGGGAATAATGGGCAGGGTAGGTGCAGTTGGGTTCAACTTTGCACAGTAGGAATGGACTATTCAACAGGACTGACGGAATTCTTGTGTTCCTGAATTCTACCTCCCAGTCTCTGCTCCAGTAGGTAGAATCTAGACAAGTAATACAGTCTCTATAGTATGTTAGAATTGGGGGATATTGCAAGCAATATTAAAGAACTTTGATTTACATGAATAACAAATATATCAAGGTAGAGGGGGCCATAATTAGGATATATGGATGAGCAACAAAAGTAAAATAATGATCATGAAATGAGTCAGGGATAGGTTAGGTTTTCTCCTAAGAAAGAAGGAACTCTCAAAATTTGCTTGGTTAAAAATGAGTGAAAATTTTACAAAGGACGTGTCAAATGAATCTAAAATGTGACTGAAATTGCTTGCCATGGTCATATGTTACAAAAAACAACAACAATAAAAGCAGGTAACCCTGTGCCATTAACATACGTCAGTATTTTTCAGATTTGAATGACTCGGGATGCTAAATAGTCTCTGCTCGGAATGTTGTTGTTGGAGGAGCACACGGGTGAAGCGCCCCTGTTGTTCACGGGACTGAGGTTCTCGGGGTGTCGCTGAAATAAGCATTTTCAGAATTCCCCACTGGGGAATGAGAGGTGGTAGAAGACTTTATCTGCATGGAGCTACGTTTTTTGGGTAGTAACGACCCATGACCCTTAACCCAGTCTGAAAGAGGTGCAGCTTGAGTTTTAGTAGAGCAGAAGGAGGGCCAGTATTCGGAGCTTCTGTTCCATGTTGCAGCTAGGTCTGGCAGAGGTATTGCCCTTTAGGCCATTGTGTGAAGCCCACGTGGCCATGGGCCACATGGGTACATGCAGGAGAATGTGCCCCCTGCAACAGAAGCCAGAGGCAAAACTGCAAGCCGGCAAGCCAAAAGAGGGAACTCCCTTTGCCTAGCAGGTGAAACATTCAGGTTTCCGGCGGGTACAGAGGCCACGCCTATTCTGGCCACTGAATCACTTCCAGGGGTGACTGATGAGTAAGCACCTTCCCATGCACCCAGACCTTACTGGGCTTGTGTCCAAATCGCCCTTTTTCAGTCCCTTCCCCCATGGATCAGCGGGGAACAGACTTAGTATTAAATTACAGCTTTTAAGCAAATCTGTAAAAATGGCATGCCTATATTATCTAGTCTTCCCTTTACTCTTTTTCGGTTAAATAATAACCAGATTACTGCAACAGTAGCACTATCTCCCTGCCCCCCACCCCTGAGGAAAAAAAGAAACCTCTTTATAATAGTATAAAGGAGAAATGGGCGGAGATCTCTGATTTGTGTAACTGCTTCCTGCTGTCAAGAGGCAGAGATCTGTCTATCCCAAGGCTTAGAGGTTCTCCCTGTCTGGCAGAGGGAGGGAGAAGCAAAATGGGAAAGGAGTTTTTATGCAGGGAAGGAGGATTCTGCCAAGTCCAGGCTAGTCTGGTGTCCCTGGGAGGTGGCAATGTGGGAGGATGACGCATTAGACAAGCTGGCACTCTTGTTGTATTCTGTTAATGACAGACTTAGCAAGAAGGTTAAAAGGCAAAACTTAAAAGTGAGGAGACTCGTAGCAACTAAAAGTTCAGTGAGAGGCAAAAACCCATGTGACGAAGGGGAGGATTAACTTACAGTGTCCCCAGTTAGGTTGGAGGCAGGTGTGCCACACTTGTCTGAAGTCTTTTTGACCCCATTTCTATTAATCATGAGCTTTCCTAGCGTTTTTCATTTACTGGAACACTTATTGAAAGAATATTCTACTTTATCACACATTTATTTCTTAAGCACTGACAACCTAATTTCATTCTACCACTCTGGAAACTATTGTCTAAAAGATAAATGAAGGATAAAAAAAATCATTAAACTTCATGGCCTTTACTCATTTATTATCTTTGATCACATTCCAGCATGTTCCAGTAAATCCATGTTTTCTTTTATGATATTATAAAAACTTCTGTCTCCAAAACCGGTTTGGCTCAGTGGATAGAGCATCGGTCTGCGGACTGAAAGGTCCCAGGTTCAATTCCGGTCAAGGGCATGTACCTTGGTTGCCTGCACATCCCCCGTAGGAGGTGTGCAAGAGGCAGCTAATCGATGATTCTCTCTCATCGATGTTTCTAACTCTCTATCCCTCTCTCTTCCTCTCTGTAAAAAATCAATAAAATATTTTAAAAAAATAAATAAAAACTTCTGTCTAACTTCTTCCTCTTTGCATTCCCTTAATTGACCTCACCCATGCCCATGGCTCTCTGTAGGTTCTTTCTCCCACAGTGGTCCTCACCTACAATCCATTTTTGTGTTGTTTCTCACTTCTTACTATGTATTTCTCTTGGAAAATACAGTTTGGACCTCAAATTTCATTGGTCTAAAATGGGGCTTATCCTTCCACTCCTTCTCTCCCTACTTCAGCTATTTCTTCTAACTTTCCTGCTTTGGAGCGAGTAGTGCCTTTCCTTAAGACAGCCATAGATTCCTAGTTCCTCTTTGCACCTCCCATGTTTGGAGAAGAGAAAGCTGGGCAGTCTGATTTACAGGGTGGGGCAAAAGTAGGTATACAGTTGTGAGTACACAAAGTAAAGTTTACTGTTGTATTATCATGTATTCATTATTATTATGTTATTTTCCATACAAGCAGCTTGTAAACTACTTTTACCCCACCCTGTATATACATTATCTCATTTAAAACCCACAGCAATTCACATTTCATAGAGTACTTGTAAATTAAGACCCAAAGTGGTCAAGAGAGTTACCGAATGCCATAGAGTTCTCTAGCGATGAGAGCCATATCTGGCTAGACACTTAAATTCATACACTTTTCATAGAATGATGGCTCTTTCAAAACAATATATTCTGAATCATTAAAGGAGCATTCAATTATGTTTTTGCTCTTATACCTATTAGGGAAGGAAAACAGACAAACATATTTTCATTTTCAAAGAATTATGAACCTTTCACAAGAGTTGAAAGTAATAAAGACTTTGTGTTAAATTTTGTGTTATATATCAAACTATGTGGTTGTGTGATATACTAAAACTGGTTATGTATTCCCTGATGTCTTTCATGTCTTTCAGCAATGGAAATGGTTTTCTTTTTCATTTTCTTTTTTTTAGTATATGGTGTTAATTGGATCATTTTCAATGGTATACTCAACAATTAAAGAGAATCTTTACCTGTGGTTTTCAGAGCTAAGTTTGATAACTAAAACAAAAGAATCTAACGTTAAAGGGAGGATCAATAGCAGCAGTTAGTTAGTGCAGAAATGTCCTATAGACATGCAATTGGGAAATTACCCAGTAGCTTGTAGTATGGAATATACCCTGGGCAAAGGATACATGGTCATTATGCAACTGCACACTGCCTAGCTGTCCATTAAGTACCATTTTATCCAATTTAGACCTAATGAACCTGATAGATGAGGATCCTTCTAAATTAAGGACCAATCAAAGTCTCACTCTGGATTTTGTGCCATCTAGATGTGTTATATGTATTAATTTGGTGCAGGAAAGACACACTTTCTTATCTTGCCTTATGGTTAGTTCTTGAACAAATATTTATGGAATATGACTTGAGCTATAGGGAGTATCTGTTGGTGATTGGTAGATAATTATATAAAAATTTTAGAAAACTATTTCCTGCATGAAGTTTTATTTCCATGTTTGCTAATTTTCCTTAGTTACTTTGAGTGACATTTTTTAATCAAAGGGATAAAGAACTTGTAGGTTGACAAAAGGTCTTTAATAAAAAGGGAAATGGATAAAGAGGTAAAGATGTGCTTTGACTCTGTACTAAGTCTCACCTGCCTCAGAAATGCAATGACAATGCAGTTTTCTTTGGGAACTTTCAGGAAGGGGTCCGGATCACCATTCTGCAGGAAGAGCAACAGATGTGTCAGAAGAAGCCCATGTGTGCCTGCCCTGCAGGGAGGGCTGCCCCTACTGTGCCGACGACAGACCCTGCTTTGTCCAGGAGGATAAATACCTGCGGCTTGCCATCATCTCCTTCCAAGCCCTGTGTATGCTGCTGGACTTCGTTAGCATGCTGGTGGTCTACCACTTCCGCAAAGCAAAGGTAAACCCAGGTACCCTGGTTATGATCTTCCCTTCTGTTACCAAGTGACCTCCTCTTTTTTTTCAGCAAATGAAGTTTTTCTAAATCCCAGTGGCTTCTCTTTAAGCAGAAATCTCTTTTCAACAGGATAGGATTAAAGTGTGAAGTTTATATTTTTAGCTTCTCAGGAGAAGTAAGGATTACAGATAGGAGACTTTACAGCTTTTTCCCTCAGAATGTTTCCTGCTGTTTCGCCTGCAGCTTGATTTCATCGTTGTCTGGAAGGACCCCCTTTTACATCGTCTCTTTGGCTTCCTGGAGCATTTACTCTGCAGTGCCCAATATAGTGTTAATTTTTCCATATCCAGAAGGCTTTGTGATGTTTATTATATTTCATTTTTATTTCTTTCAACCATATTTGAGGATGATAAATAGACTCAGCTAGTTTTGAGCACATTATACTTTGAAGAATGAATTTATTCATGACCTTATATTTGGTCTTGCATTAATATCCCAGAGTAATAGTGATATTGCAAAGAACTTAAGTGGATTTTGAAAGAGTCTGTGCCTCGATTCTGTTCGGAGAAATCCAAAAGCAGTATAAGCATTTGAATGCTTCTTAGGCAGGGGTGGATGGATGCTCAAGTGTTTAGGGCACAGCTTTCTGAAGAGCTGTCTACAGTTAGCCACCCATTCTATATAATAAAAGGCTACTATGCAAATTGCTCCCTCAACTGGAAGTTCAATCACTTACCATGACGTGCGCTGACCACCAGGGGGGCAGCATGGAACATGGCAGCATCGGAGACACAGTACTGGCAGTGAAGACTCTACTGGTCCCTATAGGCCCTGACAAGATGGTGGAGCAGGTGAGCGGGCAGTGTCAGGCCAAGGCGGGTGAAAGAAGGGGCCCAAATGCCCCACTTATTGCCCCACAGATGGCGACCAGCTGCTGGCAGGCCCTGATCACCCAATCGGGGTCAGGCCCAGGTATGGGAGGAGGAACTGGGGGTGGAAGGCAGTGACCAACCTTCTGTGGCACCTGGGTGGGGGTCTGCGACCTCTGGCCAGTTACCTGGGGGCAGGGGTGATGGGGACTGAGGTGTGGTGAGAATACGGGATGTCTGTCAAGCTCGCTCTCACTCCCTCTGCTACCCTCCCCCAGGACACCAGGGCGTGCATGCTGGGGACGCCCCCGTGATCAGGTGCTGGGCACCCATGAAGAGCCTGCCTTGCACTACACGACCTCTTCTGGGTGAACTGGGCTGCAGCCCCGGGACTGCAGGGGATGGTCAGGCTCCCCATGGATTCTCACAGGAGCCAGTCTGTGAGGACGGCTGGGAGATAGCACGCTGCCCGCCCACTCAGCTTCCTTACAGCACTGCTGAGCGCCCCAGAGGCCCATGCTGTGCCCTGTCCTCTGGCGTCTGGCTGTGCTCACCATATCTTTGTGGAGGGACTCGGGCACCATGACTCAGGCAGAGGGGACACAAAGAGGTCCCCGGGGGCCCAGTTGCTACCCAGGGCCCAGAGGCTAGCTGGGACCTGCCCTTCCATGCCGGACACACACTCTGATCGCTGGACAGGCCTTGGGACCATTCCCATGCATGAATTTTGTGCACCGGGCCTCTAGTTTAATTATATGTAGCCAGTGTTGTATCAGAGTCTGTGGTTCTCTTGCTTTCAGAAACTTATTTGTGCCATTGGGAAGAAAAACAAAACCTACAGTTTCCACCTTTTCAGAATTCAAATGACTCCTTGTATTAGCAAAGTTGTACAGATTGGTTTAGAGATCAATGAAAGTTTAAATTATTCTAATTAGAATTTTTTTTAAAAAGAGAGAGAAAATAATTTTGTGAATGTCATCCATTACAAAGCTTTAAGTTAACAAAGAAAAAACACTAGCAAATAAAAAACACTCAGGGATGCCGAAACCGGTTTGGCTCACTGTAGAGCGTCGGTCTGCGGACTGAAGAGTTCCGGGTTCGATTCCGGTCAGGGGCATGTACACTGGTTGCAGGCACGTCCCCAGTGGGGGGTGTGCAGGGGACGGCTGGTCGATGTTTCTCTCTCATTGACGTTTCTAGCTCTCTATCTCTCTCCCTTCCTCTCTGTAAAATATCAATAAAATATATTTAAAAAAAACACTCAGGGAAGATGTATCCATTATGTTAATGTTATGGACTTAAATAGTTACTTTAAACTAGAGGCCAGTGCATGAAATTCATTCATGGGTAGGGTCCCCTGGCCTGGCCAACTATCAGGGCTGATCATAGCCTTCTTACCCTGGCTGCAGGCTGCCATCAGGGCCTTCCTTCATTCCACACCACCCCCTGGGGGTCAGCACATGTCATAGCGAGCGGTCAAACTCCTGGTGGGTCAAACACCTGAGGGGACAATTTGTATATTAGCCTTTTATTATTTAGGATAACTTTTAACATGAACATACAACACAAGTTAATATTAGGCTTTAAGTCAGAAAAAAAAAAACTTACAGGCAATTTGCTCTTAATTTAAGCAATACTTATCTTTCTTTTGCAACAAAATATGTACTAAATTGTACACATAATAAAGCAGCAGGCAAGTGGAGTTGGGGAATATCTAACCACTGGTACCTAGTAAAATTAATTTAGGGCTCCTTAAGAACTGGTCATTTGGAAACGTAGGCCTCTTTTATTTATATTAGACTTTTCCTGTTAATTGACAAAAATAATTATATGACAAAACAAAAATAAACAAAGTTACAACAATGTGAAACCTAGCCACTGGTCCTGTGTATCAGGACAGCATGCAAACATGCTGTAATGGTAATAGGCAATTCTTTGTTGTGAAATGAAATATTAGGTGATCATGCTAAGAGACATAAGATGATACAGAAATGTCTTTTAGTTCTGATTCCTGGAAGGAAGTCTAGTTATAAATACATTTATTTAAATGAGGTTTTCTATGCCTAAAATATCAAATGTGTAGTTGTTCAGTAGCAGCAATCATTGATCAAAGGTTAAATTAACAGTTTATCATTTTAAACAACACAAACTAGATTCCATTATATTTTGGGGTGAGGCTTATGGAATGATGCCACAAAGAGCAAATTAAATTTCACTCTACATAAACATTTTGAGAATTACATATATTTGTTCTTGTGCCGTTGATTGAAGATTATATCTGTCCATAAACTGAATTATTTTGAACCCAGTGAGTTCTTCTAAAACAAAAGCAATTTTAAAATAGTATTTTAAAGATCCTGAACATTAAATATTTTAAAATTATTTTCACCAAATATTATGACAAGTAACATTTTTCTATTAGCCATTCTGAAGACAAAGTGTGTTTTCTTATGACTTAATAATGTCAGGTGTTAGTACAATTTATTTTCAAATGAAAATTTAAGAAAAAAATATACACAATAGAATACTACACAGCTGTAAAAAACAAGTTCTTACCATTTTCAACAGTATGGATGGTACTGGAGAGCATTATGCTAAGTGAAATAAGCCAGTCAGAGAAAGGTAAATATCACATGACCTCACTGATTTATGGAATATAATGAACAACAAACTGATGAACAAAAACAGATCCAGAGACATAGAAGTATCAATCAGACCATCAAACCTCAGAGGGAAGGTAGGGGAGGGTGGGAGTAAGGGGGAGAGATCAACCAAAGGACTTGTATGCATGCATATACCGTATTTGCCGGCGTATAAGACGATTTTTTGGCCCTGAAAAATATGCCTCCAAGTGGGGGGTAGTCTTATATGGCGAGTATATAACAAACTCTGTATTTTTTTGTGGAAATGTTAGGGGGTCGTCTTATATGCCCAGTCGTCTTATACGCCGGCAAATACGTATTTTTCAGGGCCAAAAAATCGTCTTATACGCCGGCAAATACGGTAAGCCTAACCAATGGACTCAGACAACAGGGGTGTGAGGGCATGAGAGGGGTAAAGGGGGAGGGGTAATGGGGGGAAGAAGGACACACATGTAACACCTTGGTCAATAAAGAAATTAAATAATAATAATAAATAAATAAAAATTAAAAAGAGAAAATATTCACTTGAAGGAGCAGTAGGTACTTTTACATCATGTGCAACCATTACCACTATTTATTTTCAGAAGTTTTTCTTATCATCTTAAACCTAACTCTGTACTTTATATACGTATTTTTTAATTGATATTTTACAGAGGAAGGGAAAGAAATAGAGAGCTAGAAACGTTGATGAGAGAGAAACATTGACCAGCTGCCTCTTGCACACCCCCTACCGGGGATGTGCCCGCAGCCAAGGTACATGCCCTTGACCGGAATCGAACCTGGGACCTTTCAATCCGCAGACCGACACTCTACCACTGAGCCAAACCTGTTTTGGCTAACTCTGTACTTTTTAAATAGCTCCTCATTCCCTCAAGCCTCTTGTAGTCTATCTTCTACTCTTTGTCTTTACAAATTTGTCTTTTTAGGACACCTCATATCAGTGGAATTATACACTATTCATCCTTCTGTGTTTGGCTTATTTCACTTAATATAATGTTTTAATAGTTTGTTCACGTTATAGCATGTATTAGAACTTGATTTCTTTTAGTTGCTGAATAATATTCCATTGTATGCATCTAGCACATTTTGTTTATCAATCCTCTATTGATGAATATTTTGGTTATTTCCACTTTTTTCTATTATAAATAATGCTACCATGAACATCTGAATACAAGTATCTACTTGAGTGTCTGGTTTCAGTTCTTTGACTATAACTTGAATGTGGAATTGCTGAATTATATGGTCCTTCAATTGATATTTGATATTTGATATTTCCACTAACAATTCATGTTCCTTCACATCCTATTATTATATTCAAAATATTTTTATTCAATATCTAGTGTTAGTGACCTCGGTGTTAAGAGACTAAATATTCTGCTTGCTAACTATTCTTTCTCTTTAAAATGATGAATTTGATGAGGTAAATTCATATGAAATTTCAAGCACTAAAATTCTATGATTCCTTGAATCTATGATTCCTTGAATATTTCTAATTTGAGGTATTCATTGTATAAAAAATTTGCTAGTATGGAGGAGACTGTAATTTCACTTGATAATAGATTGTGGACATGGTATCATTGGATCCAGAGAAATCTTTTAGTAGGTATAAGAGTTTGGAAAACAACAGCAGTAATAATACCAATATCTGCACTCTAAAATCAAGCCTGATTAATGAAGTAACCACTTCAGAGGAGTATTTAATTTACAAATAGGAATCATATTATACTAGCTAATGTGAGATTAAATGTTATGTCTTACATGTATTATTGAAGGAATATCTGAACCATTCCAAGAGTTATCAAAGGGGAAAGTAACACAACTTTTAATTCCACAAATATTTCCTAATAGGGGGTAATAAGATGAGAACTACATAAAAGTTATACTAACTATAGTGAAATGTTTGGTTTTTATAATGATGGCTGATATTATTTGTTTAATTTTTCTTTCCATAAACTACATTTAAACATATGTATGGGGAAAAAAATCCTGAAGCCTGGAATGCTAAGCTTGAAAGTTACAGAAGTATAATCAGACTTTCTGAATTAACTTTCAAGTGATCTTCCCAAAGACAGAAGAAATTTGAATAGGGTCAGCCCAGCATTACAATCAGGTGCAGGGAAGAGTGAGATTAAGAAAGTGTCGCCAAGACCAGTTTGGCTCAGTGGATAGAGCGTCGGCCTGAGGACTGGAAGGTCCCGGGTTCAATTCCGGTCAGGGGCATGTACCTTGGTTGCGGGCACATCCCCGGTGGGGGTATGTACAAGAGGCAGCTGGTTGATGATTCTCTCTCATCGATGTTTCTAACTCTCTA